>JAILYA010000068.1:0-1200000 GCA_021437795.1 Rhodamnia rubescens
AACTTTCATCCCAACTCTCTTTTGCTCCCCCTCCGGAATTGCGAAAATCTACAGCCCCTAAGCTTGATTACCTCTATGAGATTGCTTTCTCGAAGATAGCAAGATCTTAGAAACTCAACTGCCGCTTATCAACCCATATTATGCATTCACCAAGCCCTCATCCTTCTCGCCTATCCGATCCATCAAACATCTCATCCGACATACTCCTCGAGCTATTAAAGAATATGTCCAATCTTCAAAGTTTGATCAACACCATATCCTTGCCACCCAACAAGAACAACTTATGACCCCTTCAAATACCATCGGAGTTTCCACTCCAATGGATCCAACAAGGATTCACCCACCTCCATTTTGGTACCATTCGGTTGGCTCTTTTTTTCATGGCGAGAAAGGATTACCGGTGGTTGCAAGAATAGCCTTGCTTGACACAAGGTTTTTGGACTATCGCATGATACGTATATTGGAACCATTCAAACCACACTCAACGCCGGTACAGTATTTGTTACTTTGTTTCCAAACTTCAACATGGCCCTTGCCGACCTAGGCCTATTGATTGCTATGAAGGTTCGTTGCAAATTACAAGGGCACCTCGGACCCCTAATTCATTAGCTGCTACCCTCCATTATCGGATGGGTGTACATAGTCCAAAATCATGCTATAGACCTAAATCTTCCCACTTTTGATGATGCCCCTTCTCATTTCGATGGACCATGACCAAACTTCTTGTGTTCATGTTCCCTGGGCAAATCCCCGGAGATCACCTTGTTAAACTCTTACCCGATAGTTGGGTGATCAATTATGAAAAGCTCCACCGTAATGTAAGGACCGTACAATCTTCCGAACCTCGGTTCACAAAAAAGAAAGATGGTTCTGTTACCATCAAGTTTGCCAAAGACAAGGAAGATACCCAAACCGCTTTCCCTTCGTTCCCTACCATTCTATGCTTCACTCCATGTCCCTCAAAAAGCAAGCATAGAAGATCCGGGACTCCATAGAGTTTGTTGAGTGCTTTGGTTATGATAGACAACCAATCCATTATTTCAAAGACCATTCGGGACATTATTTTTGGGATCCCGAGTGCACATGTTCTTCATGCACTCGAAATAGTCCCGAAGAAGATGACGAGCCTTCTTCTCGAAAGAGAAAAAAAGAACAGCTTTTTATCAAAGGTACCTTGATGGAGACGACCGTCGAACCTCTTGGTGAAGATGGCGGACGATGGCAATACGTGGTTCAAGATGGCTCACTTAAATCACCACAAATCAATGTGCCATATCCATGTGATCCAAGATGAACCAAAACCACCGCCACCAATGCCACGTAAAACCCGTCACTTCCCCATTCTATAAACCAATTCAAAAATGGGTTAAGAAGAACCCATCCCTGTCCTATGACCTGCCAAAATCATATACTTGTGCTCCAAAAGTAGAACAACCTCCTGTTTCGCCAAGTATTTGTATGTTTCAACCAAGACTTTCCACCGCTCCAACCTAGGGCCGAATCCCATTCTTTCGGCCTCCAGTTTCCCCCACTTGAAAAATTTTCGGACCCTCAACAAAGGTACTATCATGCACCCAAAGTGCTCGCTCCTAATGATGTCGATTCTCATGGGAGAAAGAAAGGGTCCAACTCCTGCAAAACCGTCATGAACGCGGCAAACAGAAAATGCTCGGCTCGAATGTTGCGCTTGATAAGGTATCTTCCCGTGTTGACAAGGTAGATTAGTCTTCCACTCAGATTCGTAAGATGCTTGAAGATTTTCAAAAAAGACTCTATTTATTAGAGACCCAACAAGTTCAAGCATCATTATCTTGAGGACCAGACCCCTCAAATTGAGAACCTTAAAAGACATCAAGCTTCTTGAAGATCGAAAGCTCGGCCGGAGCGATCGTCATTTTCACCATCACCCACCTCTTTATTTCCTCCATATATTATCCCTTCTAACTGAAGATTCTCGAGCTTCTAGCCTTTACCCTTCATCTTCTTTTATGGTCGCCCTCGAATCAAGACTTCGAACCCAAGACAAATGTCTTAGCCTCTTCAAGCTCGCTTTCAGAAATTGAAAAAGAAAAAGCCGGAAAAAAAGGAAAGGTTCCTGTTCCTTCAACACCACCCAAGCCACCGAGATACGTCACCTCCTCATTCCCCCACTCACAAAACTCATTCCTACATGGTCTCAAATCCCATTGAAAGTTTCCTCTGGAATCAAATTCTTTCCATTTTTGCCATTGACCTAGTCTCCCTCCAAGATACTGGCTCAACCACCAACTCTTCCTCTCGAATCTATTCCGCACTCCTCTCGATTCTCGATGAAGATTCTAAGAAAATGAACCCGTTCACACATGCTATTTTAATGGCGTAACTTTGTGAAGGAAGAAGAACCCGATGAGGATGTAGAATTTGTTAATTTGGCTCCTCATCCTCAATCCACCTCATACACTCCTTCTTAATCTAAAGCATATTTCCCTTTGATGACATCCCCTACCACAAATGGCCCGAAAGAATCCAAGAGTTCCATTCTTGGGCAAATAGCCAGGAACTTGAAAGAGCATAACACCTATCAAGTCCTACTTGAATTCACCAATAGATTCACCGGTTCATTAAAAGACCGGTGGCTCACAACATCGAGCAAGACTGCATTGCTTTGTTACCGATGAATTTCAACCACCTCTTCATGTGATCCATCTTTACTTCATTGCACAACCTAGAGACCAAAAGGATCTCAAAAGAAGAGAATTCTTTGAAAGGAAGTGTTGCTCCACAAATCGGAAAAACCTTGATAAACATTTTCGAGAGATGACTAAGCTCTTTTATTATCTTGGAGCAGACATCAATCTCAAACCAATTTTTCTAGCTTCTATTCCTCGAGAAATTGCAGATGAGGTAGAAAAGCATTTGAAGAAATCTCTTCTAAAATCCACTTTTGGCGAAATACAAAGCAAGCTATCCATCTTGCTATTGAGGAAAAATGCAAACGAAGAAGACAATTTGACCAATTCGCCAAAGAAAACCAAAAGCAAGATAAAAAGTGTGATGCACTGAGCGGAAGATCAAATGTGCCAAGGATTGTAATGATCCTTCTGCGTAGGACATAAAAAAAAACCACTTCAGAAATTCTCTTTTGTCAAGAAGACAAAAGGCAAAAGCAAAGGAAAATGGAAATTCCTCCGAAGAAATCCCATCACCACTCTTCCAAATCCCAGAAGAAGCCAAAATCCGACATATGTTATATCTCGTAATAAGAAATGCCATTTTGCAAAAAAATGCCCGCAAGCAAAGCAAATAGGATAGCCTACATGATCCAAAAGATTTCACAAAGCACTTGAATCTCTTTGAGTGATGAAGACATTGAGTCTGGTTTTTTTCTGTTTAAGATGAGCCTTCATCTAAGACTTTATACGCCATCAAGGCCTACACTTCGATTCGCACAGCTCTCCAGGAGATATTTTGTGCTTCTTCCCTATTACCGACTCTTTTCGAGTCCATTCCTCCATTTTCCATCCTCCTTACTTTCATGTTCAGATTTTCTTTACTGAAGAAAGTAAATCCATTCAAGTCATAGCTCTCATTGATATCGGAGCAAGAGCCTCTTTAATGGACACCAAAGTTCTCCCAAGCCATTATTGGACACCTTATACAAGGTACTTCTAGTTTGCTTCAGGAGACTCTTTCTCCATAAAAGTGCGTAGGCACCGACGCCATGACCCAAATTTTCCCTAACCTGCACCATCACCACAAAAATTCTTGGTTGTCTTTCTCATGACAAAGATCTTATCATTAGTTGGGATATCCTATATCAACTCCCTTAGCTCAAGATTAATCCAGATGGATTACAGTTTAAAACTCACTTCGGAGAATTCGTTGAGCTCCAGAGATTATTTGTCATACAACCAGAAATTTTGGATCATATTACCCAAAACCTACTTTTTTTTGTGTGGAGTCACATGACCAATTTTCTCATAAATGTTCAAAACCTCTTTGGACAAATTCTGAATATTTTGTTAAACTCCCTTTCAAGAAAAATGAAGATATAAACCCCACCAAGGCCACTATTCGGGTATAAACCCGCATCATCTTTTGCTGGCCCAAAAAGAATGTGTAGAGTTGCTCTCACAAGGTCTCATTGAACCTTCTAACTCTCAATGGGCTTGTGAAGCCTTTTATGTGAATAAACGGGCTGAACAAAACATACGCAAGCCCGGGTTACTCATAAACTACCATTCTCCAAATCAATTTCTTCAAGATGACAAATTCTCATTGCCGCACAAAAACTCTTTGTTTTCTAGCCTAACGAAAGCCAAGATTTACTCCAAGTTTGATCTAAAAGCGTGCTTTTGGAAATTGGGAGTAGATCCATCGGACAGCCCAAAATAGGGTTTTGCATATCAAACCAACATTTTCGTAGAAAGTACTTCCATTCGGCCTTTAAAAGCCCCTTCTCTATTCCAAAAGGCTATGTGCAAAATTTTCCAGCCCATTCTTCCTAATGCACATATCTACATTGATGATATTCTTCTTTATTCTTCGATGAAGAATCCCATGGGAAACTCTTAGTCCAATTTGCTGAGTTTGTTCGGACACATGGCATCATGCCGTCCCAAAAGAAAATGATCCTTGCTCGGAGAGAAATTGAATTCTTGGGCATGCATCTCGGAAATGGCACTTATTGCCCTAGACCTCATATCGCGGAAGATCCGCGGAAATTTCCCGATGAAACCCTCTCTCGTTAACCCGATCCAATCCTTCCTTGGAATCGTAAACTATCTTCGAGATTTCATTCCTAAGATCTCTAAGATGTTGCACCCTCGTCCAAAGAATTTTGAAAAAGAATCCACCCCCTTGGGGCCCAAAACAAACCCATGCAATAAAAAGTCCAAGCACACTCTCTCCAAAACTTACCTCCTTTGCAAAGTCCTTCAACGGGGAAGAGATTGCAAAGCATGTATGCAAGTGATATGTACCGGGCAACTCTTCTCTTAGAAGAACTCAATGACAAACAAAGAATTTGTGCCCATAAGAGTGGTCGTTTCACAAATGCGTAAATGCATTACCACTCGACTTTCAAAGACATCCTTGCCATTAAGTATGGAATCAAAAAATTTGAGTTTCATCTTATTGGCCACCATTTTCGTGTCGAGATGGACATGTCTTCATTCCCACATATGCTTAAATTCAAGCGAAACAAGTCCCACATCCTCAACTCATAAGAATGTAGAATGATTTTCCAAATACTCCTTTAAGACTAAACATATTTCGAAAAGAAAAATATTTTAGCCGACTTCTTGTCACGACCACCCAAGCCTACCGCCTCCATCAACATGTTCATTAGAAAGGAATTTTCTCGGTTCTTTCCGTACTATAAATATGCGAGAACATAAATGGCCCTCCCATCAATACCCCCGGATATTCTAGAATACCTCCATAAAAATCAGCTCATAGAGAATCTTTCCACCTTGTTCCGGAACTATCATTACCTTTTCTTTAAGGAATACGGCGGTTTGATGTTAAGCACTGTGTCTTAATTGGGATTATCCATTTATCCATTCTCTTCGATGGTCTCAAAATCTTGCCTTCCTTGGAGAATTGAAATGGTCTGTTCTAGTTCATGTTCCATTTATATCATGTTGCCATCGAATTCTCGCAGATGAGATTGTTAAGGTCTTAGCTGAATCCCTATTTTGGAATTACGTAAATCATGAGCGGCGATATATGATGGACATTCTTACATGGTTCCAAGGCCATTGCAAGCATGGCGAGATTTGTTCGAAGATAAAGACAAGTTGGAAGACCGCAACCGATCCAGGCACACAATTGTAATTTTTCACCATCCATGATTCTTTGTAGGACCTTCACGTGATCGAAGAGACGATGCAAAGATAGGTTGAAACTACCACTTTTAAACCCAACATCCATGACCAGGTGTACAAGATACACAAGACGTTACCCCAAACTATTTTTTATATTCCTCTTGAATACAAGGAACTCCCACTTATACTTTGTCAAGAAAATAAGGTCATTCCTCTTGAAATTTGGTCTTACACCAAAGCAAGCTACTCATGGGATACACTCGGACTCACCCAAGCACTTTTGATGCTCTTGAAGAGTTTCACAAGAATCGGCCAAGCATCCTTAATGGATATAGAGGCTCAAAACTCTCAAGACCCATGGAGAGATCCATTATCCCAAGATCCAAGTATTATCCTCCGGTGTTACCGACAAGGGATATTCCGTCCTCTTCGATGGATATACCGTCAAGTTCGCAAGGAATCCACGATGACCCAAAAGCGGACAAATTGATCTTGGAATATGAGCAGCAGCAATTATTGTGTGCTTACAAAAGGCGTAAGGACGGCCCGGCACAGGTTCGACTAAACGGCGCCAAATATTATCCCTCGTGATAATAATTTGTCCTACTTGTCCTTCTTGTTTCCCACTATGTCTACCATTACCCCCCAATAATGTTGTACGAGTACTTTATCTTCGAGCATGTGTGATAAAGTAAAGTGTGTCTAATCCTATCATAGACCACTTTAGTCAATAATCCCCGTAAAAGCTAGTATGACTAGTCGATGTGAGTAAAATGTGTGTGACCTCAATAATAGAGGTGCAAGGTGTACTCTCCGCCTATAAAAGGCTCCCTCTCGTGTAATGTTGTGGGAGACTTCGCCTTCCTAGAAAATTCAGAGTGTTTCTCCTACCTATGATTTCTAAACTCTCCTCTTTCTTCTCTTCACGCAATCTTCTTCGTTCTAGAATGTTTTTGTTTATTTATTAGTACGATTGGTTCAAGTATGCTCTCCACTTGCCACGAGAGTGGATCTTGTGGATCGAAATTCGATGACTTAAAGGGTTCTAAGAACGATCCCGGAAACTAAAAGGCAATCCCTTGAGATGGCTAGGAGCCGAGTGTTGGGGATAACATATTTGTTTCAGATCTTGATCTTTAGTTCTTTGGTAGACCAAGTGATCCGGATCTTAAGTGTACAGAGCGAGAGTCCGCTGGGAGCCCTCTCCTCACTTTGATTAAGTTTAGTGAGATCCGGACTTAAGATCCCGACCATGGTAGCCTGCCCCGTCCAATAAGGCTTACCTAAATCACCACAAATCAATGTGCCCTTTCCATGTGATCCGGATGAACCAAAATCGCTGCTACCAATGCCACGTAAAACCTATCACTTCCCCATTCTACAAACCAATTCAAAAATGGGTTAAGAAGAACCCATCATGTCCCATCGACTCGCCAAAACCATATACTTGTGCTCCCAAAGTCTCGAACCACCTCCTCGCTCGCCAAGTATTTTTATGTTTCAACCGGAAGACTTTCCATTGCTCCAATCCAGGATCGAATCCCATTCTTCAAAGCTTCCAGTTTCCCCCACTTGAAAAATTTTCAAAACCTCAACAAAGGTACTATCATGCATCCAAAGTATCTACTCCTAATAATGTCGATCCTCATGGGAGAAGAAAGGGTCCAACTCCTATAGAAACTGCCCCGAATCGGCAAATAGAAAATGTACCGGCTCGGAATGTTGCGCTTGATAAGGTATCTCGCCTAGGTTGAAAGGGTAGATCTGTTTTCCACTCGGATTCGTAAAATGCTTGAAGATTTTCAAAAAAGACTCTATTTATTAATGACCCAACAAGTTTAGTATCGGTATCTTGAGGACCCGGACCCCTCAAATTAGGAAGCTTAAAAGACAGATCAAGCTTCTTGAAGATCGTAAAGCTCGGCTTGAGCGATCATCATTTTCACTATCACCTACCCCTTTATTTCCTCCATATATTACCCCTCTAACCATTATTCTCGGGCTTCTAACCTTTACCATTCATCTTCTTTTATGGTGCTCTCGAATCAAGACCCCCGAACCCAAGACAAATGTCTTAGCCCTTCGAGCTCGCCTTCAGGAAATTGAAAAGAAAAAGCTAGAGAAAAAGGAAAGGTTCATGTTCCTCAGCACCACCCAAACCGCGATACGTCACCTCCTCATTCCCCCACTCACAAAACTCATTCCTACATGGTCTCAAATCCCATTGAAAGTTTCCTCCGAATGAAATTCCTTCCATTTTTCGCCATTGACCCGGTCTCCCTCCAAGATACCGGCTCAACCACCAACTTTTCCTCCGAATCTATTCAAGACTCCTCTCGATTCCCGATGAAGATTCTAATAAAATGAACCCGTTCACACATGCTATTTTAATGGCGTAACCAGCTGTGAAGGAAGAAGAACCTGATGAGGATATAGAATTTGTTAATTTGGCTCCTCCTCCTCAAACCTCCTCATACACTCCTTCTTCATCTAAAGCATACTTCACCTTTGATGACATCCCCTACTACACATGGCCCGAAAGAATCCAAGAGTTCCATTCTTGGCTAATAGCCATGAACTTGAAAGTGCATAACACCTATCAAATCCTACTTGAATTCACCAAGAGATTCACCGGTTCATTAAAGGAATGGTGGCTCACAATCTCAAAGCAAGACCCGATTCCTTTGTTACCGATGAATTTCAACCAACCTCTTCATGTAATCCATCTTTACTTCATGGCACAACCTGGAGACCAAAAGGATCTCAAAAAAATAGAATTCTTTGAAAGGAAGTGTTGCTCCACAAACCGAAATACCTTGACAAGCATTTTCGAGAGATGATTAAGCTCTTTTATCATCTTGGGAGCGTACATCAATCTCAAACCAATTTTTCTAGCCTCTATTCCTCGAGAAATTGCATATGAGGTAGAAAAGCATTTGATGAAATCCCTTCTAGAATCCACTTTTGGCGAAATACAAGAAGCTATCCATCTTGCTATTGAGGAAAAATCGCATTTAAGAAGACAATTTGACCAATTCGCCAAAGAAAATCAAAAGCAAAACAAAAATTGTGACAAACCAGAGTGGAAGATCAAATGTGCCAAGGATTGTATTAATCCTTCCCGAGTGGGACATAAAAAGAAAAAATCACTTTAGGAAATTCTCTTTTTTCAAGAAGAGAAAAGGCAAAAGTAATGGGAAATGGAAATTCCTCCGGAAGAAATCCCGTCACCACTCTTCCAAATTTCGGAAGAAGCCAAAATCCGATAGATGTTATATCTATAATAAGAAAGGCCATTTTGCCAAAAAAATGTCAGCAGGCAAAGAAGCGGGGTCGCTACATGACCCGGAAGATTTCACAGAGCATTGGAATCTCTTTGAGTGATGAAGATATATAGTCGTTTTTTCTGTTGAAGATGAGCCTTCATCAAAGACTCTATGCGCTATAAGAGCCTACACTTCGATCTCGATGGCTCTCCCGGAGATATTTTCTCCTTCTTCCCTATTATTGACTCTTTCCAAGTCCATTCCTCCATTTTCCATCCTCCTTACTTTCTTGTTCGATTTTCTTACTTGAATAAAGTAAGCCCATTCAAATCGTAGCTCTCATTGATATCGGAGCAAGAATCTCTTTAATGGACACCAAAGTTCTCCCAAGCCATTCTTGGACACCTTATACAAGGTACTTCCAGTCCTTCAGAGACTCTTTCTCCACAAAAGTGCGAAGTCAACCAGTTACTATTCGGATTTTACCATCACCACAAAAATTCTTGGTTGTCTTTCTCATGACAAAGATCTTATCATTGGTTGGGATATCCTATCTCAACTCCCTTAGGTCAAGATTAATCCAGATGGATTACAGTTTAAAACTCACTTCGTAGAATTCGTTGAGCTCCGGAGATTATTTGTCATACAAATAGAAATTCTTGATCCTATTACCCAAAACCTATTTTCTTTCACGTGCTGAGTCACATCACCAATTTTCTCGTAAATGTTCAAAACCTCTTTGGACAAATTCTGAATATTTTTTCAAACTCCCCTTTCAAGAAAAATGAAGATGTAAACCCCACCAAGGCCGATCATTCGGGTATGAACCCCAGAGCATCTTTTTGCTGGCCCAAAAAGAATGTGCAGAGTTGCTCTCACAAGGCCTTATTGAACCTTCGACTCTCAAAGGGCTTGTGAAGCCTTTTATGTGAATAAACAGTTTGAACAAAACAGAGGCAAGCTCGGGTTAGTCATAAACTACCAGCCTCTAAATCAATTTCTTCAAGATGACAAATTCTCATTGCCACACAAAAACTTTTTGTTTTCTAGCCTAGCCCAAGCCATGATTTACTCCAAGTTTGATGTAAAAGCGGACTTTTGGCAATTGAGAATAGACCCATCGGACATGCCCAAAACAGGATTTTGCATACCAAACCAACATTTTTAGTGAAAAGTACTCCCATTCGGCCTTAAAACAGCCCCTTCTCTGTTTCAAAAGGCTATGTGCAAACTTTTTCAGCCCATTCTTCCTAATGCATGAGATCTACATTGATGATATTCTTCTTTATTCTTTAGATGAAGAATCCCATGGGAAACTCTTAGCCCAATTTGCTGAGATTGTTCGGATACATGGCATCATGTTTGTCCCCAAAAGAAAATGATCCTTGCTCATAGACAAATTGAATTCTTGGGCATACATCTAAAAAATGGCACTTATTGCCCTGGACCTCATGTCCAGAAGATCCGCAGAAATTTCCCGATGAAAACCTCTATGTTAACCAAATCCAATCCTTCCTTGGAATCGTAAACTATCTTCGATTTCATTCCTAAGATCTCTAAGATGTTGCACCCTCTCCAAAGAATGTTGAAAAAGAATCCACCCCCTTAGGTCCCAAAACAAACCCATGCAATAAAAAGTCTCAAGCACACTCTTCAAAATTTACCTCCTTTGCAAATTCCTTCAACAGGGAAGAGAGTGTTACGGATGGATGCAAGTGATAAGTCTTGGGCAGCTATTCTCTTAGAAGAACTCAATGGCAAACGAAGAATCCGTGCCCATAAAAGTGATCGTTTCACAAATGCGAATATGGGTTGATAAGTGGCAATCGAGTTTCGAGATCTTGCTATCTTTAGAGAAAGCAATTCCTTCCATTTTCCTTTGCTTTTGCCTTTTCTCTTCTTGACAAAAAAGAATTTCCCGGAGTGATTTTTCTTTTTATGTCCCACACAGAAGGATCATTACAATCCTTGGCACATTTGATCTTCCACTGTCTGTCACAATTTTTGTCTTGCTTTTGGTTTTCTTTGACGAATTGATCAAATTGTCTTCTTCGTCTGCATTTTTCCTCATTAGCAAGGTGGATAGCTTGCTGTATTTCGCCAAAAGTGGATTCTATAAGGGATTTCTTCAAATGTTTTTCTACCTCATCTGCAATTTCTCGAGGAATAGAGGCTAGAAAAATTGGTTTGAGATTGATGTCGCTCCAAGATGATAAAAGAGCTTAATCATCTCTCGAAATGTTTGTCAAGGTCTTTCCGGTTTGTGGAGCAACAATTCCTTTCAAAGAATTCTATTTTTTTGAGATCCTTTTTGGTCTCCAGGTTGGCCAATAAAGTAAAGATGGATCACATAAAGAGCCCGGTTGAAATTCATCGGTAACAAAGTAATTTGGTCTTGCTCAGGTGTGAGCCACCAGTCCTTTAATGAACTGGTGAATCTACTAGTGAATTCAAGTAGGACTTGATAGGTGTTATGCTCTTTCAAGTTCCTGGCTATTAACCAAGAATGGAACTCTTGGATTCTTTCGTGCCATTTGTAGTAGGGGATGTCATCAAAGGTGAAGTATGCTTTAGATGAAGAAGGAGTGTATGAGGAGGTTTGAGGAGGAGGAGCAAAATTAACAAATTCTACATCCTCATCGGGTTCTTCTTCCTTCACAGTTGGTTCTCGCCATTAAAATAGCATGTGTGAATGGGTTCATTTTATCGGAATCTTCATCGGAATCGAGAGGAGTTTGGATTAGATTCGGAGGAAGAGTTGGTGGTTGAGCCAAGTATCTTGGAGGAGACGGATCAATGGCGAGAAATGGAAGGAATTTCATTCCGGAGGAAACTTTCAATGGGATTTGAGACCATGTAGGAATGAGTTTTGTGAGTGGGGGAATGAGGAGGCGACGTATCTAGCGGCTTGGGTTGTGTTAAGGGAACATGAACCTTTCCTTTTTCTCCGGCTTTTTCTTTTTCAATTTCTTGAAGGTGAGCTCCAAGGGCTAAGACATTTGTCTCGAGTTCGGGGGGTGGGTGTCTTGATTCGAGAGCGGCCATAAAAGAAGATGAAGGGTAAAGGCTAGGAGCTTGAGAATACTTGGGTAGAAGGGGTAATATATGAAGGAAATAAAGGGGTAGGTGATGGTGAAAATGATGATCGCTCAAACCGAGCTTTCGATCTTCAAGAAGCTTGATCTGTCTTTTAAGGTTCTCAATTTGAGGGGTCTAGTCCTCAAGATAATGATGCTGAACTTGTTGGATCTCTAATAAATAGAATCTTTTTTGAAAATCTTCAAGCATCTTACGAATTTGAGTGGAAGACCGATCTACCCCGTCAACCTGGGCGGATACCTTATCAAGCGCAACATTCGAGCTAGTGCATTTTCTGTTTGTCGGTTCATGACGGTTTCGTAGGTGTTGGACCCTTTCTTCTCCCATGAGGATCGACATCATTAGGAGCAGGCACTTTGGGTGCATGATAGTACATTTGTTGAGGGTCTGAAAATTTTTCAAGTGGGGGAAACTAGAGGCCGAAAAATGGGATCCACTGGGTTGGAGCGTGGAAAGTTTTCTGGTTGAAACATACAAATACTTGGCGTAACAGGAGGTGGTTCTACTTTAGGAGCACAAGTATATGGTTTTGGCGTGTCAATGGGACAAGTATGGGTTCTTCTTAACCCATTTTTGAATTGGTTTGTAGAATGGGGAAGTGACAGGTTTTTATGGCATTAGTGGCGGTGGTTTTGGTTCATCCTGGATCACATGGAGAGGCCACATTGATTTGTGGTGATTTAGGTGAGCCATACTTCGAACCAAGTATTGCCATCGTCCGCCATCTTCACCATGAGGTCCGACGGTCTGGTCTCCATCAAGGTACCTTTGATAAAGACTGTTCTTTTTTCTCTTTTGAGAAGAAGATCTGTCATCTTCTTTCGGACTATTGCGCGAGTGCATGAAGAACAGTGCACTCGGGATCCCAAAAACAGTGTCTGAAGGGTCCTTGAAATAATGGATCGGTTGTCCATCATAACCAAAGGATTGAACAAACTCCTTAGAGCCTGGATCTTCTATGCCGATCGTTTTCGAGGGACATGGAGTGAAGCATAGAATGGTAGGGAACGAAGGGATAGCAGCCTGGGTATCTTCCTTGTCTTTGGCAAACTTGAAGGTAACAGAACCATCTTTCTTTTTGTGAACCGAGGTTCGGAAGACCGGATGGCCTTACATTCTGGTGGAGCTTTTCATAATTGGTCACCCAACTATCGGGTAAGAGTTTAACAAGCTAATCTCGGGGATTTGCTGGGAACATGAACATAAGAAGTATGGTCATGGTCCACTTGAAATGATAAGGGCATCATCGGAAGTGGGAAGATTTAGGTCTATAGCATGATTTAAGACTCGTACACCATATGATAGTGGAGGGTAGCAGCCTAATAAATTGGGGTTACGAGGTGCCCCCGTAATTTGTAGCTGAACCTTCAAAGCGATCATGTGCCTAGGTCGCAAGGGCCATGTTGAAGTTTGGAAACAAAGTAACAAATTTTGTGCCGGCGTTGAGTGTGGTTTGAATGGTTCCAATACACACATGCTGATAGTCCAAAAACCTTGTGTCAAGCAAGGCTATTCTTGCAACCACCGGTAATCCTTTCCCGCCATGAAACGAAAGAGCCAACCGAATGGCACCAAAATGGAGGTGGGTGAATCCTTGTTGGATCCATTGGAGTGGAAACTCCGAGGGTATTTGAAGGGTCACAAATTGTTCTTGTTGGGTAGCAAGGATATGGTGTTGATCAAACTTTGAAGATTGGACATATTCTTTAACTTACCTCGATGAGTATGTCGTATGAGATGTTTGATGGATCGAGATGGGTGAGAAGGATGAAGGCTTGGTGAATGCGGAATATGGGTTGATAAGTGGCAGCTGAGTTTTCGAGATCTTGCTATCTTCGAGAGAAAGCAATCTCATAGAGGTAATCAAGCTTAGAGGCTGTAGATTTTCGCAATTCGGGAGGGGGAGCAAGAGAGAGTTGGGATGAAAGTTGTAGAGGAGCAGAAGTTTCGAGAGGATTCCATGAGCGAAAAATTCTTCTCTTCCGTGCAGCTCTTAGCTTAGAATAATAGTGTTTATTTATCTATTGACGACATATGGCTACGATACCAAAAAGGACGGGGCAGGCTACCATGGTCGGGATCTTAAGTACAAATCTCATTGAACTCAATCAAAGTGAGGAGAGGGCTCCTAGCGGACTCGCACTCTGTATAATTAAGATCCGAGATCACTCGGTCTACCAAAGAACTAAGGACCAAGATCTGAAATAGATATGCTATCGACTTGGACTTGGGATCAAAATGATTAGTCAATGGAAAAAGTGTTATTCATCGACAACAATTTATGTCTGAATATTTTCATGTACAATAAAAATATTGTTTTTCTCGTATTCATCTTCGTGAGCGATATTAGTGATCTTTCTTAGGAAAATATTTTCCAAAAGAGTCATTCATTTTTCTAGAAACAGACAGAACCTAAGTTTGTCGGGGGGACTCAATGCAAAAAATGCGCCTCGAGAAGCATGTTTCATGGGGAAATATGGAACATGATTAAATGCAGCTTTTTTAAAATGCAGGTGTTTTATGTACCTATATTGAATTATGAAAGCAAATACTAAGGAAACGGCGTTCACGGCACTAATACGGCAGTCCACATCTCAGACGACGTGCCGGATTCACCAGGCGAAATCTGGTTCAGATTCACACCACTGATGGAATCCAATCTCAGCCTCTTCTTGAGGAAGAAGATCCTTCGCCATCTACATAAACCCCTGCAATTTCCCTTGGCCAACTCACCCCCTTCTTTTCAAACACCAAAAACGTTTTTAAGTCCTAGAACAATGGCTTCCGCACTCGTTGGCAAACTTGTTCTTGTGATGGTGGCCGTTCTAGGGCTCCTGGCCTCCCAGGCGTGGTCGCGGGAGCTCCAGGAAGCGACCATACGAGAGAGGCACGAGCAGTGGATGGTTCGCCATGGGCGGGTGTACGCGGATGCCGCTGAGAAGGAGCGGTGCTTCTTGATCTTCAAGGACAACGTCGAGCACGTGGAGTCCTCCAACAAGGATGGGAGCAAACCGTACAAGCTAGCTGTCAATGCGTTCGCTGACCTAACCAGCGAGGAGTTCAAGGCCTCAAGGACCGGGTACAAGCGCTCGTCCTCCCCGAGGCCGGCAAGTGCTAAACCATTCCGATACGAGAGTGTGACAGCTGTTCCAGCAAGCATGGACTGGAGAAAGAAAGGAGCCGTCACGCCTGTTAAGGACCAAGGCCAATGCGGTTAGGCACCGAATCTTCTTTGGTTTAACTATATAACATTCGACCATTCCGTCCCCCCCCTCCCCCGCCCCCTTTTTTTTAATCTTTCTTTTCTTAAGTGAATCTTCCTTGGAATGTAGGATGTTGCTGGGCTTTCTCTGCTGTGGCGGCCATGGAAGGGATTACCCAACTCACGACCGGAAAACTGATCTCCTTGTCCGAGCAAGAGCTAGTGGATTGCGACACGAGCGGCGAAGACCAGGGTTGCGGGGCGGCCTCATGGACGACGCTTTCGAGTTCATCATCAGCAACCACGGCCTCACGACCGAGGCCAATTACCCTTACCAAGCTGTCGACGACACCTGTAATGCCCGGAAAGCAGCCTCCAGCGCTGCGAAAATCACCGGATACGAAGACGTGCCTTCCAACAGCGAGTCCGCCCTTCTGAAGGCAGTAGCACACCAGCCCATTTCCGTGGCCATCGATGCGGGGGAATCGGATTTCCAGCTCTACTCCAGCGGTGTTTTCACCGGGGAATGTGGGACCAGTCTGGACCACGGGGTCACCGCGGTCGGGTATGGGACGAGTGAGGACGGAACCAAGTACTGGTTGGTCAAAAACTCGTGGGGCACCGGATGGGGCGAGGAGGGATACATCAGGATGAAGAGGGACATTGGTGCTGCGGAAGGTCTTTGCGGCATTGCCATGGAGGCTTCATATCCAACTGCATAATTGCCTGGGACAACAAACAACTGTCATGTTAATACAGAGATTGGGCCATGATAAACGTCTCTGTGTGTGTGTACTTGTGCATTTAGGTCTAGGTTTGTGAACTTCCTTATTCCTTGTGCATGCTTGTACTACGTAAGACTTGCATATACATGAAGACATTGGTCTCATGTTGTATATGAACCCTAAGTATGAATGCAAGTGAATGCTTTCAGTTAATTTAAGATGCTAGACTTGACCAATCCAATCAACACTGAATCAAGCCTATCATGCAACTGAAATCGAGGATCTCAATTGAAATATAACAAGGAGTTCAATTTGCAGTCCGGAAAGATTAATATGTCTACGGTGGCCGTACGAAGGCTGCTGAAAGATAATATGTTACATTTGCCATCTAAGTTAATTAGTACGTACGAGTTGGGTGGCACGGGCTTTTCGCAGGCATATGTCGTCAAACGTAATTCTAACTATACTGCGCATATGGGGTGTAGGATAGGAAATTCCTAAAGCCGGACATACGAAAGTTGCATGAGAGCTCAAATAAATTTTAAATGAAATAGAATTTTGATGGGATAACGTGGTTTTATGTTTAACTTTTCAGAGTACATGGTGACCTTTTTCTTTCAAATCTCCTCTCTCCCTCTCCGTTATTAAGGATGAACTGCAACTATAAGATAGATGAATTTCAACCATAGAAGCTAGGGGAAATTACCAAAAAGTCCTAAAAGTATTGTATTTGTGTCAATTCAATCATAAATCTTAAACATTTTGCATTTGTGTCAATTTAGTCCATTCAATCAATTTTTATTGAAAATTACCGATATGCCCGATCGGCTATCGTACTTGGCATAACTTGCTCTAACGTGGATAAAATTTAATAATATTTTAATTTTTTAAAATTTTTTATATAATTAATTTATTTATTTATTTATTTTTTTTATTTCCTTCTTTTTTTTTTTTTTTTTTTTTTACGGGACTATGGCCGGTGAGGGTTCCAGCCCTCGCCCACATCTAGGCGACACCTGGCAAGGGCCGCAACCCTCGTTGTTCATAGCTCATCGTCCACAGTCCACACAAAAAAGAAAAGAAGGAAGGAAAAGAAGAAGAAAAAGAAAAAGAAAAAGAGTAATTAATAAGAGAGACATCAGTCATCGTCAACCGAGGTTCATGTAACTACATTTATACGCATAAGGTATCAAGTGTCTTCGTACTCGAATATCGTAAAGCTCATGGGGAGATAAGCTATGTGATTAGGTTAAATTAAGGATGTTATAATCTTTCATTTCAAAATGTATATAAATATATTGTATGGATGCCAATTCAGTCTTACGTTTTTCAATTTGGCAAATTTAGTGCTAAACCTTTGCGCGGCATTTAAATGTAGCATTTCCGGTCAATTTTTGCTCGGCCGCTAACACGGCAGTCCTTTCATAGCGGTTATCCTACGTGACACATTGCCACGTTAGTGATTTCTAATAGAAACTAGCCGAAGAGACAATAATGATATTTTAGAGCAATGATTTATGACTCAATTGATAAAATTAAAATGATTAGATTGTTAAGATGTACGTGTGAATTGTGTTAGAGAAATTTTGCATTCGATAATTGATGTGCTATTGAGTATTTAATATATCTTAGTTGTCCCATAATATATTGACTTAAGCTTTTGATTGAAAGTGGGTCTAACTAGATATATTAATGGGCTCGAACTTAGGCTTCCTTTTGGCAATCTCCATCATAACGCAGCACTTGAATGGAGAGTTTTTAGTGAAGGTGGGTCTAATTAAATATGTTGACTAGCTTGGACTTGGGGCTCTCTCTTAGCGATCTTTCTAATCAAGGTATTGAACTTCGTTGCGTGCTCCCGACAAGAAATGGTATAATAGGTTTAAAACTAATTAGGCAATTTCTCCAATGGTATATGGTTTGTTTGTAATAAATTGGCAGGTGGCTTAAAGGTTTGGTATAACAGAAAATTGCTAGATATATTAAAAAGTCTTACTAAAACTCACTCGTTAATAACATTACACTTATATTGGACGTTGAAAACACTGAATAATCAACATCTGATGAAAAATCGCCACTCAATTTAGCAAGGGTAATAGTAGAAATTCATTGGTGGTACACGTGGCATTCTTGTTCTTTTTTTCATTTTTTTTCATTTTTTTAAAAAAATTTTAGGCATTCTTGTTTTTTATTTTTTTGGTCGAATAGGCATTCTTGTTCACCACGTTGCTTTTTCCTTCAACGATGGTGGACCCCCTTTCATGTACAATGACCATCGAGGTTATTTTGGGTTTACACATTTGCAACTCTATTTTGCTACCAATTTGTAATTGGTTCTCGAACCAACCAATTTTCTATTATTGCTTAGGGATGTGTCACAGTGTCGGTTTATCTTGCATTCCCCAACACCGTGCGCCACTCAAGATTCAATCCCGAGTCGCCCACTTTCACACCTCAACTTATATACGCATTCATAGCTCGCACCACACAAGGGAGAATGCAAGAAAAAGCTCTTTCTATTGTAAATTCAAAGTGTCCTGTACAAGAGGTTCGTTCCCCATAATATACAAAAACAATCGAGTCAAACTGGTAAATGATAAAACCCATCAATAGTTCCATTGTTTCACTGTTCAAGTCAACTAGTCTACTATTCACAACAAAGCCCCATCCAAGTCATCGTCCAAGTCAAGACCCTCTCTACCAGCTCCACCAACTTAGAAAACTTTTGAGGTGCTTCAACCACTCGGGTCACAACTGGATGTCACGTGGATTTGTGGGGCCCAAGCAGTCCACGTCACCCTACTTGTTGATCCCAAAGATGGCCGCCTAATCGATCGATGGTCGATCGCTGGTCGATCCGTCATGGTGCACGGATAGACCGCCCGGCCAGCCCGCTTGATTCATTGGTTGCTCGCTCGGCCGCCTCGCTTGATCTACGTACCGTACATTCGCATCATGCCCCGATCGCCTTGCACAATCCGTGGGTCGACCACTCGGTCCCGCAAAGATCGTTCATGGATCGATCCCTCGCTCGTCCGTCCGGCCGCTCTACACGATCCGCGAGTCGATCGTCCGTCTAGTCGCCCCGCACGATCCGCGGGTCGATCCCTCGATCGTGCAAAGACCGTTCATGGATTGATCCGTCGCCGCTCGTCACGATCCGTGGGTCGATCCCCCGGTCTTGCGGGGTCGCTCGTGGATCGTTCCGTGGATCGATCCCTCGGCCGTCCCGCACGATTCGTGGGTCGATCCCTCGGTCGTGCGGCATGGGTCATGCATCGATCCATCGGCCGTGACATCTTGAATTCCGACCCATTTTCGAAACCGTAAATAAATGAAATGTCTCATTGAAATATTTCCGGTTAAATCTCACTCCTAATTGATCATTCTTGAGAAGACTAACCAATGGGGAATGGCCAACTAGGAAAATCAAGTACGTGGACTCAAGAACTTAATCCAGGATTGACCTTTTGGCCATAAGGATTGTCGATGGAATATTTTGGACCATTATAGGCGATCCACGAGCGATAGTGGAACGCTTTGCCAATGATATAAGATTGGATCATGGATGACTCCGTAAAATCATGTATGAGTTGCAAACGTCCTTAAATCGGTCTCGAACGATCGTGTCTCTGAACTAGTGATTGACCATCGCAATTGCATGACAACCAAGGTCGCCATGGCTTGAGTAACTCTTAAATGTGATGATAATCACGGGTCGATACGCGTAACTCCTAAAAGCCGCTCATTAGTTTGAGATACACCGAATTTGTAATTGATCGATATTGATCATGAATTAGACTTCAAATTGAACATCGGACTTTTAAGAGTTCCAATATTAATCTTTTAGATGTCGTCTCATCCAGAAGCATGCGTATTTCACGGTTCGCCCTAAAGTGTACGTGAAAAGTGAAATTTAGACTTAAAAGTGAAATTTAGACAGAAAATGGGAAATGACCCTTTTACCTTTAGGAAATGTCCATCTATCTAATTTAGTCAAAGGGCTTTTCTGGTCATTTACACCCCTAGTGGCCGAAATTATTGATGGGCTAAGGTGTCCACTTGTGCAAAGCAAATTACCAAACTACCATTCTTTAGTTTTAAGAGAGAAAAATGAGTGAATTATTGGTGGACCCCATAAGTCCCTATCACATCATTCAAGACCAATAATTCTTAGCAAAATATCTCACCCTAAAAATATCCTAACATATTCTATCTACTCATCCTCTTCATCTTCTTCATTTGTGCAAGAACTTCCTCTCACTTTCCTCTTTCTCCCTCATTTGACCGAACCACCACCAAACCACCACCACCACCATCGAACCGCTACCACCACGCCGTGAACCCGTCGCCCACCACTGCAGCACCAGCCAACGCCGTTCAACCGGTGTTGCCGCGAAAATCGCCGTGGAGCCGAATGCCAATGGAGAAGACAAGCCGGAGCCCGCCGCTTAGATCTTGCATTTTCCATTGTTTTGGCCGTAGGTTTTTGGTAGAATTCAAGGTACGTAAGTTTCTAAACCTTGATTAGGTTGTTAGGTTGTTAATGGTGTTAGATTGGAGAGTTTTGATTGGAAATTTCTTGGGTTGTGATCTTGGATGCTTTGACCAAATTTTATGGCGTGATGTGATCGTGTGGCCTTGATTTCATGAGTTCATCGAGTGTTAAATCGTGTGATCCCGATTGATTGTAGCTTGGGTGTGATTAAATCGTGTGGTCCTCGATTGATTGTTGCTTTAATATGATTTAATCGTGTGGTCCCGATCGATGGTTGCTTTAGTACGATTAAATCGTGTGGTCCCGATTGGTTGTTGCTTTAGTACGATTAAATCGTGTGATCCCGATTTGTTGTTGTTTTCGTGTGATTAGATCTTGTGGTTCCAATCATTAGTGGGAGGATTAAGAAGATCGTGTGGTTTCGATCGGTTAATCGGGAAAGTATAGTGAGATCGTGTGGTTCGACCCGTTAATCGGGAAGTTTATCAAGATCGTGGGGTTTAGATTGGTTGATCGGAAGGTTTGATGTGATCGTGTGGTTTCGATCGAGTGTTCGAGTGAATATTATTGATATATGGTCTTTTCTAATGAGATTCAAGGATAATTGTGGAAGTCATACCGAGGCGTTATTACGTGTGATTGTTGTGTATATGAGACCATAGTATACTCTTGTGGAAGTTATACCATGAGACGTTATTACGCGAGGTCGATGTATATACGAGACTATGTTATACTCGAGGCGTTATTACGTAAGGTTTTGTATTCATCCCGAGGCGTTAAACGTGGGATGCTAACCCGAGGCATTAAACGCGGCTATATTAACGTAAGGGTTATTACGCCGGTCCGGAGTACTATGACGGCCTAAGGCGTTATTACACGGGTTTATCATTATATTATAGCCCGATGTGTGTTATGCGGGCTTTTGATTAACTTAGCCTTATTAAAGGCGTGGTAAGTTGGAGAAATGATGTGCTCTTATTTTTTGCATTATATCGTGTACTTTTGCTCGAGTTGGAATTTATTTTATAACCTGTTTGCCTAAGATGAATCCGGAGGCACTTTCGCCCTAACCTAGGTTTAGGGACTTACTTGCCGAGATTTATTCTCACCCCGTTGTGGGTTAACATTTTCGGACCCCAACCCTTGATTATGCCTCCCATACGTTTTGGTGTTCCGATGGATATGGACACATCCGTCGACAAATTTTCCGTAAGCCGTGATAAGGCGTATATTAGGAAAGGGTCTACAAGTGTGGGTTGATAAAGGGGGCGAATATTGGAAGCCTCATCACTACGAGTCATGCTACTACCGTTTTGGGGATTTGACTATCGGACCTCCGAAACCTTCCGAGATACCTAGGGATGGGATTCGAGGAATGGTGCCACCCCGCGCTTGTAGAAGGTGATATAGAGAACTCCGTAGCTAGATCTAGGAACATCTCGGAGAAGTCCCCGATCATTAAGGAGGATATGGAAGTCATAGAGGTGTCTACATCCGAGAAAGACGAAGAGGAAGATTCCATGGAGATAGACCCTGTGGCTCTTCCGAGTATGATCCCGTCGTGGACGATAATGAGTCCGAGGGTAGTGACACTAACTAGTAGTCATAGGAGAGGTTGAATTCATTTTTAGATGTCCTCTTAGGATAGAGGCATGTTAGAGGGATCTAGAGAGCTGCCTTTTGGTTTGGTCCCTTGGTTCCCTTCGACCACCCCCACTTTGTATGTTGTATATTGACTCCCCGATCCCGGTCGTATGTAAAGAACAACCGGTATTTTATGTATTATAAAGTTTGTTGTTATCCCGAGTCATCTTTATTAAATTGTATGGAGATTTGCATTCGCTTTCGCATGTGCTTTCATTTACATTTATCTTAAATTTGTAGGCTACTGGTTCCTGGAAATTTATTTTTAAGTGTGGCCATGTGGGATGTTGACACGCTTGTATGGTTCGGGCGTGACATCCCCATCTTGAATTGGTATCGAGCAAGGTCAGCTCGATTCAAGTTGATTGAGGCTTGGAGTAATAAGGAGTGATGAATTTGGGATGACCGGGTAGCGAGACCTTAGGGATTCGCTAGAGTTAGGCACAAAATGCATGTCATGTGAAATGGCGCTTGTGATTGACATATGGGATTGACATCACCTTGGATGATTATAATACTATAAAGCTTCGCACTGGCACCGAATGTTGTTTGCGGGATACCCGATTGATGATAGAGTAGTTGATGGTGGTTATACTAAGTTGCGGATGTGTTTGGACTTAAGGTATGACTGTGAAATTCGATTGTGATACTCCTAGTTGTTACGTGATGATTGATTGCTTTGATTGTGATTGCTGCTATGATGAGTAGCGTAGAACCGCTAGACTTAAGTAGATAGCTTAGGTCTCTAATTCCTTGGTGGAGTTATAGTGGTTCAAATGTTGTGAAATTTATCGAGGATGAGTAATTGAGGTAGAGGTACTAGAAGAGCGTCTAGTTCAAGGGCACAAGTTGTGGAGGACCCGAGAATAGACGGAGTCCTTAGTGCTCTAGAGGAAATTGAAAATTTGATGGGTAGGCAGGCTCAAGAACGATTTGCCACTATTGCCCAAGTCACCGAAAGGCTGCTGCCGGCTCGTTAACGGAACTAATGGTAACCAAGGGAATGGCAATGACAATGGCAATGGGAATCGTCGGATGGACCAGCTAGTAGAGCAGTTTTTAAAGCTAAGACCGGCCAAGTTTGATGGAAAAGGTGATCCCGAGATTGCTCCTCGTTAGATCAAGGAATTCAAAAAGACCTTTGAAGTTCGGGGTGCACCGAAAAGGAGAAAGTGACATTGGCGGTATACCGGCTCCAAGATATTACTAGTGATTGGTGGAAGGCCACCGAGAGGAAGAATTTTTCTTGAAGGTACGGTTCCAAACCGGACTGCCTTTGTTGAGACGTTTAATGGAAAGTATTTCTCTAAAACTGCTCAAGAATAGAAGATAATGGAATTTCATAAGCCTGGCCAAAATCATATGACGATAGATCAATATGAAGCGGAATTCTCGAGGTTATCAAAGTATGCACCAAGGATGGTCGAGAACCCTTTAGATAAAGCAAGAAGGTTTCGAGACGGATTGAAATCGGAGCTTCATAGCCACTACCGAACCCGAGGGATTACAATGAGCTTTATGAAAGGGGCCGATGGTCGAACGGGATATGAAAGAGAGGGCTGCCGCTTCTAGATCGCGGTTTACGCCGCTAGGGACAACCGTCATTTTGGCAAGAGGCCTATGGTGGGAAATCGATGTTTCGTCCCTCCCGTCAGGAAAGGTAATGGGAAACCGATATATCAATCCAACTAGAATTGTCGACTTTGTGGACGAAGGCACGGAAATGGACCTTGTCCGAGTAGGACGGGAGCGTGTTTTAAGTATGACGAGCTTGAGCATCGATAAGGAATTGCTTGGAGCAAGCTACAAGACCCCGGTTACAAATCGCCGACCTCGGACAAGACCTCAAGTTGGAGCCGCCCCGTAGAATAATCGAACCGACCGCCACCTCAAGGGAGAGTTTATACTATAGCGCGCAAGGAGGTGGAGAATGCGCCCGGCATGGTCATAGTAGCGTCTCATTATGTGATCATGCTGTTTATACCTTATTTGATCGTGGAGCTTTGCATTCCTTTGTGTCCGAGTAATTTGTGAAATTAGCTGGAATTGAATCGAAATTGTTAGAAGTAATGTTGCATGTTACCACACCTTTAAAGGATAAAGTATTAGTCTTCTTGGAATGTTCGGATTGTAAGATAGCCATTGATAGTAGGGAGGAACCGATAGACTTGGCAATTTTGACCATATATGACTTTGATGTTATAATTGGGATGGATTGGTTGGGAAAACAAAGGGCTGTCTTGGATCGTGGTAGCAAGGTGATCCAATTTAATCCGATTGGTTATCCTAGATATGAGTTTGTGGGAAGTCGAGGAGGAATCTCGATTCCTTTGATCTCGTCACTTGAAGTGACTAAGTTGTTAGACAAGGATGCCAAGGGTATCTAGCTACAAGTAGTGGATTCGTTGGTTGAAGAACCGGGGCTAGAGGATATAGCCGTGGTGCGTAATTTTCCCAATGTCTTTCCTCAAGAATTCACTGGATTGCCACCGAAAAGGAAGTAGAATTTGTAATTAAGTTAGCCCCCGGGACGGAACCGATCTCTAAGGCGCCCTACAAAATGTCTCTATCGGAGTTAAAAGGAGTTGAAGGTCCAAATGCAAGAATTGCTGGACAAAGGATTCATCCGCGCTAGGGCATCACCATGGGGAGCGCCAAGTGTTGTTTGTGAGAAAGAATGATGGGTCATTGCGTTTGTGCATAGACTAATCAGTTGAATCAAGTAACCATCAAGAACAAGTATCCATTGCCAAGGATAGATGACTTGTTCGCTCAACCGCAAGAGGCATCAAGTGTTTTCCAAGATAGACTTGAGGACGGGCTATCATCGGTTAAGGATTAAGAAGGAGGATATACCGAAGACCGCTTTCCGTATGAAATATGGACATTACGAGTTTACGGTTATGCCATTTAGATTGACTAACGCCCCAACTGCCTTTATGGATATGATGCATCGGGTATTTAGAAAATTTTTGGACCAATTTGTCATCGTGTTCATCGACGATATATTGGTATACTCAAGGAGCCCCGAAGAGCACGAACAACATCTAAGTATAGTTCTACGGACCTTAAGAGAACACTCTCTCTATGCCAAGTTTAGCAAGTGTGAGTTCGGCTCAACCATGTAGCATTTCTTGGGCGTATTGTCTCCGGGCATAAAATCTCGGTGAGACCCAAAGAAAGGTTGAAATAGTTGTAAATTGGCCAAGACCAACGTTTGTCACGGAGGTTCAAGTTTTCTAGGATTGCGGGTTATTATAGGCGATTCGTGGAAAGGTTTTCCTCGATAGCTATTTCTTTGATGCGATTAACGAAGAAGGAAACACGATTCGAATGGACAGATAAGTGCGAAAGGAGTTTCCAAGAGCTTAAGCATAGGTTGACGACCGCACCGGCTCACGATACCATATGGTCTTGGATGATATGAAATTTACAGCGACGCATCTTTGAAAGGATTGGGATGCGTGTTGATGCAACATGAAAGAGTAGTTGCATACGCCGCATCGTTAAGACCGCATGAGATGAACTACCCAACGCATGATTTGGAGCTTGCGGCAATTATATTTACGTTAAATATTTGGAAGCATTATTTGTGGGGGGAGAAGTTTCGGATCTACACGAACCATCAAAGTTTAAAGTATTTATTTTCCCGAAAGGAGTTGAACATTAAACAACATGGCCAATGGATGGAGTTACTCAAAGACTATGATTGTGATATACTTGTATCACCCCGGGAAAGCAAATAAGGTAGCGGATGCGTTGAGTAGAAAGTCAAGCATCGCGCATTTGATGGTAAGGGAGTAGACTTTACTTGAAGTAATAAGGGATTTAGAGTTCAAATTGGAAATTTGTCGGTTATCTAGCTTAGTAACGACATTGAGAGTCCATCCCGAAATTCAGAAAGAATTAAGGCCCTACAAGTCTACAAATCCCACCCTCCAAAGGATCCCGAGAATGGAGGCGGACAAGAGAAAGCCCGAGTTTCAACTATCTCGAGGATGGGATTTTGAGTTTTGTGGACATTTATGTGTGCCCAATGATAAGGAGCTTAGAGAAAGGATCTTGTCGAAGCTTATCGAAGCAACCACAAGTATTCATCCGGGTAGTACAAAGATGTATCGTAACTTGCTCCAACATTACTAGTGGAATGGGATGAAAGTGGACATAGCCAAACACGTGGCTAAGTGCTTAACGTGCCAACAAATGAAAGCACAACACCGTAAGCCTGGAAGATTGCTTCGACAGTTGGAGATTCCCGAATGAAAATGGGAGCACATTACTATGGACTTCATTATGGGATTGCCGATGAGTCGAAAGGTCATGATTCAATTTGGGTGATCGTCGACGGATTAACTAAGTCTGCTCATTTTCTCCGGCCAAGCGCAAGGACTTCGCTATGGAAAGGTATCTTGTATTGTACATGAGACAAATAGTATGTCTTCATGGAGTACCGGTAACGATTACGTTGGATAGAGATCCTAAGTTTACCGCAACTTTTTGGAAGTCTTCACTATGGGAACAAAACTACAAGATAGCATTGCTTATCATCCGCAGACGGATGGACAGTCCGAGAGGACGATTCGGACGCTCGATGACATGTTGCGGGCATGTGTAATAGATTTTAAAGGAGGTTGGGAGAAAACAGTTACACTTGATCGAGTTTGCCTACAATAATAGCTACCAACAGAGTATCGGAATGGCAACGTTTGAGGCGCTGTATGATAGAGCTTACGGAACTCCAGATGTTGGAATGAGGTTAGTGAAAGGAGTATAACGGGTCCAGAGTTAGTTCAACAATCTGTCGAGGCAGTGAAAGTGATTAGAGAAAGACTTAGGACTGCTCAAAGTCGTCAAAAAAGTTATGCGGATAGACGACGTAAACTTTTAGAATTCCAGGTAGGAGATCACGTTTTCCTCAAAGTGTCGCCAATGCGAAGTTTGTTTCGATTTGGAAAGAAAGGGAAGTTGAGTCCAAGGTATGTAGGCCCATTTGAGATCTTGGAAAGGATAGGGACTTTAACCTATCGTCTCGTCTTACCGCCGAATTTATCACAAGTTCACAATGTTTTTCATGTATACATGCCGAGGAAGTATGAGCCGGACCCAACCCATATGCTTTGGATCATGAAGTCATGGACGTGGATGATAGGATATCTTATATAGAGAGGTTAGTTCGAATAAAGGACAGTAAAAGAATAGGTTCGGGGAACAAGATAATTTCACCGGTCAAGGTAATCTAGGAACATCATGAAACCGAAGGAGCAACTTGAGAAAGCGAAGAAGAGATGAGGCGCCAAAGACCCCAAGTTGTTTGAGTAGTTAAGTTCATTGTAAATTTCGAGGACGAAATTTTTGTAAGGAGAGAAAAATTATGACATCCCGAAATCCGACCCACTATCGAAACTATGAATGAATAAAATGTCTCATTGAAATATTTCGGTTAAATCTCATTCGTAATTGATCGCTCTTGAGAAAACTAACCAATGGGGATTAGCTAACTAGGAAAATGAAGTACGTAGACCCAAGAACTTAATCTAGGATTGACCATTTGGCCATAAGAATTGTCGATGGAATATTTTGGACCATTATAGACCGATCCACGAGTAATAGTGGAACGCTTTGCCAATGATATACGATTGGATTACGGGTGACTCCGTAAAACCATGTATGAGTTGCAAACGTCCTTAAATTGGTCTCGAACGATCTTATCCTTCGGAACTAGTAATTGACCATCGCAATTGCATGACAATCAAGGTCTCCATGGCTTGAGTAACTCTTAAACGTGATGATAATCACGGGTCGATACGCGTAACTCCTAAAACCCGCCCATTAGTTTGAGATACACTGAAGTTGCAATTAATCAATATTGACCATGAATTAGACTTCAAATTCGACATCGACTTTTAAGGGTTTCAATATTAATCTTTTGGACGTCGCCTCATCCAGAGCATGTGTATTTCACGAGTTCACCCCAAAATATATAGAAAAGTGAAATTTAGACAGAAAATGAGAAATCACCCTTTTACCCTTAGGAAATGCCCATCTCTCTAATTTAGTCAAAGAGTTTTTCGGTTATTTACCCCCTAGTGGCCGAAATTATTGATGGGCTAGGTGTCCACTTGTGCAAAGCAAATTACCAAACTACCATTCTTGAGTTTTAAGAGAGAAAAAGGAGTGAATTATTGGTGGACCCCACAAGTTCCTATCTCATCATTCAAGACCAATAATTCTTAGCAAAATATCTCACCCTAAAAATATCCTAAGTTATTCTATCTACTCATCCACTTCATCTTCTTCATTTGTGCAAGAACTTCCTACCACTTTTCTCTATCTCCCTCCTTCGGCCGAGCCACCATTGCCACCACCGTCGAATCACCGTCGAACCGCCACCAGCCAGGCCGTGAACCGTTAACTAGCACCGGAGCACCGGTCGTCGCCATTGAACCACCCGTTCTTTGCGAAAATCGCCATGGAGCTGAACGCCGCCCGAGAAGACGTCGGTGCTTGCCGCTTAGATCTTGGATTTTTCAGCATTTTGGCCGTAGGTTTTAGCTAGAATTCAAGGTAAGCAAGTTTCTAAACCTTGATTAGGTTGTTAGGTTGCTAATGGTGTTAGAATGGAGAGTTTTGATTGGAAATTTCTTGGGTTGTGATCTTGGATGCTTTGACCAAATTTTGTGGCATGATGTGATCGTGTGACCTTGATTTCATGAGTTCATCAAGTGTTAAATCGTGTGGTCCCGATTGATTGTAACTTGGGTGTGATTAAATCGTGTGGTCCGATTGATTGTTGCTTTAATATAATTTAATCGTGTGGTCTCGATCGATGGTTGCTTTAGTACGATTAAAGCGTGTGGTCTTGATTGATTGTTGCTTTAATATGATTTAATCGTGTGGTCCCGATCGATGGTTGCTTTAGTACGATTAAATCGTGTGGTCCCGATTGGTTGTTGTTTTAGTACGATTAAATCGTGTGGTCTTGATTGATTGTTGCTTTAGTGTGATTAGATCGTGTGGTTTCGATCGTTAATTGAGAGGATTATGAAGATCGTGTGGTTTCGAACGGTTAATCGAGAAAGTATAGTGAGATTGTGTGGTTCGACACTCGTTAATCGGGAAGTTTATCAAGATCGTGGGGTTTAGATTGGTTGATTGGAAGGTTTGATGTAATCGTGTAGTTTCGATCGAGTGTTCGAGTGAATATTATTGATATATGATCTTTTCGAGGAGATTCAAGGATAATTATGGAAGTCATACCCCGGGGCGTTATTACGGGGTTGTTGTGTATATGAGACCATATTATACTCTTATGGAAGTTATACCATGAGACGTTATTACGCGAGGTCGATGTGTATATGGGACTATATTATACCATGAAGCGTTATTACGAAAGGTTTTATATTCATCCCGAGGCGTTAAACGAGAGATGCTAACCTAAGGTATTAAATGGGGGTTATATTGATCGGAGTACTATCGCCGGCCTGAGGCGTTATTATGCGGATCTGTCCTTATATTATAGCCCGACGCGTATTATGCGGGTTTTTGATTAACTTAGCCAAAGGCACTTTCGCCCTAACCTAGGTTTAGGGACTTATTTGCTGAGATTTATTCTCACCCCGTCATGGGTTAACATTTTCATACCGGAATCCTTGATTATGCCTCCCGTACGTTTTGGAGTTCCGATGGATATGGACATATCCGTCGAGAAATTTCCTGTAGGCCGGGATAAGGCGTATATTAAGAAAGGGACTACAGTGTGGGTTGATGAAATGGCGAATATTGAAAGCCTCACCACTACGAGTAATGGTATTACCATTTTGGGGATTTAACTACCGGACCTCAAGCCTTCCGAAATACTTAGGGATGGGCGTCTGTAATAGTGCCACCCCGCTCCCTGTGGAGGGTGATATGGCGAACTCCGTAATTGGATCTAGGAACATCCCGGAAAAGTCCCCGATCGTTGAGGAGGATATGGAAGTCATAGAGGTGTCTACATCCAAGGAAGACGAAGAGGAAGATTCCATGGAGATAGACCCCAATAGCTCTTTTGAGTGTGATTCCGTCGAGGACGATGATGAGTCCGAGGGTAGTGACACTAACTAGTAGTCATAGGAGAGATTGGATTCATTTTTGGATGTCTTTTTAGGATAGAGGCATGTTAGAGGGACCTAGAGAGTTGTCTTTTTATTTGGTCCCTTAGTTCCCTTCGACCACCACTTTGTATGTTGTATATTGACTCCCCGATCCTGGTCGTATATAAAGAACAACCGGTATTTTATGTATTATAAAGTTTGTTGTTATCCCGAGTCATCTTTATTAAATTGTATGGAGATTTGCATTTGCTTCCGCATGTGCTTTCATCTGCGTTTATCTTGAATTTGTGGGCTACTAGTTCTTGGAAATTTATTTTTAAGTGTGGCCATGTGGGATATTGATGTGCTTGTATGATTCGGGCGTGACATCGGCTGTCTTGGATCATCGTCATATCGATTGGCCGATCGATCATCCGTTTGCTTGGCTACTCTTAGGCACGATTCCTTACGATCCACGGATTGATCAATCCGTCAATATGGTAGATTCATCACGTCGAATTTTGATCAAAATTCGGTGGACCGTGATACTCTCCCGCACCAAGTCAAGCAACACCCTCGTTGCCTTACTTCTCATGGAATGGCTTGATCTCTCCTCTAAACCGCCAAAGGGTTTCCTCCGGTTCTCGGCCGCCTCATCCTCCGAGAGACCTTCTCAATCGATTAAGTATTCCCGCCTTGGCACCCGATATCTCTTCCATATCACCCGATCACCCAAGATTTTCTCAATCTCCCGATCATAGGAGGTTTTCACCCCAAGAGGCGCTCGTCCTCATGGAACAGCTTTTAACATACTCACATGGAACACCTGGTGCACTTTCAATTTTCTTTGATAGTTCCAGTTTATATGCCACCAGTCCAATTCGCTTGATCACCAAGAACGGCCCCTCATACCAACGAACCAGGGCCTTATCGCACATCCCTATATCGTAGAACTTGATGCATTTTCACCAACACACGATCATCAACCTAATACTTGACGTGTCGGGCTTCTTATCCGCCCATTTCTTCATTCGTTCAACCGCCCTCCGTAAACAAGCTTGTGCCAAATCTGCACGTTTTCTGCCACTCTTGCGCACTTTTGATACCGCCGGACTACTCTTTCGATAGGCCGTTGCAACCGTGCTCGGAGTGAGCCGGTTCTTGCCCCATTACGATCTCAAGAGGGCTCTTCCTAGTGGACTCGCTCTGCTGCAAGTTATAGGAAAACTAGGCCACGTCCATTAGCTTGGTCCAATAGCTTTAAGTCGCATTCACATAATACCTCAAGTACACTTCCAAGATCGCATTCACCCGCTCCGTTTGGTCGTCGATTTGGAGATGCAAACTTGTGGAAAACTTGATGTTTGTCTCCGAGCAATTTGAACAGCTTGGTCTAAAACTTCCTCGTGAACCGGGAATCCCGACCCCTCACGATCGATCGCAATATGCCACAATACTTAACGATGTGCTTCAAAAAAAGCTTGGCCGCCTCCCCACGGTGGGCAATCCTTCGTGGCCCGGCACAAACGTCGCATACTTCGAAAATCGATCAACTACCACCATGATCGTTTGGCACCTTTCAGCCTTCGGCGGCCCACTATAAAATTCATGAAAATGCTTTTCCACGAATGTTCGAGAATAGGAAGAGGCTCCAAAGAACCCGGCTGGCGATCGTTGTTCAAGCTTATCTTGTTGGCACACCAAGCAAGTCCGGACATAAGCTTCAACGTCGTCCCTCAATTGTGGTCAAAAATACCGATCCTCCACGAGTGCCATGGTGCGGTGAATTCCAAGATGTCCCGCCCATGGTATATCGTGGCATTCTCACAAGCACTTCCCGTCTCAAGTTCCCGTGAAGTGGTACATATAATCGCCATCCTTTGTATAGAGTAGATCATCCTCACACCGAATCTTCGGTCCCGCCCTCTTGAGGTGTATCTAAGGAGGGCTCTCGTCGTTGGATCATGTTGCAACCTCTCCTTGATTTGTTCGGTCCACGGGCATTCCGGTAGGCTCATCACCACCAGCTCGACCTTCCTACTCGGTGGGTCCGCCACGGAATTGGCCTTCCCCGATTTGTACTCGAGCACATAATCAAGCTCCGCCAGAAGTCTTGTCACCGGACTTGTTTCTAACTCAGCTTCTTTCGAGTTTGGAAGTAGCTCGTGGCTACGTTGTCCGTCCTCATGATGAACCGCGATCCCAAGAGGTAGTCCCGCCATGTACGTAGACAATGCACCACGGCCGTCATCTCCTTTTCTTGGACCGTGTATCGTCGTTCGATGTCGTCCGGTTTTCGAGACTCAAAGGTTACCGGATGCCCATATTGCATTGGGACACCACCAATAGCAAAATCGAGGCATCAATTTCTACCCCATACGGCTTGGCGTAGTCGTGCAACACCAAAGAGGTTCCTCGATCATAGCCCTCTTCACCCGATCAAACGCCGCTTGACATTTATTCGTCCACTCCCACGGTATGTTCGTATTCAACATGTTCGTGAGTGGCACGGCAATCTCCGAGTAATTGCAAATGAATCGACAATAATTGTTCGCCAACCCGAAAAAGATCTCGGCTCCAAGACTCACGTGGGTAGTTCCCACTCGACAATGGCTCGGATCTTAGACAAGTCCATCCGTACATGTCCCTAACCGACGATATGCCCCGAGGAATGGAACTTCTCATTGTGCAAATACGCACTTCTCTTTCTTCACGTAAAGCTCGTTTTCCCTTAGAACTTGAAACACCAGCTTGAGATGCTCAATGTGCTCATCGAGTGTTCATTTATATATCACTATATCATTGAGGTACACAACCATAAACTAATCAAGGAATTGGTGTAATATCTTGTTAATCAAGATAAAAAAGGTCATCGGGGCATTGGTCAAGTCGAATGACATGACTAAGAACTCGTACTAGCCATACCGGGTAACACAAGTTGTCTTCGGCTCATCCCCTTTAGCGATCAATACTTGATAATATCCCGACCGCAAATCTAGCTTCGTGAACCACCTCGCAAGACCGAGTTGGTCAAACAAGTCCGCAATAAGTGGGATAAGGTACTTGTTCTTGATAGTGAGTTTGTTCAACACCCGATAATCTATACACATGCGGAGAGATCGTCATGCTTCTTTTGGAACAAAATAGGGGCATCGAACATGGCCTTCGACGGTCGAACACAGCCGCCATCGAGCAACTCCTTGAGTTGTCTCCTCATTTCCTCAAGCTTAGGGGGAGCCATGAGATACGGCGCCATGGCCGAAGGTCGAGCATCGGGGATAAGCTCGGTCATGTGATCCACCTCCTCTTCGGTGTCAATTTCTTAGGCAACTCCGGTGGCATCACATCACCGAACAAGGTCGACCCTCATCAACCTCTCGGTGGCACTAGTTCCCGAACACAGTCGGCCTCCCGCCTACCAAGGTCGCCAAGAATATGCTATCGCCTCTCCGGATTCCTTTAAAGACTTGCATCGCCGAGAGAGTCTTTTGGTTTCTACCCAATTCACACCGAATTGGGATCACACATTGACCCCGCGAGTCCAAGACACAAATGCACCGCACAAGGGACCGAAAAGCTTTGATCCTATCTAGGAATCCCAATCGATGACAAAGTCATAGTCATCCATCGGAATCATCTCGATCGATTCTTTGCACAAGCAATGGTCCGAGTTGGATTTCTACATCCCGGACTAACCCACTCATCGGGACTTCCTCGAATTTACGATCTTGAGCCAATCGGCTCCTTCCTCAACACGAAAGTTGAGCTTCTTCGCCGTCTCTTCCGATATGAAGAGATCGAATGTGCCGGTGTCAACAAGCGCACTCATCTTGGTTCCATCGACCACAAGGTCAACAAACATGAGTCCCTTAGATGGATTTGTCTCCCGAACATTGATGGTGCTTAGGATCTTCGGTGATCGAGTTGAGATTCATCTCGCGGCTCCTCACCGCCCTTTCCTTTGTCCACCGTTTTTAAGATCGCCACTTTGCCTCGATTTGGACAGCCCCCGACCATATGAGGACCGTAACACACAAAGCACTCGATCGAGCGGCCTTCCTTTCTTGTTCTTTACGTGGCTCGACTCGCCTCGATCCCTCGTGTAAGCCCATCCGTAGTTTATTTACCATCGATCATTGTCCCTTGGCTTGGTCTCCCGCATCGATAGCCTTGCGCCCTTGGACTTAGAGTTCGAGCTGGACTTGAACTCGAGGATGGCTTCGGCCGCAATCATGGCCGCCTCGAGCGTCGACGCGTTTTTCCATTTGAGCTCCATTTTCACCTACGGTTTAAGGCCACCAATGAACCGGTAGTAGGCCTCGGTTTCGAACAGGACAGTATTTGAAGTTTCAACTCCGAGAACTTCCTCACGTACTCCCGGATTCCAGCCTTTTGCTCCAAGCGTCGAAGCTCTTCCCGAGCTTCCTCCTCCGCATAAGCCAAGAAGAATTGCTTCCGAAACTCCACCCGATACGCTTCCGCGTCATGATGGGTTCAACCACCCCATTCTTTGCCCGAATGTGCCACAACAAAGTAGGGTATTGACGGTCAGTGTACATAACCGCCATGCTTACCCGCAAGGCACCGTTAACCAATCCTTGAGTATCAAAATACTGATTCAAGAATCATAGGAAGTTATCAATTTCCTTAGCCACTCTAGAGCCACCGAACTCCTTTGGCTTGGGTGCATCTACCCGAAGAGTAGCTTACATGGTCGCTACTCCATTCGCGCAAGCCGTCTCCAACAGAATCACCTTGGTCTTCAACTCGACCACCTCCAAACGCTAGGCTTAGATCATAGCCTTGAGCATCACTTTTGTCTTCGGTGGTAATGGTGAGAGTACTAAGCAACTCGCTACGGAGCTCGCCCACGTCATCCTTGAGCTCGAGCAACTCGGCTTGCAGCCCTTGCTCATCCGTGGCCTCCTCTTCATTGTTAGATTCCTCATCACTCTTGTTAGCTCGAATCTCCTCTAAGGCTTGCTTGAGTCCGGTCATGCGGGCCTCAATATCCCACTTCACTTCCCTAAACACCCCACGATCTCTCCTTGCCCGCACCGGGGTTGGCTCGATAGTTCACTCAAAGACGTTTGTCCTCCGATTGCTCGGACTCATACATCGAGTCGGCACCTTGATTCCTCGTCATCTCACCGAAAGTCAAATCGCTTTGATACCAAATGTCACGGGTTGATTTATCTAGCGTTCCCCAACATCGTGCAAAGACTCAAGATTCAATCTCAAGTCAGCCTCTTTCACGCCTTAGCTTACATATGCATTCATAGCTTGCACCACACAAGGGAGAATGCAAGAAAAGCTCTTTCTATTGCAAATTCAAAGTGTCCTTTACAAGGGGTTCGGTCCCCATTATATACAAGCAAAATTGAGTCAAATCGATCAATCACAAAACCCATCAACAGCTCCATTGTTTCACTATTCATGTCAGCCGTTCTACTATTCACGACAAGTAGCCCCATCCAAGTCAAGCAGCCCCTTCTCCGGCTTCACCAACTCGGAAAACTTTTGGGGTGTTTCAACTACTCAGGTCACATTGGATGTCACGTGGGTCGTGAGGCCCGGGTAGTCAACGTCATCCCTACTCGCCGATCCCCGCATGACCGCTTGATCGATGTTAGGCGTAGCGCTAGTCGGTTGCTGGTCGAGCGTTGGTCCATCCCTCGGTCGATCCGTCATGGTGCATGGATCGACCGCCGTCCACCCCGCTTGATTCATTGGTCACTCGCTCGGCCGCCCCACTTGATCCACGTACCATTCGTTCGCATCGTGCCCCGATCGCCTGCACAATCCTCGGGTCAATCGCCCAATCGTGCAAGCATCATTCATGGATCAATCCACGAATCAATCCCTTGCTCATCCATCTAGCCGCTTCTGCACGATCCGCGGGTCGATCCCCCGATCATCTGTTTGGCCACCCCCGCACGATCGGCGGGTCAATCCCCGATCGTGCAAGCACCGTTCATGGATCGATCCGTCGCTCGCTCGTCACGATCCGTGGATCGATCCCCCGGTCATGCGACATGGGTAATGCATCGATTCGTCTGGCCGTCCCGGATCATCCTCGTATCGATCGGCCGATCGATCATCCGTCTCGCTTAGCTACTCTTAGGCACGATTCTTTAGGATCCACGTGATTGATCAATCGGTCGATCCGGTGGATTCATCGCGGTCGAACTTGGATCAAAATTCAACGGACCGTGATAGATACATCATATACAAGATTAGCTCTTTAATCACGTCACGCATTAAATTTTATCTCGGGAAAAATAGTTTCGATTTGTAAATACTTGGGCGGTAGATAAAAAGAGTAGGGACGAGCGTGATTTCATGGTAGAACCGGACAAGTGAAAACATGGTAGATTTCACGTTTGGGGACATATGTCTCGTAGGTTTCGGAGTTTCAAAAGTTAGGGAACCAATTACGATGAGTAGGTTGGAACTTGGAACCTCAAATTTGCAACAAGTATTTGTGTTTGCATGATCCTGCGATATTCCATAGAGTCCGACAATGAGTGCGTAATCTGAAATTGTTAATCCGAGCTTTCATTTTCGGAATATTTATGATCGAGATTTTTATTTTATTAATGTTTCATATTCTTTGTGTGTCTCGATGAGTTGTAGTCGGCGGATCGTAATGTAGAAGTGGTAGTCATTAGATGTGATAATTCACTTCAATCGTTCGATAAAAAATACATATGGAACTTAGGTAGAACCTCGAAACCCGCCATAGGATAGGTTTCAAGATGTACGGAGGTATGTTTCGGGCTCTAAATAGTGGGAAACCGATTTCGATAGGTAGATTTCAAATTTCGAGTGAAATCAAAACCGTCATCCCCAACTCAATATTGGCTCTTGTCTAGCGGATCGTTGGATGAGATGCACCCAACGATGTGACCCACCCCGATCCCCTCGCATGTATTGAAAGCATATAAGGCTTGCTCCGAAATTAAATACAGGCGGATTGTTAGCTCCGTCGACACTAATCTCTTCCAAACGGTTCTTGTACATTCCTTTGAAATGAGAGGGATAAATACACTAGAAGTATCATAACTTTTCTACGGCGTTCACTTGGGTGCCGTAACTTTCAAAATGTTTAGTTAAATGCCATAACTTTCAAAAATCATTCACTTGAGTGTAATGTTGACGTGGATACCGAAAAAGCCGACGTAGCAACCGGAAGGCGATGTGGCACGCCGAAAAAGGCGATGTAGCACTCAAGTGAAAGATTTTGCTCCGACGTGGCACTCAAGTGAACGATTTTTGAAAGTTATGGTACTTAAGTGAACGTTTTGAAAGTTATGGCACTTAAGTGAATGTCGTACACAAATTATAGCACTCACGATGTACTTATCCCGAAATGAGAAGTTCTTACCTAAATTTAGTCCTTGTGGGCCAACATCATCCTAGCTATCGGGCACGTGACTCCTATCACGGGACCCACACGCCCAATGGATAAGTAAACATTTTCCCTTTGAAAGAAGCCATTCCATCGCTTGAGGCAAAAGGGAATGGTATATATCATATAAGGAAAACGATATAAATATTCCATGAATTTTGATTTAATGTACAACGCGATCCATAAATATTTAATTTGTTTAATATGATTTCTGAATTTTAGCGCATACGCAATGTGATATATGAAATTTTAATTTGTTCAATATGGTACTTTGATTTTGATAAATATTAAATTTAATCGTTGAATGATATAAAACTATTCAATATTTTATGTAAACTTGAATTAAAGGAAGAACAAAATTGAACATTTTAATATAGTTCGAGACTAAATTGAATATGTACCAAAAGTTTAGGGCAAGTATTAGATAAATTAAAAGTTCATGGAGCATATTTCACGTTGGTCTAAAGTTCATGGATTATATATTGAATAAATTAAACATTTAAGGACCACAATGAATATTGAGGCCAAATTTTAGAGATTATTTATGTCATTATTTATGTTATAAACCTTGAAGAGCGACTCCAATCGAGTAGGGAATATTTGGATTCCAAACCTTTGAGAGAGGCATGAGAAGTGGATGGCTCACCATGGGCGGTTGTACAAGGACGCCGCCGAGAAGGAGCGACGCTTCTCGATCCTCAAGAAAAACGTCAAGTTCATCGAGTTCTCCAACGAGGATGGGACCAAACCGTATAAGCTAGGCATCAATGCCTTCGGCGACTTAACGATCGAGGAGCTCGGGGCCTCGAGGAACGGATACAAGCGCTCGTTCTCCCCGAGGCGGGCGAGCGCTAAGGCTGTTCGGATACGAACACGTGACCGCGGTTCCATCACGCATGGATTGGAGAAAGAAAGGAGCCGTCACGCCTATTAAGGACCAAGGCCGGTGCGGTAAGGCATCGAATCGAACATAAATTTGGGATCTTCGGTGGTTTAAATTCAACATTCAATCATTCAATTTTCTTATTCTAACATGAATCTTCCATGGAATATAAGAAGTTGATGGGCTTTCTCTCTTTGTGGGGAGCATGGAAGGGATTACCCAACTCACGACGGGAAAATTGTTCTCTTTGTTCGAGCAAGAACTAGTGGATTGTGACACAAGTGGGGAATGTTGGGGAATTTATCCCTCTAGAGTGAATGAGAAGGAAATGTGGGAGTCCCATAGGATGAGAGGTAGATGGGAGATGAGTTTATTAAGTGGAACCTCACAAATGGGTTTGGGCCCCAAGGGGCACCCCACTTTTGTGGAGGAGGGAGGACCTACGCAAATGGATTTCGGCCCCACGCACGCGCGCCGCCGTCCGTCCCGGTCGGCTCGGCTCGCTCGGTTCGGTTCGGGTCGGGTCGGGCTTGGGCTTCTTGTGTTCCATTTTTTTATTTTATTTTTTCCCATCGGTTGTTTATTTTTTGCCGAACGAAGCAGACACATTGGTTCGAAACAATTCTTTGAAACAATTATGTTTGTTCAATAAAGAATAACGAACATATGTGTTTGTTCGAGAAAATTCTTTGAACAATTATGTTTGTTCAATAAAGCATAACGAACGGATGCGTTTGTTCGTAAAAGCAATTAACGAATAAATGCAACTGTTCACGGGGAAGTCGTTCGGTGATTCGTGAACCTTCGTCCAAAGTCAAGCTTCGTGATTCTTCGTTGCTTCCAAGTTGTTTTCAATATAAAAGTCTTTGAAAGAGTTATTTCGACGCGTTTTTCCATCGAAAATTCTCTTCGAACTTGCATCCCCTCATATTTTTCTCTGCGATTATTTCGCAAAGTTGCGTTCGCGGAGTCCTTTGGAGAAGTACCGCTCGGAAGAATGCGATCCGTTCTATCCTGGAAGACAATTGTCCAACGTCCTTGGGTGCGATCGGGGGGCAAATTTGTCTTAAGGACACAACGAAATAACGTTGGGCTCGGATCAATCTTCTGCATACTCGTTTTTCATTTGGCTAAAGATTCGTCTTCCAATCTTATTTTCTGTTTATTCGAACTTACACGAACGAACTTACACGACCACAATCTTAAGACAAATTTTTGTGTTCGTTCATTCATGATCATTGTGCTTAGTTCGTATAATATTTTATTGAAAGTATTCTGTTCAACTGTTAATGTATCGTGTACATGCTTGTTGTATGATATTTTCTGTTGAAAATATTTTCTATTTGTTTTTCATTACGCCTTCGACGTATACTTCCCGATTAGATTCAATATCAATCTATTTTTGTATAATAGAAATGGCTTCGACTTCGACTCCGGTCAACCCTATTCGAATCACGGAGAAAAGCGAGAAAAGTTCAATGGTATAGATTTCAAGAGATGGCAACAAAAAATGTTGTTTTATCTTACGACATTGAACTTGGCAAAGTTCCTCAATGAGGATCTTTGCTAAGTTGGATGAAGGAGAGGTAGACAAGGAAAGGTTTCTTTGAAGTAGACGCATGGAAGCATTCGATTTCCTGTGTCGCAATTATGTTCTCAACGGTCTGGATAATACTCTCTATAACGTCTATAGTCCACTAAAAACGGCTAAGGAGTTATGGGATAGTCCGGACAAGAAATATAAAGCGAAGATACCGGATGAAGAAATTCATTGTCGGTAAATTTCTGGACTTCAAGATGGTTCATTCAAAGACCATCTTAAGTCGGGTTCAAGAGCTTCAAGTGATTATGCATGATATTCATCTTTGAAGGAATGACTCTAAGTGAGTCATTTCAAGTGGTTGCCTTCATAGAAAAAGCGCCACCGTCCTGGAGAGATTTCAAAAATTATCTCAAACATAAGATAAAGGAGTTGTCACTCGAAGACTTGATTGTTCGGTTGAGGATAGAGGAAGATAATAGATCTTCCGAGAAGAAAGTTGAAAAAAATCTGGAGGTCTCAAGGGCCAATGTTGTTGAAGAAAGATCGAATCCCAACAAGAAAAGGAAAATGCCTAGCAAGTACGGAGAAGGATTCACCCAAGGTCTAAAAAAGTTTGTTGGCAAATGCTTTAAGCTGTGAAAAATCTGGACATCGAGCCAAAGATTGCAGAGCCAAGAAAAGACAGAAAACTCGGGCAAATGTGGTGGAAGAGATTTCCAATGGTGTTAACGATATCAATCGACTGCTATGATATCCGAGTGTAATATGGTGGGAAACCCCAAGGAGTGGTGGATTGATACTTGGAGCAACTCGTCATATACGTGCGAACGGATCGATGTTCTCGTCCTACACAACTGTGGGGGGTGATGAAAAACTCTATATGGGTAATTCATCAACCTCTAAGGTTGAAGGTGTCGGAAAGATTGCTCGAAGATGACATCCGGAAAGATTGTGACACTAAATAATGTTTCGCATGTGCCGGATGTTCGCAAGAATTTAGTGTCTGGATCTCTCCTTAGCAAGAATGGCTTCGAGTTGGTTTTTGTATCTCGATAAGTTTGTACTCTCCCAAAAATGAGATGTATGTAGGAAAGGGTTATCGAGTGATGGTTTGTTCAAGTTGAATGTAATGACTGTTGTAACCAAAGATGATATGAATAAAGTTGCTTCTACTTATGTGCTTGAGTCTCCTAATATTTGGCATGCTAGACTAGGACACGTTAACTATAAATCGATAAAGAAATTAATTAGTATGGGACTATTGCCAAAGTTTGATTGTCCAAGTGAAAAGTGCCAAGTGTGTGTTGAATCTAAGTTTTCTAAGCCTCCTTTCCATTTTGTAGATAATAGAGTTCTGGAACCTTTAGATCTAATACACACGTGATATTTGTGATATGAAAGCAATACCTTCTAGAGGTGGTAAGAAATACTTTATCACGTTCATAGATGATTGTTCGAGATATTGTTATATCTATCTACTTAGTAGTAAGGATGAAGCCGTGAATGCTTTTAGAACTTATAAATCTGAAGTTGAAAATCAATTGAATAAGAAAATAAAAGTGTTAAGAAGTGATAGAGGAGGTGAATATGAATTTCCTTTTGAGGAAATTTGTACCGAGTTCGGTATCGTTCACCAAACTACCGCCCTTTATACACCGCAATTGAATGGTGTGGCGGAAAGAAAAAATCGATCCTTAAAGGAAACAATGAATGCATTGTTGAACAGCTCTCGGTTTACCGCGAGAATTTATGGGGGAAAGCTGTCTTGACAAGCAAATTTTATTTTAAATAGAGTACCCCCACAAAAGGACAAAACAAACTCCCTATGAGAAATGGAAAGGCGAGAATGCCTAACCTGAATTATCTTAAAGTGTGGGGGTGTTTAGCTAAGGTTGCGGTTCCTAAGCCTAAAAAGGTTAAAATAGGACCGAAGACTGTTGATTGTATTTTTATCGATATGCTCGGAATAGCAATGCATATCGTTTTCTTGTTCACAAATCGAGATCCCGGATATACATGTTAATACGATCATTGAATCAAGGGACGCTTCGTTCTTTAAAAATATATTTCCGTATAACATAGTATATGAGCCAATTGAAAATAATAAGAGGTCTCGAGATACTACATCTAGAAGTGATCCAATGGAGGATGAACCTAGACGTAGTAAAAGGCAAAGGACTTCTACGTCTTTTAGACCTGAGTTTCGACATATTTGTTAGAGAATGAACCTCGGACATATAAGGAAGTGTGACATCTCCGAAGCCTCGCTCGGAAAGAAGCTATCAATAGTGAAGTTGAATCCATCTTGTCAAACCATACTTGGGAATTGGTTGACCTTCCTCCCTGGCAATAAGCCATTACAATGTAAGTGGATATTTAAGAGGAAAATGAAAGCGAGACGGTACTATTGATAAGTATAAGGCTAGGCTTGTCGTAAAAGGTTACAAACAACGTGAAGGTCCGAATTATTTTGACACTTATTTACCTCGTCACGAGAATTACATCTATACGGATGTTAATTGCTATAGCGACCTTGTATAGACTTGAAATTCATCAAATAGATGTCAAAACAGACTTTTCTAAATGGGGATCCGGAAGAAGAAATATATTTGACAACTTTGAAGGGTTCATTGTTCCGGGACAAGAGAATAAAGTATGTCGACTTATCAAGTCACTATATAGCTTGGAAGCAAGCACCAAAACAATGGCATGCTAAATTCGATCAAGTTATGTTGTCGAATGGTTTCAAAATTAATGAGTGTGATAAATGTGTATACGTTAAGAACACTCATAATAACTTTGTCATCTTATGTCTATATGTAGACGACACTGCTTATAATGAGTAGTGATAGTGAGATTGTCAAGAAGATCAAATGCTTGCTCGCAAGTAAATTTGATATGAAAGATATGGGGATCGCAGATGTCATTTTAGGAATTAAAATCCGTAAAACATCTGAAGGACTATCTCTATCTCAATCACATTACATTGAGAAGATTCTTGAAAAAGGCAAAAATCTAGGCATATCACCCGGTAAGTACACCAATAGATGTTAATTTACATCTTTCAAAGAATACTTGGTGTAAGTAAGGCTCAAAATGAGTATGCTAGTATACTAGGCAATTTAATGTATGTCATGAACCGCACTAGACCGGATATCGCTTGTGCATTAAGCAAGCTAAGCCGATTTACAATTAGTCCAAATGAAAATCATTGGAAAGCTATGAAGCGTGTATTGGGCTACTTGAAGCATACTCAAGATTATGCTTTGCATTATACGGAATATCCAGTGATGCTTGGAGGGATCTTGTGATGCAAATTGGATAACCGGCACTAAAGACACAAAATCGACAAGTGGATATGTATTCACACTTGGTGGGGCAAGCGATGTCATGGAAATCATCCAAACAAACTTGTATTGCTAGATCCACTATGGAATCGGAATTTATAGCTTTGGATAAAGCCGGTGAAGAAGCGAGTGGCTTCGAAACTTCTTGGAAGATATTTCTAATTGGCTTTAAACCGATTACTGCTGTATGCATACATTGCATACATTGTGCAATCAGCGGCAATAGGAAGGGAAAATAATGTCATGTATAACGGTAAGTCTCGACACATACGTCGAAGACATGACACTCTGTAAGACAACTTCTTTCTAGTGTAATTATCACAATTGACTATGTGAAGTCAAAAGATAATGTTGCGGATCCACTAACAAAAGGCCTAACTAGAGAGATAGTTGTGAAAACATCGAAAGTAATGGGTTTAAGGCCTCTAAATATGTCCTCATAGCGGATACCCTACCTTGTTGACTGGAGATCCCAAGATCTAGGTTCAAAGGGACAACCAAGTTATGAAGACTGTGCAGAATACTGTAATTTATTACTCATTCCTAGATGAAGACAAGTACTAATATGTGAAGGTTAAGCGAAAAGCTTTTAATGATTCCGAATTGAGTATATATTATATGTTTAGAAATCACCTATGTGAGTGTGAAGTGAGGGCCGCTTCGTGAGAATTGAAAAGGCCGAATTCTCTAAAACATTCATGAGACCGAGCGGTGTTCATGGCCAAAACGAACACAGCGGTGAGAACTAACTTTGTTCGAGAGAAAGTTATGTGATTTTTATTGTCTAGGCTTACACCAAAGGTCGACAGGTTCAAAGACATCAAGTCTACTGATTGACCGAGTAAGTCCGATAGGTTTCACTATGGAAAGTTCAAAGTTTCGGACTACTTATCCCTGATGTAACTATCTCTCAAGGAATAATCGCACATTGCATTTCATGCATATACGAAGAGTCGTGATGTCCGAATATCTCATTCATGTGGGGGATTGTTGGGAATTTATCCTCTAGAGTGAATGAGAAGGAAATGTGGGAGTCCCACATAGGATGAGAGGTAGATTGGGAGATGAGTTTATTAAGTGGAACCTCACAAATGGGTTTGGGCCCCAAGGGGCACCCCACTTTGTGGAGGAGGGAGGACCTACGCAAATGGATTTCGGCCCACACGCGCGCGCCGCCGTCCATCCGGCCGGCTCGGTTCGGGTCGGGCTTGGGCTTCTTGTGTTCCATTTTTTTTTCCCATCGGTTGTTTATTTTTTGCCGAACGAACAGACGCATTGGTTCGAAACAATTCTTTGAACAATTATGTTTGTTCAATAAAGAATAACGAACGTATGCGTTTGTTTAGAAAATTCTTTGAACAATTATGTTTATTCAATAAAGCATAACGAACAAATGCGTTTGTTCGTAAAAGCAATTAACGAATAAATGCAACTGTTCCGAAAGTCGTTCGGTGATTCGTGAACTTTCGTCCAAAGTCAAGTTTTGTGACTCTTCGTTGCTTCCAAGTTGTTTTCAATATAAAAGTCTTCGAAAGAGTTATTTCGACGCGCATTTTTTCCATCGAAAATTCTCTTCGAACTTGCATCCCCTCATATTTTTCTCTGCGATTATTTCTGCAAAGTTGCGTTCGCCGAAGTCCTTTGGAAAAGTACCGCTTCGAGGAACGCGATCCGTTCTATCCCTGGGAGACAATTGTCCAACGTCCTGGGTAGTGCGATCGAGGGGGCAAATTTGTCTTAAGGACACAACGAAATAACGTTGGGCTTGGATCAATCTTCTGCATACTCGTTTTTCATTTGGCTTAAGGTTCGTCTTCCAATCTTATTTTCTGTTTATTCGAACTTACACGAACGAACTTACACGACCACGGGGAAGACCAGGGTTGCAAGGGTGGCCTCATGGACGACGCTTTCGAGTTCATCATCCGCAACCACGGCCTCACGACCGAGACCAATTACCCTTACCAAGCTGTCGATGGCACCTGCAATGCCCGCAAAGAAGCCTCTAGCGCCGCAAAAATCACCGGATACGAAGACATGCCTTCCAACAGCTAGTCCGCCCTTCTGAAAGCAGTAGCACACCAGCCTGTTTCTGTGGCCATCGATGTGGGCGAATCAGCCCTCCAGTTCTACTCCAGGGGCATTTTTACGGGGAATGCGGGACCGATCTGGACCACGGGATCACTGCGGTCGGGTACGCGATGAGCGTGGACGGAACCAAGTACTGGTTGGTCAAAAACTCGTGGGGCACTGGATGGGGCGGGGAGGGATGCATCAGGATGAAGAGGGACATTGATGCTAAGGAAGGTCTTTGTGGCAATGCCATGCAGGTTTCATATCCAACTGCATAATTGCTTGGGACAGCAAAGTATTGTCATTTTAATACAGAGATTTGCTCACGGCAAACGTGTTTGTGTATTTGTGCATATATGACTAGGTTTGTGTACTTCGTTATTTCTTGTGAATGCTTGTACTACGTAAACTTGCACGTGCATGAAGACATTGGTCTCCTGTTGTATATGAAACATAAGTATGAATGCAAGTGTATGTCGTCCGTTATTAAAGATGATAGACCTGATGAACAAAATCGATATTGAATTAAATATAAAGAAATGCTTCCCTAACAGTACTATCAAAGGCGGTACAATCTCAACCGTAAACTCACGCACCATTACCAAGTGTTGTGCATAAAATATTCGTTGATTGGAAAATCTTGTAGACAGAATTACCGATAATCTTGTGAGACTATCGGGCTAGTCAGCTTCCTTAAATATATCATGTATCCGACGTTGAGAACCTCAAATAGAATTTCATTACAAAAAGGAGTTCAATTTGACGTCCAAAAAAGATACTTAATATGCTCACAATGGAAGGCTACTAAAGATTATACATTATATTTTATCTTATCGAGTTTTACATTTACCATCCAAGTTAATTAGTAATTACTATTTAGGTGACACGGGTTTTGCGCGGGCATATGTCGTCGAATGTATTTCTATCTATATCGGACATAGAGATTTTTGTATGTTATTTTTGTTGTTGTCAATTGAGGGAATAAATGTGGCAAAGAAAATACTTTTTATGAAGTTGGACATCCAAAGGCTGCAAGGGAGTTCAAATAGAATTTAATTAAGGTCAATACCACGAAAAACTTCAATTGGTACACATGTTATAAATTTATTGCAAATTTATTTTTTGGCCACCAAAAACTCCAAACCGGTACACCCGTGATAATTTTACCTTTCGTCGGTTATTGTTAGATTTTACCATTAAATTGTTGATTCGGATCGTTGGCTAGTATACCGAGTTTATGATTTTTACCCTTCATTTGTCATTAGGTGCACTAATTTGGGATTATTCGTGATATTAACCCAATTTAATATAAACTAGCAAAGGGTAAATTTGTTACCCGTGTATCGTTTGGGATTTTTAATGCTAAAAAAATAATAATTTGGGTGGAAACTTAGTTTTATAGTTAGTTTTTTGTTATTAAGAATACATGGTCACCCTTTTCTAGTGGCATATTCTTCAAATGTAAATCAGCTATTTAAGATGAATTGTAAGCTTGAGATAAGTGAGTTTCAAAGAAAAAGCAATTATACTTACTTTAGAAAATAACTAACATGATTTCATTAGAAAGTCCAACCCAAAAACTTAAGCGACAGATGAAGAGAGACCACATAAATATAAAGAGCATATTAGATCCATTATCAAGTGATATGGGACAACAATTTCAACATCCCTCTCACATGCAAGCCGAATTGCGGCGGCACGTGGGATTTGACTAATGAGGGTTGGAGCGCAATCGAGAAAGGGACAACACTAGCTTCGATACCATGTTAGAAAGATTGATGGGATCACAGCCATATTGTTATAAAAACTTAAGACGGGAAAACTGTTCTCTTTGTTCGAGCAAGAACTAGTGGATTGTGACACAAGTGGGGAAAACCAGGGTTGCAAGGGTGGCCTCATGGACGACGCTTTCGAGTTCATCATCGGCAACCACGGCCTCACGACCGAGACCAATTACCCTTACCAAGCTGTCGATGGCGCCTGCAATGCCCGCAAAGAAGCCTCTAGCACCGCGAAAATCACCGGATACGAAGACATGCCTTCCAACAGTGAGCCCGCCCTTCTGAAAGCAGTAGCACACCAGCTTGTTTCTGTGGCCATCGATGTGGGCGAATCGGCCCTCCAGTTCTACTCCAGGGGCATTTTTACGGGGGAATGCGGGACCGATCTGGACTACGGGATCACTGCGGTCGGGTACGCTATGAGCGTGGACGGAACCAAGTACTGGTTGGTCAAAAACTCGTGGGGCACTGGATGGGGCGGGGAGGGATGCATCAGGATGAAGAGGGACATTGATGCTAAGGAAGGTCTTTGTGGCAATGCCATGCAGGTTTCATATCCAACTGCATAATTGCTTGGGACAGCAAAGTATTGTCATTTTAATACAGAGATTTGCTCACGGCAAACGTGTTTGTGTATTTGTGCATATATGACTAGGTTTGTGTACTTCGTTATTTCTTGTGAATGCTTGTACTACGTAAACTTGCACGTGCATGAAGACATTGGTCTCCTGTTGTATATGAAACATAAGTATGAATGCAAGTGTATGTCGTCCGTTATTAAAGATGATAGACCTGATGAACAAAATCGATATTGAATTAAATATAAAGAAATGCTTCCCTAACAAGTACTATCAAAGGCGGTACAATCTCAACCGTAAACTCACGCACCATTACCAAGTGTTGTGCATAAAATATTCGTTGATTGGAAAATCTTGTAGACAGAATTACTGATAATACCGTGAGACTATCGGGCTAGCATGACTTCCTTAAATATATCATGTATCGGACGTTGAGAACCTCAAATAGAATTTCATTACAAAAAGGAGTTCAATTTGACGTCCAAAAAAGATACTTAATATGCTCACAATGGAAGGCTACTAAAGATTATACATTATATTTTATCTTATCGAGTTTTACATTTACCATCCAAGTTAATTAGTAATTACTATTTAGGTGACACGGGTTTTGCGCGGGCATATGTCGTCGAATGTATTTCTATCTATATCGGACATAGAGATTTTTGTATGTTATTTTTGTTGTTGTCAATTGAGGGAATAAATGTGGCAAAGAAAATACTTTTTATGAAGTTGGACATCCAAAGGCTGCAAGGGAGTTCAAATAGAATTTAATTAAGGTCAATACCACGAAAAACTTCAATTGGTACACATGTTATAAATTTATTGCAAATTTATTTTTTGGCCACCAAAAACTCCAAACCTGTACACCCGTGATAATTTTACCTTTCGTCGGTTATTGTTAGATTTTACCATTAAATTGTTGATTCGGATCGGTTGGCTAGTATACCAGTTTATGATTTTTACCCTTCATTTGTCATTAGGTGCACTAATTTGGGATTATTCGTGATATTAACCCAATTTAATATAAACTAGCAAAGGGTAAATTTGTTACCCGTGTATCAGTTTGGGATTTTTAATGCTAAAAAAATAATAATTTGGGTGGAAACTTAGTTTTATAGTTAGTTTTTTGTTATTAAGAATACATGGTCACCCTTTTCTAGTGGCATATTCTTCAAATGTAAATCAGCTATTTAAGATGAATTGTAAGCTTGAGATAAGTGAGTTTCAAAGAAAAAAGCAATTATACTTACTTTAGAAAATAACTAACATGATTTACGTTAGAAAGTCCAACCCAAAAACTTAAGGTGACAGATGAAGAGAGACCACATAAATATAAAGAGCATATTAGATCCATTATCAAGTGATATGGGACAACAATTTCAACATCCCTCTCACATGCAAGCCCGAGTGCGGCGGCACGTGGGATTTGACTAATGAGGGTTGGAGGCGCAATCGAGAAAGGGACAACACTAGCTTCGATACCATGTTAGAAAGATTGATGGGATCACAGCCAACTGTTATAAAAACTTAAGACGGGAAAACTGTTCTCTTTGTTCGAGCAAGAACTAGTGGATTGTGACACAAGTGGGGAAAACCAGGGTTGCAAGGGTGGCCTCATGGACGACGCTTTCGAGTTCATCATCGGCAACCACGGCCTCACGACCGAGACCAATTACCCTTACCAAGCTGTCGATGGCGCCTGCAATGCCCGCAAAGAAGCCTCTAGCACCGCGAAAATCACCGGATACGAAGACATGCCTTCCAACAGTGAGCCCGCCCTTCTGAAAGCAGTAGCACACCAGCTTGTTTCTGTGGCCATCGATGTGGGCGAATCGGCCCTCCAGTTCTACTCCAGGGGCATTTTTACGGGGGAATGCGGGACCGATCTGGACTACGGGATCACTGCGGTCGGGTACGCTATGAGCGTGGACGGAACCAAGTACTGGTTGGTCAAAAACTCGTGGGGCACTGGATGGGGCGGGGAGGGATGCATCAGGATGAAGAGGGACATTGATGCTAAGGAAGGTCTTTGTGGCAATGCCATGCAGGTTTCATATCCAACTGCATAATTGCTTGGGACAGCAAAGTATTGTCATTTTAATACAGAGATTTGCTCACGGCAAACGTGTTTGTGTATTTGTGCATATATGACTAGGTTTGTGTACTTCGTTATTTCTTGTGAATGCTTGTACTACGTAAACTTGCACGTGCATGAAGACATTGGTCTCCTGTTGTATATGAAACCTAAGTATGAATGCAAGTGTATGCTGTCAGTTATTAAAGATGCTAGACCTGATGAACAAAATCAATATTGAATTAAATATAAAGAAATGCTTCCCTAACGAGTACTATCAAAGGCGGTACAATCTCAACCGTAAACTCACACACCATTACCAAGTGTTGTACATAAAATATTCGTTGATTGGAAAATCTTGTAGACAGAAATTACCGACAGATCTTGTGAGGCTGCTGTCAAGCTAACAGCTTCCTTAAATATATCATGCATCCGACGTTGAGAACCTCAAATAGAATTTTATTACAAAAAGGAGTTCAATTTGACGTCCAAAAAAGATACTTAAATATGCTCACAATGGAAGGCTACTAAAGATTATGCATATGTCGTCGAATGTAATTCTATTTATATCGGACAGGGAGATTTTTGTATGTTATTTTTGTTGTTGTCAATTGAGGGAAAAAATGTGGCAAAGAAAATACTTTTTATGAAGTTGGACATCCAAAGGCTGCAAGGGAGTTCAAATAGAATTTAATTAAGGTCAATACCACAAAAAACTTCAATTGGTACACATGTTATAAATTTATCGCAAATTAATTTTTTGGCCACCAAAAACTCCAAACCTGGTACACCTGTGATAATTTTACCTTTCGTCGGTTATTGTTAGATTTTACCATTAAATTGTTGATTCGAGATCGGTTGGCTAGCATACCGGTTTAGGATTTTTACCCTTCATTTGTCATTAGGTGCACTAATTTGGGATTATTGGTGATATTAACCCAATTTAATAGAAACTAGCAAAGGGTAAATTTGTTACCTGTGTATCGATTTGGGATTTTTAATGCTAAAAAATAATAATTTGGGTGTAAACTTAGTTTTATAGTTAGTTTTTTGTTATTAATAATACATGGTCACCCTTCTCTAGTGGCATATTCTTCAAATGTAAATCAGCTATTTAAGATGAATTGCAAGCTTGAGATAAGTGAGTTTCAAAGAAAAAAGCAATTATACTTACTTTAGAAAATAACTAACATGATTTACGTTAGAAAGTCCAACCCAAAAACTTAAGGCGATAGATGAAAAGAGACCACATAAATATAAAGAGCATATTAGATCCATTATCAAGTGATATGGGACAATAATTTCAACATCCCCTCTCACATGCAAGCCGGATTACTAGCGGCACGTGGGATTTGACTAATGAGGGGTGGAGGCACAATCGAGAAAGGAACAACACTAGCTCCGATACCATGTTAGAAAGATTTGATGGGATCACGGCCCTATTGTTATAAAAACTTAAGCTATTAGATGAAAGCGTGGTTTAATATTTGATTACTCTAACAATTTCTAAGTTACTTTTTTATTAATCTTAACATACCTCGAAAGTATGATAAGCTTTATTTTAAGAAGTTACAATTATGTTCTTTTACTTTACGTGACTCATTCTTTGTATCAAATAAATTTCTTTATTAAGTGCAATATGTTGTTCATCATATTTCAATTTATCAATAATTCAGTTAATTTTTTTCTAATTTAGAAAAAAATACGCTGAATTGAATAGCTTTATCATTAAAGAGCATATTTAAGAAACCATGCTCAAAATAAATATCTCTCTATCCATTTTAATAATATTGAACCTGAATTAGTGTGTTATTATAAATTTAAAAATAAATTGTACCTTAATCATATAAATTTAAAACTAAGTTGCCACATCAAAAGATTTTTTTAAAGATTCTATCTCTTTATTGGCTTTTTGAAATTTAAACACAATAAGAGGTAGAAGTTCGGGGAGGACAAACTTAGAAAGATAATATTTATCGATTGGATTTGGGCCAAATGATAATTATAGAGCCAAAGTAAAGGCCAGCAAATTTACTATCGATGCATAAGGAGTCCTTGTGCGCATCCAATATTATCTTTAACTCTTTAATTACGTTTTAGATTCTATCTGGCAACAGGAAAAAAAAGGTCGACCGCGAATAATCAGGCGGCAAACCAACTAGATTAAGAGTAATTCTTGGCTCTAATTCGATGCATGTGAGCATCATTGGATGAGATGCACCTCACGTGGGACTCAGCTGATGAGCTCACATGCACCGGAAGCATGGAAGGCTTGCTTTCAAGTTAATTACAGGCTAATTGTTAGTTCAGTTAACACCAATCAACTCTAAGCAATTCTGTAACTTCATTTGAAATGACAAGTTTTTAAGTAGATTGGCTCCGTTTGTTTCGTGAAAAATAAATTATTTGGAAATTGTGTTCTTAGAAATGTACGCTTATATCACTCATAATGAATGAAAGAAAATTATTTTCATCGTTTACGAAAAATTCTGAGCATATATTGTGGTCGATTATAAAAATATTTTCACTGACTAATTATTTCAAGCGATACAGGAGATCATTTTTAGGAAAAATATGTTTTATATCATTTATTTTTCGTGAAAGAAATGGAGACTGCGTTTGTTTGGGGAAAAATTTATGATAAAAGACAATACTTTCCCAAAAATAATTTTTCTGAAAAATTGTTAGTTTTCCTTTGTTTGGTGATATGTGACCGAAAACGTTTTCTGGTGTTTGAATCTAATTTAAATACTGATTTCAATCTCATGATTTTATTTTAGGCAAAAAAATTTGAATTTTTAAATTTTAGATCTTACTTTATTTTATTTTCTTTTCTTTTTGTTTTCTTTTTCTTGCCGGTGGCCGGCCACAGGCTAGGGAGGAGCTAGTCCTCGGGCCAACGTTGGCGAGCTCGCCCCTCGCCTATGGCCTGTTGTCCCATCGCCTTGGTTGGCCATTGACAAGGAAAAGAAAAAGAAAGAAAAAATATATAATATAAAAAAGAAACATATATAACGTAAAAAATTAAAAATTAGATGTAAAAAATTAAAAAAAAATTAAAAAAATATCTAATATAAAAGATATTAAATAATTAAATAATAACAAATGAGCAGTTCTGAAAAGTGTTTTTCACCTCTTTAGATATAGGAATTCAATTTGCAAATTTTATGCATGAATTTTTCGTTAACCGAAAAATGTCTTCTATTGATTAAGTCATTTTTTGCGAATTTAACGGGTGAAAGTTTGAATAACTAATTTATGGAAAGCACTTTCATCCAAAGAAACACACCCTTACTCTATGTAAATTGAGATGATCCTAGTCACACGGTCAGTGGCTATCCAATATTTTTCTAGACCTTATTTTTGGACTCTTGAAAGGATGTAAAAGCGAGAGATGCATTGGGAAACTGCACATGATTAAGGTCTATGAAGAATAACTCCAATCAAGCAAAGGGAAAATGTGCATTCAAAACCTCAAGTCAATCTGTCTCTCTTCCTTAGGAAACCCATATTTTATGCTCTGAGAGAGCAACTCAAAACGAAGCAGCGTTTACGCAACTTGTTTGGCTCATCACATCACAAACGACTCGACGGATTCATGATCATTTGGAACTCAATTTCAAGCTCTTCTTGAGTAAGATTATTCCCAACCCGAATCAATTGAATGTCGCATAGAGAAAACACGCCCGGTTCATACTTTAAAGTAGATGGATGCAAATTCAAGAGCGAATAGATTTCTCGACTTCAAGCCAATGGTGCCCAAGAAGAAGAATGAGAGAAGAGAAATTGGGGCTTTTAAGATAACATACTAAAGAACAAATGTCACATACTAGTTAGGGGTCAGCATGGTTTCACGCTAGAATTAAAAACCGGTCAAGTTCCAAGTTCCGGTGGAATTCAGTCAAGTTTCCACTTTCATATTTTTGAAATCTGTACTATACGGCTCGATTCGAGTAGAAAATAGGGACCGAAACAAAAACATTATTTTTGTCATAAACAGATTAGTTGAATGATCTCACTCAACAACCTTCTTTTTGTTCAGCTGGGCATTAATGACATGGGAGATCACTGTTGGATTCTTTTCCTACCTAATGCTCTTGGTGTTAAGAGCTCATGTAATAGTAATTTTGGTAGATATTTGGAAATATTGTGTTTATCAAACTTCAAACTTGTTTTGGGGAGAAAAAAACAATGATAAACGGAACGAATCTTTCAAGTGATTATTTATGTTGATGATCGGCAAATTTTGAGAACAGAAGTTTGACTTAAGGAGGTTACATTTACCACCCAAAAAAAAAAAGAGAGGAGTACATTTTAATATTGTGATTTTGAAAAGAATCATAGAATAAAACAAGACATTTTTTAGAGCCTTGGTTTCTATAATTATTTTGAAGACATGAATATAGAAATGATCTTAAGATTTCGACTAATTAAGGTGTATTATTTCGAACGGACAATACCAATCTGTAGGTTCTTATAGCTATGAGAATAAATTTCGAACACTACGTATGTATTGTTATGCAATTTTATTTTGTTAACTTAATATAAACTTCCTCGTTAACTATGTATGGCCTCCCTCGATGTGGTACATACTTATTCCACTTTAGATCTCTCTACCCAACAAACGGCGAATCTTAAGCATTTTTTTTTTTGTGTGACTATTTGATTACTAAAGTTTGGAAGCACTCCATCTATTAGATTCAAATTAGATTATGAGAAATTTACTACATTTCAGTTTGGAAACACTCCATCGTTTAAGTTCGAAACTAAATTTCAGTTCCGTGGAAAACAAGCTTGTTCAAGTGCATAATTACCCGCGCAACCTGAGTGACGATGACCTTCGACTAATCTTTGACTTACTTGGAGCAGCAAAATTCAGTAACAAAGCAATAACGGGATCTGCTGGTATAGAAGCACCATGGCGGCTGACCACATAGTATGGAGGGATTGACATATTTGCTGTAGGAAAAAAAAAGAACAACTTCGAGAAATAGCAGCATATGTATGGCTTTTATTCATTCTTCGGAACTCTAACAAAGCTGTAAAAAAGAAATCGATTAAACGAGCGAGACGTGCTGCGCAGGGTCGAACTCGAAAAGCGGATGAACGCATATCTAAAAGTGATTGCGCTCCTTTCGGGGATTCAAACGGCCTCGAACACCAGGCATCGAGCTGCTGTTATAAAGTCTGGAGATCTTAAGTAATACTAAGTCGTGATGAGTCGATGATCATTGACATTTGGATTATTGCGAGAGAATTGAATACATGTTTTTCCGTAAAAGTAAATAAACATAAATAAACGAACAAGTTGACAAATAAATATGAACAAAGTAAAGAAAAAGACAAAGTAATAAGGTTCATTGTTATAACCTCTACACTCGTTTGCACATATTAGGTTACTTTTTTTTTTTTTTGGTCGAGCATTACGAGGTTACTCGTTCAATGAAGTTTTAGGTGTTTGTTGTTAACCCGTAGGTGTCAAAGCTGTTAATTCATGAAGGCTTCGGGAGGCTTTTGGAAAGAGGACAAAGGAAAGATGGACTAATAAAGATAACAAATAGGAAAATTTAAAAAAATAAATAAATAAATAATAAGATATGAGAGGAAGGAGAGATAATCAAAACAAGTGGAGTGGACTCCGTTTGCCTATAGTGGAGAGTGGACCTGATGTGGCCCAGTCAACATGGGGTCTATCTTGGTTGTATTTGATCGGAAATTGCTAATGTAGCGGTCGGCCGTCCTGCGACGCGTGGTCGGCATTGACAATGGACATTTGATTTTTTTAATATTCTTTTTTTATTATTTTTATTTTTATTTTTTGTTGCTCAGGGCCTTGAATCTGACCTTCTTCACTTCGCCTTCACATTAGGGTTTAACAGTGAAAATCTCTCATCTTCCAACTTCCTTTTCTTCGTACGACGCAAAATCCATGGGGACTTTCGCTGTCCCTTTGGCGGTGGACTTCTTAAGAAGCGCAAGATCAAAGAAAACAACGGGTTCGCGATGCCGACGGAGCAATCGGAAGCCATCGCCGTGCTCACTTTCTCAAGGCTCGCAAGATGATCGAGCCCTTCACCAGAGAGCAGCTCCCTCAACATCGTCTAGGACGCCATCGTCGTCAACCACGCTGATGTACTCTATGCAAAACTCAATGGAATGATTTCCCTGGCGTCAAATGTCAAATCCGCGCAGAATTGCATGAAAATCAATGCCATTTCACCATTTTCCGATCCTAAGTTAGGTTTAGTCTTGAAAAAGAATTCTCGCGCTAAATGAAATAAGAAAACCATACTTGAGGGTGGGACAAAAAGGTAGATGTCTTCAATAAAAAAATTGATAAATTTATTGTTTATTTTCGTAAAATTAGGTCTTAATTATAGTACTAAAGATTTAGCAGGGTATAACTATCATCAAAATTCATTTGGAGAATCCTACGATGAACAGTGTGAGCTTCGCTCTATGATGGAATGTGGGGAGAAGCGTCAAAAAAATCGTAAATCTATTGCCTAATTAAATCCTAAACCTTTATTTTATGCCAATTCGGTCCTAAACTTTTTGCATTGATGTCAATTCAGTCCTAAACCTTTCAATCGTGCCAATTTAATCCTAAACTTTTTGCATTAATGCCAATTTAGTCTTAAATCTTATGTATTTATGCCAATTGAGTTAATCCGCCAATTTTGGTGAAAATCACCGTGACGTGGACGTCGATTGTCCTACGTGGCATGGTTGGCATTGACTTGGACATTTTTTTCATATTATTTTAATTTTTTTAAATAAATTTTTTAGCATTTTTTGGTTTTTTAAAATATTTTTAAAAATTATTTAAAATATCAAAAAATATTTAAAAAAATATCCACGTTAAGACTAGCCATGCCACGTAGGACAATTGATGTCCATGCCAGTGATTTTCAGCAAAAATTGGCTGAATTGACCAATTGATATAAATACACAAGATTTAGGACTAAATTGGCACTAATGCAAAAGGTTTAGAACCGAATTGGCACCAATAAAAGGTTTAAGGCTGAATTGGCATCAATACAAAAGGTTTAAGACTAAATTGGCACCAAAAAAGGATTTAGGATTTAATTGGCACTAATACAAAAGGTTTAGGACTTTTTTGACACTCTTCCCATGGAATGTGTCCCGACCGATCACAAGCTATACATTGATCCAGATGTTGTACATTATTTATTTCGGTCATTTACTTTTTTATTGGTTTCTCTTTATAGGATGCTATCTTTCCACATAAAGGTGTGGCCAACAGAACTTAAAAAAAATAGTTGGTTTGTGTAATGTAATTTTTTTTCTTGTACTTACCTGTATCTATGTTTGGTATACTTATTCGCTATGTGTAGTGCTTATTGTGTTACGGAAAGGAAAAAGCTTAGTTGACCGTCCCGCCAAGTGAGACGGTGGGACGGTTAACTAAGGACTACAAATCAAGTTTGTTGACACCGGATTGCAAGATTGGATTATAAACGAAATAAAATTGCACGAATCATAATAAATAAGCTAGAAATATGTCACTTTAGTAAATGCATCATACAATAACACAAGGGTCCGGTTAAGCTAACTATCCTACCAAGACAGACGGTGGGACGGTCTACTAAGGACCACAAATCACTCGCCGATCCGGTTTCATCTTTGATTGCCCAATTTCTTTTTTTTTTTCTTTTTACTTTTATGCGCTTTTATTGTAAGCTAAAATTAGAAGATAAAGTATACATGACAATTATGTTTCGATTTTTTTGAGTTATTAATAATTGAGAAAAGCTAAGATGGCGATCCGTGAGAGTGATGAGCCACGCGCATCATATATCCATGTAATATGTTTGTCAACCAAATGTCAACGTCGATATGTACACACCACATAACCGCGTGATATGAAGTCCGCGTATGACGTGAACGTACCATATATCGGCCACGATATGCTTGTCGACTTATCGCCCAAAAGCCCACATCTACGTGTATGGTTCAAGTTGCACGGTTGAGAGACCTTACCGTCACCCAAGGAAAATCCTTGAGAATTTTTTTTCGTAATTGTGAACAATAACCACCGTAATCTTTGTATTTGGCCGGAGAATAATATTTACTATTTTTCAAGTTGCAACTTATTGTTTGAATATTATCAATTGGATATGCTTCATTAGAACATTAATTGTGCAGGCCCTCTTATAATTTTGTCTTCTAATTTTATCTTACAAAAAGAACAAATAAAAGTTATAAAAAAAAAAAGAATTGGGCAGTCAAAATGTTGAAAGCGGATCGGCAAGTGATCGGTTTCAACAAACTTGATTTGTGGTCATTAGTTGACCGTCCCACCGTCGACATGGTAGGACGGTCAACTTAACCGAACTTTGTGTTAACCGGACCCTTGTGTTATTGTATGATGCATTTACCAAAGCGACATATTTCTAGCTTATTTATTGTGATTCGTGCAATTTTATTTCCGTTTATAATCCAATCTTGCAATTCGATTTTATACACCCCTCAACGATTTTACTCCAAAGCGATTTTAAAAAGGTCTTGCGACGCGCCTGAAGAGGCCTCTCGTGCCGCGACAATCCAGCCGATACGAGCACGTCCCTCCGGCATGATGGTGTTACTGAACTTCTACTACAAATTTTTAAATACCAGATGACAAATCGCCCAATTTATACGTATCGTTTCGCTTCTCACAGCGCCGTGGAACGCATACTTCGCCAATAACCGTAACTACTGTACGAGACAATCTCCCAAACTCGCACATATAGATGATAGAAAATGGACCATTCCGGCGTCGGCGATATGCTCGCGGGCCGCGCCGGCGTTGCCGTGGCCTGGTTGGTTCGAGTACGGTTCAAGAGTCCCACAAAGGCCCTTAAGCAAATCCTGTGGATAATCATACTTAGCCAGTCAAAAAAGGCCAAAAAAAAACAAGAAAGTGGAACGATGACATCATCCCCCGACACAAAAGTCTAAGATTGGAGCAATTATCTTTAAGACTTTGCCCTCCCACGCCCCACTCCCAAATTTCAAGAATTTCAAATGGGGATGAAAGGTGAGATGACGTTAAAGTCAAATTGGCAACCCTCCTTTTCCACCCAATTTGTCCATTGTGTCCACTGTCCAACATCATAGTCTGGTGCGTTGTCCAACATTCAGTCTTTCCACCTTTTCTCCTTGTGCAATATAACCAAATCTGATTGCACAACCCGGCATCCACCAAGTGGATGATCTGAAAAAAGAAAAAAATTGATCTAGGAAGATAGGTGGACTGAAAGAGTCCTCAACCCCAGAAGATGCATTAGAAATCAATGTCTGCCTGGAAACAAATTTTCCACAAAAGATAAAGAATGGTTACTTACTTGATTCAACATCAATTTTTCTCCAATTGGGTACACAAAGAGTCAACAACCGACCCAAAACTTGTTAGTTGGTCAAAGACAGCCAATTACTTGTTACCAAAACCAGAATGGAATGTGGTAACTAGCAAGCAGCTCATAATGATCCTTCCGAAAGATGAGTCCAACCTCATTCGAAGCCGGTTGACATTCATCAAGCACTTGAAGACTGACTGAGGCATCTGAAACGAGCCACGATCTAGACATGATGTATATATGTGGGGCATTACTTGTTTCAATGATCAAAAACAGAGGGAAACCGAAAGAACAAGAAACCCCTATTCGGCCTAGAAAAGGCATATCGATTCATGAAAGTTTATACAAGCATAATTCCAATTATTCTTCTTTTTTGGCTCATGAATTAGAGCGAAGCTGCGGCGCAGAGGTGGCGAAATTCCCAGTATCGCTTTTCAAATGGCATGAACTAGGAATTTGCACTCTCTCTCTCTCTCTCTCTCCTAGTTTTCCTTCCTACCTCAAGTTTCTTTATGCAAAATCTTGTGTCGATTAGCAAAGGAAAAAAAACACCCAAGGAAACTCACAGAAAACCATACAAAACTCAAACTATGCAAGTACTAGTACCATCTAAAGCCATAGTTAGACGATAAGCATGCACTACACAATTGAACCCTCTCAACAAGCCAAATATTCCACCTCAATGCAAACTGCATCCATGAATGCTATGTGAATCATCCAACCCACACCCAACCAAGCATTCACTGAAGCCATAGCTAGACGACAAGCATGCACTATACATAATTGGACCCTCTCAAGAAGCCACATATTCCACCTCAATGCAAACTGCGTCCATGAATGGTATGAATCAGCCAACCCAGACCCAACAAAGCATTTCTAAGAAACTTTAAATTGAAGTTGCCACAGCATAGCCATTTTCACTTACCCTTGGAGAACACGAAACTGTTACTTTAATTACCAGAGTAAGTTCTTACAAGCAACAAAAAGAACCCCATTTCTCGACTTTTCTTGCTCAAGGCAGAGATTAAATCCCACCTGACAGTAACCAAAAGACCTTAACCTTTCCCTTTTTTCCAGCCAATAACTGCTCCATCTATATCCCATGCTTCGGGCCATGAAAAATATGTACAGGAGCAATTCAAGCCAAATGAAAAAACCTAAGATAGAGGGCTCGAAAGGCGATCTACATGAAGCATTTCACTATTTTCATGTATTGGCAGATTGTGATGGCACCCTGGGGTGGTTGTGTTCACCTTCATAAGTGACAATGAGCATGGACGGGTCCTCCAAGCACCTTTCCACATGCTTCCTTGCAGGGCAACCTCTCATGCTGCTACATTTGTAGTATCCCCTGCAACGCGAAATAGAAGATTAGAAGGAGCTCACTCAACAAGACCTACTTCAAAAGTCAACGCAGATAACCTGGATTATCTAATAGATCACAGTTGCTAACTTTTAGCCCTTGAAGTCCCAGATACAAATTTAGCAGCCAAATACCGAGATGTTAATTCCTTTCCTTTTAAGAATGACAACTCTACTAGAGTACCATATCTCCAAATGAAAAATCATCTACTAGGCGTTCTAGGGAATTTTGTGTGTCCTAAAAGCAAACCAATGAAACTGGAATAGGTAACAACAACATAACCGCACTCTACTTCAATTGAGCCAAATTCTTCCACCATTAATCAGCCAAGATTAACGGAATGCCAATCAACGAATCAGATAAGCACAGCTGAAAGCAAATCAGGGAAATATAACTCGACTTGCAAGTAGCCTGTATATGATAAGGCAGAGCAACCATACCTAGGGTGAGGAGAACCCTTGATGGGCTTCTGCCCGTACTTCCTCCACGAGTAATCATCGGGAGGAATATCTGCAAGCTTGTTGCTTATAGCGGGTACCTTAATCGACTTCTTCACCCTATGTTTCCTGCAACAAAGTATAAGTGGATAAGCAAAGAGAATGTGGCCAATGTATCCACAAACTACAGAGGAAGTGTCTACATTGCACTATGAAATATTCAAGCGAAAGCTAACCTCTTCTTAGAGCAATGACATCTACTACTACTACCGCATTTCATGCTCCCATCCTCTCCTCGCCCAGAGCACTTCCTCTTATGTTGCGAGTTCTGATCAGATGAGCGAGCCGCCCCAATCAAATGGAAAGCGTTCCCATCCAAGTTAGCCACGCTCCCATCTATACTCAGCGAAGAAATGAAAGACCTCGTAGACGACATGGTGGGCGTGCAGCTAGAGCTATCGAAATTCAGGCTTATGCCACTATTGCTCCTATGGTACATCATCTCAGCTTGGTGTTTCATTTGTTGCTGGAGCTGTAACTTCTGCTGCTGCTGGAGAAAGTGATAGTGTGCTGATGGTGCTTGCTGGGCTAAATGAAGAGGGTTTTTGCCATTGGAGCTCAACTCCAAGTTCGGGTTACCTAAAGAAAGAGAGGCTTTGGGATGTGTATTGAGTTCTTGAATAGCATTTTCAGGGTAATTAGGAGGAAGGAGTTGGAGACTCTTTGAAGATTGGTCAGCTCTAACAATAGGGTTGTCCAAGAGGGCCTTTTGGGGCAAAGGGGTTGGGAGCTTCTTTAATTTCCTAACTCTGGCATGACCCAAGCAAGTATTGAGAAGAGAAACCACTCTCTTGAACCTGAATACAGCATCACCAGTCTCGAGCGTCAGATTTCTACACTGAAGCTGATCTTGCGGCTGAGACATGAGGCTCAGAACCCTGTGGCAGCTCTCCACAGCTGCTCTATTAGCTTCTTCAACCTCCTCCATCTCAAACCCAGCCACACAAAAAAATCCCTAATTTACCAGAACTTGCAAGCGACACCAACTCGAAAGCCACAGCATAATTGCCTCACAGCTCTGAAAAAAAAAATTTAACACAAGATCGTGAAGATAAAAGACAGAGACCCACAAAGTCAAAGTCCCATTTCAGCAAGGTGAGGACCCAGATAGACAATTTCTTGTGAAAATCTAGAAAACAAAGAAGGCCCTTTTTTTCCAGAAATAGAGACGACCCAGTAGATCATGTCCAGCTGGGCATAGCTATCTTTGAGAAAAGAAGAGGAGGACCTAAAAATACAGGCACAGAATCACCATACCTATCTCTCATCGGATCAAACTTGCTAGTTTTTTCAAAGCAAGAAACCACCCAAGAAGAGGCATTCTTTTCCCTGGTTGGCACTTGGTGCTCAATCAAACCCTAGAGGCTTCATCCACACTCAAGAGGCAGACCAAGAAGAAGAAGAAGAAGGGGGGTGGTGTGAAAGAGAAGACTTTTTTGCTTCCTACGCCTGAGAAATTCACACGCCCACAAGAATATTAAACAAAGCTTCCCCCCTCCCTTCCTCCTCCCCTCTTCGCTTTTCTTTTCGTTTTTCCTTTTTGTCCCTACAATATTTTACTCACAAAGCTCTTTTTTTTCTCCAGAGAAAGAGAGGGGAAACCAAGGATTTAACAAAATGAGTAAAGAGAAAGAGAGGGTGGCGTTTAAATAAGCTGAAGATCAGAGGGAGAGAGAGATGAAACTGCCATCTCTGTCGCAGATATTGCAAGCGGGGCCCACCATACGACCTTTGCTTTTCCACTTCCTTCTCTCTCCCTCCTTTTTTTCCTCTTTCCTCTTTCTCTTTTTGCCTCTCCTCCTGAATTTCTTTGCTTTTCCAATGGAATTATTGTCTTGTCTGCATTAATGGGAGCTGCCCAAAGCTTTTGAGTTCGACGGCTGTTCTTGCTGTGGATGGGAATGAATGCTCATGGTCTTTTTTTTTTTAATCTTTTTACCATTTATTGGGTTCTTAAAAGTTAAAACTGCGAATTTGGTTGTTGAATTACCTCTTGCTGCTAGAGATTGGACCATTCTTGTGTTTCTTGTATGTGGTTGAACTACCCACACAAAGCTGCTTTTGGCACCAATGGCTCCTCTCTCCTTGTAACGGATCTTTACTCTGCACTTCTGCAACAAATTTGCCTCCGTTTCTCTTTTGTTAGGCAAAGCTTAAACATTTGAACTTGAGCACATAATGTCGAGGATTTGGGACACACCCTTTTGAACATTTGTTTGAGAAGAAGTCAAAGATTGATTGGGGTCTCGATGATAGTTGAATCGCAAAAAGAATGGATTTCATTCGTGGAATTTTATGTGGGAAGCATTAAAAAAGATGCGCGAGGATACAACGCTTGTTAAGGACGGTGGAACGGTTAAAGGGATCGCAGAGAACCTCATCAAATGCTACTCGGTTCATGACGACGTTGTGAGAAGTGTGATCACAAATTCGAATTCAAACGAAACAACTATATTTCTGGCCATAGAGGGGAATATTCTTGCTAGGATGATAGTTCAGTGGACTAAATGATATTTAATCCATAAACTGGGTCCAAGTAAGAAATTTTTCTCGCCTTAACCTGCTAAAATTCTTGATTACTATGAGAAAGTGAGAATAATATGACATAACCGATGGGACGGCATTGGGTATTTAAGAGAGGCCCTGCTCATTTAATAAAAAGGATTCTGCTCATAAGCATAGTTAATGTCATCCATTAAGAAACTTAAAAAAATTAAAAAGAAAGAAAAAAAGGTCAAATTTCAAGACAGCGATTATTTGATTATATGTGTGATCATTACTCTTATAATTCAAAAAAAAATTACATTAAACAATTTATAGCTAGTTCTATAAGTGAGCTCTTTCATTAATATAACCGATTTCCTTGCACAATTTACATGTGTGAACCTTGAAAATTTGTTGTAAAAAATTTTAACATGTAACTCCATCCCCACCCCCCTTCCCAAAAAAATTAACAAAGCGAGGGCCTATTTGGTTCAAGATTTGCAAAGAGACTTTGAAAAATGCAAATATCTTTGGGTTAAAGGCTTTTTTCAAAATGTAAGTAGTGTTTGGTAAAATGTATTGTAAAAAATATATTGAAAAACAACTTTGACGTAAATGCCGTTTGGTGAAAAATAAACTTTATAAAGTACTTTTTACTTTTTGAAAAAAAAAGTGGCGATCGATGGGCGACGGCAAGCGGCAATGGACGGCGGTTGTCGGTGGTGCACGGCGGCGGTGGAAAGTGGTCACCGCAGCCGTGGCGTTCGCAGTAGTGGCAATCAACGGGTGGTGGCGGTGGTTCGGCGGCGGCGGTTGGCGATCGTCGGTGGTTGGCGGCAACGGCGGTGGCGGTGGTCGGTGGCAAGCGATGGCGATCGGTGGGACGGTGGTGGCGGTCGGCTAGCATTGCGGTCAATGGCGAGATGGTGGTGGTGAGCGGGGCGGGCGGCAAGTGGCTAGTCGATGGTCGATAACCGTGGTTGATTGGTGGTCAACGGCGATTAGAGGCGATCGGTGGTGGCGAAGGTCGGCGGTGGTCGGTGGGCGGCGGCGATCGGTGGGCAGCGGCGGCGATCGGTGAGCAGCGAGGTAGCGGCAACGGTCGGTGGGTAGCTTAGTGGGCTGCGAGGGGTGGCAACAGGGGAAGGTGACAATATTAAAAGGAAAAAAGAAATTAGTGGCATTCTGAAAATGTAACTTTCAAGAGGTACTTTGGGCTAAATCCCGTTAGAAGACTTTGGAAATGCAATTGCATTTTTTTTGAAGAGGAGAAAAAAAAAAAACAAACGCTATTTGCATTTGGCCGGAAGACTTTTAGAGTCTCAAAGTCCTTTGCAAATCTTGAACCAAACAGATTCTAACTATGTTCAAATATTTGGATATAATCTATTCATAAGACTTACAAAATGTCTCGTGGGCCTCTGAATAATCATGTCTTCGCATCAGTATCTTCAATTATATAAAGAAAATTACACTCCTCATGCATGAGCTCATTCGAAATGCGATTTCTTAGGATGAGGCAATCATTAATGAGCGTGGTTTGTAGAGCTCTCCTGGATCAATCCGAGCAACCTCATAATGAATAAATGTCATTTCAGCTTTTGCACGTTCTTTCTTGGGAGTGATTAGACTAATATCCACTTAAAGATTATATTCCTTAAAATTAGGATCTTAACTTTTTTTTTTTTTATGAAACTTAAATCATCGCATCAAATTAAATCAATCGTCGCACATCTCAATCAGCCCACCTCTTCTAACGAAAACAAGAGTGGATATACCCGCTCGATCTTGTGCATTGAGGATTATACTTTAAATAATTCTTGCGAAATTAATCCCTAAATTCAACTTATACAAAAAAAATCTTTTAAAGAAATAAATAAATGAATTGGGTGAGAAAACATTTTTTCTTTGGGGGTGGGACTCAGGCTAAGACTTTTCATTTATTTATTGACCAGTCAGTGGGACTCTATATCCTTCAAAGAGTATTTTTCATTTTTTAACTTTCTTTTTTTCTTTTCACCGCTTATGAAGAAGTCCGCCAGAGGCCGGACCCCACAAGGGGACACCAGCCGAGACACAGCTGAAAGAATCTCACATAGCCGTTGCGGCAGCAGCTAATAGCGTCCCGCCACGTGTCCCATCCCCCCCGGGAGGGGCGGACACGTGGACCGAGGCGTCTTCCTTTTTGACTGCCACCCTCCGGGAGGACGAAGACGTTGCCCTCTGCTACCATGCGCCGACGGAGTAGGTTAAGATTCGGTGACTGGACAGGCCACGTGGGACCCCGGGCGGGCCCCACCGCCGTTGACTCTTGCACTACTGCGTGGATTGAATACACGCATCCCACTATCGGTTCGATTTATTTTTTTGTTTTTTTCCTCGTACTCTGTGAAATTGAAAGTGTATTTGCTTATGCGCGGTGGGGGAAAAAGGGAATAAAATAAACGTAAGAGTGATTTTTCACTTTCTCTTCACAATTTAGAAGTACATTAAATTTTCAAAATATTTGGAAAATCTAAATTTTCCATATGGATATTTTTTATATGCTAAAATAGCCTCGAGGCTGAAAAAAAAAATAGTGGTTATTATCACATGTGTTTGGACCCATTTTGATTTTTCACTTTTCCTTTTTGTATAATTTTATCGCTCTCTCACTAGAACTCCTTTTACTTTGAAATGTCCAAAAATTTCGTCAATACATGAATATTGGCACGTATGTTTGCACATGTATTTTGATGAAAATGAAAAAATAATACTATTTTTAATATCTAAAATATAAGCAAAAATGTCTAAATTGTCCATCTTGAATCATGTCATGACATTTGTCTTAACGTTGCTGTGGAGGTACACGACTTGGATAATTCAATCTCCATTTTGATAAAATTTTATTTTCATAAAATAGATCAGATGGGTCTCGATTTGTTAAACCAACAATGCACTTTTTATGATGCAATAATTCATTTTGACATGAATTCTGCTAAATTTTCACACAAAAATATCAAATCATATCAATTTCAAATTGATTAAACTATGCAGTAACTTCTTTTTTGTTTTGTAGTCAATCTACTTTGATCTAAATTCAATTAAAATTTATTTGCAGTTATATTGAAAATGAAAACGAAACCAATCTAATTATTGACATGATCTCGTTAACGAGAGACCCAAGTAACACAAGAGACACGGTAGTGTATTGGAAATGACAATTTTTGTGACAGAATTCTTATCAATGGAGGATACGGGTGCGTTTGTTTCACTACATAAGTTTTCCGAGAATTTATTTTGTGAAAAATAATTTGTTTTCCTTTATTTTGTGATATGTTATGAAAAACGTTTTCGATGTTTAGATTTCATTTGAAAAATGACTTAAATCGATAACTTCATTTGAGGCAAAAAAACGAAATTCGAATTTTCAATGTCTTCAATTTTTAATTATTTTTTTCTTTTTCTTCTCCTTTCTTCCTCTAATGCCAGCAGCTGCAGAGGCTATCGGCAAGCCTCAAGCTCGTTGTTGGTTGCCGTCAAGCAGTCGGAGCGAGGGAGGAAGAAAAAGAAAAAGAAAAGAAAATGATATTAAAATATTATAGCTAAAATATTTAAAATATTTAAATAAGAGTGATTTCGAAAAGTGTTTTCACTTTTTCTGGAGAATTCACTTTTTTGATTTTGTACAAGAACTTTCTGTTGAATGGTTTTCCGTTGATTGAATTATTTTTTAGTAAACCAAACGGATGAAAGTCCAGAAAACTAATTTCGAAAAATGTTTTTCGTGAAACAAATACACTCTGCATTTGCTAATGTTCTTCACAGGGGAAAAAAAAATCTTATCCAAATCCCTTTTCTGCCATTAATATGAGGATAAATGGAATAATAAAAAGAAAATGAAAATTCAGGAAATATAGAAAGAGAGAAAGAAAAAATAAATTTTTTTAAAAAAAGGTGAAGAATTCTGACTGCTTTCACGTCGCGTGGGAAATTAAGGCTTTGCTTTTTGCTTTCCAATGACATAAAAGCACAAAAAAGAAAAAAGGCCAAAAGGAAAAGAGGTGCAGTGGGATCTGCGACGACCCTGTAGCGTCTGAGCCTCTTAGCAGAAAAGAGCAAGTCATTATTATCTTCTTTACTGGTGTGATCTCATTAGGTATATTTCAATTACCGGTTGAACTCCAGTTTTATTTTTGTGAGGTAGTAGATCACAGCTGATCGGATAAAAATTCTAGGAACTGAAAATAAAGGGGGAAAAAAAAACACTTCCAAGAGAGAGAGAGAGAGAGAGAAAAGAGAGAGAAGACGAGAGAGACAAGGCGGGCACGGTGGCGCCGCCGAGCCTTTGCCGATGGACTACCGCAAGGGATGGATTTGGCCTGGGGTGGCGTGACTCGATCCAAATCTTGCCTAGATCACGCAACCTGAATCAAATCTGGTCTAGAGCCATGCAAACCCGATTAGGTGACGCTTAGGATCGCAAGACCTCAACTTTTGTTAGGTCCCGCAACCCAAAGCGATGCCTTGTTGGGGTCGTGTAGTCGAGTTCCCATGTTAGATCTATTCGGGGTTGCGGGACCTAAGTTGTCGCTCGTCTAGGTAAAGTGATTGTTGGCATCGCTTCCTTAGGCTCGCGGGACCGTCGGCCAACATTCGGGGTTGTTTGACACAAGTAGCGTAAGCTGCGACTAAAATCCGTATCAAAGAATCAAAGAATCACACGTATAGAGACGCGAATCACAAACCATAGAATAGAGGAATTGACGCACCTTGTTTCGGATCCATCGTTCTTGATGCGGAATTGCGACGATCCGATGCTCAAGAGCTTCTCCTCTATTAACCCCCTTTATCACCGGCTTCAATGAGACGGCCCCTCACGTATCGCTTCCGACGACTCTTGATGTGAGGTTATGTGGACATTAGGGTTTAGAGGAGGGACTTGAGCTCTATTTATAGAGAATGAAACATATCCCCTCATTAAAGATAATGTTTATCTCAAATCCCATACTATCCAGCCTCATATCCAACTAGAATTAGGAAACCTTTTATCTTTCTTTTATTAGACCAATTAATAATTACAATAATAATTAATAAAGCCCACATTGAATATATAACAATATATTCTAACATTCTCCCACTTGGGCTAAATTAATTAAAATTGTACCGTATATGCGCATCTTTATATTGGTCTAGAGATAATTCCCAATAGTCAATCCGATCCCATAAAGTCAGTAAACACCGAATCATACCAAGAATCGCATCAAAAGACACAGAGCCATCCATGATCACAAATGCTCTTAACTCTATCGATATGGATTTGATATGGTAGTATGGCAAACGGATAACATCTCAAATGATAGAGACACCTTATATGTTATCCTCTTTGTCGGTCACCATTCTCTTACTTTATGTGTCACGAAACCCGATGTGTCACAAGAGAACATCCTTATGGTTCCAACGAACCCACATATATCTTACCTTTATAGTTAACTATACTTTATGTGTAACTAGACATATGCACATGGCCAAAAATAAATGCCCTGACCATTACTCAAGGTTTACACGGTTCCTTGAGGTTTTCAATAGATATGCATTCAATAACACATTCATAAACACTTAACTGAATGTAAAAGAGTCAATACATATCAAAACCAGTTACTAAACGTAACATAATACAAATGTAAACTTTATTAGAGCAAAAAACTAGAAAGCTCCCACTAAACAATGACATCCCATGATGCTTCTAAGCCCATGCTATTAACATGCCATTCAAATACACAAGGGCGTAGACCTTTAGTCAGTGGATCAGCAATCATAGCATCCGTAGTAATATGCTCTACCGCAACGTCACCATTATGTACGGATTCCTTTATGGTAAAAAACTTGACCTCCATATGCTTAGACCCCTTGAGACCTCTCGTGGTTGTTAATAAACAACACCTGCAGAGTTATTGTCACAATACAACCGTATAGGTCTATGAACAAAATCAAACACGGTCAACTCCCTAATGAGATTCCGGAGCCAAATAGCCTTGAGTAGCAGCTGAAAAGCATGCTATAAACTCCACTTGCATGGTAGAGGATGATACCGTTTTCTGTTTCTCACTTTTCCATGATCTTGCACCACCCGCTAGCATAAAGATGTACCCCGTTGTCGACTTCTTGTCATCTTGACAACCAAAGCATAATCTGAATCCGAATATCCTACTAGCTGCAAGTTTCGAACATATCTATAAATTAGCATATAGTCTTTAGTCCTCTTTAAGTACCTCAAAACTTTCTTGGCAAAGAACCTGAGTGATCGTGTCCTGGATTTGAGTGATAACCGCCTAGAAGTCCCGTTGCAAAAGCAATGTCCGGCCTAGTACAAACCTGTGCATACATGATACTACCAAGTGCACTAGCATAAGGTACATTCTTCATTTGTGCTTTCTCAATATCCGAATGAGGACATTGTGAAAGACTCAATTTATCACCTTTGCGAGACGGGAGCAATTCCTGGTTTGCTCTGTTGCATATTGAATCTCTCTAAAATACGATCAATATATGCCCTTTGAGATAAGCTTAATATGCGACGAGAACGGTCTCTATGGATCTCAATCCCAAGGACAAAAGATGCTTCACCAAGATCCTTCATATCAAAATTCCGTGACAACATTCTCTTTGTCTCATGCAATAATTCAATATCGTCGCTAGCAAGCAAGATATCATCAACATAAAGAACGAGAAAAATAAATTTCCTCCCACTAACCTTGCAGTATATACACCGATCTAACTTGTTCTCGATGAACCCAAAGGAAGTAACAACACTATGAAACTTCAAGTACCATTGTCTAGAAGCTTGCTTCAAACCATAGATAGACTTTTTCAATCTACAAACCAGATTACTGTATCATCTGCCGCAAAACCTTCGGGTTGTGCCATATAAACTTGTTCATCAAGTTCTCCATTCGTAAAGCGGTTTTAACATCCATCTGGTGAAGCTCCATATCAAAATGAGCTACTAAAGCCATGATTACTCTAAAAGAGTCCTTAGAAGAGACCGGAGAAAAGGTTGCCTCATAGTCTACTCCTTCTCTTTGAGTGAATCCCTTAGCTACTAGTCTAGCTTTAAATTTTTCAATCTTTCCTGTGGAGTCTTTCTTAGTCTTAAAAACCCATTTACAATCAACGGGTTTATAGCCTTCTGGTAATTCAACAAGCTCCCAAACATTGTTATGTTTCATAGATAACATCTCATCTCTCATTGCATCTAACCATAAATCGGTGAGGACAAGAAATAGCTTCGTATAAGTTACCTGGATCAACAACACAACCAATATCATAATCCCTGCTCTCCTAGATAGACTATGTGAGTGCGGTGGTATAAGCGATCGTCTCTCGTCTAACGGATCTCCTTAGAGGAGCATCTTCTACCTCATTCCGTTCCTGAAAGGCTTGAGGAACTTCATCGGGAACTACTTGATGGTGGTTCCTGAGCCTCAACGGGGTTCAGGTTGTGGTATATGGACCTCCACAATTGTACGTATAGGTAAAGAAAACGACATAGAAGTACTCACCGATCTTGTTATCTTCAATAGTCCGTGAGCAATCACCTTGTTCGGCTACATCAAGTTCCGAAACTTCGCTATCTGTGAATCCACGATTCTCGTTCCTCCATTGGGATTATAAAATCGATATCCCTTTGAATGATCCTGGATAAGACACAAAATAACATCGAGTGGTTTTGGAGTCCAACTTACTCAAAGTCGGATTATACAACTTTACTCTGCGGGGCATCCCCAAACTTTCAAATGATTCATGCTAGGTTTCCGTCCAGTCCATAACTCGAAGGGAGTAATCGGGCGCAGATTTTGTAGGAACACGATTCGGAATGTAAAGCGTTGTTTTCAAAGCTTCGCCCCACAAAAAATCGGGTAAATTAGTTTCGCTAATCATACTCCTTACCATATCCATAAGGGTACGATTACGCCTTTCACCCACACCATTCCGTTCGGGACTACCGGGCATAGTAAATTGAGTCACAATCCCGGAATCCTATAAGTACTTGGCGAATGGCCCTTTAAGCGTCCCAAAGTCGCCATGTCGACCATAATACTCACCACCACGGTCGAGATCGACAATTTTTATGACTTTTCCCATTGTTTCTCGACTTCAGTCCAAAAAATCTTAAACATGTCAAGAGATTCGACTTTTCCTTAATCAAGTACGGATAACCATATCGGGAATAATCATCTATAAATGTGATGAAATAGAAATTTCTACACAACGTTGCTTTGTATAGGGTCCACTTATATTTGTATGGATGATCTCTAACAAATGAGAACTACGGATGCTTGTTTTCTTCTTTATTTTAGTCATCTTACCTCTCTACAACGATTCTACGCATACGTCTAGGTCACCTTTGAGAGTGGGTAGAATGTCCGCCTTTATCGGTCTTTCCACTCTTTCTTTAGATATGTGACCAAGACATTTATGCCATAATGCGTAAGACTGTTCCTTAGGTAGAGGTCTTTTAGAAACAACCTTTTCAATTTGTATAAGCGACATATATTTCGTTGAGAGACAAACATAATCTGTACAATCCATTGGACATAGTGCAATACCCAACTTTATTTGAATTAAAAGAAATAGAAATTGCATTATTTGAAATCTCAAAAGAGTAACCACACATGTCCAAACTTGATACGGAAATTAAATTCCGTCTAAAAGAAGGTACATAGAATGTATTCCTTAACATCAAATTAAAACCAGAATCTAGAATTAAAATGACATCTCCCACGAACTCAACGTCGGCTTTATTATTGTTTCCTACGGTGAGCTTTGATTCTTCCTTATTTGGCTTCCTCCGGTTTATGAATCCCTGTATGGTAAACGCAACATGATTAGTTGCACCGCTATCTAGCCACCACGAACAAGATGGGGCTTCGATAGATTAGATTCACAAACCAATGCCAAAGAATCATTACCTTTAGGCTCACGTTTAGACAACCAGTTTTTATACTTAGCGCGAGTCTTTCTTTACGTGTCCTCCCTTCTTACGGAAGAAAGCAGAGACCATCCTTACCAGCATTACCGTCCTTTTTTAAAGGTCGGTTTCTTTGAACCCAAGTTGTCGGACACACCAGCGGATGAATGAGTTCCTTTGTGAGCACGATTTTTGTGCCCCTTACCCTTCTTAAAACCGAGAACCGACGAAGCGCATACATAGCAACATGTACTTTATTTTTCTTTAACTTAGTCTCCTCTCGACACCACCCTTGCAATCAAGTCATTGATTGTCCATGGCTGATCGGCGGTATTATACTTGTGTTTGGATAATACCAAATTCGGGCGGAAGAGAGTTGAGTGCAAGATGCACAATACAAGCATCGGGGATAAGAACATTAAGAGCCTTAAGCTTTGATTGCAGATCAACCATCCTAAGGACATAATCCCTAACACCAGCAGAACCATCATACTTTAAACTGAATAAACCCGACATATGTGTTCCAATTTCAGCATTAGGAGAGTCACGATTTCTAGCCACTAAGGCCTCCATCATTTGCCTAGCAGTGATGTCGGCAAAGCAAAATCACTTCTAAGATGTTCTGTATGGATCGCTTCATCGACAGTAAGCAAATCCTATTGCTCTTTTCCCAAACAGCAACCGTGCTTTCGGGGCATCCGTACTAGCATCTCGTGAGAGCTATCGGTCTATCCTCATTAAGAGCAACATGAACATCCGCTAGTTCCATACCAAACGGAAAATCCTCTCTCCACTTCTTAAAGTTAGAACCAGTAAGAATCTCAATAGCTATGGAGTTGCCGTTCACGAAAAAAATGAGTCGAAAAAAATAATTAATGTTTATAATTAGCATAATGTGAAAATTCACCTTGAGAGTTACATACATCATCATATAATCACCTTTGGGCGAGAAAACATGACATGCAATTGTATACTCTCCGCATTATACCGCCATGAGAATTTATTTTAATCTTCGTTAATCACCACCTTTGGGCGTATGAAAATACTTAGACTAATCAATTCTCAACCATATGCTGTACATGCAACCCTCCATGCAACAATACACAATTACCTCCTTTGGGAGTATAATAACGCATTAAAACAGGAGACATCCCAATACTTTATAAATTGTTCTTTATTAAACTCAATTAAGTGTGCCACTTTGGCGGTCACAACCCAATTGAATTTACACGAAATTGGGATATAAACTTTATATTTCACATTTACCGTATGCATGTAATTACGTAAAGGGGCAATTCTCCGTAAAAATACACACCTTGCTAACTTTCATCGATACAATTAACAATACATGTCAAACCATAAACACGTAATTGATAAATTATACTCCACATATCGTATGTGGTACTTACATGTAATCTTGCACTGTATTTCATGAAACCGTATAGAAATACACAGAAATACACCAAAAATACCCCAAACCATACACGTATTTAGAGTTTCATAGGTATTTTCCATCCATAAATGCATCAAACATGTAAAATAAATATACCAATTTGTAGATCATGAGCATCACGAGTTTGCACTGAACGCCCGATCGGACACCGCACGCTCCTCACGCCCGTGAAGCTTCGGCGCGCGTAAAGCACACGTGCATCGCACGTGTTACGCTCCTCGGCCAGCTCAAAACGGTCCGACCGGGTTAACCGTCCGACCGTTCGCCTAACCGAACCGGCGAACCGGTCGGGCTTAACCCGGTCCCGGTCAACGACCGGTTCGCGGGGAAGTCCAGTCAACGGTCCAACGTCCCGGGTCGGGTCACAAGTCGGGTCGGGTCCCGGGTTGGGTCCGCATCCGGCGAGATAGCGTCCCTGACGCGTGCGGAGCACGTGGGCTCGGGTCGGGCAGCGTGGAGCAGCGCGTGGCCGCGCGTGGCGGCACGTCCGTCGTCCTCCCTGACGAATTTTATATGGTTTTGCTCGTCTCGTCGTGTAGGTTCCGAATATATAATTTTCTTTTAGTTTTGAAGAAATTAAAATTTCGAAAAAACACCCAAACGTGATTCGAGATCTAAAACGCGTTGGCTCGATACCACATGTAATGCGACTAAAATCCGTATACGGCAATCCAAGAATCACACGTATAGAGCGCGAATCACAAACCATAGAATAGAGGAATTGACGCACCTTGTTTCGGATCCATCGTTCTTGATGCGGAATTGCGACGATCCGATGCTCAAGAGCTTCTACTCTATTAACCCCCTTTATCACCGGCTTCAATGAGAGGCGGCCCCTCACGTGTCGCTTCGACGACTCTTGATGTGAGGTTATGTGGACATTAGGGTTTAGAGGAGGGACTTGAGCTCTATTTATAGAGAATGAAACATATCCCCTCATTAAAGATAATGTTTATCTCAGCCCATACTATCCAGTCTCCATATCCAACTAGAATTAGGAAACCTTTTATCTTTCTTTATTAGACCAATTAATAATTACAATAATAATTAATAAAGCCCACATTGAATATATAACAATATATTCTAACAGTAGCAACATTGCCTCCCTCCTCGACATCTCTCTCTTTCTCTCTCTTGGGTACTAGATGTCCTTTTTTTGTAGTATTTATTGTCAATATTTGTGTTGTGATTTCTTTCGTCAAAATGTTTAAATTTCAAGTGGAGGGTGTCATATGTGAAATCGTTGGCGTGGTCGTTAAGTTGTTTATATCTAGTATCTCAACTTTGTCTTGTTCAATTAGGTCCCATCCCTAAGCTATATACTTCAGCTATATACTTCTTTGTTCGAGTTTGCCTTTCTATAAAAATTACGGGTGAAATTACTACGTACATCGTCAAACAAAGAAGTACATAGCTTTGGGATGGGACCTGATTGAACGAGAAAAAAGTTGAGATACTAGATTAAACAATTTAAAATAATTAAGGAACCTCCGGTGGCTTTATTCCTTAAAAATGAATCATGTGACGATGACATAGGTGAAATTAAGAGCATGTAGTAATAGGGAACAATTACCATTTTACGACATATCAACTTGATATATTGTTTTTTTTTAGAAGTTGTAATAATCACTAAGTAATATCTACTTAGGTGACTGAAAAGATAACGCGGTTAATGTGAATTTTTCGGAATATTTACTTTGGGTTAATTGTAATTATGGTGTGTCCAGAAAAAAAGTAGGAAACCCTAATAGAAAGTGTCAGGGTTTCCACGCATAAAAATCTGTCAAGCTAACGTGCAAAGGCCATGTTTGAGCTTTCTAGGAGTCTCTTTTTGAAAAGAAGGTGGACAAAAGTGAAGAACAAAAGGAAAGGGGCATAGGAAGAAAAAAAAAAAAGGGCAAAGCATATTATGATTTGATTCCTCGGGTACCAAAAATTTTATATTTGAGATTTGACACATTCGAAATTTACATGCCCAATATGTCTTTTTTTTTTTTTTTTTTTGTAGTTGGATGAAAGAGAACATTTCAAGAATAAACCATGAATTTTCTTGCTTTGGTGTTGCACAGATTCCTTGAAACGTAGCTCTTCTGAGGGAGTAGATGCCAACAGGAATCCAAGCAGTGTAGTGGCAGTGGCCAAATGCGGCTCGAATATGTTCCCTCTCAAATTAGAAATTTGGCTTTTTATATCCAAGCGATTTCATTTTACCGCGGCCTCGAGAAAATTTGACTCGGGCCGAGTCCGACATCGCGGCGCATCGATCTTATGCTACTCGGGTGGAATACGCGGGGCTCGATCGAGAGATCGATTTAGGCAGGTTGATGACACGTTTGATTAGCTCGTGTACACAAGACTAGAGTTGTCGAAGCACAAGTTCATCTCCATTGCAATAAGCGTCCACAATTACTTTATGTATTCCATAATTCGGACAGCTCTCGTTTTGCAAACGGATTTTTTTTTTTTTTGGGTTGAAATAAGTAATACACAAGAGCATAGGGTAAAAAGGTTAGTTGTGAAATTAAGGAGAAATTACCCAAATGCCCTGAAGCTTTTGGCGTAGCACACGTGTTCTTCTAAAATTGCAATTGTTACATAATATCCCCCGAAATTTCATTTTGGTATAGTCGTTAACTCTTTATTTATTTGTCCGCTAGCACGTGCAATTCACATCACTTTATGGGTAAAAAAAATATTTCATCTCATTTTTTAGGAATTACTCTTCCACCCTTAACTGGTGTGAAAAATGACATTATAAATAAAACGAGGGCAAACTACAATTACTAATATACTAATCAAATTATGAATAAATAGGAATAATACTATTGAAAAAAAAATTCGGTTAAAAGTCAGTAAATATAGAGAGTTTAATAGAAATAAATAAGATAATCAAAGAAATACAATAAACGCGAAACAACTAGAAAGGGGAGAATGGTCTTTATATATACATTGAAGGGTTAAATAATGTAAATAAATATTGATTAATAAAAATATATAAGAAATATATCACGAGTAATGTCCTTAATTGATAAGAAGGAAATGGGCCTAATATCAAAAAACAAAAAACCTCCAACTTTAGCATTTGTGACAATTATATCCAAAAAAAAAAAAAATTTGTCTTATAAAAAATCTTCAACTTTTACTTTTGTCCCAATTCTCCCGATCTAATATCCAAAAAATTCTCAACTTCAAGCATTTGTCTCAATTATATTTAAAACTTTTTTTGTCTCATAAAAAACTCTCAATTTTTATTTTTATTCCAATTCTACCGTCGTCAATCTTCCGTTCATAATCATCATTAGGTAATCCTATGTGGCTCGAGTTTTTTCGCCGAACTTACCAATGAATCTTCCAAATTTAGAAATAATATGTTTTTGGGACAATGAGGTTTTAGATTGTTAGTCCAAATGTCTCCATGTCTAGTCTTTTTTGGGTTCTTGAGTGTAAAGAGAATACGAAACGCGCCGTCTTGATCGACTCTATATCTCTCATGAATATATAGGAGAAGCAAACTACGGAAGAAAAGTTCGGGAGTTTTTTTTATGTAAGCTTCAATGAGGTGTAATTCATTAACAACGTAAAATGCCATATATGATTAATTAATGATGATTATGGATGGAAGGCTAACGATGATAAAATTGGAACAATAGCAATTGGGGGTTTTTTTAAAAACAAAAAATTTTTTTGGATATAATTGGGACATATGTTAAAGTTGAGGGTTTTTTTTTTACTACGCAGTTAGAATTGGGACAAAAGCAAAAGTTTGGGATAAAATTGGGATAAATGAAAAAGTTAAAAGTTTTTTATGAAACAAAAAAAATTTGGGTAGAATTATCACAAATACTAAAGTTGAAGGTTTTTTTGGATATTGGGTCTTAATGACTACATGAAATCCAAAGTGATACTTTTAAATATTTTTTAGTGATTAATCATTTATCTGCATTAATTAACCATTAAAAAATTTGATTCTGCTTCTCCTTCGTAAGACGAAGGCATCTTGAGATCGATTTAACTTCTTTTAATTCAAAACATCCCAAAGTTTCATAATATAAAAAATATTAACACACATATGTGATCTTTTCATAAATTTTAAAGATGATACTCTAAATTTCAGCCGCAAATAAACAAAAAAGAATGTTTTTTGGTGTTTAAAAAGTCAACCAAACAGGCCCGTTCAAAACGAGTGTAGTAATGTATTTTCCGCATCTCCAAAGGTACCCCGATTTAGTATTTGTACCTGTTATTGTTAGAAAGGTATTTGAGAATAATTATAAGTCTTTGCTCATCAGGGGAAGGATTCCATAACCATAGAAGCTTTGTCCTTTTGTAACCAAATTGAGAACTCATGCCAAAGGACACATCAAAAAACAAGGAGTCACGGAAAGAAAGAGACATCTCATGCAAATTGGATTTAATTGTCTCCCCACCCTTTTCAAAGATGGTCTCCATTTACAGAGACTCTATGAGGCCAAACCTCAAGCCAAGAGAAGCAAGACCAGCCAACTCGAACCCAGCAAAATCAGAAGTAGCAAGATCATCATCATCAACACTCCCTTTCAGAGGAAATTCCTCTATTTAAAGGGGAATAAAGAAAATAACGCCGACAAAAATAACGGTGTCCTTTTTCCATTTTTTGACTTCTTTCTCTTTTTTGCCGAACGGGCATTCTAATGGTAAAAGAAAACGATGTCGAATTCAAGGTCTTTTTCCCCCTTTCCTGGGGATCAACAATTTCCATCTCGGTCATGCATGAGTCCTGTAAAGAGAAAAAAAGCCTACTGATATTTGTCAGCCAAAGAAACTATTGCTTTCTTCCTCTTCCTTTCTTGGTGGCCTGTGATTCCATCTGATCTTTGCCCGCAGCTTCCGCCACATCCGCTGCAAAACCAGATAGATAGGGAGTATGTGAGAGATTGAAGTTCCCATAAAAGTGACTGGAATATCTTGCATGTCAGCTCATGCGATGCTCAAGGCTCAAATTATAGCGGTCTAAGGCCCACCTACCTTCGCTAAACCATATGTAAAGATTTACATGCTAAGATGTGTACCAACAGAAGTTTTGGGAGCAAAATTGAGACCGAATATAAGATTTAGTTGGATAGATGAAAATACCATCGGGACCACGAGCCATCAAGGTAAAGAATATGTTGTTGAGCTTCTCCATCTTTTTAGCATCTTGTGCCTGGTCCGTCTTAAACTTTAGACACTGACACAGCAAGCACGTCTAACTCAGATGATTCAAATAACAAAAAGGGAAGTTATAATTGCAGAAGCCATTGCCACAGAGAAAAACACAACATGGAATAAAGAGTGCACATCACAGCACAGATATTCCAAACTGATTCTCACTAACAGAGTATAAGTTTGTAGGATAATTGATCATTGTTCATTCTCTAGGTCCATGGACACACACATTTTATGGAATAAGCTTTTAATAAGCACCTATTTCTGGAATAGACAAGTAAATGCTGACAATTAAAAAGCACAATGTGGTGGTATCATTCTACATAGCTACAATTATAAAAGCATGCATTTAAATAAACCTAGTAGCAGAGACCAGGCTCCCCTACAGAGTCATACAAATGCAACTAGATTTAAAAGCGACCGAGATTTATGCTAGTGAATAGAGGGAGGGATCTGTGCTCCAGCATCTTTAAGACAGAAACCTCAGTCTATGTCATTTACAATTTGAGTCCCAATTCTAAAATTGTGAAAATGACTGATGTCATTATGTGCACAAGAACAGTCAAGATGTTTATTTTGGTAAGATTTGCGATAACAAGCATCGCTGCAAAAAGTGGTCTCTTAAAGTATTTTGTCATTCCATCTTTAATAAAAATTAAATAAGCCATTAAGATGCATCACGATTCTCTAAATTCAGATATTGCCTCTTCCACCAAAATGAGGAGACACAGTTCTCTCCCCTATATGAAATGGAATTGTCCATGGTGAAAACTGCTTCATAAGAGCCTCTACCCTCTTCAACTCTTAAAACAACCATCAACACCCACATCCCTGCATGCTCGCGGTATACAAATTCGCCCGGCTACTGGGCCCAAGAAAGGTGTTTGGGCCGGACAGGGCTACCGTGTTTCAGATAGTGAATGGGCCCGGATCTGCTTGAGCCATTACTTGAAAAGAGGACAGAATATAGCAAGGGGTGCTCAAAATAAGTGGAACCCTAGCTTTTTTTTCTGTTGTTCTAATCTTAATAATTTCTATCACTTGAATTCACTCTCTGGCCTCTTCGTTCTTCGTACTTCTCTCTCGAGTCTGTTCATCTTCCTCGTCCTCTCACTCATTAGCAACCCCACAAGACCTCAACCACCACCAATCAACCTCTCCATCTCCAACTCAGTCCTTTCGATCTCTCTTCACTCACATCTAACATCTCTCCTCACTCATGCCACCATCACCAGGGTTCCACCTACAGCCCACTTCCTCAGGTCATTGTTTCACCGCTAAAGAAGTAATAGCTGCAAAATACCACTCCATTATGTGATCTTGGTTTCTTTCCATTGCACAGTGGAGCAACTGGGACTTCATTTTCACCTGTGGAAAACTTCTTTTCTTGTTGAACCAATTGAAAATGTTTATTGTCGCATCTAAGAAGCACAAATGCAAATCTCTGCTAGGGTTCAGTTTCCAATGCCATGGAGTAGCAGATTTTTCAAGTTTCACAACTGGTTTACTAAATTTTTTCTTCTAAGATAGTTTACTGGAAACTTCAAGCTTGGCCTAGACCGAACCAAATAGACCTGGTCTAGTTTGATCCAGGCTAAAACATTTTACTACAGTCTGGGCTAGTGTTTCGGGCCGACAGTGAGCAGGCCCAATATGTTTGGGCCGGGTTCCATTTTGACACATGAATCTTTGTAGCTTAAAAATACTCATATTCAACAAGGGTGCATATGGATAAGGGTTATGCAGAGTTGACTCCACATCAAGCCTACTAAGACTAATTGGTTCATGACGCATAACTAGTTTAGTGTGAATGCTTCTAGTACGCTGTAATCATAGAAATAGCCAAAAAAGGTCAATTTTTGGGCTACTAAAAGAAGGACCTGATTGTAAGCCAAAGGAAAGTAAACAAATGAAGACACAGTTTAATATCAAATTATAAATATCCCTGTGCATAGGTGAGGGCTTATCCTACGCTTAAAGCACCCAAATCAATGCTAATGGGAGAAAGCAAGGGACATAGAATTCTGAATATAAAACCAAGTGTGCAGCAATCTAAAAAGGGTTAAATTGGTACAATTCAAACACAAAACACGTGCGTTCCCATCTGAAAAGCTTAAGTTGGTATACAGAGGCATAATTTGACTCTTGAGGCCCTCATACTAATTGCATGCACAGAAAGCATAAAAGACAAGCTTTGACTGATGAAACAATGATTAGGCAGGCAGCCAGATTATCATCACACCAAGTCTAAATTTCTATCTATGATTTCATCAGCTCATAATTGTGCTAGTCAGAAGATAAATATGCAGAACCCATACATGTTATCAATAGCTCCTGAATCTCGTGTCTAAAATCAGCGATTTATGGTTTCATGACAATGTCCATGATGCAAGAAGATAATGTTTCCTTCTCTTGTACCAGCTTCACCATAAAAAAGGGTTCAGTGCTCAGGCTCTGCTCTCAGAGCACTGTTGCTGTATGGATTCTAAATCTATATGATTGACATGTAGTCAATGAATATATTTTCGTTAAAGATAAGGTCCAACAGCACTTTAACAAGGAAATAAGGCCTCGTTCAACTTAGAAACTTGTGAGGGCTTCCAAGTAAATGACGTTAGAACACCAATAATAAAGAACACAATAATTGCACCCCTCTCATTTCCCCAAGGAACAATAAATTTTTTCCTATTCAATGAAGGAATAAACATGATGTTTCGTTGAAAACATGAAATACTAAAAAAAGTATAGTTGCAGATAGCAAAGCTGATAAAGCTTTTCAGTGGTTCATCATGTTACGTACTAGGAAAGAGTCCATACAGAAAACTATGATTGTATCTTCAATTTCCTACATAATCATTCTTCCACTCTCCTTTCCCTTCATAAATCACTTAGCAATAGAAATCCACACAAAATAGGCCAATAACAAAACAAGCAAAAGCCAAAACAAAGGAGAAAGGAAAATAAGTTCACTTTATTTTGACTCAAAACTTCCCCTCCATGATTCCCTTTCTCTGTTCTATGTACTAAACAGGATAATACTTATTGCACATTCCTTATAGAACATGCGAAGTCCCAAATTTCCAAATGCTGAACGGTGATAATATTGGTAAAACAAAGCAAACCGCCAATTCAGTTAAAGATACAGCTCCACAACATCTCCGACATAACAATACAAAATCCTACCAGCTAAATAAACATAAGTATAATAAGGAACAGCCACATGTATTGAACGATCTCGTCACTACATTAAAGTCTAAAGACATCAAAGAAGCTTTGTCATATTACATTCCTTTATTTACTACGTCTTCTGCAAAACTATTTCATAACAGCAGCCACTAACGATTGAGAGACTGTTCTCAATGCAGCTGATAATTCGACATGACAACCCCCAGAAGGACCGCACAATGGCCTTGGGCAGTTTTACAGATGAAACTTCAGGGCCAATGCACATTACAGTTGCTGAACTTAAACCACCTACCCACTTAAAAACACATAAGAACAGTTTCGACACAACTTTCACCAACAAGGCTTGTTAAAACACCGAAAAGGCGTAAATTATGTTGTAGATCCAAACTGGCATAACAAGCACTCACATGCATCATTCCACTTCTCCAAGTCCAAAAGCAATAGCATCGCATCAACAAGACACAAATTTCACATTCCGGCAAATCCTTCCCTTCCATAAAAGACCATCGTCAAGCGCAGTCGGAAACTTGAAACATCTCTCTCGCAGATTCCAAACACGATCTCACATCACAAGAGACGGTGGAAAAAAGAAGAAGAGGAAACAGCATCGATTCACGTACCTCCCGATTGTCCGTGACCTTGAGGACCAACTTCCCATCGCAGTGACGGTACTTCATGCAATACCGCGTCTGCGAAACAGCCCCCAAAAAAGAATTCCACATGCCCAAAAAGTAAATTGTCAGCGAATTAGCAATTGCAGAAAACCCAACGAATGCGAAATCGAATCGACCCATAGCAGAGCCCTAGTGGCATCGCATGATCGCTAAATCAAGCTGCGCGTCGACTACATTATGAACCAAAGATGAAATCTTTCTCTGTTTTCTTCCCGGATCAACCGATTCTCAAGCAATCACAGAGGACGAGAGAGAGAGAGGTTGAACGTACAGATTCCGGGTCGGCGCGAAATAGCTGAACCGATCGATCGACGAACTCGTCCCAGGAAGTTATGTACACCATGGCTGAGAGAGCGAGGGTTCCGGTTGGCAACGCCGTCGCAGCACGAGAGTTAACAAAACTTGAAGAAGGGGGTTTCGCACTTACTGGGGGCCTTGCACGGGCTTTTGTTGGCTTTTCAATTTTACATCATGGGAAACTTGAATTAAATCGCTTGAAATAATTAATTTATAAAAAATATTTTCATTATCGAAAATAATTTATGTATATATATTTTCGTAAATAATTAAATTATTTATTTTTTATTTATTTTTTAATCGATATAAGAGATAACTTTTGAGATTTTTTTTTTTTTGGGCAGATCAATCATTTTTTTTGCTACCTTAAGTGAGAGATCTACGTTGTGACCAATAAAGTTCTAACACTACATTGAAGTGCTCGGTGGAATATTAGCATAATTCAATGAGCGAGTCTCATATTTTGGTGAGATGTCCCATGTTCTAATGCGTGGTCATACTTCCCGAAAGAAGGTGATTATATATTGGTTCATGGAAGAATACATGTATAATATATGGTCGAGAAGTGACTGATCATAGTGTTTCATATGCCCAAAAGTAGCTATTCACGAAAATTGAAATATATTCTTAGTGTCTTGTCATGTGGAGAGTTTACTTACGCATGTCATATATTCTATCTAAATGTGATTATATAATGATACATGTAACTCTCAAAATTTGTACTATGCGGTTTCAAGTTACGTGATATTGGTTCTTAAAGGATAAGATATACGGCATATAGTTGATGAGTGACTAATCCTAGTGGTTCATACACTCAAAGGTGGTGATTTACGAAGGTTGGAATATATTATCATGATCGTTGTCATGTATAAAATGCATGTCATGTATTCTACCCAAAGGTGATTATATCAAGATGCATGAACTCTGAGATGTGTATTTATAAGGTTCAAGTTACATAATACTCACATGATGCTAATTGTATATATTATTTATTAAATCAATAACCTTATCTTTGAACCTCAACTCCATTAGGATTGAGTTCATATTGGTTAAAACTTTAAGAAATGGATAGGGGATTTTTTGTTTGGGATGGAGCTTGCAAATGTTCAAAATTTCTCTTGCTAAGGATAAGCCAATAGATTTTATTATCAACAATACGGAACCTCAAGAAGAGACTTTTTTTTGTCCGAATTAAGAACAATCGGATTTGCTAATTATCTATGAAAGATCTATTTAACATCACTTGAAATGTGATTTGCCAACTAACTACACCGCTATACGGATGACGAAAGCCTTGGAGGCTGGGAACTATGTCCTGGATGCCGAGATTATGACCCATCTATAAGGACTCTTCAACATGAGGTTTGACGGCTACGGTGGGGTTAGATATTACGTCATAGAGATGGCGGACTTGCATAGTGTAAGAGGTCTAAAAATTATACTTGGGAAAAAAAAAACTCATGAAACCACCGGTTATTTTGACAAGTGTGGGTCATAAGTACATATCCTTTAAGAAGGATGGTAGCCGTTGCATCTTTTGTAAAAAGAAATGCCACACAAAGAATGATTGCGATAAAAATAAAACTTGGTTGTCCAAGTGTGAGCATGTAGGTAATAATTCTTTGGCTTTGGTTTGTGAATCCAAGTTATTAGAAGCCCCATCCAGTTCGTTGTGACTAGATAATGATGCAACCAATCATGTTGCATTCACCATGTAATGATTCATAAACCGGAGGATGCTAAATCAAGGTAAATCAAAGCTCATTATAGAAAATAAAAATAAAGTTGACGTTGAGTTCATAGAAGATGTCATTTTAATTCTAGATTCTAGTTTTAATTTAACATTAAGAAATACATGTTGTGTGCTTCCTTAAGACGAGGACTTAGTTTCTATATCATCTCCGGAATTGTGGAGCTACTTTTTGAAGTAATGAACAATAGTATTTCTATGTTCTTTAATTCAATAAGATTGTGTGTTGCTATATATCCAATGTATTATACATATTATGTTCAACTCTCAATGATATGTACATCGTTTGTATAGTTGAAAAAGTTGTTTTCAAAAGACCTATAGTCTTATGCGTTGTGGCATAAATGTCTCGGCCACTCTCGATTTAAGATTATTTCATACATTTTTCTTCTTTTCCTTTTGTTTCAATTTTATTAGAAAGACAAAAATATATGCAGCCCTTTTAGGCAACTTTTTTTTCCACTTTAGCCGGTTACATTTTAACGTTTCCTTCATGTTTGTCTTCTTCTAAACTTATTCCAACAATTATTAGCCTTATTTCACTAGATAATCTTCATGATCGTGAATTCTACAACTTCAATTTTCAGTACATATTTACTTAAATATTGAATATCATGGTTAATAAATGCACTGTACACAATTTACTCATCTTTCATTGTATTGTTTTTGTAGTGTAGTCACTATGGAAAAAATAATATTGAAGAGGATCCAAATTGCTTAAATGTATTTGATGATGAAATTGTGAATGGAGAACAATAATCAATCATGCCAACAAGTTATTTAGAGATTCTCGCACTAAACATTGGAACATATGCGCGCGCGAGCACGTGTTTTAAGTGAATAAAAAAATATTTCATTGAGAAAAAACTTTTAATGTCTGATTTAGGTAACGAACAATATCTTTTGTTAAATTGCATATCTTGTTATTTTGTAGTTGATAATTTTTTTTCATTATGATTCTATGAAAGTTATGATGCATTCAGATTGACAAAAAATATTTGTTTGCAAAGATAGTATTTTACATAATAATGGTTTAGGAAGCATTTTCTTTCGCATTTGCATGATAATAATGGGTAATTATAATTTTTAATGCACTCAGCTTTGTCATATTTTTAATAATATGTTGAAAGTATCTTCTAAAACATCCTGCAATGATGCATGAAAAATAAAGAGAAATTGGACTGTTAGATTTATTGAACAAAATGAAAGTTGAAAAAGTCAAAATACACAGACTATAACGCGATGACAAATATTAAAGTTATAATTAAACGAAATGCGTGTTAAAACTAGTAAATGGAATCTTTTCACTCTTACTTGTGCTTCAATCATCTTCTAAATAATAGTTTCCTCGTACAAGAAAAGAGAAATATACAACTGATTAACATAATGTTTAGTTACCTATCGACCAAATAAATTATTATTTTTCCCAGAAAAGGACGCCGATTTTGTTCCAAATGAAAAAAGAAAAGGCAAAAAGCAAAATAAATAAATAAATGGAGACAATTGATATTACGTGGTTTAGAAAATTGCAAAACAATAATATGAATTCTCAATGCTACAATAGTCATATACGGATAATTGGCTGTGATATTTCTGTATTTCAATTAGGTTTTTGAAGTTGGGCCAGATTAGAAAATAAACTTGTGTTTTGTGTGGCTTGCTATTCACTCGGGTCTCTGCTTAATTGGCATTGTCAGGCAAGCGTACAAGAATAGGAGGCGTGTCATACGGTGATTGGGCCATTGCTCCAAACTGGAAACCCAAGGAGGGGAAAAAAGCAAACACCTGTAGAGCGAAAAAAAAAAGAGCCCGTCATGGAGAAGTTCAAGCACCAATATATCAGCATAATAATTTACAAACACCCAATAAAAAGAAGGGGATAAGTAGGGGCCTATTTGGTTTAGTTTTGGAGAAATATCTTTGAGAAAATGCAAATATCTTTAGATTAAAGGGGATTTTCAAAATGTAAGTAGTGTTTGGTAAAGTGTATTTTAAAATCACATTGAAAAGCAATTTTGACGTAAATGCCGTTTGGTGAAAAATACATTTTGTAAAGTATTTTTACTTTAAAAAAATTACTATTTTTTGGGCGGCGGCATGTGGCGACATCGGTTGATGGGCGGTGGTGAGCGGTGAGTAGCGGCGGTGAGCGGCGACGAAGGTGGGCGACGAGTAGCGGTTGATGGGCGGCGGCATGTGGTAACAGTGGAGGTGGCAAAGTTAAAAGAAAAAAAAAATTTGTTGCATTTCGAAAATGCAACTTTCCAAAAATACCTCTAGAAATGCTTTGGCTAAAGGCCTTTGGAATGACAATTGCATTTTCTCAAAGTTGAGTAAAAAACGAACCAAACGCTATTTGCATTTGGCAAAAGGAATTTAAAGCCCCAAAGTCCTTTGAAAATCTGAACCAAACAGGCTCTATATTATGAGTGTCTTAACTCGTGTACGACATTCACTTAAGTACTATAACTTTTTTTATTCGCTCTCTTGAGTGTCATAAATTTGAAAAATTGATCACTTAAGTGTCATTGCCGATTTATCCCTTGGAAATCCTATGTGGATGCTAGAAACTTCTTATTAAGTGATTTGGGTAGTGATTTGTTCCATTACAAAGTATTCGAATTTAGTTGAACTACATGTCCAAGATTTACTCCTTTAATTTTTTTGTTAGTTATGCAATTGGATCGAGGGCCGCCTTGCCCTTGGCGGTGGGCCGCAAGGGCGTCGCAATTAGACATGGCCGGTTCGGTTGAACCGCTGTTCCGATTCCTAAAAAAAGTGGAATCGCCGGTTTCGGCCCGGTTCGGTTCGTTTTTAAAATTAAAATTTTAAAATAATAAATAATAAAATAAACATAATAAATTATAAATTATAATTAAATTGTACAATGTAGTAAAATTTGGGGAAAAAAATAGAAAGGAGGAATGTGCTTGAACTTAATGAATTATCATTAAGCGCCTACATATCTTCTTGGGGATAGAAGAATCAAAGCCCATGTAGTTCTTTTTACTTTTGATAACCCCAACTTACCTCATCGTCAATCGTCGCTACCCGTTGTGGTACCCGTGGCGGTGGTATCTCCACAATCCTCGTTAAAGAATTCATGTTCTCGATCCAGTTCTTGGTGTCGAAATCTAGCTTTCGTCCAATCGTCGACACAAGCTTGAGCTTCCATAAACTCGGACTTAATCTTGAACCTGAGAGTCCAAAACTAATCCTCCAAGCGCTAAATGTTTGCTCAATCGCAATTGTTGAAGAAGAGGTTATTAATATCTAGCGAGCGATGAGGGCAAGAACTGGGTAGTCGATTGAGTGACTCTTCCACCACTCCGGGATTTGGAAATCCGTACTATGTTCTGTATCACGAAACTCAAATTGAGTGGTTAAATATTTTTCTAATTCAAAAATACTACCTATTGCCCCTTATTATTTTTTTTGTCTACTCATGAACATATTATACCCTCTACCAAGTGAACTACCGGTTCACTTTCCGAGATAGTAGATTGTAAATATCCACCATCATGTAAATCATATCTATGACAAAATTCTCCATGTAATACTACTATACATTCTTTAACCTCTCTTTGTATATTTGAAATATCTATTGTATCTTCCAAATGTAAACAATAATAATAATACATATTCGGATAATCTAGTAAACCATCTAATTTAATACGTGGATAAAAAACAATACCAACTAAATAGACAAGAGGAATTTTGAAATAATAATGTAACCATTTTTCTCGCATTACTAAAATAGTCCGAGCTAATTCAAGTATCTTTTTCATATTCATTAAAAACACCACCAATATTAACACACTCTATTAAAAATAAATGCGTAGTAGGATAATAAATACCAGATAAAATATTAGTAGCATAATTAAAAATTTTCAAAAAATTTAAAATTTTTTTGCAAACGTCCCAATGTAGCGGAAGTAAAGTAATTTCGGGAATATTTTGCGACATAAACGTACATAATAAATTTTTGTAATCAAAAGTTTGACGAAGCAATTCATAGGTAGAATTCCAACGAGTCGGAATATCTTTTGAAAACCTTTTTGCCATTCTCCCATGTTGTTTACAAAATTTTCCCCATGCTTTCATAAAATGGGCACGACTTTTATAAAAATTTAATTGCACCCTTTATTGGGGCGAGAGAAGATTCAAGAGTTCGTAAATCATCTTGTACACATAAATTTAAAACATGGCAAGCACATCTAATGTGAAAAAATTATCCGCCAAAAGAGGGTTTGCAAATATTTTCTAATTCGGGAATGGAAGCGGTATTTGCGGCGGCATTATCAAAATCAATTGAAAATACTTTATTTATCAAATAATATTCTTCTAAAACTTGTTTAATTATTCTATAAATATTATGAGCCGAATGTTTTTCATCAAAAACTCGAAATACAAGAAGTTTTTTTGAATGGTCCAGTCATCACCTATCCAATGACACGTAACACCCATATAAGAATGAATTTGACAAGGATCACTCCAAATAATGCGATGTCGACGAAATGTTCCCGTTTCCTTTGGTAAATTTGTATGTTTGCGAACAATATTTACAATTTATATTATACTTACTTTCGTTTTTATCATATACCTTGTCGAAGTTTTGCCACAAGTCGGATGTACTCTCTCGGCCTTTCCATTTCGGCTCATTTGCCGTCGACGTTTCTTCGGCACCTCGTAGGCGGATGAAGACTTTCTTGTGTTGGGACGTGTTCGACGTTCCGAATGGGAGCAACGTTGATATTGTCGTCATCGTCTTCCCAATATGTATAATCACGAGGATCATATCCAAGAATAGGATATTCGGAATCTCCCATCGTCATCTTGGCCTTTCCAGTATTTTTGGTTCCACTTGCCATTTTTGAAAAAATTGAGGCGGGATTCGGAGAATTGAGCGGATTGAGAGAATTTGAAAGAATTTGAGGGAATTATTGAGAATTGAAGCCGTGGAAACCGCCGATTCCGGCCATTTACAAACCGGAACCGCCTGCGAGGTCCGATTCGGCCCGATGTTTGGAACCGTGGGCCCGGTCAACGGGCCGGTTCCGGGCCGGTCAACGGCCGGTTTCGGGCCCACGGTTCGGAATGGCCATGTCTAGTCACAACCTCCCCGGCCACAAGCGAGAGCGTGAAGGCCCATGCTAGATTTGGGGGAGGGCCTTCGCGACCCTATAGGCAATGAGCGAGGCGGCCCTCGTCTAGACCTAGCGAGGGCCTTCAGCGCGGCCACCCCGGCCCTCACTCCTTGGCAAGGTTTGGGGAAAAAACATGAAGCAAAAAAAAACAAAAGAACAATTCCAAATGCAAAATAATAAAAAAAAATCCATTTGTGAAGAAAATTAATAAAATAATAAAAAATTCACGTAAGATGATTTTTTGAAAATGATACTTAAGTAATCGATTTTATTTCGATGTGGCACTTAAGTGAGCGAAAAAAAAAGTTGTGACACTTAAACAAACACAACACCGTACACAAGTTATGACACTCGTACTTATCTCTAAAAAAGAAGGCAATTATTTCCAAATGAATAACATGATCCATAATCATCTCGTCCTAATGAATGTTCCTCTAACCTCTTTTTTCACAACGAGAAAAAGCAATCATAAGCCATCGAAACAAAAAAGAAACACCAACCACACATGGATGAAATATCACCAAATCGAAATTGCATTTCCACTAGAAAATAGAAAAATTTGCCAAGCAACCGACTCTTGATGATGAAGTGATGAACCCGGGAGATGCATTCCTGCACGATATCCTTGGAGTCTTATGCGATTGTTGAAAATATGTCTCGAATTTGAGCCTGAAAAAAAAAAAATCTAATTCGAGTAAATTTCCTATTTTAAATAGGTTTCTTAGTTTAGGGTTTCCTAGTTGGAGAAGGTTTCATTTTTTTTTATCCAACCCTTGCTTATAAAATAAGAAGTAGATGTTCTTTGTGAAGAATATAAAAGATAAGTTTCGCTAGTAAATTACATCCCTAGTATTTGAAGCCAATTAAATCTTATGATTAAGATCTGTGTTAATTTCTTTGTGAGATTGAGTGATTATTTTATAAGGAATTGTAAGGCTAAACACTGGTGGGTTATTTGATGTAATCGGGATTGGGAAACATTGAGAATGTTTGAGTGACTCGAGCGTGATTGTAATCACCATTATATCACTCAATGTATAATGAAATTTGGCTTTTTTTTTTAATAACTATAGTGAAATTCGTTGTTCCTCTCTCCGTGGACGTCCTTGAGAAACCCGCCAAAGTACAGGTGAGACACACCATATTCAATGGTCCACATGTAGTTTTATACATACCCTTTCGTTTACTAATTTCTCGAGAAAATACTAAAAAATTAAAGCTCCATTTGTCTTGTAAAAAATGAATAATTTGAGAAATATTTTGCTAAAAGAGATCGCTTATATAAAAAATCAATAAATGAAGATATGTTTATCGTCTACGAAAATATTTAGATATAAATTAACTTTGATAATGAAAATATTTTTCATTAGCTAATTATTTTAAGCAATACAAGCGGTCATTTTCAAAAAAATATTTTCTGAATCATTCATTTTTCGTGAAATAAATAGATCCTAAATGGCACTTCAAAAGAGGGGAATAGATAACATAACCCACCATGAAATTAGAAGTGCTCTCTTACTAGTTCTTATTAACATGAGAAGGGGTGTGAATGAGAGGAAGTAAACGGTAATCTTAAACGGGACCTGTATTGACACCTAAATTTTTGCTATCCCTTTTAGTCATTAATTTTTGCATAAAATTTAAGGACTACCCTTAGTCCTTAGAAAAAATATTTAAATCATTCTTCATATAAGATAGTTTATTTTAGCATGCATTTACATCTACATTTGCATTTGAGTCGGACCGACATCGGATGAACTTGATTCAATTTGGATTGAGCTCGCAAGAATGTGAAAATAAATCAAGCCGATATTCTACATGTGGTCAAATATCGTGAAGGATTGTATGACAGAATGGGATCTTTGGGGCGTGGAATTTTTGAAAAAATGATGATAATGAAAGGGGGCGTGAATCAAGAGGGAAGTGGGCAGAGACAGTTAGAAAAAGAAAACATAAAGGGATGTGATTAGATTTGTTGAGCTAGAATTGATCTTCAAAAGATCAATAATCGGGAACCGGCCAACGACGAGTGAAACGTAGACACGTTCGCGGCATTATGAGTGAAACAGAATAGATCACAAAAATTCTCGGAAAATCCCCCATAGATCAAAACAGCTCCAACGGCTTCGATGAAGAGAGATTTGATTCGTTTTGAAAAGCTCAAGTGGTCTTTGTCTATAAAAAGCATTCATGTTCTTCTTCATCGAGGGGCCTTCACGGTGTTATAATGCAGAAAAGTCAAGGAGGTCAGGGGAGTGAAGATAGAAAAAGGTGAGGGGTTTTGTTCGAGTGAGGTCAGTCAGGGGTTCTTTTTTTTTTTTCTTCGTCCAAGTAAGGTCAAAAGAAAAGTGAAGAAGACGAAAAAAGAGAGAGCAAAAGAGGCTTTGTCTAAAAGATAGAGAGGTACAGAGAAAAAAAAAGGAGAGAGGGGTTAGTCATAGGAAAAGACGAGAGAGAGAAGAACTTGAAAAGTTCGTGGTCAACAATTCTAGTTGTAGAAAAAGAAAAGTGTGTCAGGATCCTTGCACATGCTCAGACATTCATCGTTTTTGCCCACTATTTTGCTCCACCGCCTAAACAACACCCGCATCACCCACTATTTTGCTCCATATTGCCGGTGATTTAGCCCAACACCTCTGTTGATCAGTCCCGAGGAACCAAGCAGATCAGCCCCTGGCGGCACTAATCCAAGCTGCTCGATCCATTGCTCAGCTAACCGGTGATCCGCGGTTCCTCAACGAGCAATCCGGTCATGAACCTCTTCCTGCGATTTCAATTGTGGACCTCTTCCTATGATTTTAATCTCAGTTGAAAGCTCTTTGGTGGACAAAATTAGGCGTCTAGCCAAGGAAATCGAGAATTCATCAAGCGGTGGCCTCAATTTTGGACTCCTCCTCATTCATCTGCTGAGTTGCTTGTCTTGATCTCTCAGCCCACTAGCAATCTCTCACTCCCATGCCAAGTTCAAGTCATCAAGTCCATGCGAATCCAAAGTTGCTGATCCCAAAAGCTTGGGGATGTTAGTGGTGCTAGTTCAAATTAAGAAGGCTTACCCTGCAATCAGGGTTTTTTTTTTAAAATTTTTTGAATATTTGGATACCTTATTTTGCATAGATCGTGAAGTCAATTGCATATTTTTGAGAATTCAGTTGCTTCGTTTAAAGCATTGCGATATTTGATTGATTGCATGTTTAAATTATGCATCCTTAAAAAAAAACACACACACAAAAATACGTTGATTAGAAAAATCTCCTAATCCGCAACTTGCCACATGAGCAAGGATTTGAGTTCAATCGTTAATCGTAGGATTACGAATTAAAGATTGACTCAAATATTCGCGAAATATTTTTAAAACCGATTGAGATATCCACTTTCTTGATTGATTTGATTGGCATAATATCTTTAGAATGAATATTCTCTTGCATGATATTTAAAATTCTAAAAGATATCGCGTTAAATCAATTATCATGTTTAGATAAATTTGCACCCTTAAATCATGTAGATATTTGCACGGTTGATTTAATTTTACAATAAGTTAATTTAGATTTGCATTCTAGGATGGAATCTGCATATGCGAGTTGATTTTCATGTCTAATATAATTAATCTTTAATAGATTAGGGTTTAGGCTAATTTAAACCTTAAAATATGCAAGATAATTATTTTTAGGCATAGTTTTATTTATAGTCATTTATTAATCCGAAAAATAAAAAAAAATCAAAACAATCTCGCCATGTCATTTATATGATAGGTTTTAGATCATATAGAATCTCGCATGTTTAGGTCTTTAATTCATACATCATGTAGTTAATTTAATTAGAATGTAATCGCATGTCCTCTAAGTTAGTCATGTAGTTTAATTAAATTCACATGCATTCTTAGGATAGTTTGCATTTACTTATGCCATTGCATTTAGAATGATTTCATGCATTGCATTTAGTTTATTTTTCATTAAAAAACGAAAATCCAAAAGCAAGAACAATTTGTCTTGGCGCATGCTTTCTCGTAATTATCTTTGATTTCTGGATGTTTATTAATTGATTGTGCAATCGCATGATAACCTTTGTTAGTGGCTCAAGGTTAGAATCAATTAATGTTACCTTCTCAAATGATTTTTTTATGAAATGGTACCGAAAAGGCGTTAGAGTAATCTAGCATAATCAAATCCTTGGACTTTGAATCTCGGTTCGTAGAAGTAATTTAGTTCTCTCACTAATTTACTTAGGTTTCTAATCGACCTATCAAAAACGATTAGTGGCGACTTCAATTCAAAAATCTTTGCATGTTAAGTTGCAATTTAGTATGGATTTGGGAGAGTCCGAATTAGGTTTGTTAATTCATTTAATTAATCTAATAATCCATTAGCCTGGAATGTTTAATTTTAGGTCACGACGACTTTGCAACTCCATTGGGGACGTTTTCTTTTTTTTTTTTTTCTTTGAAATTTTTTTGATTAATTAATCACTTTAATTTTCGAAAGAATTAAAAGGAACCTTAGTGGATTTAGGCCGATAATTTCATGAAAAATTGCATTTTTGTTTGGCAATTGGACTCCAAGTAAGTTCTTAATCTTGTGTTAGATGGTTTTGCGGACGGGAGCTATAAGGGGTAGAGGGTGTGGCTAACCTCTTATTTTGCAAAATTGGAGTTTGGAATCTCTGTGATTTATTTCCTGCAATTTCTTTTGAAGCGGTGTTTGTATATTATTTGTTGTGCATGATTTATCGTTTTAGCACTACACCACACCCGTCCCGTGTTTGGACCTGGGCTACTAGTTTTAGGATGGTATTGAGATTGGTTTTAGCGTTCATCGTGGGATCATGGTTGAAAGTTAGTCCAAATTCAATCCCGAATCTTTTTCCAAAAATGAGTTTCAAAAATTAGAACTTATGCTTGGTAGGATTACCGAAGCGGGAGTTATAATTTTTAACTCGAGAAGCCGAAGTGAAATGACCCGGCTAATCCTAGTTATATCCTAAAATTACGATTAATCTTGATTATGTGCTCGAGATTGTCGTCTTGCCGTAAATATTTCGCTTCAATCTGTCGGCCTCTAGGATAGATAGAATAAGGCTAACTCACGAATCATGTGCATGTCCATGTGATTGTTTATTTTCCTATCCTACGATAAAGTATGCTCCCGAACTTTATCTTGTCTTATATTATTTATTTTTTTGGGTCGGTCCATGATGTTTAGGTTTGTGGCACGTGATTTATAGACAATGGGGCATTCGGATCTCCGTTTTGTGTACATTCCAAAGGCCGAGTGGAAGCAGATGTGGGATCATTTGAACATTAATGCACGGAATTACGTCCTTAGCCGTATAGGTAATATGTTGCCACTTTTGGACATCGGATTATAGACCGGGGTTATGCGAGCACTTGCACATTTTTGGTGCTCGGATACCGCTCCCTTTATTCTAGGTAAGCACGAGTTCACTCCGACTTTGGAAGAATATAGCATTGTCATTGGAAAACCTTTAGACAATGATTTAAATCATCTTTGTGTAGGAATTGATCCAATTCTCTTTCTTGCTGAAGTTTTGAAAGTTAGCGAGAATGAAATGAGGAAAGTTTTGAAAGAAAAATGTCAAATGTGTCCCTTCTCATTTCTCATTGAGCGTTTCTATGAAAGTAATTCATACTTGCGAGGTAGGATTTTCATTCTAGCTTTCTTTGGGCTTGTAATTTTTGCACTCCAAAAGAATTTTATCAGTCCATCCATGGCTTGGATAGTTAGGCAAATTTGCAGTGGAATGAATTTTATCAATGATATCCTAGCTGAAACTTTCATATCCTTGACTCGTTTAATAAAAAAGACAGATAAGACATTACATGCTTCGCTCGAACTTTTGCAAATGTGATTTTTCTCTCATTATACTAAGTTTGGTTCTAAGATGATTATACCTCGGATAAGTGAAGATGAAAACCCAATTGTAAAATTTCAAGAGCTACAAAAAGACTTTAAAGGATTGTCTCATTCTCAATGGATTGATTTATTTAAAGATCCGAGTCCTAAGATTTTTTTGTGGCAAGCTATATGGTTCCGGTCTACGAGGCCCATTTGTATCACGGTGAGCGGGAGCCCATACCCTTGTTAGGTATTACGGGTGTGACGAGATATCATTCTCTTCACATGAGTACGACAATATGGAGTTTTGTAGGACATTCCACCACCACTCGAGCCTAATGCTTTTCAAGTCCAATTCGTTGCAGCTGAAAAATATGCAATCGAGCTCGAGACATATCGATCAAGTTTGGCTCGAGTTTGAAACTCGCCAACTATTGTCACCCGAAGTGGAACCCGAAGAAAAGGAAAGGCTTTATCATGCTAAAGCCCCAGTATATCCAAAGCACCATTTCATACCAGCCCATATGCTCCCGAAGTTTCCATTGATGCCCGTGAAACCCACTCGTCAAGCCGAGATCAGAGGCCTATGAGAAGAACGTGCGAGAAGGCTAAGAAGCGGATGGAGACCTTGGCTAAGGAGAATGCACGACTTCGGAAAGAATTGGAAGCCCGTTCGTCTATAGATCGTGTCCTCACAAAAAGAGAAAAACGACTTGATTGTCGTGTTTACAAGTCATTGTTTTGTGCTTAGTTAGTTTCATTTTAGTTGTAATTATGTTTCATGATTTTATGGGTTTTTCTTGTAATAAATGTTATTGTTCGTAATGACCTCCTGGTCTTTCGTAAATTATGTTGACCTATTGCATCCTCAACTCGATTTTAAGTTCGTAAATTTTGACCTTTTTTTCGATCACTTTTTGAATTGACATGAATTTCCTTGTGAGGATCGACAAAATTGAAAATTTCTTGATTCGATCCATTAGATGTGCTTTATGGCGTTTTGGGGTCTAGAGGATGTCATGGACCGACTCGCTATTCTTATTTGTTATATTCATTTCGATCATTTTTTTGTTTAGGTAATTTACTACGGATCCTCTACACCCTTATAATACTCGATCAATGACGAAAAGAAGAATGGCCAATCAAAGCCGAGATTGCGGCCATGATTGACAAAAAGCTAAAGAACACATGAATACAATGAATGAGCACATCACGGCCACTATGTCCAAGATGATGACCGATTTCATGGCCAAACAATAGCGAGATCAATGTTGGCTCTCGGCCGGAGATTTCCACCTCCGACCCGTCAAGGCCTCCTCCCCGATAAGACTCTTACAGTGGATACTCGATCCAACCTTTCACCTGGATGATGTTATGTTGATCGACACCAGTATATCTCTCGGCAGCCCATGTTCATCATCCACCCCCAAATGATGAGAATGCCAAGTTATTAGCAAAGTTCGACCGGAGGTTGCGAGAAGTTGAGGGAACTCAAAATGTTCCGCCTGTTGATCTATCTATCTTTTCCCGAGTTCAAGTGTCTCGAAAAATTCAAAATGCCAACTTTCGAGAAATATAATGGCACCTCGAACCCAATTCAGCACATCGATATGTACCAGGGGGAGATGAGCAGATATGTGTCTAATGGACCTCTAATGATCCAAACCTTCCCGGGCAAGCTTGAAGGATGCCATGATGAGGTGGTACACTAACCACCAAATTAATCGGAAGGACTCGTGGGAAGAGGTGGCGAATCTTTTCGTTAAGCATTTGAAGTTCAATCTCAATGTCACCATTACACGGGAAGATCCGGAGAGAACCGAGTAGAAAAAAGGTGAAACTCTAAAGGAGTACGCTATTCATTTGGAGGAATATGGTAGGGACAGATTATGCTTGAACCATCGAGCAAGATTTGATGAAGCCGTTTGTATCAACTCGCCGCACGCAGTCCGTTCATGCATGCCGATTACGGTGGTCCGAATGTTTAGTGAGCTTATTTCCATGGGAGAGGAAATTGAGTCCGGACTCAAGAAGGGGTGGTACGGTGAGTCGAATTCATCTAGTAAGAGATTTTTCCAGTAAGAAGGAGAAGGAGTTTGTCCCCTGAAGTCAACATGACTTATGTGCGAAGGCACCACCTCAGCCCTCGAAGTTGCAATTCACCACCCAGCCAGCCTAACATCTTATGGGTAGCGAAGCCGCCAGAACCCACGCCCAGCCGCAAACCACTCTAGTTTACTCCGCTTCCTAGAACATTATCTCGGGTATTAGCGGTCATGAGGAAGAAGAACTTGCTGAGTTCTAAGCCGCAAAGATCTAACGCCGCCAACTATGTGAGGTACGATCCATAGATGTGAAATAGGGCATTCAATAGATGATTGTCAAGTACTTAAACATCGAATACAAGATCTACACGAGACCGGAGTATCTACATTTTAGCCAACCGGTAAGCCCAATGTCTAGAACAATCCACTCCCTAATCATTCGGGCAAGGCAAATGTAGTCCTTCGCCCGGGGCTGAAGCAAGTTCGAGGTTTTAGGGTTTCTTTTGATGATATTATTGATGCTTTAATTCGGGCTGGTTATTTTTCGATTTGCGAGATGGTATCACTTTGTAAAGTAGAAAAGAAGGTGGATAAGCTGATTAGAGATAGGTTGATCGGAATGACCGATGAGTTCGGAGTCATGGCCACTATATCTCAAGTCATCATTGATTGGGACGAAGAATTGGCAATGATGACTAATGAACAAATTAAGTTGGACCCGGAGCTAGCCGACATGCCTCCCCTCGAAGATGCTTCGACAACGACCTTAGAATTGTTATAGCCGATGTTTCGGAGGAGTTGGTACTCGGCATCACCTCAACCTTACGCCTACAAGAGCGATAAGATGGTTCCTTGGTCATATGACGTTGATTTGATAATAAGATCGGGGCGTGCTTATGCTGAGAATCAACCCGGCCAAACCGGTGGCCGAGAAAGAGGCGAAAGAATTCCCGGCCGTGATCAAGGCAAGCGAGTATAATGTGGTTGATCAGCTGAGGAAGTTGCTGCGCGGGTTTCATTACTAGAACTTCTCCAAACATCGACAAACATCGAGGATACCCGAATGAAGGTTTTGAGCGAAATCCATGTGCTTGAGATGGTAGGAGAAGATAAGTTGGAGGGCTTCATCGGGGCAATCCTTCTCAAGGATCAGGTGGCCTTTTCCAATGAGGAGATTCCGATCAAAGGAAGGGGTCACAACAAAGCATTTCACATTTGAGTGAAACACAAAGAAACTCACATGGCTATGGCACTTATAGATAATGGATCGGCTCGAATATATGCCCGTTGGCTACTCTTAAGTGGTTGGGAATTGATCCATCCACCATGCAAGCGGCCAAGACTTTAGTGCGAGCTTTCGACGGGGTTAAAAAGGATGTGATGGGACAGATTAACCTAGAGCTACAAATTGGACCTTCGGTGTTCGATGTTCTTTTTCGAGGTGATGGATATCCCTTCGCTTTTAATTTCTTGTTAGGTCGGCTATGGATTGACAATGCGGAGCGCATGCAGCCTTTAGTCCGCACCCGGAAAATCAAGTTTGTGGCTAAAGCAAAGTTGGTTACGGTTTATGGGGAGGAGGATCACCGAATCTTCAATGCAACATCGATTTCCTTATATAGAGCCTCGATCATGTAGAGGAGGATAGCTATATTTCATTTGAGATAGTTCATGTCGTTCATGTTTCTCCCGATATGCCTTTACCCTTTCCCGAGGTGTCTAATGCGGCGGTCATGGTGGCGAAAGTCATGGTAGGTAATGGTTTTGAGCTAGGCAAGGGTCTTGGGAAGAAAGGCCAAGGCATTCATGCGCCAATTGAGACGAAGGGACAATCCCACACAGCTGGTTTAGAATATCATGGGCCTGGAAGCTATGGATAAGGCCGTGGTCATTGTGGAGGTCGAGGAGGAGCAGGTCGAAGTCCTTTATCGCCTCCCATCGATCATACCTTTCGCTCGCCTAGAGTAGTAGAAGGGTTCAAGCCTTTAGAGTCAAGTCCAATTGAAGATGACCTCGGACTCACCTTTCCCGAATGGCCCCAAGACATGACTCTTCCACCTAAGAAGACGGGTAAAGCGATTCTAGTCGGTTTATCCGATCATTCCGAGGATAATCAGCCATATGTTCTCAAGAAGCCCGAACCAAAGATCGTGGAAGTGAACTTCGACGATGGTATATCCTACCTTACCGGTTGTTTTGCTAGAACCTCTATCGGTGCAATTACGGAAGGACCACTTTGGAGGAAATGGGCGCGGGCCCTCAAGAGTAATTTCGCATTTTCCCCGCATGGGAATTTTTATTGCTTTCTAGGATTTTCTTTTCCTTTCCCATTTTAGGATCTTCAATTCAATAAGATGTAATTGATTGATTAATTATCAATAAAATTACAAAAGTTTTGGAATCTTGTTGAGGCATACCAAACCAGCCTCGATGACGATAACCAATGATCAAATAAAATTGTCATCCATGGTAAGAACCGAGGTTTGGGCTTCTTCGAGAATTCTTGTCCCATGGTCTTTGAAAACAAAGTTTTTCGAGGAAAACATCCGTGATTTTCGAAAATTACAAAAAAAATCATACATATTTAAACCCCATTTGTTTTTCCGATTCCGTTACTTTATGTTCCAGGGGCAATTTTAAGGAGGGAAACCCAGTGGATTCGAAGTATACGATCTAGATGAGTCCAAGTCCAGGACTATGAGGAAATTCGTCGGGATTTTGAATGGCACGAGACGGCTAAACCTCCCACCGAGGAAGAGACGGTCTCAATTAACCTTGGCAATGCAGAAAACCCTAGAGAAGTTAAAATTAGGGCAAACCTTCCGAGATGATGTGGCCGAGCGTCGACTAAACTCTTGAAGGATTACCATGATATCTTCGCTTGGTCCTACGCAGATATGCCTGGTCTCGATAGATTGATCATCGAACACCGTCTACCGAGCGATCCTTTTGTCAAACCCTGTGACACAAAGGTCATGGAAGGCTAATCCAGAGTTGGCACTGAAGATCAAAGAAGAGGTTATGAAGCTTCTCGATGTAGGATTTATTGACACTACCCAACACTCGATTGGGTTGCTAACATAGTCCCGGTACTAAAGAAAGACGATCGAGTTCGGGTTTGTATTAACTATTGAGACTTGAACAAAGCCATCCCTAAGGACAATTTTTCGCTCCCGAACATTGATGTGCTTGTTGGACAAGACAGCCGGGTTCAAGTTATTTTCATTCATGGATGGTTTCTCAAGGTATAACCAAATTCTTATGAATGTGAATGATAAATTGAAGATCGCATTCACCACCCCATGGGGGATATTCCATTATAAGGCGATGCCATTTGACCTTTAAAATGCTGGTGCCACCTACCAACGGGCCATGGTAACGCTATTCCATGATATGATGCACAACGAGATCGAGATTTATATCGACGACATGATCGCTAAAATTAGACGTGGGGAAGATCACATCAAGACCTTGACAAAGTTGTTTGACGGACTTCGAAAGTTCGGGTTACGCATCAACCCAAACAAGTGCATCTTTGGTGCTAGCTCGGGTAAATTGCTCGGATTCATTGTGAGCAACAAGGGTATTGAGATTGACCCATCTAAAGTAAAAGCCATCTCGTGAGCTCGGGCCACCAACGACAGTTAAAGAAGTTCGAAACCTCATAGGTAGGCTAAATTACATTGCACGATTCATTTCTCGGTTTTTCGAGACCGCTAAGCCTTTCTTCAAATTGCTAAAAGAAGAATGCACTAGTCGAGTGGAATGACAAGTGCGAAGAAGCATTTGAAAAGCTAAAACAACACCTCATGAATCCGCTTGTACTTGTCTCGCCAACATCGGGGCAACCTCCGATCCTCTACCTTACGATCTACGAGCGAGTCTATAGGTGCCATGCTTGCTCAAAAAGTGAAGAGGATAGAAAAGAGCGTGCGATTTATTATTTGAGTAAGAAGTTTACCGCCTCCGAGATGAACTATTCCAAGCGGAAAGAACGTGTGCAGCACTAGTGTGGGTACTTCACAAGCTAAGGCAATACACTCTGCATTACCGGATATTACTCGTAACGGAATGTGATCCCATCAAGTACTTATTCAATCAACCCGCATTGGTTGGAAAAGCTGGCGAAATGGCAAATTCTCGTCTCGGAATTTGATGTTCAGTTCTTATCTCAAAAATCAGTTAAAGGACGAATAATTGCTAATGTTCGGCCGAACATCCTAAGGCAAATGAAGATCTGGGCTCGCCGAGAAGACGTAATCATGCCAATTGATGAGTATGTATGGACCATGTATTTTGATGGTGCCGTGAACTTGTTAGGATCGGGTATCAAGGCGTGCTAATATCCCCTAGACAAAGCATTATCCTATAGCCGCTAAACCGATATTTCCATGCACAAACAATATAGCTAAATATGAGGGATGCATCCTTAGTTTACAAGCTGCAATCGAAATGGGAGTAGCTTGACTTAAGGTGTTCAAAGATTCGGCCCTCATTATTCTTCGGACCGTTGGTAAGTGGAAAATCGGAGATGCCAAGTTGCAGCCCTATCACGCCTATTTAGAGAAGTTGGTGGAAGAATTTGAAGACATTTCGTTTGAATACTTGCCAAGGACTCAAAATCATTTTACCGATGCTCCGGCTACGTTATCGCAATGCTTGTTGCATGGCCGCCACCAAAGACCCTAACGGCAAGCCGTGGTATTATGATATCAAGGCATACCTTTAGACACGGGAGTTTCCTAAAAAGAGTATCGCATCCGACCAAAAGTATATCAAGAAAATGGCGTCAAAGTTTTTCTTGAGTGGGGAATGCCTATACAAGCGGTCTTATGATTCAATTTTGTTAAGATGTGTAGATTCAACCGAAGCTATTCATCCGATGCTATAAGTACATGATGGAGCATGTGGTCCGCACATGAACGACTATATGCTAGCAAGAAAGATAATGAGGATGGGTTATTACCGGTTCACGTTAGAGAGTGATCGCATTCAAGCATGTCGGGAGTTGTCACAAGTGCCGTATCTATGGAGATAAAATCAATGTTCCTCCGAATGAATTGCATCGGATGTCCGAACCATGGCCATTTTCAATGTGGGGCATTGATGTAATTGGACCAATCAATCTTAAGGCGTCAAATGGACATCGATTTATCCTAGTTGCTATCGATTATTTTACAAAGTGGATTGAAGCTATGTCCTATACTTTGCGATCACAAAGATTGAATGTAGTGAAATTCATTCGTCGAGAAATTATTGCTCGATATGGTGCACCCGAGACCATAATTACCGATAATGGGTCGAATCTAAACAATAAATTGGTGGATGATTTGTTCAAGGAGTTCAAGATTAAGCATTTGAATTCCTCTCCATATCGCCCATGAGATGAATGGAGCGGTCAAAGCGGCCCAATAAGAATATCAAAAAAATTTTGGCTAAAACAATAGAGAATTATCGTGATTGGCATGAGAAATTACCCTTTGCACTTATGGCATATCGGACTTCTATCCGGACGTCTACATGGGCAACACCATATTTTCTTGTGTACAGTATGGAAGCAGTTCTACCTGTTGAGGTTGAAATTCCTTCGTTACGTATTCTTTCGCAGTATAATTGTCGAGGCAGATTGGATCCAAGAAAGATTGGATCAATTGAACATGATCGATGAGAAAAGGCTTAGAGCTCTATATCATGGCCATGCTACCAGCAACAAGTTGCTAAATCTTTCAACAAAAAAGTGAGGCCTCGACACTTTCGGGTAGGCGACCTTGTCCCGCGGAAGTTGTTGCCGATAATTCCTCTACCAGGAAGGAAAGTTTGCTCCAAACTATAGCGACCCATACATTGTGAAGAAATTCCTTCCATGAGGTGCTTTGATTTTGGCCGAAATGGATTGTCGTGTTTTCTCGACTCCTATTAATTTCGATTCGTGAAGAAGTATTACACTTGATTTGTACTCATTCGACTTTGTTCCTAAATAATCAAGTTTCAAATTGAATTTCATGAATCAATTGACTTTCTTGTTCTGTTACTAAGTTTTGTTTGAGGAAGGCTTTTGATCGGGTAATCTGTTTTTGTCCTAATGAAACGATCATATTGTATGAGAGACATCGGGATGATGAAAGGCAAGCCATTTCCATACACGTCCCGAATATTAATCCCCAATGCGAGTTGAGTGAAAATTTTCGTGCTAACAAGGTAAAAGATTATCTCGAGAAAAGTATGATGACCAAAGTGATGAGAGGCATTCACTTCCTCTATCTAAATACTACAAGCTATGCTTTGCTTAACCCTTTGAGCAAAGATTCATTTCTTATCCTTGTCGGGAACAACCTCATATTGGGACAATATCTCGAAATAGAATTTTTCTTGCTTTCACTTGCATCAATCTTCGAGCATATTTACTGCATGTAAGTTCTATGTTAGCTTAAGTGCCTTAGATATGACGAAGAATGTTTCTTTCTATCTCCCTACACACTATACCCTTTGCATATCCAATTTGAGCGGTGGATTCATTTCAACCCGATTAGTGATCATTCACATGGTGAACAAATAAAATTAGCTCAAAGCAAGTTCAAAATGATTTGGAGCAAGTGGAAGAAACTCGGAAGAAGTCAAAGAAAGGGTGCAAAAGGACTCCATCAAGCAAAGTTCTCTCTCAAAAAAAATGAGAGAAGAGAAACTGAATTCTCTTGAAAAAAGAAAAGAAAAGAGAGAAAATCAAGGAAAACTCCTCAAAAAGAAAATTCTCTCTAAAAAAAGGGAGAGAGCCTCTTTTTTTAAAAAAAGGAAAAAAAGAAAGTGGGAGAGAGAGATCTCGGCACGAATGATTTGCAAGGATGTTCATTCAAAAGAAGTCATAAAAAAAATGAATCACAAATCTGTGGAGCATTTGTCAAAAGATACCAACAACTCTCAAGAATCATTACAAGAATTTGTGGTGGAAACATGATTGGATGATCAACAATTTCCGTGTTCATAATACTCCCATTTGATTGAAGAAGGCCCTTCATTTCAAGCCTATCCGAACTTACGTTACAACCCTTACCAAAGTCTCTTTAGATTAGAGCACTTATGTTAACGTAGAGTTTTTAAATGCTTATAAATGTTGCTCGAAGAAGTGCGAGCAAGATTTTTCTATCTCATTTTGCGGGGTTCTTGACTTGTAAACCTGGAGCAATTGATGATATCAATTCTTTCAAAACCACAACTCTCATGAGTCCCCATTGTTAATCCCTTAACCAAACTTGCATTTCAGTCCTTCAAAACACCTCTCGGATTGGTCAGGTCATATTGATTTCAAGAATATCTGGACCCTCGTCAAGCACGATGAAGAGAGTTTGAGTGATTTTTATATCCGCATCAAAAGTCGGGTCAAAAGCCTTTTATTGAGAGTGAGTGGAAAAGTCCTTTCTAATTGAAGGTCCCTCATAAATGTGATCAAATTGTCAAAAGGACGAAACCGTTTTCCATATTTTCCTCAATGGAGCTTAGTAACAAGATAGATTCATAAATTCTATTTTTTCTTTGCCCATGCGCACATATTATTTTAACCCTATCTTAGGTAAAATAAGTGCATTGCAATTAACTTTGTCATTTTTTGTAATGTAAGAAGAGTTCGGGTATGTTTCCTAATTATTTTTCATTGTTTCTCTTTATGTTTGCCAAGTGGAATAGGTAGTGCATATCACTTATATGTTCACCCAAGTGGAATATGTGACATATTTTTTGTGTCTACCCAAAGAGAACAGGTAGTGCAATCCATTTCGTGTTCGCCCAAGTGGAAAAAGCGACATGATCTCTCTCATATGTTCACCTACTCGAATAGGTGACATATTTTTTGTGTCCGCCTTGATGGAACAGGTAACAAAATTCATTTCGTGTTCGCCCAAGTGGAATAGGCGACATGATCCTTCTTGTATGTTCACCCAATGGAATAGGTGACATATCTCTTTATGTATGCCTAGTGAAATAGGCAACACGACCAACCTCATGTTCACCCAAGAGAATAGGTGACATGGTCCTTTTCGTGATTGCCCGAGTGGTATAGGCAAGACGTTTCTCATTTCTTCAAATGGCTTTTCTAAGTCATATCATGCGTTGTTTCGCATCTCGTAGGAAATTACAGGTAATAGACAGACAATTCTGTACCTTGAGAACCTTATTTTCAATAGAATAGAAGTTTGAAGATCAAGGGAGTTTAAGCATTATAAAGCTTCCCATCACTTGGGCGCTTTTGGTATGCGGTCCGTATGTAATGCTCTTTTACCGCTCCGCATGAAGTAAGAAGCCTTAACATACGTTTCTTATTGTTTTTATTTTGCATATCATGCATCATTGCATTTGAAAATTGGGATCAAAACCCTGCCAAAAAAAAAAAAATCCATCAACATTTGTATTGTCAAAATTTAGGCTCAATTTTGTCTTTGAGCGAAACCTCTGTGAGCTTCCACTCAAAGAGAGGGCAGCTGTTGACACCTAAATTTTGGCTATCTCTTTTAGTCATTAATTTTTGCATAAAATTTAAGGACTACCCTTAGTCCTTAGAAAAAATATTTAAATCATTCTTCACATAAGATAGTTTATTTTAGCATGCATTTACATCTACATTTGCATTTGAGTCGGACCGACATCGGATGAACTTGATTCAATTTGGATTGAGCTCGCAAGAATGTGAAAATAAATCAAGCCGATATTCTCCATGTGGTCAAATATCGCGAAGGATTGTACGACAGCATGGGATCTTTGGGGCGTGGAATTTTTGAAAAAATGATGATAATGAAATGGGGCATGAATCAATAGGGAAGTGGGTAGAGACAGGTTAGAAAAAGAAAATATAAAGGGATGTGATTAGATTTGTTGAACCAAAATTGATCTTCAAAAGATCAATACTCGTGAACCGGCCAACGACGAGTGAACATAGACACGTTCCGCGGCATTATGAGTGAAACAGAATAGATCACAAAAATTCTCGAAAAATCCCCCATAGATCAAAACAGCTCCAACGGCTTCGACGAAGAGAGATTTGATTCGTTTGAAAAGCTCAAGTGGTCTTTGTCTATAAATAGCATTCACGTTCTTCTTCATCGGGGGGCCTTCACAGTGTTGTAGTGCAAGAAAAGTCAAGGAGGTCAGGGGAGTGAAGATAGAAAAAGGTGAGGAGTTTCGTTCGAGTGAGGTCAGTCAGGGGTTCTTTTTTTTTTTTTCATCCAAGTAAGGTCAAAAGAAAAGTGAAGAGGACGAAAAAAGAGAGAGCAAAAGAGGCTTCGTCTAAAAGATAGAGAGGTACAAAGAAAAAAAAAAGGAGAGAGGGGTCAGTCGTAGGAAAAGACGAGATAGAGAAGAACTTGAAAAGTTCACGGTCAACAATTCTAGTTGTAGAAAAAGAAAAGTGTGTCAGGATCCTTGCACAAGCTCTGACATTCATCGTTTTTGCCCACTATTTTGCTCCATCGCCTGAACAACACCCGCATCACCCACTATTTTGCTCCATATTGCCGGTGATTTAGCCCAACACCTCTGTTGATCAGTCCCGAGGAACCAAGCAGATCAGCCCCTGGCGGCACTAATCCAAGCTGCTCGATCCATTGCTCAGCTAACCGGTGATCCACGGTTCCTCAACGAGCAATCCGATCATGACCCTCTTCCTGCGATTTCAATTGTGGACCTCTTCCTACGATTTTAATCTCAGTTGAAAGCTCTTTGGTGGACAAAATTAGGCGTTTAGCCAAGGAAATCGAGAATTCATCAAGCGGTGGCCTCAATTTTGGACTCCTCCTCATTCATCTGCTGAGTTGCTTGTCTTGATCTCTCAGCCCACTAGCAATCTCTCACTCCCATGCCAAGTTCAAGTCATCAAGTCCATGCGAATCCAAAGTTGCTGATCCCAAAAGCTTGCGGGTGTTAGTGGTGCTAGTTCAAATTAAGAAGGCTTACCCTGCAATCAAGATTTTTTTTTAAATTTTTTGAATATTTGGATACCTTATTTTGCATAGATTGTGAAGTCAATTGCATATTTTTGAGAATTCGGTTGCTTCGTTTAAAGCATTGCGATATTTGATTGATTGCATGTTTAAATTATGCATCCTAAAAAAAAAACACACAAAAATACGTTAATTAGGAAAATCTCCTAATCCGCAACTTGCCACATGAGCAAGGATTTGAGTTCAATCGTTAATCTTAGGATTACGAATTAAAGATTGACTCAAATATTTACGAAATATTTTTAAAACCGATTGAGATATCCACTTTTTTGATTGATTTGATTGGCATAATATCTTTAGAATGAATATTCTCTTGCATGATATTTAAAATTCTAAAAGATATCGCGTTAAATCAATTATCATGTTTAGATAAATTTGCATCCTTAAATCATGTAGATATTTGCACGGTTGATTTAATTTTACAATAAGTTAATTTAGATTTGCATTCTAGGATGGAATCTGCATATGCGAGTTGATTTTCATGTCTAACATAATTAATCTTTAATAGATTAGGGTTTAGGCTAATTTAAACCTTAAAATATGCAAGATAATTATCTTTAGGCATAGTTTTATTTATAGTCATTTATTAATCCGAAAAATAAAAAAAAATCAAAACAATCTCGCCATGTCATTTATATGATAGGTTTTAGATCATATAGAATCTGCATGTTTAGGTCTTTAATTCATACATCATGTAGTTAATTTAATTAGATTGTAATCGCATGTCCTCTAAGTTAATCATGTAGTTTAATTAAATTCACATGCATTCTTAGGATGAGTTGAATCCCACTCATCTCGCCTTTACAATTCCCTCCTCTTGAAAAGTTCTCGGACCCTCGCAGAGATATTATCATGCTCCAAAGATACCGCCCCAAGTGAAATTGATCCTCATGACAGGAAGGAAAGCACCAGCTCCGCCGAGATCGTTTCGAATTGGCAAACCGAAAATGCCTTAGCTCGAACGTGGCCCTTGACAAAGTTTCTACTCGGGTTGATAGAGTTGATCAAGCTTCCACCCACATCCGCAAAATGTTGGAAGACTTCCGAAAAAGATTGTACATGATGGAAAATCAGCAAATCCATCATCATTATTTGGAAGACCAAGCTCCCCAAATTGAGAAACTCAAAAGGCAAATCCAGATTTTGGAAGGTCAAAAGGCTCAACTTGAGCACCAGCCGCACCAGCCTTCTTTCCCACCAAGTGATACCTCATGTCTCTTTATATCCTTCCTTCACCCATTCTCGCTACTCACTCTTCTCAATCTTCTAGCAAATCCTCCTCATCCCCCTTTCAGCAAGTTCTTGAAACGGTTTCACAGAGCCAAGAACCAACGTGCTAGCTTTACGAGCACGTCTCAAAGAAATCAAAAAGCAGAAGTTTGAAAAAGCAAAAGCCTCAAAGAATCGCATCGTTTCCTCTGTTCCTACTTTTCCTATTCCTCCTACAGCCCACCGGAACCACCCGATTCACCCCCTCCATCTCCATCCCATATACTTCCTTCATACATGGTTTCTAATCCCATTGAAAGTTTTTTGAGAAAACAAGTTCCTTCGGACTCTATAAATTCCATCAAAGATAAAGAAGACTCTTCGTCTTCTTCATCGCACCTCCTTCGAAACTCTTTCTTCCTCGTAATCGAAAATGACCTGCATCCGATTCCTCGCTATCATGATGGCAAGAACGGTCCCAAAAGAAGAAGAACGAGAAGAAGAAATGGAATTTGCTGATCTTAACCCGCCAAATCCAACACCTGCACCATCATCCCATCATTCCTCTTCAGGAACTTTCTTCACTTTCGATGATGTTCCTTACCGCGATGGTCCTTCAAACTTCAAGAATTCCATACATGGCTTGTTGCCGTAAACTGAGTGAGCAAAGTACTTATGAAGTTCTTTTGGAATTCACCAAACAAATTCACCGGCACCCTCAAAAATTGGTGGACGTCCATTTTGAGCAAGATCAAATTGCTTTCCTCTTGATGAACTTCAATCAAGCCATACAGGTCATTCACCTGTATTTCATTGGTCAACCAACCAAAGTGAAAGAGAACTCCAAAGAAAGGAATTCTTCGAAAGAAAATGTTGCTCCACCTCCAGAAAAAAGACCTTGATAGGCATTTCAAAGAGATGATTCGACTTTTCTATCATCTCTGGAGCAGACATCAATCTCAAACCAATCTTTTTAGCCTCCATTCCTAAAGAGATTGCAGATGAAGTAAACAAAAATCTTAAAAAGCCTCTCCTAGAATCTACTCTTGGAGAAATCCAGCAAGAACTGTCCATATTGCCATTGAAGAACGATGCTGGAAGACGACAACGGTTTGACCAGGCCACAAAGACAACCGGCGATATGACAAAAATTGTGAAAGGCCGTAATGGAAGATCAAATGTCCCCGAGATCGCTATGACCCCTCCCTGTTCGGGTCATAAGAAGAAAGTCCACTTCAAAAAATTCTCCTTTGCCAAAAGGCCGAAAGCCCGAAGCAAATGGAAATTCCTAAGAAAGAAGTCTCGCATCATTCAACAAAGAAGCAAAGAAGACCTAAGTCGACAGGTGTTACATCTCAGAACAAGAAGGGTCATTTTGCGAAGAATCGCCCTCAGGCCAAGAAACAAGGCGATTACATGATCCGGAAGATTTCTCGTAACACTGGGATCTCTCTCAGTGACGAAGATGTGGAGTCCGTCTTCTCCATTGAAGAAGAACCATCACCGGATACTCTGTGTGCTATACAGACATATTCTTCGGACTCGACTCTTCCCCAGGAGACATACTCTCCTTCTTCTCTCTTTTCGACTCATTCGGAATCCACTCATCCACATTTCACCCTCCCTATTTCCCAGTCCAAATCCACCTCCCGGAAAGTACCAAATCCATCCAAGTCATAGCCCTCATTGATATCGGCGCAGCCGCATCTCTCCTTGATACTAAGATTCTCCCAAGAAGAATACGGACACCATACACCAGGTATTTTGTCAGCCTACTGGAGAAACTTTTACCACCAAAGTGCGCATAAAACCATTTCCATCCATATCTTTCCCGGATGCGAAATCACCACCGGAATCCTTGGATGTCCATCTCATGACAAAGATCTCATCATTGGTTGGGACTTATTGTCCAAACTTCCCAAACTCAGAATTAACCCTAAGGGGTTACAATTTCAAGACAGTTTTCAAGAGTTTGTGGAAATCCAAAGACTCTTCGTCATTCAACCAGAAATTCTTGATCCGATCACCCAATCCCTTCTCTCCCATTGTTCGGAATCTCATCACCAGTTCATCCAAACTTGTTCCAATCCTCTTTGGAAGAATTCGACTTTTTTGTCAAAATTCCTTTCAAGAAAAATGGAGAAATCAATCCCACCAAAGCTTGTCATTCAGTGCATGAATCCGGACCACCTTGCACTCGCACAAGCGTAATGTGCTCAACTCCTTTCCCAAGGACTCATTGAGCCTTCAGATTCTTCATGGGCTTGCGAAGCCTTTTATGTGAATAAAAGAGCGAGAACAAAATCGAGGAAAGTCGAGATTAGTCATAAACTACCAGCCCCTCAATCTGTTTATCCAAGATGATAAATTCCCTTTGCCTCACAAAAACTCTTTATTTTCCAGCCTTGCTCAAGCAAAGATATATTCAAAGTTTGATCTTAAAGCAGGTTTTTGGCAAATTGGAATCCATCCTTCGACATGATTCAAAACTGGATTTTGCATTCCCAATCAGCATTTCCAATGGAAAGTCCTCCCTTTTGGACTTAAGATCGCCCCATCTTTATTTGAGAAAGCAATGTGCAAAATCTTTCACCTTATTCTTCCCCACGCACAAATTTACATCGATGATATTCTTCTATTTTCTCCGATGAAGAATCCCATGCAAAACTCCTTCAAGCAATTTGCTGAAATTGTGCACATTCATGGTATCATGCTTTCTCAAAAGAAGATGATTCTCGCTCAAAGAGAAATCGAGTTCCTCGGCATGCGCTTAAAAATGGAAATTATTGCCCGGACCTCACATTGCGAGAAGATCTCCAGAAATTTCCCGATGAACATCTCTCTGTTCATCGTATACAATCCTTCTTAGGAATTGTAAATTACCTCGAGAGATTTCGTCCCAAAAATTTCTCAAACACTCCACCCTCTCGCAAAAGATGTTGAAGAAAAAACCCCTCCTTGGTCAATCAAACGGACCAATGCCATCAAGACACTCAAAGACCAGCTGCAAAATTTGCCACCTCTTCGAATCCCTTCAAATGGAAAAAGGATTCTTCGGACGGATGCCAGTGACAAATATCGGGCAGCCATCCTCCTGGAAGAAGACAAAGGTAAGCGCCGAATCTGTGCTTACAAAAGTGGAAAATTCTCCAATGCGTAAATGCATTACCATTCCACCTTCAAAGAAATTCTTGCAGTCAAAAATGGCATCAAAAAATTTGAATTTCATCTCATTGGCCATTACTTCCTTGTCGAAATGGATATGTCATCCTTTCCTCAAATGCTCAAGTTCAAACAAAAGCAAGTTCCTCATCCCCGACTTTTACGTTGGGCAGTAATGGTTTTCTAAATACTCTTTTGAAGCTAAACATATTTCGGAAAGAAAAACATTTTGGCTGATTTTCTATCACGACCAAAGGAACCTTTTCAATCCATCAACATGTTCATTCGTAAAGAGTTTTCGGGAACCTTCAAAGTTCGTAACATGAGAGAACACCAATGGCCATCCCACCAATATCCGCCCGATATTTCCCAATATCTCGCATGTAATTCTCTTTTCGATCATTTCCAAAGATTATTCTGGAATTATCATTACATAGTTTTCAAAGACTATGGCGGACTCATGCTAAAACCAGGACTCAACTATGAATATCCATTCATACATCCATTAAGATGGTCTTCTACCATCCCATTCCCTTCGATCTCAAATGGATGTTCGGTATATGCTTCACCTCTATCAAGTTGCTATTGAATTTCCCTTAGACGAAATCATTAAGGTTTTGTCTCGAATCTCTTTTTGGAAATTATAGAAACCATGATCGAGATCCTTCCTTGATATTCTCACTTGGTTCCAACCCCTCCAAGCATGGAAACACATGTTCGTACTCCAAAGACAAGTTGGCAGACCCGAACCTTGCAGACACACCATTGTCATCTTTCATCACCCTTGGTCATTCATTGGACCAACAGAGACAAAAGATCCAATGCAGCAGAAATTGGCACCAGCTCTTTCAAACCAAACCTCCAAGACCGGGTGTACAAGATTCATAAGACGTACTCCGTAACCATATTTCGACATCCCGTATGAATACAGAGAACTCCAACGTATTCTTTGTCAAGAAAATAAGGTAATACCAACCGAGGTATGGCCTTATTCCATGCAAGCTACTCATGGGACACTCCCGTAACCCATCCTCATGTCTTGAAGCCCTTCAGAGTTCAATGCGAGCCAAGCTAGTTCCACTATGGATACGTACACTCAGCCCATTACACCGTTTGATCCATGGGGAGGTCAACTCTCACAAGACCCATACAGCCTATCCACAACCCGTCATCCCCGACGCTCCATCTTCATCACGAGACGCACCATCCAGCTCACATGGAATCCCCCGATGACCCGGGCTCTGACCAGCTCATCTCGGACTACGAGAGAGAACAATTATTGCGTGCATACTGAAGTCAAAAAGACGGATATGATGGACCAGGCAGCTCCGACTCGGACGACCCCAATTATCACCCCGATCCCGACAGACGGAGATAAAACCACAACAACTCCATCCGCTCGCACCGCCCGTGTCCACCTGCTACGACAACTCTATCTCGCTCCACCTCGTGACAAATCAACAAAGGCAAGCAGAAGAAATGTGTCGTGTCGTTTTGTAAAATGTGATGTGTTGTCAACAATAATGACTTCTCTTAAAGTCAATGTTAGTTGTATTATTGTACGCACTTGTCGGATCTCTATTATAGAGATTCCTTTGTTTCCTCTCGCACCACCTTGCCTATATAAGGCAGGCTTTCGCATTAGAAGAGCCAAGTCTTGGCTTCCTTTATGAAATCCAAGCAGAGTGTTTCCAATATGAGCTTCTAAACTCCTCTCTTCTCTTCGAGCGGACTCTTCCGCACTAAAATGTTTCTACTTCTCTATTAGTGATTGGTTTAAGTATGCTCTCCACTTGCCACAAATCTATGATCATTCGAAGTTTATCGATCTGTTTTATTGGGTGAAAGTGCGTGTAGAGTCCGGCGGGGCCTCTCTCCACTTGTTGATTAACTTCGCAAGTGAGCACTGGATACTACCCAATACTTGATCGGGATAAACCTATGGTGGTAATGGATAGTGGATCCTGTGGATCAGAAATTTGTTATCTCTCAAAGGATTAGTTCCAAGAGCGAGATCTCGAGAAACTAACAGCAGTCCCTTGAGTGGCCGGAGAGCCCGTGTGGGATAAAGCATATCTGTTTTCTGATTAAGTTCTTGCTTCCGCTCCTTCGAAATGGTATCGAGCCATATATCACTTAAAATAGATTAGTTCAAATATTTTAGAGTTCGAAGTTCGTGAACAAGAGAAGCCATTACTCATCATGGAAACTCCATCTCGATACACTCACACCCGTTCAACATCGTCCCCTCTTTCTCTTGCTCCTCCTCCGGAGTTACGCAAATCCACCGCTCCAAGTTAGACTATCTTTATGAGGTAGCCTTCTCGTAAGACAAGCAAGATCTCTCAAACCCATCTTCCACTTATCAATCCATATTCTCGCCTTCGCCAAACCCACTTCGTTCTCTCCTATTCGCTCCATCAAACATCTCATTAGGCATACCCCTCGTTCGGTTAAGGAGTATGTCCAGTCTTCTAAGTTTGACCAAGCATCATATTCTAGCCACACAACAAGAACAGCTTTGTAACGCTCCGTATTCCACCAGATTTCCTCTCCAAGTGGATCCAACAAGGATTCACCCATCTTCATTTTGGAGCCATCGACTAGCCCTTTCCTTTCATGGTCGAAAAGGCCTACCTGTTGTAAGAGAATAGCCCTTTTGGACACAAGGTTCTTAGACTACCAAAGATGCTCGCATCGGCACCATTCAAACCACCTTGAATGCTTGGGGACGTCTTTGTTACTTTATTTCCAAATTTTAATATGGCACTTGGAGACCCGGAGACTACTATCGCCTTGAAGGTTCAATTACGGATAACCGGAGCCCCTCGGACTCCAAATTCTTTGGCTGCTACTCTCCATTACCAAATGGTCTACGTGGTTCGAATCATGCCATTGATCTAAATCTTCCAAAGATCGATGATGCTCTTATCATCTCGATAGATCATGACCGGACTTCTTGTGTACATGTTCCCAGGCAGATCCCCAGGGACCAACTTGTCAAACTCCTTCCCGACGGTTGGGTGACTAATTATGAGAAACTCCACCAAAACACAAGACCAGGGCCCCACCCATCGAACCCTCGCTCACGAAGAAGAAAGATGGTACTGTTACCATCAAATTTGCAAAAGAAAAGGAAGACTCTTCGTCTCTATTTCCTTCTCTCTCCACTATCCTTTGTTTCACCCCATGCCCATCTCGAAAAGCAGTGAGTATTGAAGATCCGCATACACGAAGAAATTCGTCCAGGTCCTTTGATTCAAATGGACACCCCGTCCATTACTTCAAAGCACCCTTCGTGTCATTGTTTTTGGGATCCAGAGTGTTCATGCTCTTCCCGTACCTCTCCTCTCAAGAAGAAGATGACAGACCCTCTTCAAGAAGAAAGAAAAAAAAAGACCTCCGTACCAAAGATATCTTGATGGTGATCCTATCGTAGGACCACTTGGTGAAGATGGCGGAAACCGGCAATATCTTGTCCAAAGTATGGGTGCTCCCCAAAGATTACAAATTCCTTCCCCATCTCCTTGCAAACTAGATCCACCAAACCCACCACCACCATCTCCCAGAAACCCGTTACAGTCCTTTCTACAAACCCATTCAGTAAATGGGTCAAGAAAAATCCTTCTTGTTCCATTGAACTCCCAAAACCATATACATGCCTTCCCGAACCACTTCCTAGCATATGCATGTTCCAACCCGAAGATTTTCCTCCTCTTCAACCTAAGTCGGTTGAATCCCACTCATCCGCCTTTACAATTCCCTCCTCTTGAAAAATTCTCGGACCCTCAAAGCAGAGATATTATCATGCTCCAAAGATACCGCCCCAAGTGAAATTGATCCTCATGGCGGAAGGAAAGCACCAGCTCCCGCCGAGATCGTTTCGAATTGGCAAACCGAAAATGCCTTAGCTCGTAACGTGGCCCTTGACAAAGTTTCTACTCAGGTTGATAGAGTTGATCAAGCTTCCACCCACATCCGAAAAATGTTGGAAGACTTCCAGAAAGATTGTACATGATGGAAAATCAGCAAATCCATCATCATTATTTGGAAGACCAAGCTCCTCAAATTGAGAAACTCAAAAGACAAATCCAGATATTGGAGGGTCAAAAGGCTCAACTTGAGCACCAGCCGCACCACCTTTCTTTCCCACCAGGTGATACCTCATGTCTCTTTATATCCTTCCTTCACCCATTCTCGCTACTCACTCTTCTCAATCTTCTAGCAAATCCTCCTCATCCCCCTTTCAAGCAAGTTCTTGAAACGGTTTCGCAGAGCCAAGAACCAACGTGCTAGCTTTACGAGCACGTCTCAAAGAAATCAAAAAGCGAGAGGCTGAAAAAGCAAAAGCCTCAAAGAATCGCATCGCTTCCTCTGTTCCTACTTTTCCTATTCCCCCTACAGCTCCACCGTAACCACCAGATTCACCCCTCCATCTCCATCCCATATACTTCCTTCATACATGGTTTCTAATCCCATTGAAAGTTTTTTGAGAAAACAAGTTCCTTCGTACTCTATAAATTCCATCAAAGATAAAGAAGACTCTTCGTTTTCTTCATCGCCCCTCCTTCGAAACTCTTTCTTCCTCGTAATCGAAAATGACCTGCACCCGATTCCCCGCTATCATGATGGCAAAGAACGGTCCCAAAAGAAGAAGAACCGTGAAGAAGAAATGGAATTTGCCGATCTTAACCCGCCAAATCCAACACCCGCATCATCATCCCATCATTCCTCTTCCGGAACTTTCTTCACTTTTGATGATGTTCCTTACCAGCGATGGTCCTTCAAACTTCAAGAGTTCCATACATGGCTTGTTGCCGAAACTGAGTGAGCAAAGCACTTATGAAGTTCTTTTGGAATTCACCAAAGCAAATTCATCGGCACCCTCAAAAATTGGTGGACATCCATTTCGAGAGCAAGATCAAATTGCTTTCCTCTTGATGAACTTCAATCAAGCCATACAGGTCATTCACCCGTATTTCATTGGTCAACCAACCAAAGTGAACGAGAACTCCAAAGAAAGGAATTCTTCGAAAGAAAATGTTGCTCCACCTCCCGAAAAAGACCTTGATAGGCATTTCAAAGAGATGATTCGACTTTTCTATCATCTTGGAGCAGACATCAATCTCAAACCAATCTTTTTAGCCTCCATTCCTAAAGAGATTGCAGATGAAGTAAACAAAAATCTTAAAAAGCCTCTCCTAGAATCTACTCTTGGAGAAATCCAAAGCAAACCGTCCATATTGCCATTGAAGAACGATGCGCGTAAGACGACAAGGTTTGACCGGCCACAAAGACAACCGGCGATATGACAAAAATTGTGAAAGGCCGGAATGGAAGATCAAATGTCCTCGAGATCGCTATGACCCCCCCTGTTCGGGTCATAAGAAGAAAGTCCACTTCAAAAAATTCTCCTTTGCCAAAAGGCCGAAAGCCCGAAGCAAATGGAAATTCCTAAGAAAGAAGTCTCGCAGATCATTCAACAAAGAAGCAAAGAAGACCCAAGTCGACGGGTGTTACATCTCGTAACAAGAAGGGTCATTTTGCGAAGAATCGCCCTCAGTGCCAAGAAACAAGGCGATTACATGATCCGTAAGATCTCTCGTAACACCGGGATCTCTCTCGGTGACGAAGATGTGGAGTCCGTCTTCTCCATTGAAGAAGAACCATCACCGGATACTCGTGTGCCATACTGGACATATTCTTCGGACTCGACTCTTCCCCGAGAGACATACTCTCCTTCTTCTTCTCTTTTCTCGACTCATTCGTAATCCACTCATCCACATTTCACCCTCCATATTTCCCAACCCAAATCCACCTCCCGTAAAGTACCAAATCTATCCAAGTCATAGCCCTCATTGATACTCTGGCGCAGCCGCATCTCTCCTTGATACTAAGATTCTCCCGTAAGAATACTGGACACCATACACCGGGTATTTTCAGTCGGCCTCTGGAGAAACTTTTACCACCAAAGTGCGTCAGAAAAACCATTTCCATCCATATTTTTCCTGGATGCGAAATCACCACCGGAATCCTTGGATGCCCATCTCATGACAAAGATCTCATCATTGGTTGGGACTTATTGTCCAAACTTCCCAAACTCGTAATTAACCCTAAGGGGTTACAATTTCAAGACAGTTTTCAAGAGTTTGTGGAAATCCAAAGACTCTTCGTCATTCAACCGGAAATTCTTGATCCAATCACCCAATCCCTTCTCTCCCACTCGTTCGTAATCTCATCACCAGCTTATCCAAACTTGTTCCAATCCTCTTTGGAAGAATTCGACTTTTTTGTCAAAATTCCTTTCAAGAAAAATGGAGAAATCAATCCCACCAAAGCTTGTCATTCGTGCATGAATCCGCACCACCTTGCACTCGCACAAGCGGAATGTGCTCAACTCCTTTCCCAAGGACTCATTGAGCCTTCCGATTCTTCATGGGCTTGCGAAGCCTTTTATGTGAATAAAAGAGCGAGAACAAAGTCGAGGAAAGCCGAGATTAGTCATAAACTACCAGCCCCTCAATCTGTTTATCCAAGATGATAAATTCCCTTTGCCTCACAAAAACTCTTTATTTTCCAGCCTTGCTCAAGCAAAGATCTATTCGAAGTTTGATCTTAAAGCGGGTTTTGGCAAATTGGAATCCATCCTTCGCATGCATTCAAAACTGGATTTTGCATTCCCAATCAGCATTTCCAAGTGGAAAGTCCTCCCTTTTGGACTTAAGATCGCCCCATCTTTGTTTCCGTAAAGCAATGTGCAAAATCTTTCAGCCTATTCTTCCCCACGCACAAATTTACATCGATGATATTCTTCTATTTTCTCCCGATGAAGAATCCCATGCAAAACTCCTTCAAGCAATTTGCTGAAATTGTGCACATTCATGGTATCATGCTTTCTCAAAAGAAGATGATTCTCGCTCAAAGAGAAATCGAGTTCCTCGGCATGCGTTTGAAAAATGGAAATTATTGCCCGGACCTCACATTGCGGAAGATCTCCAGAAATTTCCCGATGAACATCTCTCTGTTCATCGATACAATCCTTCTTAGGAATTGTAAATTACCTCGTAGATTTCGTCCCAAAAATTTCTCAAACACTCCACCCTCTCGCAAAAGATGTTGAAGAAAAAACCCCTCCTTGGTCAATCAAATGCACCAATGCCATCAAGACACTCAAAGACCAGCTGCAAAATTTGCCACCTCTTCGAATCCCTTCGAATGGAAAAAGGATTCTTCGGCATGATGCCGGTGACAAATACCGGGCAGCCATCCTCCCGGAAGAAGACAAAGGTAAGCGCCGAATCTGTGCTTACAAAAGTGGAAAATTCTCCAATGCGAGAAATGCATTACCATTCCACCTTCAAAGAAATTCTTGCAATCAAAAATGGTATCAAAAAATTTGAATTTCATCTCATTGGCCATCACTTCCTTGTCGAAATGGATATGTCATCCTTTCCTCAAATGCTCAAGTTCAAACAAAAGCAAGTTCCTCATCCCCAGCCTTTTACGTTGGGCGTAATGGTTTTCTAAATACTCTTTTGAAGCTAAACATATTTCCGGAAAGAAAAACATTTTGGCTGATTTTCTATCACGACCAAAGGAACCTTTTCAATCCATCAACATGTTCATTCGTAAAGAGTTTTCGGGAACCTTCAAAGTTCGTAACATGAGAGAACACCAATGGCCATCCCACCAATATCCGCCTCGATATTTCCCAATATCTCGCATGTAATTCTCTCTTTCGATCATTTCCAAAGATTATTCTGGAATTATCATTACATAGTTTTCAAAGACTATGGCGGACTCATGCTAAAACCAGGACTCAACTATGAATATCCATTCATACATCCATTAAGATGGTCTTCTACCATCCCATTCCCTTCTCGATCTCAAATGGATGTTCGGTATATGCTTCACCTCTATCAAGTTGCTATTGAATTTCCCTTGGACGAAATCATTAAGGTTTTGTCGAATCTCTTTTGGAAATTATAGAAACCATGATCGAGATCCTTCCTTGATATTCTCACTTGGTTCCAACCCCTCCAAGCATGGAAACACATGTTCGTACTCCAAAGACAAGTTGGCGGACCCGAACCTTGCGCAGACACACCATTGTCATCTTTCATCACCCTTGGTCATTCATTGGACCAACAGAGACAAAAGATCCAATGCAGCGAGAAATTGGCACCAGCCTCTTTCAAACCAAACCTCCAAGACCAGGTGTACAAGATTCATAAGACGTACTCCCGTAACCATATTTGACATCCCGTATGAATACAGAGAACTCCAACGTATTCTTTGTCAAGAAAATAAGGTAATACCAACCGAGGTATGGCCTTATTCCACAAAGCAAGCTACTCATGGGACACTCCCGTAACCCATCCTCATGTCTTCGAAGCCCTTCAGAGTTCAACAAAGAGTCAAGCTAGTTCCACTATGGATACAGACACTCAGCCCATTACACCGTTTGATCCATGGGGAGGTCAACTCTCACAAGACCCATACAGCCTATCCACAACCCGTCATCCCCGACGCTCCATCTTCATCACGAGACGCACCATCCAGCTCACATGGAATCCCCCGATGACCCAGGCCTTGACCAGCTCATCTCGGACTACGAGAGAGAACAATTATTGCGTGCATACTGAAGTCAAAAAGACGGATATGATGGACCAGGCAGCTCCGACTCGACGACCCCAATTATCACCCCGATCCCGACAGACGGAGATAAAACCACAACAACTCCATCTCGCTTCGCACCCGCCCGTGTCCACCTGCTTACGACAACTCTATCTCGCTTCCACTCGTGACAAATCAACAAAGGCAAAGCAGAGAAATGTGTTGTGTCGTTTTGTAAAATGTGATGTGTTGTCAACAATAATGACTTCTCTTAAAGTCAATGTTAGTTGTATTATTGTACGCACTTGTCGGATCTCTATTATAGAGATTCCTTTGTTTCCTTCGCACCACCTTGCCTATATAAGGCAAGCTTTCGCATTGTAAGAGCCAAGTCTTGGCTTCCTTTATGAAATCCAAGCAGAGTGTTTCCAATATGAGCTTCTAAACTCCTCTTCTCTCTTCGAAGCGTACTCTTTCGCACTAAAATGTTTCTACTTCTCTATTAGTGATTGGTTTAAGTATGCTCTCCACTTGCCACAAATCTATGATCATTCGAAGTTTATCGATCTGTTTTATTGGGTGAAAGTGCGTGTAGAGTCCGGCGGGGCCTCTCTCCACTTGTTGATTAACTTCGCAAGTGAGAGCTGGATACTACCCAATACTTGATCGGGATAAACCTATGGTGGTAATGGATAGTGGATCCTGTGGATCAGAAATTTGTTATCTCTCAAAGGATTAGTTCCAAGAGCGAGATTCGAGAAACTAACAGGCAGCCCCTTGAGTGGCCAGAGAGCCCGTGTGGGATAAAGCATATCTGTTTTCGGATTAAGTTCTTGCTTCCGCTCCTTCGAAATGGTATCGAGCCATATATCACTTAAAATAGATTAGTTCAAATATTTTAGAGTTCGAAGTTCGTGAACAAGAGAAGCCATTACTCATCATGGAAACTCCATCTCGATACACTCACACCCGTTCAACATCGCTCCCTCTTTCTCTTGCTCCTCCTCCGGAGTTACGCAAATCCACCGCTCCAAGTTAGACTATCTTTATGAGGTAGCCTTCTCGTAAGACAGCAAGATCTCTCGAAACCCATCTTCCACTTATCAATCCATATTCTCGCCTTCGCCAAACCCACTTCGTTCTCTCCTATTCGCTCCATCAAACATCTCATTAGGCATACCCCTCGTTCGGCTAAGGAGTATGTCCAGTCTTCTAAGTTTGACCAAAGATCATATTCTAGCCACACAACAAGAACAGCTTTGTAACGCTCCGTATTCCACCAGAATTTCCTCTCCAAGTGGATCCAACAAGGATTCACCCATCTTCATTTTGGAGCCATCGACTAGCCCTTTCCTTTCATGGTCGAAAAGGCCTACCTGTTGTAGCAGAATAGCCCTTTTGGACACAAGGTTCTTAGACTACCAAAGATGCTCGCATCGGCACCATTCAAACCACCTTGAATCTTTGGGACGAGTCTTTGTTACTTTATTTCCAAATTTTAATATGGCACTTGCAGACCTGTGACTACTATCGCCTTGAAGGTTCAATTACGTATAACCGGAGCCCCTCGGACTCCAAATTCTTTGGCTGCTACTCTCCATTACCAAATGGTCTACACGTGGTTCGAATCATGCCATTGATCTAAATCTTCCAAAGATCGATGATGCTCTTATCATCTCGATAGATCATGACCAGACTTCTTGTGTACATGTTCCCGCACAGATCCCCAGGGACCAACTTGTCAAACTCCTTCCCGACGGTTGGGTGACTAATTATGAGAAACTCCACCAAAACACAAGACCGGGCCCACCCATCGAACCTCGCTCACGAAGAAGAAAGATGGTACTGTTACCATCAAATTTGCAAAAGAAAAGGAAGACTCTTCGTCTCTATTTCCTTCTCTCTCCACTATCCTTTGTTTCACCCCATGCCCATCTCGAAACAGTGAGTATTGAAGATCCAGACACGAAGAAATTCGCCCAAGTCCTTTGATTCAAATGGACACCCCGTCCATTACTTCAAAGCACCCTTCGTGTCATTGTTTTTGGGATCCAGAGTGTTCATGCTCTTCCCGTACTCTCTCTCCTAAGAAGAAGATGACACCCTCTTCAAGAAGAAAGAAAAAGAAAGACCCTCTCGTACCAAAGATATCTTGATGGTGATCCTATCAGTAGGACCACTTGGTGAAGATGGCGGAAACCGGCAATATCTTGTCCAAGATGGTGCTCCCCAAAGATTACAAATTCCTTCCCCATCTCCTTGCAAACTAGATCCACCAAACCCACCACCACCATCTCCCAGAAACCTCGTTACCAGTCCTTTCTACAAACCCATTCGAAATGGGTCAAGAAAAATCCTTCTTGTTCCATTGAACTCCCAAAACCATATACATGCCTTCCCGAACCACTTCCTAGCATATGCATGTTCCAACCCGAAGATTTTCCTCCTCTTCAACCTAAGTCGGTTGAATCCCACTCATCTCGCCTCTTACAATTCCCTCCTCTTGAAAAATTCTCGGACCCTCAAGCAGAGATATTATCATGCTCCAAAGATACCGCCCCAAGTGAAATTGATCCTCATGGCGTAAGGAAAGCACCAGCTCTCGCCGAGACCGTTTCAATTGGCAAACCGAAAATGCCTTAGCTCGTAACGTGGCCCTTGACAAAGTTTCTACTCAGGTTGATAGAGTTGATCAAGCTTCCACCCACATCCGAAAAATGTTGGAAGACTTCCAGAAAAGATTGTACATGATGGAAAATCAGCAAATCCATCATCATTATTTGGAAGACCAAGCTCCTCAAATTGAGAAACTCAAAAGACAAATCCAGATATTGGAGGGTCAAAAGGCTCAACTTGAGCACCAGCCGCACCCACCTTCTTCTTTCCCACCCGGTGATACCTCATGTCTCTTTATATCCTTCCTTCACCCATTCTCGCTACTCACTCTTCTCAATCTTCTAGCAAATCCTCCTCATCCCCCTTTCAAAGCAAGTTCTTGAAACGGTTTCGCAGAGCCAAGAACCAACGTGCTAGCTTTACGAGCACGTCTCAAAGAAATCAAAAAAGCGAAGCTGAAAAAACAAAAGCCTCAAAGAATCGCATCGTTTCCTCTGTTCCTACTTTTCCTATTCCCCCTACACAGTCTCCACGTAACCACCAGATTCACCCCTCCATCTCCATCCCATATACTTCCTTCATACATGGTTTCTAATCCCATTGAAAGTTTTTTGAGAAAACAAGTTCCTTCGGACTCTATAAATTCCATCAAAGATAAAGAAGACTCTTCGTTTTCTTCATCGCCCCTCCTTCGAAACTCTTTCTTCCTCGTAATCGAAAATGACCTGCACCCGATTCCGCTATCATGATGGCAAAGAACGGTCCCAAAAGAAGAAGAACCAGAAGAAGAAATGGAATTTGCTGATCTTAACCCGCCAAATCCAACACCCGGATCATCATCCCATCATTCCTCTTCCGGAACTTTCTTCACTTTTGATGATGTTCCTTACCAGCGATGGTCCTTCAAACTTCAAGAGTTCCCATACGGCTTGTTGCCGAAACTGAGTGAGCAAAGCACTTATGAAGTTCTTTTGGAATTCACCAAAGAAATTCATCGGCACCCTCAAAAATTGGTGGACATCCATTTCTGAGCAAGATCAAATTGCTTTCCTCTTGATGAACTTCAATCAAGCCATACTGAGTCATTCACACTCGTATTTCATTGGTCAACCAACCAAGGTGAACGAGAACTCCAAAGAAAGGAATTCTTCGAAAGAAAATGTTGCTCCACCTCCGTAAAAAAGACCTTGATAGGCATTTCAAAGAGATGATTCGACTTTTCTATCATCTTGGAGCAGACATCAATCTCAAACCAATCTTTTTAGCCTCCATTCCTAAAGAGATTGCAGATGAAGTAAACAAAAATCTTAAAAAGCCTCTCCTAGAATCTACTCTTGGAGAAATCCAAAGAACTGTCCATATTGCCATTGAAGAACGATGCGTAAGACGACAAACAGCCAGTTTGACCACAAAGACAACCGGCGATATGACAAAAATTGTGAAAGGCCGAATGGAAGATCAAATGTCCTCGAGATCGCTATGACCCCTCCTGTTCGGGTCATAAGAAGAAAGTCCACTTCAAAAAATTCTCCTTTGCCAAAAGGCCGAAAGCCCGAAGCAAATGGAAATTCCTAAGAAAGAAGTCTCGCAGATCATTCAACAAAGAAGCAAAGAAGACCCAAGTCTCGAGGTGTTACATCTCAGTAATAAGAAGGGTCATTTTTGCGAAGAATCGCCCTCGAGGCCAAGAAACAAGGCGATTACATGATCCGGAAGATCTCTCGTAACACTGGGATCTCTCTCGGTGACGAAGATGTGGAGTCCGTCTTCTCCATTGAAGAAGAACCATCACCGAGATACTCGTGTGCCATACTGACATATTCTTCGGACTCGACTCTTCCCCGAGAGACATACTCTCCTTCTTCTCTTTTTCGACTCATTCGTAATCCACTCATCCACATTTCACCCTCCATATTTCCCACCCAAATCCACCTCCCGTAAAGTACCAAATCTATCCAAGTCATAGCCCTCATTGATACGGGCGCAGCCGCATCTCTCCTTGATACTAAGATTCTCCCGGAAGAATACTGGACACCATACACCAGGTATTTTTCGGCCACTGGAGAAACTTTTACCACCAAAGTGCGCGATAAAACCATTTCCATCCATATTTTTCCTGGATGCGAAATCACCACCGGAATCCTTGGATGCCCATCTCATGACAAAGATCTCATCATTGGTTGGGACTTATTGTCCAAACTTCCCAAACTCGTAATTAACCCTAAGGGGTTACAATTTCAAGACAGCTTTCAAGAGTTTGTGGAAATCCAAAGACTCTTCGTCATTCAACCAGAAATTCTTGATCCAATCACCCAATCCCTTCTCTCCCACTCGTTCGTAATCTCATCACCAGTTTATCCAAACTTGTTCCAATCCTCTTTGGAAGAATTTCGACTTTTTTGTCAAAATTCCTTTCAAGAAAAATGGAGAAATCAATCCCACCAAAGCTTGTCATTCGTGCATGAATCCGCACCACCTTGCACTCGCACAAGCGTAATGTGCTCAACTCCTTTCCCAAGGACTCATTGAGCCTTCGATTCTTCATGGGCTTGCGAAGCCTTTTATGTGAATAAAAGAGCGTAACAAAGTCGAGGAAAGCCGAGATTAGTCATAAACTACCAGCCCCTCAATCTGTTTATCCAAGATGATAAATTCCCTTTGCCTCACAAAAACTCTTTATTTTCCAGCCTTGCTCAAGCAAAGATCTATTCGAAGTTTGATCTTAAAGCGGTTTTTGGCAAATTGGAATCCATCCTTCGCATGCATTCAAAACTGGATTTTGCATTCCCAATCAGCATTTCCGGTGGAAAGTCCTCCCTTTTGGACTTAAGATCGCCCCATCTTTGTTTCGTAAAGCAATGTGCAAAATCTTTCAGCCTATTCTTCCCCACGCACAAATTTACATCGATGATATTCTTCTATTTTCTCCCGATGAAGAATCCCATGCAAAACTCCTTCAAGAATTTGCTGAAATTGTGCACATTCATGGTATCATGCTTTCTCAAAAGAAGATGATTCTCGCTCAAAGAGAAATCGAGTTCCTCGGCATGCGTTTGAAAAATGGAAATTATTGCCCCGGACCTCACATTGCAGAAGATCTCCAGAAATTTCCCGATGAACATCTCTCTGTTCATCGATACAATCCTTCTTAGGAATTGTAAATTACCTCGTAGATTTCGTCCCAAAATTTCTCAAACACTCCACCCTCTCGCAAAAGATGTTGAAGAAAAAACCCCTCCTTGGTCAATCAAACGGACCAATGCCATCAAGACACTCAAAGACCAGCTGCAAAATTTGCCACCTCTTCGAATCCCTTCGAATGGAAAAAGGATTCTTCGCACGGATGCCGGTGACAAATATCGGGCAGCCATCCTCCTGGAAGAAGACAAAGGTAAGCGCCGAATCTCGTGCTTACAAAAGTGGAAAATTCTCCAATGCAGAAATGCATTACCATTCCACCTTCAAAGAAATTCTTGCAGTCAAAAATGGTATCAAAAAATTTGAATTTCATCTCATTGGCCATCACTTCCTTGTCGAAATGGATATGTCATCCTTTCCTCAAATGCTCAAGTTCAAACAAAAGCAAGTTCCTCATCCCCAGCCTTTTACGTTGGGCGAGAATGGTTTTCTAAATACTCTTTTGAAGCTAAACATATTTCGGAAAGAAAAACATTTTGGCTGATTTTCTATCACGACCAAAGGAACCTTTTCAATCCATCAACATGTTCATTCGTAAAGAGTTTTCGGGAACCTTCAAAGTTCGTAACATGAGAGAACACCAATGGCCATCCCACCAATATCCGCCCGATATTTCCCAATATCTCGCATGTAATTCTCTTTTCGATCATTTCCAAAGATTATTCTGGAATTATCATTACATAGTTTTCAAAGACTATGGCGGACTCATGCTAAAACCAGGACTCAACTATGAATATCCATTCATACATCCATTAAGATGGTCTTCTACCATCCCATTCCCTTCGATCTCAAATGGATGTTCGGGTATATGCTTCACCTCTATCAAGGTTGCTATTGAATTTCCCTTGGACGAAATCATTAAGGTTTTGTCTCGAATCTCTTTTGGAAATTATAGAAACCATGATCGAGATCCTTCCTTGATATTCTCACTTGGTTCCAACCCCTCCAAGCATGGAAACACATGTTCGTACTCCAAAGACAAGTTGGCGGACCCGAACCTTGCAGACACACCATTGTCATCTTTCATCACCCTTGGTCATTCATTGGACCAACAGAGACAAAAGATCCAATGCAGCGAGAAATTGGCACCAGCCTCTTTCAAACCAAACCTCCAAGACCAGGTGTACAAGATTCATAAGACGTACTCCGTAACCATATTTGACATCCCGTATGAATACGAGAGAACTCCAACGTATTCTTTGTCAAGAAAATAAGGTAATACCAACCGAGGTATGGCCTTATTCCACAAAGCAAGCTACTCATGGGACACTCCCGTAACCCATCCTCATGTCTTCGAAGCCCTTCGAGAGTTCAACAACGTAGCCAAGCTAGTTCCACTATGGATACAGACACTCAGCCCATTACACCGTTTGATCCATGGGGAGGTCAACTCTCACAAGACCCATACAGCCTATCCACAACCCGTCATCCCCGACGCTCCATCTTCATCACGAGACGCACCATCCAGCTCACATGGAATCCCCCGATGACCCGGGCCTTGACCAGCTCATCTCGGACTACGAGAGAGAACAATTATTGCGTGCATACGAAGTCAAAAAGACGGATATGATGGACTGCACAGCTCCGACTCGGACGACCCCAATTATCACCCCGATCCCGACAGACGGAGATAAAACCACAACAACTCCATCTCGCTCGCACCCGCCCGTGTCCACTCGCTACGACAACTCTATCTCGCTCCACCTCGTGACAAATCAACAAAGGCAAGCAGTAGAAATGTGTTGTGTCGTTTTGTAAAATGTGATGTGTTGTCAACAATAATGACTTCTCTTAAAGTCAATGTTAGTTGTATTATTGTACGCACTTGTCGGATCTCTATTATAGAGATTCCTTTGTTTCCTTCTCGCACCACCTTGCCTATATAAGGCAAGGCTTTCGCATTGTAAGAGCCAAGTCTTGGCTTCCTTTATGAAATCCAAGCAGAGTGTTTCCAATATGAGCTTCTAAACTCCTCTCTTCTCTTCGAGCGAGACTCTTCGCACTAAAATGTTTCTACTTCTCTATTAGTGATTGGTTTAAGTATGCTCTCCACTTGCCACAAATCTATGATCATTCGAAGTTTATCGATCTGTTTTATTGGGTGAAAGTGCGTGTAGAGTCCGGCGGGGCCTCTCTCCACTTGTTGATTAACTTCGCAAGTGAAGCACTGGATACTACCCAATACTTGATCGGGATAAACCTATGGTGGTAATGGATAGTGGATCCTGTGGATCGAAATTTGTTATCTCTCAAAGGATTAGTTCCAAGAGCGAGATCTCGAGAAACTAACAGGGCGGTCCCTTGAGTGGCCGGAGAGCCCGTGTGGGATAAAGCATATCTGTTTTCGATTAAGTTCTTGCTTCCGCTCCTTCGAAATGGTATCGAGCCATATATCACTTAAAATAGATTAGTTCAAATATTTTAGAGTTCGAAGTTCGTGAACAAGAGAAGCCATTACTCATCATGGAAACTCCATCTCGATACACTCACACCCGTTCAACATCGGTCCCCTCTTTCTCTTGCTCCTCCTCCGGAGTTACGCAAATCCACCGCCTCCAAGTTAGACTATCTTTATGAGGTAGCCTTCTCGGAAGACAAGCAAGATCTTCGAAACCCATCTTCCACTTATCAATCCATATTCCGCTTCGCCAAACCCACTTCGTTCTCTCCTATTCGCTCCATCAAACATCTCATTAGGCATACCCCTCGTTCGGTTAAGGAGTATGTCCAGTCTTTCTAAGTTTGACCAAAGATCATATTCTAGCCACACAACAAGAACAGGTTTGTAACGCTCCGTATTCCACCGAATTTCCTCTCCAGTGGATCCAACAAGGATTCACCCATCTTCATTTTGGAGCCATCGACTAGCCCTTTCCTTTCATGGTCGAAAAGGCCTACCTGTTGTAGCGAATAGCCCTTTTGGACACAAGGTTCTTAGACTACCAAAGATGCTCGCATCGGCACCATTCAAACCACCTTGAATGCTTTGGGACAGTCTTTGTTACTTTATTTCCAAATTTTAATATGGCACTTGCGAGACCGTGACTACTATCGGCCCTTGAAGGTTCAATTACGAGATAACCGGAGCCCCTCGGACTCCAAATTCTTTGGCTGCTACTCTCCATTACCAAATGGTCTACGGTGGTTGGGAATCATGCCATTGATCTAAATCTTCCAAGATCGAGATGATGCTCTTATCATCTCGATAGATCATGACCGGACTTCTTGTGTACATGTTCCCGCACAGATCCCCGGGGACCAACTTGTCAAACTCCTTCCCGACGGTTGGGTGACTAATTATGAGAAACTCCACCAAAACACAAGACCGGCCCAGTCCATCGAACCTCGGTTCACGAAGAAGAAAGATGGTACTGTTACCATCAAATTTGCAAAAAGAAAAGGAAGACTCTTCGTCTCTATTTCCTTCTCTCTCCACTATCCTTTGTTTCACCCCATGCCCATCTCGAAACAAGTGAGTATTGAAGATCCGGACACGAAGAAATTCGTCCCGGTCCTTTGATTCAAATGGACACCCTGTCCATTACTTCAAAGACCCTTCGGTCATTGTTTTTGGGATCCAGAGTGTTCATGCTCTTCCCTGTACCTCTCCTTTTGAAGAAGATGACAGACCTCTCTTCAAGAAGAAAGAAAAAGAAAGACCCTCTCGTACCAAAGATATCTTGATGGTGATCCTCTTGTAGGACCACTTGGTGAAGATGGCGGAAACCGGCAATATCTTGTCCAAGTATGGTGCTCCCCAAAGCATTACAAATTCCTTCCCCATCTCCTTGCAAACTAGATCCACCAAACCCACCACCACCATCTCCCAGAAACCTGTTACAGTCCTTTCTACAAACCCATTCGGAAATGGGTCAAGAAAAATCCTTCTTGTTCCATTGAACTCCCAAAACCATATACATGCCTTCCCGAACCACTTCCTAGCATATGCATGTTCCAACCCGAAGATTTTCCTCCTCTTCAACCTAAGTCGGTTGAATCCCACTCATCTCGCCTTACAATTCCCTCCTCTTGAAAAATTCTCGGACCCTCAAGCAGAGATATTATCATGCTCCAAAGATACCGCCCCAAGTGAAATTGATCCTCATGGCGGAAGGAAAGCACCAGCTCCCTGCCGAGATCGTTCGAATTGGCAAACCGAAAATGCCTTAGCTCGAACGTGGCCCTTGACAAAGTTTCTACTCAGGTTGATAGAGTTGATCAAGCTTCCACCCACATCCGAAAAATGTTGGAAGACTTCCGAGAAAAGATTGTACATGATGGAAAATCAGCAAATCCATCATCATTATTTGGAAGACCAAGCTCCTCAAATTGAGAAACTCAAAAGACAAATCCAGATATTGGAGGGTCAAAAGGCTCAACTTGAGCACCACCCGCACCAAGCCTTCTTTCCCACCAGGTGATACCTCATGTCTCTTTATATCCTTCCTTCACCCATTCTCGCTACTCACTCTTCTCAATCTTCTAGCAAATCCTCCTCATCCCCCTTTCAAGCAAGTTCTTGAAACAGTTTCGCCAGAGCCAAGAACCAACGTGCTAGCTTTACGAGCACGTCTCAAAGAAATCAAAAAAGCAGAGCTGAAAAAGCAAAAGCCTCAAAGAATCGCATCGTTTCCTCTGTTCCTACTTTTCCTATTCCCCCTACGGCTCCCACCGTAACCACCAGATTCACCCCTCCATCTCCATCCCATATACTTCCTTCATACATGGTTTCTAATCCCATTGAAAGTTTTTTGAGAAAACAAGTTCCTTCGGACTCTATAAATTCCATCAAAGATAAAGAAGACTCTTCGTTTTCTTCATCGCCCCTCCTTCGAAACTCTTTCTTCCTCGTAATCGAAAATGACCCGCACCCGATTCCTCGCTATCATGATGGCAAAGAACGGTCCCAAAAGAAGAAGAACCAACGAAGAAGAAATGGAATTTGCTGATCTTAACCCGCCAAATCCAACACCCGGATCATCATCCCATCATTCCTCTTCCGGAACTTTCTTCACTTTTGATGATGTTCCTTACCAGCGATGGTCCTTCAAACTTCAAGAGTTCCATACATGGCTTGTTGCCGGAAATGCGAGTGAGCAAAGCACTTATGAAGTTCTTTTGGAATTCACCAAGCAAATTCACTCGGCACCCTCAAAAATTGGTGGACATCCATTTCTGAGCAAGATCAAATTGCTTTCCTCTTGATGAACTTCAATCAAGCCATACAAGTCATTCACCCGTATTTCATTGGTCAACCAACCAAGTGAACGAGAACTCCAAAGAAAGGAATTCTTCGAAAGAAAATGTTGCTCCACCTCCGTAAAAGACCTTGATAGGCATTTCAAAGAGATGATTCGACTTTTCTATCATCTTGGGAGCAGACATCAATCTCAAACCAATCTTTTTAGCCTCCATTCCTAAAGAGATTGCAGATGAAGTAAACAAAAATCTTAAAAAGCCTCTCCTAGAATCTACTCTTGGAGAAATCCAAAGAAACCGTCCATATTGCCATTGAAGAACGATGCGTAAGACGACAACGGTTTGACCAGTTCACAAAGACAACCGGCGATATGACAAAAATTGTGAAAGGCCGAATGGAAGATCAAATGTCCTCGAGATCGCTATGACCCCTCCTGTTCGGGTCATAAGAAGAAAGTCCACTTCAAAAAATTCTCCTTTGCCAAAAGGCCGAAAGCCCGAAGCAAATGGAAATTCCTAAGAAAGAAGTCTCGCAATCATTCAACAAAGAAGCAAAGAAGACCCAAGTCGACGGGTGTTACATCTGTAACAAGAAGGGTCATTTTGCGAAGAATCGCCTCGAGGCCAAGAAACAAGGCGATTACATGATCCGGAAGATCTCTCGTAACACGGGACTCTCTCGGTGACGAAGATGTGGAGTCCGTCTTCTCCATTGAAGAAGAACCATCACCGGATACTCGTGTGCCATACGGACATATTCTTTGACTCGACTCTTCCCCAGGAGACATACTCTCCTTCTTCTCTTTTTTCGACTCATTCAGAATCCACTCATCCACATTTCACCCTCCATATTTCCCTACCCAAATCCACCTCCCCGTAAAGTACCAAATCTATCCAAGTCATAGCCCTCATTGATACTTGGCGCAGCCGCATCTCTCCTTGATACTAAGATTCTCCCAGTAAGAATACTGGACACCATACACCGGGTATTTTCTCGGCCACTGGAGAAACTTTTACCACCAAAGTGCGCGATAAAACCATTTCCATCCATATTTTTCCTGGATGCGAAATCACCACCGGAATCCTTGGATGCCCATCTCATGACAAAGATCTCATCATTGGTTGGGACTTATTGTCCAAACTTCCCAAACTCGAATTAACCCTAAGGGGTTACAATTTCAAGACAGTTTTCAAGAGTTTGTGGAAATCCAAAGACTCTTCGTCATTCAACCAGAAATTCTTGATCCAATCACCCAATCCCTTCTCTCCCACTGTTCGTAATCTCATCACCAGTTTATCCAAACTTGTTCCAATCCTCTTTGGAAGAATTCGACTTTTTTGTCAAAATTCCTTTCAAGAAAAATGGAGAAATCAATCCCACCAAAGCTTGTCATTCGGGCATGAATCCGGACCACCTTGCACTCGCACAAGCGTAATGTGCTCAACTCCTTTCCCAAGGACTCATTGAGCCTTCGATTCTTCATGGGCTTGCGAAGCCTTTTATGTGAATAAAAGAGCAGAACAAAGTCGAGGAAAGCCGAGATTAGTCATAAACTACCAGCCCCTCAATCTGTTTATCCAAGATGATAAATTCCCTTTGCCTCACAAAAACTCTTTATTTTCCAGCCTTGCTCAAGCAAAGATCTATTCGAAGTTTGATCTTAAAGCGGGTTTTGGCAAATTGGAATCCATCCTTCGCATGCATTCAAAACTGGATTTTGCATTCCCAATCAGCATTTCCAAGTGGAAAGTCCTCCCTTTTGGACTTAAGATCGCCCCATCTTTGTTTGAGAAAGCAATGTGCAAAATCTTTCAGCCTATTCTTCCCCACGCACAAATTTACATCGATGATATTCTTCTATTTTCTCCCGATGAAGAATCCCATGCAAAACTCCTTCAAGCAATTTGCTGAAATTGTGCACATTCATGGTATCATGCTTTCTCAAAAGAAGATGATTCTCGCTCAAAGAGAAATCGAGTTCCTCGGCATGCGTTTGAAAAATGGAAATTATTGCCCCGGACCTCACATTGCAGAAGATCTCCAGAAATTTCCCGATGAACATCTCTCTGTTCATCGGATACAATCCTTCTTAGGAATTGTAAATTACCTCGTAGATTTCGTCCCAAAAATTTCTCAAACACTCCACCCTCTCGCAAAAGATGTTGAAGAAAAAACCCCTCCTTGGTCAATCAAATGTACCAATGCCATCAAGACACTCAAAGACCAGCTGCAAAATTTGCCACCTCTTCGAATCCCTTCGAATGGAAAAAGGATTCTTCGGACGGATGCCGGTGACAAATCCTTGGGCAGCCATCCTCCTGGAAGAAGACAAAGGTAAGCGCCGAATCTGTGCTTACAAAAGTGGAAAATTCTCCAATGCAGAAATGCATTACCATTCCACCTTCAAAGAAATTCTTGCGAGTCAAAAATGGTATCAAAAAATTTGAATTTCATCTCATTGGCCATCACTTCCTTGTCGAAATGGATATGTCATCCTTTCCTCAAATGCTCAAGTTCAAACAAAAGCAAGTTCCTCATCCCCAGCCTTTTACGTTGGGCGTAATGGTTTTCTAAATACTCTTTTGAAGCTAAACATATTTCGGAAAGAAAAACATTTTGGCTGATTTTCTATCACGACCAAAGGAACCTTTTCAATCCATCAACATGTTCATTCGTAAAGAGTTTTCGGGAACCTTCAAAGTTCGTAACATGAGAGAACACCAATGGCCATCCCACCAATATCCCCCGATATTTCCCAATATCTCGCATGTAATTCTCTTTCGATCATTTCCAAAGATTATTCTGGAATTATCATTACATAGTTTTCAAAGACTATGGCGGACTCATGCTAAAACCAGGACTCAACTATGAATATCCATTCATACATCCATTAAGATGGTCTTCTACCATCCCATTCCCTTCTCGATCTCAAATGGATGTTCGGTATATGCTTCACCTCTATCAGGTTGCTATTGAATTTCCCTTGGACGAAATCATTAAGGTTTTGTCGAATCTCTTTTGGAAATTATAGAAACCATGATCGAGATCCTTCCTTGATATTCTCACTTGGTTCCAACCCCTCCAAGCATGGAAACACATGTTCGTACTCCAAAGACAAGTTGGCGGACCCGAACCTTGCAGACACACCATTGTCATCTTTCATCACCCTTGGTCATTCATTGGACCAACAGGAGACAAAAGATCCAATGCGGCGAGAATTGGCACCAGCTCTTTCAAACCAAACCTCCAAGACCAGGTGTACAAGATTCATAAGACGTACTCCCGAACCATATTTGACATCCCGTATGAATACGAGAGAACTCCAACGTATTCTTTGTCAAGAAAATAAGGTAATACCAACCGAGGTATGGCCTTATTCCACAAACAAGCTACTCATGGGACACTCCCGTAACCCATCCTCATGTCTTCGAAGCCCTTCGGGAGTTCAACAACAGTCAAGCTAGTTCCACTATGGATACGGACACTCAGCCCATTACACCGTTTGATCCATGGGGAGGTCAACTCTCACAAGACCCATACAGCTATCCACAACCCGTCATCCCCGACGTTCCATCTTCATCACGAGACGCACCATCCAGCTCACATGGAATCCCCGATGACCCAGGCCTTGACCAGCTCATCTCGGACTACGAGAGAGAACAATTATTGCGTGCATACGAAGTCAAAAAGACGGATATGATGGACCAGGCGGCTCGACTCAGACGACCCCAATTATCACCCCGATCCCGACAGACGGAGATAAAACCACAACAACTCCATCTCTTTCGCACCCGCCCGTGTCCACTCTTACGACAACTCTATCTCGCTCCACTTGTGACAAATCAACAAAGGCAGCAGAGAAATGTGTTGTGTCGTTTTGTAAAATGTGATGTGTTGTCAACAATAATGACTTCTCTTAAAGTCAATGTTAGTTGTATTATTGTACGCACTTGTCGGATCTCTATTATAGAGATTCCTTTGTTTCTTCTTCGCACCACCTTGCCTATATAAGGCAGGCTTTCGCATTGTAAGAGCCAAGTCTTGGCTTCCTTTATGAAATCCAAGCAGAGTGTTTCCAATATGAGCTTCTAAACTCCTCTCTTCTCTTCGAGAGACTCTTCGCACTAAAATGTTTCTACTTCTCTATTAGTGATTGGTTTAAGTATGCTCTCCACTTGCCACAAATCTATGATCATTCGAAGTTTATCGGATCTGTTTTATTGGGTGAAAGTGCGTGTAGAGTCCGGCGGGGCCTCTCTCCACTTGTTGATTAACTTCGCAAGTGAGCTTGGATACTACCCAATACTTGATCGGGATAAACCTATGGTGGTAATGGATAGTGGATCCTGTGGATCAGAAATTTGTTATCTCTCAAAGGATTAGTTCCAAGAGCGAGATCGAGAAACTAACGGGCGGTCCCTTGAGTGGCCGAGAGCCCGTGTGGGATAGCATATCTGTTTTCGGATTAAGTTCTTGCTTCCGCTCCTTCGAAATGGTATCGAGCCATATATCACTTAAAATAGATTAGTTCAAATATTTTAGAGTTCGAAGTTCGTGAACAAGAGAAGCCATTACTCATCATGGAAACTCCATCTCGATACACTCACACCCGTTCAACATCGGTCCCCTCTTTCTCTTGCTCCTCCTCCGGAGTTACGCAAATCCACCGCTCCAAGTTAGACTATCTTTATGAGGTAGCCTTCTCGGAAGACAGCAAGATCTCTGAAACCCATCTTCCACTTATCAATCCATATTCTCGCCTTCGCCAAACCCACTTCGTTCTCTCCTATTCGCTCCATCAAACATCTCATTAGGCATACCCCTCGTTCGGTTAAGGAGTATGTCCGGTCTTCTAAGTTTGACCAGCATCATATTCTAGCCACACAACAAGAAACAGGTTTGTAACGCTCCGGATTCCACAGAATTTCCTCTCCAATGGATCCAACAAGGATTCACCCATCTTCATTTTGGAGCCATCGACTAGCCCTTTCCTTTCATGGTCGAAAAGGCCTACCTGTTGTAGCGAGAATAGCCCTTTTGGACACAAGGTTCTTAGACTACCAAAGATGCTCGCATCGGCACCATTCAAACCACCTTGAATCTTTGGGACGAGTCTTTGTTACTTTATTTCCAAATTTTAATATGGCACTTGCAGACCCAGGGACTACTATCGGCCTTGAAGGTTCAATTACGAGATAACCGGAGCCCCTCGGACTCCAAATTCTTTGGCTGCTACTCTCCATTACCAAATGGTCTACGGGGTTGGGAATCATGCCATTGATCTAAATCTTCCAAGATCGAGATGATGCTCTTATCATCTCGATAGATCATGACCGGACTTCTTGTGTACATGTTCCCAGGCAGATCCCCAGGGACCAACTTGTCAAACTCCTTCCCGACGGTTGGGTGACTAATTATGAGAAACTCCACCAAAACACAAGACCAGGGCCCAGTCCATCGAACCTCGGTTCACGAAGAAGAAAGATGGTACTTGTTACCATCAAATTTGCAAAAAGAAAAGGAAGACTCTTCGTCTCTATTTCCTTCTCTCTCCACTATCCTTTGTTTCACCCTATGCCCATCTCGAAAAGCAGTGAGTATTGAAGATCCAGACACGAAGAAATTCGTCCAGTCCTTTGATTCAAATGGACACCCTGTCCATTACTTCAAAGACCCTTCGGTCATTGTTTTTGGGATCCAGAGTGTTCATGCTCTTCCTGTACCTCTCTCCTACTGAAGAAGATGACGAGACCCTCTTCAAGAAGAAAGAAAAAGAAAGACCCTCTGTACCAAAGATATCTTGATGGTGATCCTATTTGTAGGACCACTTGGTGAAGATGGCGGAAATCGGCAATATCTTGTCCAAGTATGGTGCTCCCTCAAACATTACAAATTCCTTCCCCATCTCCTTGCAAACTAGATCCACCAAACCCACCACCACCATCTCCCGAGAAACCCGTTACAGTCCTTTCTACAAACCCATTCGGAAATGGGTCAAGAAAAATCCTTCTTGTTCCATTGAACTCCCAAAACCATATACATGCCTTCCCGAACCACTTCCTAGCATATGCATGTTCCAACCCGAAGATTTTCCTCCTCTTCAACCTAAGTCGTTGAATCCCACTCATCTCGCCTTACAATTCCCTCCTCTTGAAAAATTCTCGGACCCTCAGAGAGATATTATCATGCTCCAAAGATACCGCCCCAAGTGAAATTGATCCTCATGGCAGAAGGAAAGCACCGGCTCCCGCCGAGATCGTTACGAATTGGCAAACCGAAAATGCCTTAGCTCGAACGTGGCCCTTGACAAAGTTTCTACTCGAGGTTGATAGAGTTGATCAAGCTTCCACCCACATCCGAAAAATGTTGGAAGACTTCCAGAAAAGATTGTACATGATGGAAAATCAGCAAATCCATCATCATTATTTGGAAGACCAAGCTCCTCAAATTGAGAAACTCAAAAGACAAATCCAGATATTGGAGGGTCAAAAGGCTCAACTTGAGCACCAGCCGCACCAGCCTTCTTTCCCACCAGTGATACCTCATGTCTCTTTATATCCTTCCTTCACCCATTCTCGCTACTCACTCTTCTCAATCTTCTAGCAAATCCTCCTCATCCCCCCTTTCAAGCAAGTTCTTGAAACGGTTTCGCCAGAGCCAAGAACCAACGTGCTAGCTTTACGAGCACGTCTCAAAGAAATCAAAAAGCGAAGTTGAAAAAGCAAAAGCCTCAAGAATCGCATCGTTTCCTCTGTTCCTACTTTTCCTATTCCCCCTACGGCTCCACCGTAACCACCGGATTCACCCCCTCCATCTCCATCCCATATACTTCCTTCATACATGGTTTCTAATCCCATTGAAAGTTTTTTGAGAAAACAAGTTCCTTGAGACTCTATAAATTCCATCAAAGATAAAGAAGACTCTTCGTTTTCTTCATCGCCCCTCCTTCGAAACTCTTTCTTCCTCGAGAATCGGAAAATGACCCGGACCCGATTCCCGCTATCATGATGGCAGCAACGGTCCCAAAAGAAGAAGAACCGGAAGAAGAAATGGAATTTGCTGATCTTAACCCGCCAAATCCAACACCCGGATCATCATCCCATCATTCCTCTTCCGGAACTTTCTTCACTTTTGATGATGTTCCTTACCAGCGATGGTCCTTCAAACTTCAAGAGTTCCATACATGGCTTGTTGCCGAAATGCGAGTGAGCAAAGCACTTATGAAGTTCTTTTGGAATTCACCAAGCAAATTCATCGGCACCCTCAAAATTGGTGGACATCCATTTCGAGCAAGATCAAATTGCTTTCCTCTTGATGAACTTCAATCAAGCCATACAAAGTCATTCACCCGTATTTCATTGGTCAACCAACCAAGTGAACGAGAACTCCAAAGAAAGGAATTCTTCGAAAGAAAATGTTGCTCCACCTCCGAAAAAAAGACCTTGATAGGCATTTCAAAGAGATGATTCGACTTTTCTATCATCTTGGAGCAGACATCAATCTCAAACCAATCTTTTTAGCCTCCATTCCTAAAGAGATTGCAGATGAAGTAAACAAAAATCTTAAAAAGCCTCTCCTAGAATCTACTCTTGGAGAAATCCAAAGCAAACTGTCCATATTGCCATTGAAGAACGATCGAGTAAGACGACAACGGTTTGACCGGTTACGTCAAAGACAACCGGCGATATGACAAAAATTGTGAAAGGCCGAATGGAAGATCAAATGTCCCCGAGATCGCTATGACCCCTCCTGTTCGGGTCATAAGAAGAAAGTCCACTTCAAAAAATTCTCCTTTGCCAAAAGGCCGAAAGCCCGAAGCAAATGGAAATTCCTAAGAAAGAAGTCTCGCATGATCATTCAACAAAGAAGCAAAGAAGACCCAAGTCGACGGGTGTTACATCTCGTAACAAGAAGGGTCATTTTGCGAAGAACGCCCTCGAGGCCAAGAAACAAGGCGTTACATGATCCGGAAGATCTCTCGTAACACCGGGATCTCTCTCGGTGACGAAGATGTGGAGTCCGTCTTCTCCATTGAAGAAGAACCATCACCGGATACTCGTGTGCCATACGAGACATATTCTTTGACTCGACTCTTCCCCAGGAGACATACTCTCCTTCTTCTCTTTTCTCGACTCATTCGAGAATCCACTCATCCACATTTCACCCTCCATATTTCCCGGTCCAAATCCACCTCCCAGAAAGTACCAAATCTATCCAAGTCATAGCCCTCATTGATATCTGGCGCAGCCGCATCTCTCCTTGATACTAAGATTCTCCCGGGAAGAATACTTGGACACCATACACCGGGTATTTTCGGTCGGCCTACGGAGAAACTTTTACCACCAAAGTGCGCGAGTAAAACCATTTCCATCCATATTTTTCCTGGATGCGAAATCACCACCGGAATCCTTGGATGCCCATCTCATGACAAAGATCTCATCATTGGTTGGGACTTATTGTCCAAACTTCCCAAACTCGAATTAACCCTAAGGGGTTACAATTTCAAGACAGTTTTCAAGAGTTTGTGGAAATCCAAAGACTCTTCGTCATTCAACCAGAAATTCTTGATCCAATCACCCAATCCCTTCTCTCCCACTGTTCGGAATCTCATCACCAGTTTATCCAAACTTGTTCCAATCCTCTTTGGAAGAATTCGACCTTTTTGTCAAAATTCCTTTCAAGAAAAATGGAGAAATCAATCCCACCAAAGCTTGTCATTCGGTGCATGAATCCGGACCACCTTGCACTCGCACAAGCGGAATGTGCTCAACTCCTTTCCCAAGGACTCATTGAGCCTTCGATTCTTCATGGGCTTGCGAAGCCTTTTATGTGAATAAAAGAGCGAGAACAAAATCGAGGAAAGCCGAGATTAGTCATAAACTACCAGCCCCTCAATCTGTTTATCCAAGATGATAAATTCCCTTTGCCTCACAAAAACTCTTTATTTTCCAGCCTTGCTCAAGCAAAGATCTATTCAAAGTTTGATCTTAAAGCGAAGTTTTGGCAAATTGGAATCCATCCTTCGCATGATTCAAAACTGGATTTTGCATTCCCAATCAGCATTTCCAATGGAAAGTCCTCCCTTTTGGACTTAAGATCGCCCCATCTTTGTTTCGGAAAGCAATGTGCAAAATCTTTCAGCCTATTCTTCCCCACGCACAAATTTACATCGATGATATTCTTCTATTTTCTCCCGATGAAGAATCCCATGCAAAACTCCTTCAAGAATTTGCTGAAATTGTGCACATTCATGGTATCATGCTTTCTCAAAAGAAGATGATTCTCGCTCAAAGAGAAATCGAGTTCCTCGGCATGCGTTTAAAAAATGGAAATTATTGCCCCGGACCTCACATTGCGGAAGATCTCCAGAAATTTCCCGATGAACATCTCTCTGTTCATCGGATACAATCCTTCTTAGGAATTGTAAATTACCTCGTAGATTTCGTCCCAAAAATTTCTCAAACACTCCACCTCTCGCAAAAGATGTTGAAGAAAAAAACCCCTCCTTGGTCAATCAAACAGACCAATGCCATCAAGACACTCAAAGACCAGCTGCAAAATTTGCCACCTCTTCGAATCCCTTCAAATGGAAAAAGGATTCTTCGGACGGATGCCAGGTGACAAATCTTGGGCAGCCATCCTCCCGGAAGAAGACAAAGGTAAGCGCCGAATCTGTGCTTACAAAAGTGGAAAATTCTCCAATGCGAAATGCATTACCATTCCACCTTCAAAGAAATTCTTGCAGTCAAAAATGGCATCAAAAAATTTGAATTTCATCTCATTGGCCATTACTTCCTTGTCGAAATGGATATGTCATCCTTTCCTCAAATGCTCAAGTTCAAACAAAAGCAAGTTCCTCATCCCCAGCTTTTACGTTGGGCGGAATGGTTTTCTAAATACTCTTTTGAAGCTAAACATATTTCGGAAAGAAAAACATTTTGGCTGATTTTCTATCACGACCAAAGGAACCTTTTCAATCCATCAACATGTTCATTCGTAAAGAGTTTTCGGGAACCTTCAAAGTTCGAACATGAGAGAACACCAATGGCCATCCCACCAATATCCGCTCGATATTTCCCAATATCTCGCAGTAATTCTCTTTTCGATCATTTCCAAAGATTATTCTGGAATTATCATTACATAGTTTTCAAAGACTATGGCGGACTCATGCTAAAACCAGGACTCAACTATGAATATCCATTCATACATCCATTAAGATGGTCTTCTACCATCCCATTCCCTTCGATCTCAAATGGATGTTACGGTATATGCTTCACCTCTATCAGGTTGCTATTGAATTTCCCTTGGACGAAATCATTAAGGTTTTTGTCGAATCTCTTTTGGAAATTATAGAAACCATGATCGAGATCCTTCCTTGATATTCTCACTTGGTTCCAACCCCTCCAAGCATGGAAACACATGTTCGTACTCCAAAGACAAGTTGGCGGACCCGAACCTTGCAGACACACCATTGTCATCTTTCATCACCCTTGGTCATTCATTGGACCAACAGGAGACAAAAAGATCCAATGCAAGAGAAATTGGCACCGGCTCTTTCAAGCCAAACCTCCAAGACCAGGTGTACAAGATTCATAAGACGCACTCCCGAACCATATTTGACATCCCGTATGAATACGAGAGAACTCCAACGTATTCTTTGTCAAGAAAATAAGGTAATACCAAGCGAGGTATGGCCTTATTCCACAAGCAAGCTACTCATGGGACACTCCCGGAACCCATCCTCATGTCTTGAAGCCCTTCGAGGAATTCAACAGCTAGCCAAGCTAGTTCCACTATGGATACGGACACTCAGCCCATTACACCGTTTGATCCATGGGGAGGTCAACTCTCACAAGACCCATACAGCTATCCACAACCCGTCATCCCCGACGTTCCATCTTCATCACGAGACGCACCATCCAGCTCACATGGAATCCCACGATGACCCGGGCCTTGACCAGCTCATCTCGGACTACGAGAGAGAACAATTATTGCGTGCATACGAAGTCAAAAAGACGGATATGATGGACCAGGCAGTCTCGACTCGGGCGACCCCAATTATCACCCCGATCCCGACCGGACGGAGATAAAACCATAACAACTCCATCCGCTCGCACTGCCCGTGTCCACTGCTTACGACAACTCTATCTCGCTCCACCTGTGACAAATCAACAAAGGCAGCAGGAAGAAATGTGTCGTCGTTTTGTAAAATGTGATGTGTTGTCAACAAAAAAGACTTCTCTTAAAGTCAATGTTAGTTGTATTATTGTGCGCACTTGTCGGATCTCTATTATAGAGATTCCTTTGTTTCCTTCTGCACCACCTTGCCTATATAAGGCAAGCTTTCGCATTGTAAAAGCCAAGTCTTGGCTTCCTTTATGAAATCCAAGCAGAGTGTTTCCAATATGAGTTTCTAAACTCCTCTCTTCTCTTCGAGCGAGACTCTTACGCACTAAAATGTTTCTACTTCTCTATTAGTGATTGGTTTAAGTATGCTCTCCACTTGCCACAAATCTATGATCATTCGAAGTTTATCGATCTGTTTTATTGGGTGAAAGTGCGTGTAGAGTCCCGGCGGGGCCTCTCTCCACTTGTTGATTAACTTCGCAAGTGAGCCTCGGATACTACCCAATACTTGATCGGGATAAACCTATGGTGGTAATGGATAGTGGATCCTGTGGATCGAAATTTGGTATCTCTCAAAGGATTAGTTCCAAGAGCGAGATCGAGAAACTAACAGGCGGTCCCTTGAGTGGCCGGAGCCCGTGTGGGATAGCATATCGTTTGAGATTAAGTTCTTGCTTCCGCTCCTCCATTGCATTTAGAATGATTTCATGCATTGCATTTAGTTTATTTTTCATTAAAAAACGAAAATCCAAAAGCAAGAACAATTTGTCTTGGCTCGATGCTTTTCGCAATTACCTTTGATTTCTGGATGTTTATTAATTAAATGTGCAATCGCATGATAACCTTTGTTAATGGCTCAAAGTTAGAATCAATTAATGTTGCCTTCTCAAATGATTCTTTTTATGAAATGGTACCAAAAAGGGCGTTAGAGTAATCTAGCGTAATCAAGTCCTCGGACTTTGAATCTCCTGGTTCGTAGAAGTAATTTAGTTCTTCCGCTAATTTACTTAGGTTTCTAATCGATCTATCAAAAACGATTAGTGGCGACTTCAATTCAAAAATCTTTGCATGTTAAGTTGCGATTTGGTATGGACTTGGGAGAGTCCGAATTAGGTTAGTTAATTCATTTAATTAATCTAATAATCCATTAGCCTGGAATGTTTAATTTTAGGTCGCGACAACCTGTCGTGACCCGATCTGGAAAATCTAGTTAATGGATTTCTAAGCTTCCATAACGGGCTTCGCACGGGCCCTCCTAAACCCATACCAAATCAAGGCGGAATATATCGGAGTCGATCTTAGTGCGATCGGGTGGCATGTGTATGTATACATGCAAAAGGAGTCATCAACGATCTTTGAGGAACGTATACCGGAAACCTCATTGAGCGGTCGGGAGATGCCATTCGATTCCACTTGTGACGTCTTGAAATTTTGACGTACTCCGTAAGATAACCTGAATTCGATGAATTTAAATCATGAATTCCAATATGGTAAATAAATTTGAATTTTTGAGGATTTAAGAGACAATAATTGGATTATTACGTGACGTCGATCGGAAAAAGTCAAATCCGAGTAATCGAGCCGTCACGTCGCTTTATCGAGACCTTTTGCTTTTGAACCTTGCCTTGACCGAGCCCTAAAGGTGAAAATCCCAAATTTACCCTCGGTCGTTTGTACCAAAAGACCAACCAATCTCGAACTACCAAATGACCGAAATACCTTCGGATATTATTCATAAGAGACGAAAAAAATTAATGGGAATGAGACTTGTGGGCCCCACCCACATTAATGCTTTTCAACCCAAGTCTCCCATCATCACTCTCTCTCTCTCTCTTTCTCCGCGCGACTCACCCCCTACCCCTACTATGTTTTCTTCTTCTTCCTTCTTCTTGTTTCTTTTTTTTTTTTTTTGCCGCGCCCCACGCCCGACCACCAAATTGTCATGCTCCAGACTGTAGCCACCCGAGCTCTTTGCTTTGTCGCCCTACACCTCATCTCGGCCGCCACCAACCACCCACGACTCGGACCCAAGTCGCCTAGCAGTGTCGTCGCCCTTTCGTCCTCACTCATGAGCCAACAGGGCTATTCCCGTCGTGCTTTGCCTCCACCAACCCCTGACGCTAGAGCTCGACCCTCCGCGCCGCCGCCCACCCGAAGCCAAGCAGACACGACCTTCGACCAGCCATCGCGATCCCTACCCAAGGCCGCGAGACTCGACCCGCAAACCCTAAAGCCATGACCCTTGCCGTGTCGCGCCCGTTCCGAACTCGCCATTGACGTAAGTTATTGTCATCACCGCCGCGCCCGAGTCATCGCCCGCCGTTGATTAGTTTGCGAGTTAATCTCTAAACTCCGATTAAGGTGTTAACTACGTTTAAGGATTAGATTAATTATCGTTAATTACTTATTAGTATAATTAATCGAGATCAAATTAAACTAGTAATTATGATTAAATTAGATTAACCATGGTTAGGTTACAATAATCGTAGTTACTTTAATTTAACTACAATTACTTTTTAGCTAATTGTAGTTGGTTTAAATAACTCAAGTTGAATTAATTAATCATAATCGATTATTTGCCCTGAAGTCCGGTTAGTTAAATATTGTTGTACTATTTAATCGAGTTGGGATTAATTAATCAAGTGAGTTAATTAATTAATTTTGGATCAATTAATTAAGATAATTAATTAAGTTTAGTGCAATTAATTATAACATATAACATGCAATTAAAAATATACAAGGCCATGTCGACCCCGTATCTTTTTTATTGGAAGTATATACAAGCCCATTCTCTCGTCGGGCGGCTCCACGTGACCAATCAAAAAGATACGGGGTCGATAGGGTTAACGCATATTTACATGAGTCCAACAACTTCAACTATAGGACCAACATCACCCTCTCTACTCCCATCAAAAGACTTCCAATCAAAGATTTGCTCTACGAGTCATGTCCTACGAAATAGTCGGGGAACTTGGGTCATTGTCCGGCTTGCTCCTTGGGTATCTATGCCATTGGCCGAGTCTTGATCAGGGGCCCTCAAACTTCCTCGATAGGTTCGTTATGAGTATCTATAGCTTAAGATATGGGAATTAGAGTCCTCACGCAAATATTCAACATATCCGATCGTGGATCTGGTGCGATATGAAAATTCAATAAAAGGGCGAGATTAAAAATCTCGGTGAGTCAATGCATAAGTCCGAGCAGGATATTGACTCGCTTAGGGCATCCTATACATACACGATAATATTGATGGCAAATCAAATGCATGAGATCCTCGTAACGTTTTATATATCACGGGGTCGATCCCAAATCTACAATTAACCATCAAACACATGCAAGCTTACCTCACCTTGGTTCACACATTTAACAATTCACATATAACATGCATTCAATCACATACATCGAAGACGTTTAACCGGAATACTCACCACACTTGGATGCACAATGCACCACACGTATTCCGAGTTATTAAAAGCCATTTGGCCCGACACACTAGGCGGTTAGTACTGCGCACTAGATAGTTGATGCTCGCACACTAGATAGTTGATGCTCAAAGACACTAGATCTGTTTGTGATCTTCTGGTAAAACCAAGCACCGTCCCATTCTTTTGGAAATAGTAACTGTTAAATCGTGTGATTTCGATCGACACGGCACGACTAATAAGCATTCCTGTAGAGAGCATCGGTTCATCACAAGACCCAACCGGCATCCGAACAGCCCAATTTCACGGACCGTCGTGCATCCGATAAGTCGTGTTAACCGGGCGACATGGCACGAACATACCAGGTATTCATTACATGACCACACAAGCACGCCAAACAATCAAGCCGGTTTATATTTTTGCATTAAATTCCAATGCACACATGGTTGTGCTCAAAATTCGGCTTAAGGCTACTTCTCATGCGTAAAATTCATCCACACATGGCCACATGTACACACATATTATCCATCAAACTTTGCATTTATAATCAGGGTGATCATTCTTTACATCCACATATGGATACATACAATCAAGGCATATAGCAACTAGTAGATAATCATCAAATAATAATTAATTAACAAATAATTATCCCAACAAAAAACATTTAATTAATTAATTAATTAATCCAAGCCTTAATTAATTAACTCACCTTAGTTAATTAATCCCAACTCCGATTAAATAGTACCGCAATATTTAACTAACTCGACTTCGGGCAAATAATCCGATCATGATTAATTAATTCAACTCGATTTATTTAAACCAACTATAGTTAGCTAAAAAAAATTAAAGTAACTATGATTATTTAACTAACCGTGATTAAATTAAAGTAACAACGATTACTATAATCCAACCATGGTTAATCTAATTTAACCATAATCACCGATTTAACTCGATCTCAATTAATTACACTAATCGTCAATTAACGATAATTAATCTAATTCTTAAATGCATTTAACGCTTTAATCGGAGTTTAGGGGTTAACTCACAAACTAATCAACGGTCGGCCGACAACTCGAGTGAGGCGACGGAGGCGGCGACGACGACAACATACGTCAATGGCGCGGATTCGAAATGGGTGCGACACGACTCGGGTCACGGCGGCCGAGGTTCGTGGGTTGGGTCGGCGTGGCCTCGGGTCGGGGCTAGGGCCGGTAGAGTAGATGGCCAGGGTCGGCTAGGCGTATCGGCGCAGGGCGCCAGGGGACTGAGCTCGGTGTCGGGGGCTGGTGGAGGAGGAGCATCATGGGAACAACCCACGGTGGTTCGTGGGTGAGGACGAAGGGGCGGCGGTAGGTGGTTGGACGGCTCGAGTCCAAGTCGTGGGTGGCTAGTTGTGGCGAGATGAGGCGGGGCGGCGGAGCGAGAGCTCGGGTGGCAACCGGTGGTTAGAGCACGGCGGCTATGGTGGTCGGGCGTGGGACGCGGCACAAAAAAAAAAAAAGAAACAAGAAGAAAGAAGGAAGAAGAAGAACAATAATGGGGGTGGGGGTGAGTCAAGCGGCAGAGGGAGAGAGAGTGATGGGAGACTTGAGTTGAAAAGCATTAATGGGGGTGGGGCCCACAAGTCTCATCCCCATTAATATTTTCGTCTGTTGTGAATAATATCTAAAGGTGTTTTGGTCATTTGATATTTTGGGACTGGTTTATCTTTTGGCACAAACGATCGAGGGCAAATTTGGAATTTTCACATTTAAGGCTCGAGTTAGGGCTAGGTTCAAGCGCGAATGGTCTAGATCAAACGACGTAACGGCTCGACTACTCGAATTTGACTTTTTTTGACGGACGTCTCGTAACAATCCAATTATTGTCTCTTAAATTCTCAAAAATCCAAATTTATTTACCAAGCTAGAATTCATGATTTAAATTCATCAAATCTAGTTATCTTACGGACGTAGAAATTTCGGAACGTCACACTACGCAACCAAAGACTAAGGGTCCGTGGATTTAATTACGTTGATGTTTCCATTAACGCCCTTTCGGTATAGGAATTGAGTGCTTTTCTAACATGTTCGTGCATATTTGAGTCTATCCTATCAATCACAATCAAAGCATATTACGTGCGTAATCAATGAGTCTATGTACGGGGATAAATCGTATCAAACGGCCCTAGTAAAACCCTTGAAGCTTAGAGAATGGAATGATTAAAGTTTGGAACAATTTTGGGACAATTCATCCAAAAGGGTAAAATCATCTTTTTTAAGGATTTTAAGGGTTAAAATCAAGAAAATAAGGTTAATCTAGCCATTTCCTATTTTTGTGATCTTCTGAGAATTTTTTATAATTTTTCCAAAATTTTCGACTTTTTTTATAATAAATAATAAAAAGGACCTGGGCCGGGCCTATGAGCGTGACCCGGCTAGGACAGAAGCCAGGCCCCCGGACGGGACCCATTGTCCGGGCTCGGCTCAAAGCTTGAGCCCAATCCGAACTCAAAGACACTAAGGAGACAAAAGGCCCAACTTCCCATAAACCAACCCAAACGAAAAGTCCCAATTGAGCCTGAACTTGAATAGACTAGACTTAAAGCCCAATCACCCCAAATCTTTACCCACGTTCCAGCCCATCCGCCCAGACACGTTGACGAGGGGCCCACGAAAATTAGCCCAACTGGGACATGCATCGAGCGAAACCGAAGTTACCCATCAGACACAATCTCGTTCTTTATCTCCTTGATCCTTTTCTATTTTTTTATTGTATTTTTTTAGTATTTCTATTCTTCATCGTCGTCTTCATGGGGGGGTGTTCTCTGCGATGATGCCCTCACTGAAACTTCACCAAACTCAGAGCCTCGCCGGACTACCACCAGCAACCGTCGACGACCCACTCCCAACGCCGACGACCGCCGCCAACATCGCCGCCTGTCACTCGCGACCGTCGCCAGCCACGACTCCAACCAGATTCGACTTTTCCAGCGGACTAATTTTTTTTTTTGTCATTTTCACTGATTGTAACGCGATCGACCAACACATCGAGCATCAAGGAGATTTGGGGCTTACCCGAGCGGCCTTTAACCGCACGCCGCCATCTGTTGACGGCCGTCGATCCGTCGATCCGCGAGGTCCGCGTCGGGGCTCGGTCGAGTGATTCTGGTCTGGTCTGGCGCGGAAGCGACCACGGCGACGACCCTCCGGGCTTCCTCTTCAGCTCGCTCCGTTTCGTACCTTTGAGGAGGCGGGTGTTTGGGTGGAAGTCGACGGACGGAGACGGTGGAGACGTGCGCGAAGCCTCTTAGCCGTCGTCGCGCCACCGCTGGTCCGACCTCCTTTCAGTTTTTTTTTTTTAACAGCTTGGTCTCCTACGGCCTCCTCACCCGTCGCATGCCTGAGCTTCCACCGGGCCACGACTTCAGTCGTGTTTGCCGCTGTTGGACTAGCTATTGTCGCCATCGCCGCTTACCACGAGGTCGCCTCCTCGGGCTGTGATGACGGCGACCACCGTGAGCGGCTCCGTCGGGCTCTCGTATTCTCACTCAAACTCTTTCTTCCTCTCTCTCTCTCTCTCTCTTTTAGTGAGCCCACCAACTCTGGTGAACTCTGAACCTTTCTCTATCTTCCTCGCAGCTCTCCTTTTTCTAACCTTCGGTTTTTGGTCTCTTTGGACTAGGGATAAGCAAAAAAATCGCGATCCAATCAAATCGAACTGGACCGTACCCAATTGGCAAATTTTGGATGGTAACCGACGAATACGGATCGATTCTCGATTTTAACTTTCGGCTTGTATCGGTTCGATTTACGATTTCGAGCAGAACTATCCAAATGCCCGACTAATCGATCTCTTTATATATATATATATATATATATAAATATATATATATATATATATATTATTTTGAATGAAGGCAATTTCCTTAAAGGTCCAACCCATCTGTAAAAAAAAAAAAAGCCCAAACCCATCACCAATGCATGAACCAAAATGAAAAAACCCTACCCTCGGTCTCAGCTCTATTCGCTCCTCTATCTACATTATCTGTTGCAATTAAGTCCAAATAAAAAACATATCATATCTCAAAAATTTTTTACTTAGATGAATCATTATCGATGGATTTTCTAACGTTTACATAAACGGATCGTAACTTTTGATCTAAGAAAATTTGGGAGAATTGTAATGTAGAGGAAAAACTTGTTTTGAGTGCTCTACTATGGCTAGACTGGAAGATTCATTTGAGGTCTAAAACTCAACATGGTTTTAAAGTTATGAACGGTGATCAATTTATTTGCGTAACCGAGATCTAACAGGAAATCGGACCAAACCAGGTGGTTAAGTTCTCGGGTGGATCCATAAAACGAACGGGTGGTTTATGATTCGGATTTTACGGAAATCGGTCCTTAGCGAACGATTTTCGAATCTAGAATTGGAATCATCCATCTTAAAACCGATCATCATCCATGCTCTGAACTCTCTCGCCTGAATGCTCCCCGTGAGCTCCCTCCCCTCAAAGCTCAGAAGACCCGGCTCTCTCTCTTCGGTACTTGGCCCTCCCACTGCCATTCTTCTTTTTTTTTAAATCTTTTGTGCTTCCCCCAAGTTCCAAGGAGCAGCTAGACCTAAAGCAGCAGTTGAAGAGGATGGCAGAGCTCGTTTTGGGCATTCTGAGGCTTTGGTTTGGTCGCCGGCCAAAAGAGGAGAAGTAGGGGGTGTCAAAAAGTCCGCGTCAAACAGGCCGACTTGGCCCGGCCCGAAAATTCACTTAATTTTTTGGCCTTTTCGGGCCGGGTATGGTACTTGGCGGTCAGCACGCTCCTAACTTTTTTTAATACTCGTATTTTTCTTTTTAATTTAATTTATTTTTATTTTTTTCTTTTATCTTCTTTCATTTGATGGGTTTGTTAATTGATTTTGATTCCAAAAAAATAAGAAAAAAAATTAGGCCAAAATTTGGCCCGACCCTACCCGGCCGGCTTCGGGCAAGGTCAAGCTTGGTACTATTCTGTTTTGGGATGAGCCGAGACCCGGCCCGTTGACACCCCTAAGGAGAAGGGCGTGCGCCGTTTTTTGCTTGTTGTTGACCGGATTAGGTCGCCGGATTCGGCTCAAAGAACACCCCAATTCAAGGCCAATTTGATCCGTTTTCGTGAAACCAACTCGACTAGAATGTAAATGAAGTTCTATATATCAAATGTTGTAACCGATGCGGGAAAATTTTAAAAAAAATTTTAAAAAAAAGATTGGAAAAATATCAATTTTTTGCTCGATAAAGTCATGAAATCTCATGATTTAAAGAAATTGTGACCTGAATCAAATTTTTGAGATTTAGCATCACCAAAATGCAATTGGAATTAGAACAAGACTAATGACCATTTTTTTGGTCGCAAATGCTTTTTTTATTTAATGTTTTTGGGGGTATTTTCTAATTAAAAGAAATGTCAGAAACTATGAAAAAAACATCAGAAAAATATCTTTTGTTCAAAATTGATTCCTAAGGTTTGGCCAAGGTTTCCAAAACTGATTTTTATTTTTATTTTTAATTACTTTTTTGAAAAAAGACCGATGAAAAATCGGTTATCAACAGGACCGTTACTGAATTTCCAATTTTATAAGAAGGAAACTTCCTAAGGTGGGTAGCTTTTTTTTTCTCTTTTAATTTTGTCTATAGTTATGATATATGATGATGATAATTCAACCACAAATAGATTGCATTTTACCCCCAAGAAGTTACCAAAACACAACTATTCGAAGATCAATTACCATTCTCGTTTCTGATTATTTATGCTAATTCATGGTAGTCTATGACAAAAGCGAAGCATTATAAGGCTTAATGAGAGAACCGTTACACAGTTGATCCTACAAACTACTATTGAATGTCGAATATCATTCTTTTGTTTAATATCCATCTTCAGTTTACTATATCGCTTATCAAATCGATTTCTCCTCCTACTTTGCGTCTACTATCAATTTGGCATCTACCAAACGAGGCCTCAAACGTCAAGCCGGGGTGCTTACTTGGCACGTAACGACTCGGATACGGGAAAAAAATTGATTTTTTGTGATTCGGATCGAGTTTATATTACCTGGAGTCCTAAAAATAACACGTGTGAAATACGTGAAAAAAGAAAAATGAAAAAAGTACTTCCCTAATGTAGAAATGGTCCAACGCAAAACGATCTCTCGAGATCCCGTGATCGTCGCGGGTAGTAGGGCTAGTGTCAGTGTGACGTATGTTCATGCGCCAAAAAGTTGTGGCCTTTTGATTCCCACGACACTCTTCGACCGAGAACACAACAAGAAGAGACTGGTCAAAGAAAGATTCGGCGATCGGACGGTGGAGTGTCGTATGTCTCTTGAATTTTGCCTTTTATGGCCGGCCCATTACTATAAATTATTCCCCAGGTTGGATGCCATTCGAAATTCTTCGTAGTCTCGTATTATTACTGTTATTCCCCACAAACCCAGAGCGGGACTGAGTGAGTTCGAAGCTCGTGTTTTCCATAAAAATGGCGAAGGCGATTCGTTTCTTCGAGCTCAACACCGGGGCCAAGATCCCCTCCGTCGGGTTGGGCACCTGGCAGTCCGATCCCGGCGTCGTCGCGGACGCCGTCACCACCGCCATCAAGGTTCTCTCTTTCCTGTTCTTTTGCTTCTCTCTTCTTTTATTTTCCTGATTTGTCTCGAGAAATTGCTGGGTCAATTTAGTGGGTGCGTGAACCAGTTAAGAGTCGATTGAAGTTTTCTTCTTCTTTTCTTTTTCCCCGCATTTTCATGCATTGTGGTGCAAAGTATGTTATGCAAGGTGGTTTCACGTCGAATCAGAGACCCGAGATTTTCCAAGATTGACAAATGGGTTGCAACACTAGAGCGAAAAGTGATTAACTTTCTCTCATTTTGTTGACCTTCTTTGATTGGAGACAAGGAAATGGAGCCTGGTTTGTGTTGATCGTTGGGTCACGCTCTGATTAGGCGTCATGGGTGACTCTGGTTTTCGCAATTTGATGGCCTCTTTTGGCATTTCTTGGTTTTACTTCGTTCGGTTCAATTTATTTGATTCTGTGTTAAGGTGGAAAAGTGTCTGTTTTGGCATAATTTAGGAGGATGTTAATTGTAGTTCTCTGCATATGCAGGTTGGGTACAGGCATATTGATTGTGCTCAAGCTTATAACAACGAGAAGGAGGTAATATTCTGTTCTAAGTTGCCATTTTCTCGCATCTCGATAAATGTCGTGCCATTGATTAGGATGGGAATTTTTCCCTGAAGTCATTCTCCTGGCAATCTCATCTTGTCCTCCTGCTAATGTGCCAAAGAACAAGAATTTTTGGTGAAAGAGTTGTTATATCTGATGCCATTGAAATGGCTGTCGTGTACAAGTTCGTGTGGGTGAGACATGGAGTGCACACTTTTGCATTGCATGCTTGACATTGCATTTACCTTTGTGTTGTGTATGAATTGTATGGGCATTTTGAAAGTTGACCACCAGAACGCAAAATGTCCTTGTCCTGTTTTGCACCTTTAGTATCTTCATCATCTAAAAGAGAAAGAAATGCTTGTTGATTAGTAGGTCGTTCATTGCTCAATAGTGAATAGTTGAGCTATTAACTTATGAATATTGACAGATAAAGAGGCTGATTACTATGGTTTTTTGAGTTCTTAAGTTCTTTTTTCCCTTTCACTTTGGCGTTTAGGGCATCAGGCAAGTATCTCTAACCTGAAATGGTCTCCAGTAAACTATGCACTTTACTCATTCTTAAACACTTAAAGCTTTTGTGAAAACTGCGATCTATCTCTCTCTTGAACCTGAGGCTTATACTTCAATGAGGATATCTACTTTTAGTCATTCCGATCCACGAAAACAAAAAAAGGTGCTATAGTTGCTCAGTAGATGTGCTCACATGCATTGTATGTTGTTTAGTTTTAGTTGGGGGATAGTCAAAAGAAAGGAGAACAACGATCTCTACCTGTAGGTTGATATTGTCCTCTTTCAATTGATCTGCAACTTGATTTTCCCATTAGGAAGAAGTCAACGTCTGCTTTCTTTTAGTTTCATGGTAGGAGAAACAATTATTGGTCTTCCTTTCTGTTGCTAACATACATTTCACTTACTAGGGCACAATCGAGAGGTGGGTATTTTGCAGGATGGTCAACAATGCTTTTGCTAATTTGGTCCTCCAATTTTCAACAGGTTGGTACTGCTCTCCAGAAATTGTTCAGCGAGGGCGTGGTGAAGCGGGAGGATTTGTGGATCACTTCCAAGCTATGGTATGTTTTGGCTCTTCCCTATGCTGTGAAAGTGTGCTGATCAGTTTTCTCGGGTTTTGAGTCAGTAATGCTATTCCAAGCACCATGCTACCAGAAAACAAGGTGATTCATCTCCGGATCATCTAATCACTCATGCCTTCCTTTTTGTCTTATTTTGTAAACAATTTGCTGCAGGTGTACTGATCATGCACCAGAAGATGTTCTCAAGGCACTAGACAGAACCTTGGAGAACTTGCAGCTCGAGTATCTGGATCTTTACCTGGTACAGTTTTGACGATGGACTTTTCTGGCGTATTTAAGGATAGAACGCTTTTCCTGTTTTATGTTCCTTTCTGTGTGCCATTAGGATGTACAAAAAATGTCACCTAATGTGGTTTGCTGTTTGAAGATTCACTGGCCCGTGAGCATGAGGAAGGGCTCAGTCGGCTTCAAGCCTGAAAACCTTACCCATCCGGACATACCCAGTACGTGGAAAGCGATGGAGGCACTACACCGTTCTGGCAAGGCTCGAGCCATTGGAGTGAGCAACTTCTCCTCAAAGAAGCTCGGCGATTTGCTGGACATCGCGGAAGTTCCTCCTGCTGTCAACCAAATGGAATGCCACCCTTATTGGCAGCAAGGGAAGCTGCTCGAGTTTTGCAAATCCAGGGGCGTACATTTATCAGTAAGTAACTTGTTACGATATCTAGGTAACGATGCACGTGGAGTTCAACGCATCTACTATTGAAAGTGCTAGACAGAGAAATGTTTTTCCTCTATTATCGTGCAGTATTCTTATCAATCTGCATAGTTCTCTTGGACCTTCAAATTTTAGATAGAACTTTTTCCTTGGGAACTCTCTTTTTTTTGTGAGTTTCTTGGCAAACGTAGTTCTTAACAATTTTAAAGGTGTCAACAGGACAAGCTTGACGTTAGATCTTCTCCTCTCATATTACTGATGCTCATTTGCATCTTCTTTGTTCATGCGTCACAGTTGTATCTGCCTCCTTACCAGATAGGTGGTACAAATAATCAAAACCTTTGGATCTCTGCACATGCTTTCTCCTGTAATTTACTGCTAGTCAGTTGCGCAATTTGAATCGAAATGATTTTACTGTCCTACAGGGTTATTCGCCGTTGGGTTCCCCGGGCATGGGATCTATCAAGAGCGATATCCTCAAGAATCCAGTTATCACTACCATAGCAGAGAAACTGGGCAAGACTCCGGCTCAGGTGGCACTTCGTTGGGGACTCCAAATGGGCCACAGCGTGCTTCCCAAGAGCACAAACGAATCAAGAATCAAGGAAAACCTCGATGTCTTCGACTGGTCCATACCCGATGACTTGCTCTGCAAGTTTTCCGAAATACCTCAGGCAAGTAATATCCGTCCGCTGTTTCCTTGTCCACTAGCGGTCTCTTTCAATGCACTACACAATCCAACAAGCACGAGTGAAAGTATAGCGAAACTAAAGTACTACTTAAAGAACTTTCTAGGGAGCGAGCTAAGAATTTACAAATCCTTGGACTGACGGATTTTTTTTTTTTTTTTTGGTCTTCGTGCAGACGAAACTAATCAAGGGCACTGGCTTTGTGCATGAGACTCTGGGTGCATACAAGACGGTCGAAGAACTTTGGGACGGCGAGGTTTGAATGGACATGAGCAACCATCTGAAGCATGAGAGCCGCTGTTCTCGTCAATAACTTAGCTTCTGTTTACCTTCGTATTAGCTGCTTATGCCTATGAATCGGTGAAACATAAATTCGAACGTATAATTAGCCTTTTAGCTCATCGATCAGCACAACTGCAGTTGAAGATGCGTGAAAGGCGCGATTGTTTGCGTGTATTCTTGTCTGATAATACTATGATGGATTCGTATTTGAAAGAGGTGGTTCAACGGTATGGAGATGGACTTGAGCCTTAACAGGTTCAAACTGGAGGACGATTCGCAGGAAACCATGAGATTACGAATACGTTAGAACTCCATATGTTTTCAACGTGCAACAACGATTGGGTTTTCCCAACAACCGGTTCATTAGTCGACACCGCCCTATCTCTACCCCAATTGTTGTCTCACCGCCAGTTGCAGGGTTGAGTTGCTCGACCCACCACCGCAAGCCGCCGCCAACGTCCTCCGTTTGATGCCACCCGCCCCGACCTAATCTCTCCCTAATTTTATTCCTCGATCGCCTTTCTCTATCTGCTCTCTCCATGACGGAGGCTGCTCACCTTAGGCAACCTGGATCAAAGGTCGCCTAAGGCTAGGTGAACTCCGATTTGGGAGGAAATCGACCATGGTGCGAACTCAACCCCTACAGTAATAAGGGGAGAGAGAGCGTTCGGAGCTAACCGAGAAAATCAAGAAAGGAGTCGCGAATGGGAGAGAGGACGGAAAGATGGCAGGGGGATTAGAGAGGAGAGAGAAAACCGTTTTGAATTAAGCCTCAAATTGATTTGCAAAAAATAAGTGATTTGAAAAGTATTTTTCAAAAATTGATCGTTTCCGAGTAATGAATGAATGAAAAATGTTTTTATCGTCTATGACTCTACATCAATATTTTAGACACAAATTGTTATTGGAAAGGAAATATCTTTCATTGACTATCATTTCAAGCCATATTGCGATTATTTTTATAAAAATATTTTTTAAAGTACTTATTTTTCGAGAAATAAACTAAACCTTTTGTGTTGAGGTGAATTTAAATATGGTATAGGATAAAAGATTTCACCAGGTAAAGTTACCCTTTAACTTTAAAGGAGCTATATCCTTCATATAAATATCCATGTTAAGCGTAAATTACGGATACTCTACCACTAACGACAATTTGCACGAGGATTATGCTTGCTTTTTATTAGGGGTGAGCATTATTTTAGGGTAGAATATGGAACCGAACCCCAGAATTTGTCCGGTTCGATTTTCTAGATATGAAAAGCAGGTTTCAAGTTCTAAAAATTGGGGAACCTATTTCGACAGATAAGTTCCAAGTTCCGGATAGATAAAATTCAAAACCCGAAACTTATAATATAGCATGTAAAATTTTTTTTGGGTTTTTCTCGGTATAGCTCTTTGCACAATCTCGCGGTATTTTATGACAATCCAGGTGAAACAACCGGCTTGAGCTTTCATTTTCGGTGATATTTATGACTAAGACTTTTACATCGTTAATGGTTCATAATTTTTTGCGTGTTTAAAATATGAGTTGTGACCAAGTGGATTGTAGCAAGTAAATGGTGGTAATTAAAGTGATAAGTCACTTGTAATTGTTCAATTAAGAATATTTGTGAAATTATATAGACTCTGGAACCGATCTTGGAACTGCGACGGGGTATATTTCGGGTTTCAAGGTATGCAATGTGGGTTTTAGATTCAAAAAAATGAGGAACCTATTTCGATTGGTAGGTTCCGGGTTCCATGTGAAACCTGTACGAAACCCGAAACCGCTCACAACTACTTTTATTGCCCCCTTCTTTTGAATGTGAGGCTTCGTTTGTTTCATGCGGAATAAATAGTTTAAAAATATTTTCCTAACAATGATCGCTTATATCGCTTAATATAATTAGTCAACGAAAAATATTTTTTTATTATCGATAATAATTTATATCTAAATATTTTTGTGAATGGGTAAAATATTCTTTATTCATTCTTTGTAGGCGATACGAGCAATCATTTTCAAGAAAATATTGCCAAAATCATTCGTTTTCCGTTAAAACAAATGGAGCATAAATAAAACCATGTATTCACCCTATAACCACCGGCATCAATAGTGAATCATGTACTATCGATCTATCCGTCATTTTGAAGGTTTTTCCTAATCTTTGGCTAGAAATCTCTAAGGCATGCATCCGATGTGATTATACAAGCAACACTTGTGTGTTTTATGTGTTGTGAAACTCTTCTCTCGCTCACGCGTCACCACCCCATCTTACCCCATCCCACCTTTCAAAGGTGGGGATTCGAACCCCGCCTCTCTCTTTTCAAATGGAAAGAGTGGTCACTCGAGTAATTCCCTAGTGATTATCCGGTGTGCATTTAAAAGTGAAAGAATTTAAGGGGAAATAGAGACAAAGACTGGGAAGAATTCTGAAACTTGTCATTATAATAGGTCTCGATGCTTTTACGTCATCCACGTTAGTCCTTCCGTCAATTCCATTAGCCTTACTTGGATGGAAAAGTCTAAGTAGCATCTCATTATACTCTTTTTCGGGGAAGATTTCAAATAAAAACATAAAATAGATCTTGTTTCAAATAAAAATGTAAAAAAAAATCAGAAAATGTAGATGACAAAAATATCCTCTGCGATCCCTTTTTCTAATTTTCGATTTATCATTTAAATTTCCAGATTTGATTTCCTCAATCAAGTTTCTCTTTGCTTTTCGCTTTATTTATTTATTTCTTAGACTTTTCAGGTTTTTTTTTTTCAAACACAAAACGACGCCATTTTGGGTGAAGAGACACCACTTTGGGTTCTACGAAGGCCCGTCAGCTTACGAACGGGCCACACCACATGGACGAGAAAATCAAATACGCGAAACCAACTCAGACTTTTTCAATCCACCAAAAGTCAACGGAGCTAACGAAAAGATTAACATGGAATGACGATGACAATTTTTAAAGTTGAAATGAACAAAATGGAAGTTTAAAAACTGAAGTGCATGGGAATTTCTAATATAGTCATCTCAAAAAATCTATACCTTTCTAGTGAAAACAAGAAAAATAAAAGAAATCGTAGGGGGAAGCAACAAACGATTAAATTCGTTTTGACTATTAAGACGAATTATTAATTATCGATTTCTACTAAGTGTGTCGAATCAAATCGAAGCTCATTAACATTAATTTCATTGTACACAACAATGGCATCCTCGTTTTAAGTTTGAATCTGCATAAACACATTATAGATAGTGTATGAAAGCGACAATGACTTTTAAATTTCCTGATCACAATTTTACTTCATCATGCAATATGCGATATGTAATAGATAACTCATGAAAATTCTTCCGATGATAGTCATACCACCAAGTGTGCATCCCAATGATTGTGAACTTGCGCACATCGTAGGATGGCTATCAAAATCAAGTGTCAATATCAACTCTCGATCATTAAGTGATTTTAAGGAAGTTCAGTCAAATGTTAACGATAAAAGTTATCGTTTTAATAAAAAAAAGGCTTATGCATAATAACACGTCATAAATTATATAATAATCCACGGAATAGAAGTCTCACATGTAATGGAAATGTCAAAAATCATACTTAAATTCTCATCGGTTAGTACTACGAGGCATAAAATGGCTACAAAAATAAGAGGATAAGGATCAAATTGAGCATCACAATAAGTAAAGAGATCAAAAGTGTATTTTTCATTTAGAAGCTCCTACACATAGACGCCATGCGCACTATGAATCTAATCTCTACTTAATTTTTTTTTTTTGAAGAAAATGACATAAATGATCTCTTAACATTGATTAAATATGCAATGCGATTTATGCATTGGGAACTTTAGTCCAATACGCAATATTATTTCTGAAAATTTAATTTGCTTCAAAGTAGTTCCCGAACTTTCGACACATATTCAAAACTATATGAAAATATCTAATATTGTATGGGCATAATGGAATGACAATATTGAATATGTTTATATAGTTTATGGACTATATTCGGCATGTACAAAAAATCCAAAGATCATATTGAAAAAAATCAAAAGTTTAAGGACCACGTTACAAATTAGGCGAAAGTTTTGAGATTAAATTGAAAAAATAAAAAATTTAGAGATCGAATTACTCATTTAACCAAAGTTGATTGATCATTGTTGCTAAATTTCATGTACATTTTTGTCCGTGCGACACTGAAACGTCGCATTCTCCGTCACGTAAAATATCTTCTCCGTCTGAATTTTTTTTTAATAAATAAATTCATTTTTTTTTTTGTTTAAAGCCGGAGGGACCCGCCTTCACATTCCAAAATTTCAACCACCTGCGCTCTCCTAAAACACCCCTAAATACGACGCCGTCTTTGGCCGTTTACCGCGCTGACCCCCTCGAATCTCGGTACGCCAAAGACGGCGAAACATCGAAGACTCCGAATCTCAAATCGAACAACACTCTGAATCGTCGTCGTCGTCTTCTTCTTCTTCATCTCTCTGGAATAATCGACTTCCGCCGGGTTTGTAGGTGCTCTGCTCCGTCGAGAAAGCAGCGTCGTCGGAACCCGATGTCGTCGTCGTCGCCGTTCGCCGACACCACCACCACCGCGCGGCTCATGCCACGCGCGGGCCAGTCCTTCTTCGCCACGCGCCGCCCCTGGCCCCAGTTCTTCAGCCTCCCCTCCCTCTCCCTCCCCTCTCCCTCGGCGAGGCCGGCGCCCGGATCCGGCGCAACCTCGCCTACTTCCGCGTCAACTACGCCATGATCGCCCTGGCCATCCTCTTCCTCAGCCTCCTCTGGCACCCGATCTCCATGATCGTCTTCATCGTCGTCTTCGTCGCCTGGTTCTACCTCTACTTCTTCAGGGACGAGCCGCTGGTCCTGCTCGGCCGGTCGGTCGACGACCGCGTGGTGCTGGGGTTGCTCGGAGTGGTCACGGTCGTGGCCCTGGTCCTGACCAGCGTGTGGTTGAACGTGCTGGTCTCCATCCTGATTGGGGCTTTCCTGGTGGCCGTGCACGCCACGTTCCGGGGCACGGAGGACCTGTATTTGGACGAGCAAGAGGCCGGCGACGGCGGGTTGCGGTCGTTCGTGGGAAGCCCCACGCGTGCTGGATACACCAGCATTTAAGTGTATTGGGTGCGCAATTCCTCTAATTGGTTCGCCAAGCCACGAGATTGGATTTTCCAGGAGTTGAATATGTAGGTCTTGGGGTGAATTAACGACGACTCGGGTATTGCTGCAGATGTTCAATTGGATGGCATCATCAGTGGATACTGGGTAGCGAGTACTGCTGGTTCCATTCTTCTTTTTAGTAGGCAATCGTTTGTATAATGGGCAGTGTAGATTGACCTGCTACTACTTGAGATAAAGATTACAATGAGCTGCACCTTTGCTTCCATTCCATTGTGTTCTTCCTTTCGCCTGAATCGCTGAACTTTCTCCTACTCTGCCTATAATAATAAGCTGCGGTCTTTGATTGTCATGTGTTGGAGTTCAACTGGATTTTGAGGAGGTTTTTGTTCTTTGAGCTTGATATTGGTGTTAGGATTGGACAAAATTTTTCCAGATTTTGGCTTGCAGATTATGAAGCCATATAGCTGACTTCTTTCTGGTCTTTGGTCTAAGTATTCTTCTAAAGTGGTCTCCATGGTTTGTCCCAAATTGGAACTATCGTGTTTGATAAGGGAGGACGAGCTTGGAGTTGTTTTTGTTGTAGTTTAAGCAGAAAATAGTATCTGGCCAAATAATAGATTAGAACATACTAGGTATTTTGATGCCTTGGAGTCTCAATGATTCTGTATGAGCAATAATATTCATTGACGTATGTCATCTTTCACGAATTTTCGATAACTATGCCATTTGCTATACCGTACGGCATGGGTTAGACTTGGGTCTTTACTTTTCCTTTCTGATGGGTGACTTGGGGTCGTAGTTGATGCATTTCTAGCAAAAATTTGTGAGATAGCAAGTGATGGGGCCTCTGGATTTTCAGTGTCCCCTGTGTCACTCTTCATTCTTTTCTGGTTTACTTAATGAAAGTCGAGTCCTTTCCTTCTTGAGCTTTATTAGTCTTTTGTGCATAGAACTTCGTGGAACCCTATTGCAAATTGTCTGGAACCACACTAGTGTCATGGATTTTAAACGTTGCTGCCCCTTCAAGGGTTTGGATACAGCACTTATGTTCGACCGGAAAGACCCAGATGAGTTTACACTCATCGCTAGATGTCAGGGAGGGATAGCTCCTTAGATTGGTGCTTTCCCTTATTCAAACTGCTAGAGATCTTGACAATGCGATACATTCTGGTCTGAACACGATTGGCGGGGGGTTGTCACAGCTGTGGGTACTCTAATGGCTGCCTATTAGCTTTATAGTCTGGCCTGTGCAAGAAAATCATTAAGTTTAAGGATGCATTCAAGAAAGAGAAAGCCAAGACCTAACGGTGATAGTTTGTCTATCTTTCAGTTGGTGCAAGTTATATCCATGCTTATATCATCATTTATGTGAAAAGATATGTAAAACCAAGGTACATCTTCACACCCTTTCTGTGCTTTCTGGTGTGTGTTTCATGCTTGCGTGTCTTCTGCCGCATATTTGATTTGGTGGGTCAACTCCAGTCTACAATATGAAGAGCTGACGGTAGAAACAGTTAGGTCTTTTGCTATTATGGCCAATCACTTGTTTTCTCTCTTCTTTGCTTATAACGTAATGTCATCTGTATGTTGATGAATGTAATTCCATCGAGCACACTCTAAAACGCCGTAGCGTTTTGTGCTTGTGCTATCTTTGTTTTCGTTAGTGCTTGATGAATGTAATTGCATCGAGCACACCCTAAAATGCTGTAGCGTTTTGTGCTTGAGCTATTGTTGTTTGTCGTTAGTGCTTGGAAAAGGTCGGTTGGTTCGTGAAGAACAGGGTTTAGCATCAAAATGAGATTATGTTTGTGATAACGCAGTATCATTTAAAACTGCCATACTTTTGAAATTTTTCCTGTCAAAATAAAGAAGATGGGTGGTTCTTCTTGGAATTTGCGGAGGCAAATGACTATCGGTTTGATATTGTCAAGGCAAATTTGTATGTCAAGCAGACAGACTAAATTACCAGTAAGACTATTCACTAGAGTAATTTCTTCGAGAGCAAGCATCGGCACTCGTCTCAATCGACACTTGCTCGGAATCGGCATATGATGCAGCAACAGCGTCTGTTGAAGTGAGATTACAATCCCTTAAAAAGTGCTTCAGCAGAATAACCCAAGTAGACTGGAATATGTTCTGATTACTCGAAGTGATCAGGGATCGATGCCCTCCGGAAAATGTTTAACTCTCGACGTGCCAACTATTATTTGAGATTCGGAGGAGATGATCCATACTTAAAATTATCTTGTTTGAGTTGTTTACGCCATAGATCTCCAAAATAGTGATTAAATGTCACCGGTTAAAAGTAGCCGTTATTATGACTCAGAAGGCAGTACCAATTTTAGAGGTTCAAAAGACTGCTCAGCAATGGTCACGGCGTCCTTCAACTTCGGCCCCCATTACTTCTCCTTCCGCTTCGTGTCCTCGTCTTCCCGGCTTCAAGCTCCGCGTCACCAGGTGTCCGACCTGGTTCGTAAGGTTTGTGCGGGGGGGGTGTTCCTGAGTTCTTCAATTCCAGCAGAAAGCGAAAAGCAGAGCTCTCAATTAAGAGTTCGATTAATGTTCAGCCCAGCCGGCATCTCCTGAATCGCTAGAGTCGGAGGATTCTCTGTCCTAGCAGGGTGGGTCACGGCGCCGATGCACAAAAGACACGCCGGGGCCCCAGAACCTTTCTTCGAATTTTCTCCTGCGATGGTCGGGGCCCTTGATGAAAGCAGCAACTACGAAGTTCACCTTCTCTCGTTTGCACTCTTCTGAATATTCGCATCGCTCCCCATCCTCGGCACCGGTTCTCGCTCTTTCCCCTCGAACGCACTCTTCCACGAGGAACAGTTCCGAGGATAATGGGGCACTGCCTTAGCCTCGGCTGCCCTCGTGCGCCCATCAGATCGGATCACCTTCGCCCGATCCTCGGCCTCTTGAGCCTCCTCCTCTACCCTTTCGGAGAGGCCAGCCAAATGGGCACCGAGCGCCACCTTCCGCGGTTTCGAGGACCGAAGCCCAGCATCCGCTTTCGCCATGCGGGCCTCGGCATCCCTCGCCCGGTGAGCTAGCTTCCTAATGATGTCGGCACCCTGCAGTGAAGATCAAGCAGCATTTTGCTTGAAGATGGTAATACCCGAAAAAAAAAAATGGTTCTGTCGGGTCTAGCTTTATTTATCTATTTACTTACTCTTTTTAGGATTACGTAGCCATCCTTGAATTTCTCGATCCTAATTCCAAACAACGTTAAGGTCAGCTTAGGAGCGCACTTGTATTAATTTACTGTGATGCATAATCTAAGTTGTGATGATTTTGATGAAGAACAACTCTTCTAAAGTTTAAATAAGGGAGGCAAGGCAACCGACACTAGTGACTCTTTTTGGGCATTATCACGACGATCTCATGCCAGTCGCAGAATGTTTGATTTGAATTATTTTACTTTGACCACCCGTGACGACGCAGAGTTCGAGATTGTCGAGCCCGGTCACGCTATCTAGCCAAGAAGATCTCCACAAACAAGATGCGTCGCAGCTTAGGCAATCCGAACGAGCCGCTTAAAACATTGCTTGTGATGTGAATCGAAATCGTAATCTCGTAAAATACGGGTGACTCATTTATCACTAGATCAATCTATCTTGATATCGAGTTTTTTTATCATATTTAATTGTTCCGTAATGACCAAATCTTAAACTATATATATTTCTCTTTTCAAGCATGCGTATCTTCCGTGACTCTAAATGGATTTTCGTTGACCGATCATTTCTAGCAAATCAAACATCGGAAAGTGTGGAAAAATTAAGACGAAACATTTCCCAATAAAGGAAACATTTAAAAGGAAAGAAAAAATTGCAAGGAGCAGTTCTGGAAAAAGTGTGAAATTCCCTTTAATTCCCTCTAAATTTAGCCCAAAATCGAATTGCTCTCTTATTTTTTTTTCATATGTTTCCCTTTCTTTCGTTTAACCGAAATAAAGGAAACATTTCCCAATAATTATTTCCACTCGTTGCCTTTTTAAGTTTCTCCATCCAGACAAAAGGTTGAAATTGGATAATTGAACTCATTTCTGGGACCTGTTGAGGATTGGGGGAAGAAACGAAGCTATCAAGAGCAACCAAGAAGCTGAATTCCAGGACTAAACTTTGATTTTACTAGTAAAGTTGGATCTTGACTGGGGATGTTGCGAGCAACCATGGAAGGATCCGGTGTTAATACTTCGATGTCTGTCAGACCCCAAGCCGCCGCTGCGTCTTGCGCCATTCCCGAGTCCGCCAAGTCTTGGGAGTCCCGTTTCTACTATGGCCTCAACCGGCAGCACCAGCACTGTTTCAATCCCGATTCTCTTCTTCTTCCTCCTCCTCTGCCGGCGACAAATTTGCCAACTCGACCATCGGGTCTCAAGAGTGGTTGATCCAAACCATGATCGCACGAAGTTCTCAAGTTCATCTTCATCAATCATTGCCGGTGGTACGTCGCCGACAAATCAGTTCAAAGATACTGTGCAAAGCACTGGTCGATGGCGCGAATCGAAACTAAAGTCCTATAAACCTACTTGCAGGCCATCCTAAAATAACGTGAATATCTACTTTTCTATCATCATCTCATAAATAGAGAGAAAATATTTTTCTTCTCTTCATTCTAGAAAATACCCCCAAATTTTAAGCCCCAGAATGTAGACAAAGCAATTTAAGGACTTTACTTAGGTCCCATTTTCAGTTACAATTACACGCAGAACATCTTGAAGCTGATTTTGCGTCCAAAAGCAAAACATCCTGAATGAACTTTGTGGTTGGTTCCAGCACTGGCCGCCTTGGAAACGCAAAGTAACAAGTCAGTGGCAGAAAGACCTTTTCCATCTTATGCTTGTAGGCAGACTTCCGAGTGGTTTCTTCACCAAACTCCCTTTGTACAAACATTTGCATGCCCTTCACATCTGGCTCATGCCTTTGCTTGGCTTAAGGGTTTATAAAGAGCAAACTGAAAAGGGAAGAGAAGGGCACCGCTGAGATGTTTTGACAAGTCCGATACGCGAGTAATGCATTTGGATAGCAGACCGCCATTTCTCTCCCGCCATTATTGTAAAACTGCCCGGATGGTAAAGAGAATTTGTTGACATAAAATTTCCCTCTAGCAGGACTCAACTATCATCCTCACGATAATCAGAATTGTACATGTTACTACCAACTCATGTAAAAGTACAGTTTTTACAGACGGCGGGATGGAGATCTATTCATTGGGCTTTGGATACAGATATAATTTATAATGTAAGACATGGGAACATGTATGAAATGTAAAAATAAGGAAAAAGAGACCAACATAATATGTATGAAGGCAAGGGCGATCAGCGGTCGGGCACTCTTCGTGCATAAGCCAGGACCATCACGAAATCCTTGGCCGAGGACCCCATGATCGCCGGGACTCTCTCCGACGTGGATGCCGTTTGTAGCCACAAGTCAACCAAATTATACAACAGCAACGTTGGGAGGACGGTTTGTCCCATGCATCTGATTTCAACCTGGGCAAACACAGCAGAGTACACTGTAAGAGTAGCCTTGCAAAGCTGCAACACTAACACAAAGGCATTTGCTGTGCACAATCTCAGCATAAGAATATACACTCCCTAGCGAAGAACAATTCCTTTAATTCCTGATTACTTCCGTAGTTAAGGGTAGAAACTGCTTCTGATAGATGATTCATGAGGATCTAGAAGAAGAGAATCTTGAATGTTAAATCCAACTCTTCCAAATAAAAGACTACCCACAGTTAAGTTACTTTGTGGTCATGTGATTTTTACTCTCAAAAGTAGGGACCGGCACACGACTACAGTTTTCATACTTTTTGATACTGTACAATAGCATGCACAGATGAGAAGTCTGCAGTTTACGTCCTAGACAAAAGTGACAGAAACATTAGTTGGCAAATTTTTTTTTCTACTGCAATATTGTAAGCACTAAACATTCTCGGTTTGATTTCCAATTTTTTCTATGTTGAGAGCAATAATTATTCACTTTTTCATACCTCAGTTTCACTTGTGAGATCTAGTTTCCTCACCAGGTACTTTTGAATAAAAGAAACCGGCAAGTTCCCATCCCTGTAAAGAAAATTGTAGATAAATCAGTTTCCAAGTACACACTTCAAATTTCTGGAGTACAGTTTTAAAAGCCTATCAAAGATCAATGAAGTCATGATTGATGCGAGAAGAAGAGCAATTCAAAAACAAATCATCCCAAGTAGCTGGTAAAGGTTTGCTATTAAATGGGTCAAGGATGACCATATAAAGAAGACCCACAGGAATCTCAACACAGTGCAAATGTTCGGAACAACAAGCATTTTACTACTCATTCATCACAGGTACTTGGCAAAAAGCAATACAGTTGAGCTTTGCACAATGCATGATAGTATTTGTCGCAACTAGAATGCACAAAAACGCAAGGATGGTTGTCCATGAGAAAGCCCAAGTAGTTGTATCCAAAACCATGAAAAATGACGTGCAGGAGCATACGCAATAATATATGGCACAAGATTACATCTGTCACATCAGATAAGCACACAAAAAAATGTTATCTAGACTACACAGCATTCGACATTTCAGAATTGATACTGCTCCTTTAACATGCCATCCTCTCCTTTTAAATAGACAATTATTCATAAGAACTCCATGAAGCTACATAATGAACAAAAACATTTTAGATAACACATTCAGAGATAAGGAATTCTCCTAAAACTAACTTGACATGTGAAGACAACAGATATGATGTTCAGCATGCCATTATCACCCACTTAACAGAATGAAACTTCAAAAATAAGGCGGAACCAACTCTATGACGTGAACTTGTCATATGGTTTTCATGCGGCTTAATGCGTCATCTATTCTTCCTTATGTGTCAAATACAGACATGAAACCTGCTTTGTCTCTCTGTCACCAGGGTTCAGACATGCTGATGCTTGTTTGTTTGCCTAGGCAAACAAACAAGATTCAGGAATGCGAGTTCACAGTGCATAACCTTTTCCCTGCCATGTCTACCACCCAAACCCCCATAACACACCAAATAAAAAGCATGTGGCCAGTACAATTGATATAGACAAACCATATTCATCCGTCTGGATCTAAGAGAGCAAGATGGATGGAGAGAGAATAAGAAACTGTTGTCACGTTTCTTAGCATCAACACTATGAATGTGGCTGGTCCAGCACTTGTAATATCAATTTTGTCATGTCAACACTACAACAAATTGGTTATTTGATATATCTTGCCAGTTGCTATGGCATGATGTCCATCCTTGTTTCAAGTCATTGCTGCAGTTTAAACAACTCCCGCCCAGTTGAGTTACAGAGTGCCTGCCTGGCCTACTGGCCTAAATTGGAGACCACCTTATTTAATTTTCCTTCTTTGTCAACACTTGTCACACCCAAATCCTGATTAGATACATGTAGCTACCAACGAATCAAGAATACTAACTTCAACTATATTGAGTTTTTTAATAATTTGAAACCAGTGTCAAAATCACATGTTTTTCCATTATCTCAACTTCATCATATCTATTACATCAGTCTGCAAAACTCCTTGTACCGAGTTGTGTTACTCGAATCTTTTCATAGTTGGTTAAGTCCTACCATTTTCAGTTTCTCCTGCCCCAAAATATAAAGCAGATTCCTAAAATATTCTATGAGAATTTTCAGTAAGAACTTGCAATGGATTTATTCTGACTACTCCAGCAGACAAGTCAGCCGGTTTACATAAAGTCAATTCACGTTCCACATGGTGAGAAGCAGGATAATTATAGGTTAGCTGCTAAAGCATTGCAAAAGTTGTTATGAATCATTACCACTACCAAGAAAGAATCCAATCAAGACAATCCAATAGCAGCCAGAAACAAAATCAGACAAACAAGCATTACTAAAATAAGAACTCAGAAGGCATGAATTCTTCCAGAAAAGCAATGGAAACAACTGTTTCTGGAAAAAAGGGACTTACTTTATTCTTAAGTAGCTTGCATGGATTTGTGGCAGTGGTGCATCTCCTTCCCTGAAGTCACAAAATTGAATCAGTACAAAAATGGAGGTGAGAACCTTCAGCCGAATTCATTATAAATCTCATGGTTGATTTGAGTTGCAAAGACAAAGTTGTCCTTACTGATCTTCAGAAGCTACAAGTGAAAACCAGATTGGGCCAGTTCTTTGTTCGCATTTGGTGCCAGCTGCATCGAGCACGTCCTGAGGTGAAATGCCAGAGTCTCCAGAAACTGCTGTCCCTTTTGACGAACCTTACGTGATCTTTTTGGTGGTCTCAATACTTCCGTAGATGCCGGACTAGCGTTGTTTTTCTCATCCTGGACTTTCACCTTGAATTTAGCGTTCTTAATTTTAGTACCAGGTGTTGGAGCTTCAATTGCAAGGACTCGCTCAGCTCCTTGCAAACTGGGCCTCGAAGATTTAGTCCTATTTGCGACTTCCACTAGATAATGCAATGGCTTCCAGAGATCCAGTTTTCCTTCATCACCAGTTTCTCTTTCAGGCACAGTCTGACTAGGCTCACTGGAAGTAAAACCCTGCTCAGCAAACAGACAAGTACTAATTTAGAAAATGTGCTCTATCATCTCCAAGAGGGACTATGTCCATATTTTAACCCTCAACAATCAAGAAAGCAGGTTTCCCCACTCCTCCATGGAATTCATCTTTTAGTCTATTTCAGTTTATGCTCTCCATTACCTGCCTAATGTTCTGCGCAAACTTGCTTAGAGTCTCGGGGGAGCTTGAGCTTTCTGGACGATCTTCTCCAGAATCTTCTTCCTTCTTAACGGCTTTTTCAATGGAAAAATTAGATCCTTGCAGAGCAGAAGCTTTCCTTGCTGTCACTTTTGTTCTTTTTCCAGTCATAGTAGTCTGTGATGATACTTTAGGTGTGTTGACAACCAACTGGGACAAAGATCTCTCTTTCCTTCGAATTGGTAAGGTTGTTGAAGGCACAGATTCAGGTGCCTTCACTTTTCTTCTTTTGAAAGGGAAAACCTTTGCTCTTACATCTTGCAAGTTGTGATCAGGCCTATGACAAACATCAATTTCTTTTCATCAATTAGTTGGGAAGAGAGAGAGAAATCAACTGGCAACGAAATTGACCTACATGGTGCATATGATTGTGTGCTTAAGAAGCTGAAACTTATTATTAACTTACTGTAGAAATTGACATGATGCAGAAAATAGTTTGTCTGAAACAAAACTTCACTTTGAATTAAGCATAAATAGTTTCTTAGGGCACATTCCACTCCATTTCATCAAAAACTGCCATATACAGCGAAGATGTTGATGATATTACTAAAGAACTGAAATTCAATAAGCAGCTCGAAGGGTGAACAGAAGGGAGCAAGCTGAATTATAATAAAGTCCTACTATCACAACATGTTAACGTTCTGTTACACACACACACACACCGACACACTCCCCAGATCACATTACAATGGAAAAGTAAAATAGCAAATTGATCCATAGTAATACCACCAAATTTACACTTATGTTTCTCCAACCCCTTCCTCAAGGCAGAAATATTCAGAGTAATTGCTCTTTCTTGTTTTCATACTTCTTTTCCATTTATGTTGGTAAGACTAGAACATTGTCACGCACACAAGGCACGCTAATTCCTGCGTTATAACATCATAAGCTCGATAAGACAAATTGACTTCTGAAGCAAACTATAAAATCACGCTCTAAGACCAAAAAATGCCAGCAGTAATTATCTTTAGGAGAGCACCATTTTTCTTTAACCCCTGGACTTTCAGGATTGCGTAAAGAAAGAATGCTAATTGAAGGCCATTAGAAATTCTCCATATTATTGTTCAATTTCTCTATCCTCCTTTTTTTCAAAATGTGTATCATAAATTAATAGCTCATAACTGATGAAACAGCATGACAATTGTATGTGATAAGAGTTTAATATTTCGCTTGGAGGGAAACAGAAGGAAAGAAATTAAACTTTATCAATACTCAATATACACGATATTACTCTAAATGCCCAAGAAATTAACAATTCGCCTTCTCAAAAGACTGAACTCAATAAAACTTAAAGTACGTAATTTAGTCTACGGTTAAAATGTCTTCAAGATTGCTATTTAAGTAGCATAATTCAACTAGAGCTATCTAATGCTAATGTTTATCATAAACTGCTGCGTTATGCAGCTGCATGAGCAAAACTTTGAAGACGGAATTTCTAATGGAAGAAAGAACCAGTGATTTGAATATGCTTTAATTCCTTAGGATGTCACAACAAAAACAATAAGTTGCATTAGCCCAAAATTAGGTGGAATGCATGTTATCAAAGCTGCGCGGGCGCCCATGCACAAAGAGAAAAGAGGCGAAAAATCAAAGGGAATCAAATGACCAGAAAGGCAAACTTACCGCAGTTTCTCCAGTGGCACACAGCCTAGATCAATGTTGCATATTGGACAGCATTCAAGTTCCTCCTCGGAGATCTTGTCATATATGCATTTCCTGCAAACTGGAAAGATAAAGTTCATCAAGATTTTACCATTTCAAGGAGTTAGTCGCCCAGCATGTTTACAAGCAAAACAACCGCCATGATGACAATTCTCTCTCCAAAACCGTGAAACGAAAACAGTACATCGGTCAATCGAAGAACATCAAAACTACAGTTCCAAAACTTTGTGAGCCAGCATCAGTGCATTTATCTGTCAGAAATTCCTCTGTTTGACATTTGGAGATCACGTCAACATGCTAAAAGCACTTGCATTATGAATAATAGAAAGCTAAACCCAAGCCGATTTTTTGATGAATGGTACCTGAAATCCCAGCAATTTGCTTCTCAACAGAAGCTCACTTCTTTCCTTAGAGACCGATAATGACAAAGATAAAGACAGTAGCTGGTGAAACCAAAACACACAAACACATTCTTTGGAACAAAAGTTCTAGACAACACTTGTAGAACAAAGCAGAGCAAAAGCGACATGGCCTACGTTTCGAGAACAGACAAAAGAGGCCCGATATCAACAACCGAGAAAAACACCAACCAACCCAGATCGTGAATCACGAAGAAACACAAGAAAGAACTGCATCAGAAGCACCAAAGATACAAACGCCCACAAGCTGAAACAACAAGAAGACTCGAAGCAAAGCGAAACAAGAAACCAATCGAGCCCCCCGCAACTCACACGAATGGAGGCACTCGGAGATGGTGGTGGCGTCCTTCAAGAGCTTGTCGCAGAGAGGGCACGTCATGCACGCCGCAATCACCTCTCTCTTCACTCGCACCACCTGATTCGCCATTCTCGAAACGCCCCCCGCCCCCCGCCCACGTATAACCAGAGCGAAAACGCCTATGCCTGCATGCCGCCGAGGCGAATCACACCAACCCGCGCGCTCTTCACGTCCACCTGTCCCGCGCCGCCCATCGGCCTGCATTGAATTCAAGGAAACACATGGCGCTCGCTTAGCATTCGAAGACAGATTCGCCGCAACACTGCATCGAGAAGGCGCGAAAGCAAGAATTTGCGTTCAGGAAGATAAAGAGGTTGGACCTGGCCATGAGTAAAGATGCGATTTTTAAGGTCACTGAGGGTCGCTACGGGGAGATTCGACGTGGGGTTTGGCTGGGATTTGGAGATTATTCAAGAGGCGGGGGGAGATGAAGAAGACGAATGATGATGATCTGAATCTGAGGGGGGAGAGAGAGAGAGAGGGGGGAGGAGACAGAGCTCGTCGAAAAGAGCATGAACCGAAGGAAAGAGCTAAAAATGAGTAATAACTCTTTGTTGCTTTTCTGCATTTATTTTTGTGTGTTGTAAGATAGCCTCGAATAACTCCCTCTATTTTATCTTTTTCTTTTTGTTTTATTATATTCTCCCTATAAAAAAATTAAATAAAAATATGAAATGCCCTCATTTTTTTCGGATAAAAGCCTAAAATAAAATTTATTTCAAATAAATACTTGAAGTCCTTTATTATTATTTTAAAGAAAACCAATGATATTCTTATCATTTTCTTTTATCTTTCTTTTTCCTTTTTTATTTTTTTCTCACTAATGGCCAGCAATCGGAAAAAAAAAAGAAAAGGGAAAAAGAATGAAAAAATTAAAAATAAATAAAATAAAAATGACGAAAATGCTTTTAATCATACCGTTCTTTAAAATAATAAGAAAGACTTAGCCCTTATGATTTTAAAAAATGAGGACACTTCATATTCTTATTTCAAATTTTTCTTAAAAATAGAGGATTGCATTAGAAAAACGAATTTAATTTTTTTCATCAATTCTGTCCATAATTGTGAAAACATGAAGATTGAAATTTTGATCTTGCTTTTGTTTCTCAATCGAATCCCCCATTCAGTCGACTAATTTCTACAAAACTTATGGTAAAAGAACTTGTGGTGCTTACACATTTCCATTATATTGGCCGATAAGTTACTTATTAGGTAGACATACCACCCTCCGCCCCCTCCCTCCTTCCGCTTCCATCCTTTTCCTCCCTCTCCCACCCCGGTGTTTTTCATGAGTTTCGAAGGCCAATCGAAAATTTCGATAATAGTATCGTCGTGTATTTGTCATGTCATAATTCGGTCTTTTCAAACTTAGATCCACGGACAACATTGAAGCATCGTGTTTATACTTAAGTGAACGTTTTGAAAGTTATGATATTTAAATAAACGTTTTGAAAGTTATAAGTCATGGCACTTCTAATATACTTTTCCCACGTTGAAGCATCGTGTTGCGATGATTCTTTTCCTGATCGCAACTTGATTTGACTGCTACACCAGAGGCGCCACTAAGCTATTCTAAGCGGTTTGGAATCCCGGTAAAGCGCAGGAGGTTGTTCTTTAACCAAGCCTCTCTTCTCCGAGGAACATAAAAAGCTTCAACGGCATTCCGACCCAGGGACCTGTCCACTCTTCCTACGACAAGGGGTGTTCGGCGGCTTCGAGGTTTTTCATTGGAAGATTTTGGTGTTTTCTAAAGTGATGGGGTTATATTTCTTTAGAGGATGCAGGAGGATAAAATAGGAAACATTTATTGTACCTCACGGATTTTTGGCATCGAAACTTCTCGAATGATCATTTTGATGAGCCGAAATTTTATAAAGCCAGCGATTGGTCTTGTCAAATAGTTTGATACGCCGTAATTTTAAGGATAATAACTCATCAAAGTTACTTAAATTGATGATTTTAGAAAGTTTTGGCACTACAGGTGATGCATGATAAAGTTTTGACTTTAAATTAATTGTTTGTTAAGTACCGATAAAAGCATTTTAAAACCGTGGGTGGCACACAATTTATGAAGCACATACCATCATCAAGTATATTAATTTCCCAAAAATTGACTAATTTTGGAATACAATCATTGAAGTGTCACAACTTTTGGAAAGCGTGTTATACCAATAATTAATCCCTGACGGACAATTTGATACATCGTTTTCAATGATAAAGGCCAGTCAAAATCATTTAATTTGAAGTTTTACTAAAATGATCCTTGATCAAGTTTTGGCGCTAAATTCGTTATTTGGTAAATTTTGATAAATGAATTCTCAAATCGCATGGCACGCTAGCTATGTAGCGAATAATGTTGTCGAGTACATTATTTTTCCAAAAATTGAGAAATTTGTGTTAGAATGATTGCCGAACGTGCCCTAAGGGCCCATTTAACATTTGCTTTCGGATTTTTGAAGCATCATGTTGGAGCTTGCTTGACAAGGAATTGGTATTTTGTAAAGGAGTTGATGTAGCAAAAGAACGGAAAGAATTACCAAAAAAATTCTAAATCTATTAATTGTTGGGATGGATAGATGATGCCAGGCCTATTTTGACATCGAGCCACGGGAGGATCGAGATTTGAGACGGTGCATCACTCGAAGGAATCGGTCTATGGACTAGTCACGGATCCACCATAGATCGATTTTCGCCGGAACCCCATATCAACCACGCACCGATCAAGGATTGATCACCCTAGGTCGTGTGACTTGTTGTGGGTTGATTACGGACACGAAGCAAACCGATCTTGTATCAATTGTCATGAGAGGTTTTGTTCGGTTGTGTTCAAATGTATGCTTGGGTGAGGATTGGGTGATTCCAACCTCGAAACAAGCTAAATATGGTACCGTTCACTCCCGATTATTGACGGAATACATACTAGGACACGCTAAGGTTGTGCTGGCCACACCCCTAGCCTCACCTAATGGCATGTCTATCGCACTCCCGCTGCCGCTTGGCCTTGTGCCAATCAATCTCGGCGGTAGCGGTTCGGCTCGCCGGTTGTGCCAAATGGTACCAACGGCCCAAAAAATGTCCATGAAACCCCAGCCGACATTGATAACCCCAATGTGACTTCCTCTCGTTGTTGCCACGTTAGAGAAAAGAGGGCCAAAGAATATGATTAAACTAATCTTGATCATTGTAATTAGAGCCTTGATGATCATTAGAGGATGATTAAACATCTTCTAGAAAGAGAACACCTAAGATAGGCATGTGGCACTTAGAGGAGCCCTCACATGTGAATTGAACAAGTGTTCCACCTAAGATTATAGGCCTAATAGGTTAGCTAGGTGGAAGGATTCTTAGCAAGCCACATGGACCTATCATTTGTTGCCTCATTAGTCATTGGGATTATGTGATAAATGACTAGAATTAGATGATGCCACATGGAAAGTAAATAAGTCCAAAACGACTTGAGGAACGAGTCAATGAGGCCACATGGAAAGCTAGCTTGGAGAACAAGTCAAGAAGTATTCTTAAACCTTCTTGGACACCTAAGGAGGATATGTGTTAAGAAGAGAGACATTTCACAATTTGGCTAGACAAGTGTCTTGCTTAGTAGCCACACATGTTTTCCCACAAAGATAAAATTGACTTAGAAAACAAATTAGCAAGGTTATAAATAGAACATGAGCCCCTTGAACCTACCATTCACACGCCTCTCTCTCTCTCTCTCTCTCTCTTGGCCCACACTTCATCGCCACAACCAATCGCCGCCCTTGCACGCCGGGACCATCGCCACGCGAACACCAACCGCCAACACGCCATCATCACCATCATTGCCATCTCTCTCTAGTCTTGTTATATTACTTTTGTCAAAGCAAAGGTAAGTAGACTTATAGTCCTTTGATAGGATGAATTAAGCTTGTGTTTGGTTTATGTGCTTGCATGAGAATGGTTGTGTATATGTTTGCGTTTACTCGTGACCCATCACCTACGGTGGCGGGATTATTGATATTGATTATTGCCTCAATCGAGGATTATCTGTTATCGATTATGCCTCATTCGAGGGTTATTTTTACTAATCATCGCTTCATTCTAGGGCGAGACGACTCTACTTAATGGTAAGGACCGGTATGGAACGGGTCGAGCAAAACAATGGAAAAGTCTTCCCGGGCCAAGGATGAGTTGCCCCGCAAGGGATGCCTCGATAGGTGCACACTAAGATGCCCGTCAAGTGAGAACAGTGGGCCCGTGAAAATCCATGACCTTACCGAACTAAATTGATGGGTATCGCATGCATACTTGCAACTTTCCGGGGAGGCCGAAAATGGCTTGACGAGTTCTTGCTGCTTCGATTGCTTTATCATTTGATTGCTTGATACTTAGGCTTGGCATGGAGCCGTCCTCCTATCTTAAGCTTATGGGTTTTACGTATTGAGACTCGTTCTCACTCCGTCTCCTTTTTAGGCTTGTAGATATGGATGTTCCACCGCTTCCACGTTTTGGATATGCTATACCGTCGACATTTTATTACTATGTACATAGATGAAGGGCTCAAGAACTGGGTCCCGCATCATAGTAGGGTACATGTGGCATGATGGCGACATCGACGGACCGCTCGGGATTCAACGGCGGCGAATGATCGCATGCCATGGGAGGCCGCAAGCTAGGAACGGCCGCGCTAAGTCACATCGAGGAGGGAAGCCAATTTGTCGCCTCAACCACACTAGTGGAGCTACACAACCCTTTACCCTAACCTTACTTGGATATTGTATACATACGACTAGTAAATGAAACATAAATTAGCAAAATTATGGTGTTACCTCTTGTTGTGTTTTGCTTGTTGAGTTTCGTAGGGATTAAGCTTCCGCTTGTTGACAAAGAAAAGAAAGTAAAAGAAGCAAGTCGAAATGAGGACGACATGCCCGGAACATTATATGTCCTTCCTCGCGGCGCCATGGGGCATTATAGATTCGGTTTAAGCCTTTTTTTTGTCAATTTAATCCTAAAATTTTTGTATTTGTATCAATTCAATCCTTTTGGCCAATTTTGAGCGGAAATCGCCGATATGATAATTTTTCATAATTTTTTCATAATTTTTCTAATAATTTATTTTCTACTTTCTTTCTCTTTCTTTTTTTTTCCTTCCTTCTTCCTTTAGCGGCTACCGAGCTCAAGAACCGACTAGAGGTCAAGATCGGGCGAGCCGACCTTGCTAGTGGCTAGCGAGGCCGGGCTCGGCGATTGACTGGAGGAAGAAGGAAGAAAAAAAAGAAAAAAAAAAATAGATAAATAAATAAATTAGAAAATTATTAAAATATTATTAACGATTTTCAAAAATTAAGAAATTTTGGAATACAATCATTGAAGTGTCTCAACTTTTAGAAAGCATTATACCGATAATTAATCATGCCGGAAAATGTGATATATCATTTTCAATGATAAAGGCCAGTCAAAATCATTTAATTGGAAGTTTTTACATAGTTCTGGCACTAAAATGATCCTTAGTAAAGTTTTGACACTAAATTGGTTATTTGGTAAATTTTGATAAATGAATTCTCAAATCGCGTGGCACATGAGTTACGTAGTGAATAAAGTTGTTGAGTACATCATTTTTCCAAAAATTGAGAAATTTGGGTTAGAATGATTGCCGAACGTGCCCTAACGGGGCATTTAACATTTGCTTTTGGACTTTTGAAGTAGCTTGCTGGGCTTGCTTTACAAGGAATCGGTATTTTGTAAAGGAGTTGATCTAGCGAAAGAACGGGAAAAATTACCAAAAAAGTCCTAAACCTATTGTAATTATGTCAATTAAGTGCTGCTTTTTTTGTCAATCAAGTCCTAAACTTTTTGCATTTGTACCAATTCAATTTTTCTAGGCAATTTTGAGCGGAAATCATTGACATGAGCCACCCTGGCTCGATGTGGCAATTTTTCATAATATTTTCATAATTTTTCTAATTATTTATTTTCTACTTTCTTTCTCTTTCTTTTTTTTTTTTCATTCCTTCTTCCTTTAGCGAGCTACTAAGCTTAGCGACGAACCCAAGGTCGGGATCGGACCGAGGCTAACCTCGCCGGTGCCCAATGAGGCCGGGCTTAGGGATTGATTAGAGGAAGAAGGAAGGAAAAAAAGGAGAAAGAATAAATAAATAAATTAATTAAAAATTATTAAAATATTATTAACAATTTCTAGGTCGGGCTGATCGTGCCACGTCATTGTTGATAGCCCTACGTCGGTGATTTTTGGCCAAAATTGATCGCAAGGATCGAATTGACACAAATACAAAATGTTTAGGACTCAATTGACAAAAAAAAAAAAAATTGGACTCAATTGGCACAATTACAATTGGTTTAGAACTTTATCGGTAAATTTCCCCAAATGAACGTCAAAATTTATTGAAATATATTTCATATGGGGATTATTATTGGTCAATTGTATTATGTCAATTATATATGAACATCACATTTTCAAGTTTAAGAAATTGAAAAACTGCTTAACCATGTACGTGTTTGAAAAAATATCAACTTATATTTAATTCATCGATGCCTCTTGGTAAATAAATTTACCAATTTCTACGAAATGAAAATTGAGAACCACCCTTTGGTTCTATGGATCTACCCGGGAACCGGGCCATCGGTTTGGTCGGTTCCCGGGTGGATACGTGGAATCGATCCCACCGAGCAAGGAAAGTAAAACCCACCGAAATTAGACTAAATTGAATCAACAGTTAATTGGGCCAACTCGTGTGAATTCCAAGCATAAAACATGAACAGTAGCCACTGAATCAGAATACTCGAGGACAACAAGAGGTCCAATTTCAATTAGACTTAAATGCTGAATTCAATTGACAACATAGATTCACGCGAAAACAAGAAAGAAAATAGCCAGCTTGCGGAATCATCATACATAAATTATGATCACAGATATAGCTTGCACAATCACCAACTAGAAAGCAAAGCTCAATTTTTTTTTAAAGATATACACACCGCTATATATATATGGACTCGTCCGGTCCGGATGATTCGGGTGGACGGTTCTACCGTAGAACCGAGAACCAAACCGGTACTCACCGTTCTCATTTATTGGAACTAGGAACTAGACCGGATCTCATGGAAACCGCCCAAAATCGGCCGATTTGGTCCGGTCCGGATGATTCTCGGTTCTTTTGCACAATCTTACTTAAAACTTATCAAGAACTCAGATCTCCAAATTGTGCATTGCTCAAGAGAGACAAATAGAGTAGAAGAGTGGCTTATCAAATCCCCAAATTTGAAAATCCTTCTCCACAATTAGATCTCCAGCCCCCTCAGGCCTTATGAGATTTATATTATTCTGAAGCCTGCTTATTATTCTCTAATGAAAGGCAAGGAACATTCACCAATAAAAGAAAAAAGAAAAAAAATGGACTGCCGGAAGATCATACAACACTAAAATAAAGAGTCTTGGATACTTACTAGTATCTATTTGAAGATACGGTTTAGTCGGTTATCTATTTGATTACCAACTTAATTATTTATTTAATATATCTACTTGTTCAATAACTTATCCCTTTAAATTCGATCCACCATCAAGTTATATTTGAATTTTACGAATGTGTCTGGAAACTCATTTGTATTGGAAGATGTCATAAAAAAAAAAAAACTTGAGGTTAGTAAGATTAATCATCTACTGGACCACCAGTAAGTCATCAATTCCTTGGACCTTTACTAATAGTTTCGAGGGAAGATAATACAAATGGTCAATGAACTTTGGCCAAATATATAATATCATCCTTAAACTTTTGATTCGTTCAATGTGGTCCATGACATTTAGCTTAATGAGCAATGTCAATCTTGAACTTTTGATTTGCTCATTGTGATTCCTAAACTTTTGGTACATTGTCAATTTAAACTATGAACTTTATGAAAAACATTTATTGTTGTCCTTGAACTTAAATCAATAACATTGGATATTTCCATATAGTCTATGGACTAGATAGAACACTTATCGAAAGTTCGGAAAAATTACCAAAAATGTTCTAAACCCATTTAAATTATGCTAATTCAGTTCAATTTTTTTTTGCCAATTGAGTCATAAACCTTTCTTCAATCATTTCGATTTAGTCCATTTAGCCCGTCGGTGTTGACGTGGATAATTTTTAATTATTTTCTAATATTTTTTCACATTTTAAAATTTTTTAAATATTTTTTATATCTTTTTTCTTATTTTTTTGTCGGCAGGAGATTGTTGGACACAAGGAGAGGGCCTACGAGCCCTTGCTCGCAGCCAGAGAGAGGGCAAAGACCCTCACCAATGGATGTCGTCGGTGGCCTCCCGCCAGCCTTTAACCCAAAAAATAGAAGAAAAGATAAAAAAATAATTATTTAAAAATAATAAAAATTATTAAAATGTCCACTTCAAGGCCGACAAGCTAAATAGATCGAATTAGCACAATTGTAAAAATTTTAGTACTCAATTGACTAAAAAGAAAATTTGGACTGGATTAGCACAATTGCAATAGGTTTATGACTTTTTTTATAATTTTTCTCCAAAAATTTCAAGGATCATGTTGAACAAATTGAAAGTTTAAAGATGTCAATGCACATTGGATTAAAGTTTAGGGATAATTTGTGTAACTATACCTAGTTATAAAAGTGCATGAGGTGTGCTTGTTTGGTCGGAGATATATTTATACAAAAAAATTTATTGAGATCATTTGGCAAAAGGACACCTGAAGTGAGAACATTTGTGTCGGCGTTCTTTTTGGGCAAAAAAATTTTTTTTTTTACAAATAGTGAACTTCGCTGGAAATCATATGTGGCATCTATGTGGCTTGCCAAAGGATCCCAGTTAGAAAAAAAGTCAAAAATTAATTAAAAACTCCATGTAATATTAAAAAATTAAAAATAAACTAAAAACTATAGCCCTTACTCGCAACTTTTTATTTTATTATTATTTTTTTAATTTTAATTTAAAATTAATTTATTTTTAATTTTAAAAGTCTAGGTGGACGCCACATGGCTTGATTTTTTTATTAAAAAAAATTACCAAGTATTGTTAAAAAAATTAAAAATAAATGACACGTGATTAGTTGGTCGAATTTCTCGTCGTTGGACTTAAGTGATTGTTTTTTTTCGATTTGGCACTTAAGTTATTCAAAAAATATATTGGACAAAGTGGCGTGCAAATATTAATACTTCATGACAACCCAATTTCGATAGGCTAAGTTTATAGCGGAAAAGACATTATGGGGCTTGGATAAGTAGCGAAAGTGATGTTGGGGTCAATTATTTGGTGAGCGGTGAATTATTTGAGCTTAATTCTATAGTTGAGGCGATAATTTTAGTTGGATCGTTTGTGATATTATTTGATTGTGTTAGTCAAGTAAAACGGTTCGTGTGAGATTTTGGTTCGAGATTGAGCCGTGAAGCCCTTGAACCGCCTCAACCACTCCCACCACCTCTAGCTCCACTATAAAGGCCTCACATTTTTTTTTCAACCTCTCTCCTTCCCTCTTTCCCTCTTGTCCTCTTTGGCATTACCACCGAGAGCTGCCCCATGCGGCCGGCCTCTGGCTCGATTGCGGATTCTCGGGTCTCTGGTAGCTCACCCTAGCTCTCGTGCGTCCTCTCTCACTTGTTCTCTGGTCGGCGTAAAGGACGGGAGTTGGGCTCGTTTTTGGCAATTTGATTTTGTTTTCTTGGGCGACAACTCGGCAGTAATTTCTACCCTTACTACTAGATTACTTATTGTAGTTGGTTTGGCGAAATGGAGCGATATGGTGTTGGTCGATTGGGGCGTTTTGTGACGTCCCGAAATTTAGTCGTAAGAAATTATAAATTCGTGGATAATAAATTTGGTTTTGAGGATTTAATAGGATGATTGGTTGTTCGCTTGTTAGAAAAGTCAGTTTAAATAGTCATTTGCTAGTTAGACTTGCGATTAAATTTAGTCTTGCCAAATCCTAAATGCGAAAATCTCATTTTTGTTGATCGAGAATGACCATCAATACCCATTTGTAATTACATTTTTGACCTAGATTTTATTAGTGTAAAACAAAGACATTTATTTATGAATTGAAATTTTAGTCGTAGGCCCCAATTTGATTTTTTAGCCGAAAAACCCCTCGCCTCACATTTGCAGCCGCCCCATGTCCCTATTGATGTCTATGTTCTTTCCCAAGTTTCACTTTGGCTCTCTCTCTCTCTCAGCTAAAGCGACAAAACCCCCGCCATTTCTTCGTTTTTCCTTCTTCTGTTTCGTCTCCTTCTTTCTTATTATGTTTTTTTGTTTGCGTGCGCCAGCCACCTTCACCACCCTACCTGACTACCACCTGCATCACTACCTTCCGTCGCCGTTGCTTCGTCGCACCACTAGCCGCTTGTAGCAACCCGTTGCCACTCGGGCTTTCTTGAACCCTGTCGACCCACCATTGCCACCTCAAGCTCGCGACACTCCTAGGATCGAGAGACAACGAGGCCCTGCCACCGTGCTCTGTTCTGCCACCGCTGCCTAGCCTATCCCCTCACCACCCCGAAGTTGCCAGTGCCTAAGCTGCGTCAATCCGTCGCCGAGCTCAATGGACGGTTCGTGACGTCGTTTTCTTCACCTTCCTGCATCCGAAGCCCTGTTAGCTTTGTCAGCACACCCTGACGCCGTCCAACCCAGATCTGGCTGCTGTCCAGCCCCGTGACTCGCTGACTCGCTATGCCAATCGTCCCGATGCCCGTCGGACCACCTAGCTGGTCCGGCTGCCTCTCGTTACTCGTGGCCATCCCCCCCCCCGCCCCCGACGCCGCCATCAGCCCAGCTGCTCCCGACCAGCCGCCACAATCTCGACCCCTGCCTATCAACCCGAAACCCTCATCGCCGGTGAACTGTGGACTTGAGACCCTTGGACCCGAACCACCCAAACCGAAATCCTAACCAGTAACTCCCAAACCCGAACCTCATCTTTGTTCAGCCACAGTATAGTTTCCTCATTGTCGCCGCGGTCCCGACCCGAGGTTGAGCTCACCCAAAGTAGCATGTGGACTCGACCCGATAAGGGAGTTTGTAACCCGGCTCGAGAATCCTACCCGACATCGAATGCAAGAGTTGTGAGTTAACCCCTCAACTCTAAATAGGGTGTTAACTGCGTTTAAGGATTAGTTTTATTATCGTTATTTGTTAATTGGAATACTTAGTTGGGCCGGATAATTTAATTATCTACGATCAAATTATTTATCTAAAATCAAGCTCGCTAAATATTTTGGTAATATTAACTAGAATTTGGATTAATTAATTGAGTCGGATTAATTAAGTATGGCATGGGTAAATAATTAAGTGTTAATTATTTATTAGATAATTATTATTGTGTAATTACTGCATTATTATTGGGTGATTACCTCGATAACTATGGAATGTCATGACTAATGTGCATTTGATGATTGATTACCCCGTATATGGATATAGAGTCTAGTAGATAATATGTGTATATATGTGACCGTGTATAAACTGAATTTTTGAGCATAAAAATGGTCTTGAGCCAAGTTTTAAGCACAACTGTTTGTGAGTGCATTGAATTAAATGCAAAGATATAAATTGGTTCATTGTCTATTGTGCTTGAGTGGTCACATAAGAGACACCGTTCTCTCGGGTATATGAGGACAAAGCCAACCCCGGGTATGAGGGTCGAGCCTAGTAAGTTTGTGCCTAGGATACTTGGAACCATATGACTTAACAAATGCCGGTCGCGGCAAGGTGCGGGCCGATGCTCCCCTACGGGAATGTCTCCATTGTTAGTCCATGTCGAAGATACTTGAAACCACATTACTTGTCGGTCGCCATCGCGAAAGAAATGGGATGAAGCCCGATCACGGGAGAGCATGGTTTTGCTAGATCGGGAGTGGTCATTAATAACCGGAACACGTGTGATGCATTACGTATGCAAATTGTGATGAGTGTTCCGGTTATGTGCCTTGATTGTATGCAATTGATTGCATGGTATATATAAACTGTTTATGTGTGGGCCAAGGTGAGGTAAGAACGCATGTGATCGATGAGTTGTTGTAATGTTATACTTGATCTTGTGGTAATTATAGTATGGCGTGAGTTGCACACTATTGATCTACCATCGATATTTTCTGCATGTTTTGGTTGCCTTGAGCTAATCGATGTCTTTTTCGAACTTAGGCGTTGACTCATTGAGATTTTATATCTCACTCCGTTGTTGTTAACGTTTTTCGTGCTTTTAGCCGTGAGAAGCTAGAAGTGGGCATAGATTTTTTTTTTTTTGAGTGGCACAAAGTGGAGTTAACCCCTAAACCTAATATGATATTTTTTAGGGTTGTAGGAAGTGGCCCTAAGGTAGGGCTTGTATAAGCGTACTTCCGAGGTCGTCGTAAATAAAAATGATCGTTGATGTTGTTGATTGAGGTGATTGTTGGTTTGATGTCCTCGCTTTTTTTATCTCTGTTCATTTTGTAATTGCTTGGGAGTAACACGTTCCGCATGCGTTAAATAAAAGAAAAAAATAATGGGTCGATGACGTGCTTGGGACGTCATCTTTTAATGACCTGAAGTGATTTGATAGGGTTGTTGCGGGCCCGGAGATCAAGGCATGACAGTTCTTGCATGGCCAAACAAATGGCCTTGCATGTTGGATCGATTTAGTGGATTACAGTCATAGAGAGATGGGTAATCGAGATCTATAAGCTAATCGTGATATATATCGTCGACATGAGATGAATTGGACTTTATACGGTCGAGGGGCCAATGGTGTGAGTTATAGAGGCCTAATTGTGGGGTTTCATTGCTTGTACGTAATTTTGTCATTCGATTTAGTGATTGTGAGGCATGAGCAACAAGATTTTGCTATTCGTTCGTATTAATGTGATTGACGTCGAAGCAAGGGGAGTAGGAAGTGTCACGACCCGGAGCTCGATAACATCCTGGCCATACTTGTGTACGGTTCTCCGGGATCCAAAGGCCAACAAATAAATCGCGGAAGCACAATAATCCACGTACATAAAACAACAACGCTACGATAACTTGGGATGATAAAAACACACTTATGTACATATACACAATTGTTACAACCTTCAAACCTAGGAGGGCCATGCACTTGTGACCACCTATAACAAAGATTGCGTGATCGAGCCCGCTATGCTTCCAAAAGAAAATACTCTAAAAGCTCAAGAGGCCAACTACCCTAGGCCTCGTCCTCATATCGGTACGATATCGACTCGCTCCAACTCATCTCGTCAAGCTCGGGTTGTTCCGCATCCGATCGCTCTACAACCTCCCCATCTTCTCTTGGTACCATGACCTTGGGGAATATCGAATCTTCGGGCGGATTATTCATGCTGATGCGAGTGTCGAAAAACAACGAACCCACGACGGGGTGAGATAAAATCTCGATAGCTAGCCCCTAACCCTAGGTTAGGGCTCTAGTGTCTCCGGACAAGTTTTAAAAACAGCAACTTTTCAACATATCCTTCTTCGCCTCAATAATTCAACTAATAAATCCGGAATATTCCATACTTGTTAAAATTCTCATACTTTCTCAAATATTCTACATTACCCTCATATTGATATTTCACGTCTGTGGAATAAAAAATATTCCACGTTGCCCAAAGCCCGTATTCCACGCTTAGGCTATCGTACAAAATTCCACGTTACTCCGAAAATTCCACGTTACTCCTAAAATATTCCACGTTACTCCACGACTTCACACAGTTCATAACATTGGCCTCGGACCTTTATGGAACACGGCTCCATATATATATATATATATATACTAGGGTCTGGACACATAGGAATACGACCCTTAAATCTGGTCTCGGACACATAGGAACACGATCGGATTAAGTCTCGACAATTAGTCGAACACGCTCACTTTGGTTCGGGTTAATTGAAACTTTCACTTTCGATCTCGCAATCGGCGAATACGGCTTTGGCCTCGACTTGATTGAATACGACCTTCTACTTCTGGTCTGCAATCGACAATACGGCCTTTGCTCGCTTTGAATACGCCCTAAATCTCGGTCTCGGACACATAGGAATACGACCGGATTAAGTTCGGATAATTAGTCGAACACCTACTTTGGTCTCGGACACTTAATTGAACACGCTTTTTTTTGGCGTAATCGCCTCGGGATATTATAATACTCATGCCCGTTCAACGCCTCAGGTATAATAATAATAAAGCCCGTCCACACCTCGGGCAACATGTGGTCTTATGAAATCGAACCCCGCGTCTACGTCTCGGGGTAAATCCCACATTTTCTCTTTCTTCCACTTAAGACCATATACCACAATAATTTCCCGTTCGTCCGATACCGCGATCCTTTAAATACTTCCGATCGATAATTGCCCGTGATTTGCTAGATTCTTGTTAGCGATTGACCATTCTCCCAACTTTCTCATAAAGATCGGCTGCGATTCTCCTTTTTCATTGCCCATCGGACCACTCGATTAAATTGTTGGCAAATACTCGATCGGAACCACGTGATTCACTACGTTAGAAAATTAATACATCGGGCCACCGATTATTTATGCTACCATAGAATTCAATCCATGTCGGCGACCATATTATACTAACGTAGCGAAATTAATAGCATCAATTAAAAGTACACTAACGTGGGAATTGATCCAGGCCGAACCATATTAATTTCTAACGTACAATTAATTCACGACTATAGTACTAAACTATAGTAACACCACATTTATTTAATAGTGGCATAACGATATGTTGTCACATATAAAGTAACTATAGTTAGAATATAATCCAACCATGGTTAAAACAATAACTAGAGTCAGGAAGAACCTAACCATGATTAAATATTTGCATAAAGTAACCATGGTCAAACTTTGACACACACAATCTCTCTTGACTTTCTATTCATGCAAGATCCAATTTTCTCTCCTTCCTCTCTTCTCGGCTGGCATGAAAATGACCAAAACCATCAATTTTTCACCCAAATCTACTAAATCTCAGTCTATTAGCACCTAGATACCAAATCTAAGGTTAGGAACCAACTTACCACTATTTTAGAAATTTTCCGCAGAAACCGAAGAAAGGCCCCTCTCAAACGGGTTAGATTTGCCTCGTCCCGACCTTTGCCCTTCAAAGGGACCTACGGGAAAAACACCCAGCCAAATCTAGCTTATAATATGTCCCTGGAAAGCTAAGACAATAAGCTTTCAAATGGAGTGGTCTTCCTCAAACCGACGTCGGACAAAAAGTTTGGGGTTCGGAATAGGGCGCGGGTTGGGGGGAGGAAGCGAAAAGAGAGAAAGTGGTCACAAATTTTGGGTGGAAAAGATGAGATGATCAATAGTGAGGCAATTATTGGTTTTGAAGTGATTGAAGGGAAATTTGGTAATTTTATCCTTCTTTGACTAGTCAATTTGCACGTGGGGGATTTGACCAAAATGCCCTTTGGCAAAGTGAAAATGGGAAAATATCCAGGGTAAATGGGTCATTTCCTTTCCAATTTTATTATTTCTGAACCCTTTGGGGCGATCGCAAGAATTTTTTGGATGAGGAAACGTCCAAAATTTATTTATTGAAACCTAAGGTCCGTCAATTTGCGTTCGCGATCATCTCGATCAATTGAAGGATCTCAAACTAAGGCGGCTTTTAGGAGTTACGCGTATCCCGTGATTTACATCACATTTAAGAATTTCTCGGCTGGGGACTTTGGTTGTCTTCATTATGAGGGTCATCTAGTTCGATGGGCGCGATCGTTAGAAAATAATTTAGGGACGTTCGAACCCATACGGGTCAACGAATTACCGTGATCAGCGTAGGGTTTATCCAAATCGTTCTTAATCATTCTAGGATGGTTATTGGTGAATATTTCGACATTTTATGGCCAAAGAGTCATCTGATCAGTTCTTGGGTGCGTCTTGATTTTCTGTACCATTCATTTGTTTTCGAGGGATCACTGAGTGGATTGGTAAATACATCATGAGATATTTCTTATTTTTTCAAAGTGGGTGATTGGATCAGGAAGTCTCCAATTCAATAGGCGCCTCTAAAGGAGCAAGCAAGATGGGCCATGTCTCGACTGTCTCGATGAGAGTTTGCGTTCCGCCTCGAGACTATATGGAGGTTCGGTCATAGAGGTCTGGGCAATTATTTGTGGTGTTCGTGATTCTCATTATAGTATTATTATTTTATGATTAGATAGTATTATGGATTGTGCCTTTGAGTGTTTTGGAGCCTATGGTTGTGAATGGCTCTCTGATCTTCTAGCTAAATAGATGATCTAGTCATTGGGATTGGTACTCTATTTACTGAGTTTTTGAACTCACTCTTGTGGTTTTCATTATTTCCTCAGTTAGACTGATATGCCGACCTCTCCTTCTACTCTAAGATTTCGTTACGGTACTCCTGTCGACTTCTCGCACGTCTAGGAAGATTTCACAGACCCAAATGCTCCGTCTGTTTGTTTCATGAGGGTCTTTACCAAATTGGAGTCAGCTATAGGGTCATCATTTATTGGTTCATGGATGTTTTCATGAGGCTTGACGATGGTAACCTTTGGAGGCCGCTTCCACTCACTGGTAGCAGTGGAGAGGTCCGCAGCAGGGCCGTGGATAGAGGACTGGATTGAATAGGTGGGTGTTTGAGTTGGGAGCCACAGTGGTCGCTTTTTGATTTGTGTCGTGAGATGTAAATATGATGGTGATGGAGACGTTGGCTAGTACTCGGGAGTAGCCAGTCCTTCTGATTCCTCCTAGTGTACTTCTTTGTTTTGTTTTAAGCTTGTACGCGTATATGTGAAGTATTTAGCCAATTTGCTTGAATTATCTTATCGATTGTAGTGCCGATATTGGAACTTATGAAGGCCATACTCTTTAGGCACGTCCCATCCGTTTGATTGCACTTGTGGGTTGATAAATGGCTGACTTGTTTGGTATAGGCTTCCACATGCGCTATCATATTATATGTATATTAGATTAAAATAGAGCAAGCTAGCAAGAAGGTGGCGTCTAGGGCTCCGTAGCTGTGGGTTTGCTTTCGTTTTCATCATAATATAGCTCAATTCTGAAACATTTAGGACTTTTCAAACTCTGCGGTTGGCAGTTCAAAGTAGGCATGGCCATGGGCCGAAATCAGCCAGTTCCGGTTTGTGGCCATGGGGGAACCGGAACCGAACCCTTAAGGGGTGGTTCCGAGCCGATTTCGGGCCCCGGTTTCCGTTCAAAATCGAAAATGGAACCGTCGGTTTCGGTTCCGGTTCCAATTTTTGAATTTAATTTTTAAATAACGAATTATGAAATAAAAAGAATGAATAATGAAATTATGAAATAATAAATTACCAAATACAAATTATAATCAAATTTGAGGAGGAAAAAAAATGAAAGGGGAAAGGACTTGAACTCAATAAATTATCATTAAACGCCTACGTATCTTCTTGGAGATAAAAGAATCAAAACCCATGTAACTTTTTACCTTTGATAACTTATACTTATCTCATCATCAATCGTCGCTACCCGTTCCGATATCGGTACCCGTAGCTATGGTAGCTCCATCATCGAAAAATTCGGCTTCATTGTTGCGATCTATCTTTTGTTTCGATATTGAGCCTTTGTCTAATCATCGACACAAACTTGAGCCTCCACCGAATTCGGAGCTAATCTTGAACGTCGTTCGTCCAAAATATTGCCTCCAAGATTAAATGCTTGTTCAACCGCAATTTGTTGAACAATGGAATGCTAAAACTTGTTTTACAATGAGAGCGAGAATTAGGTATTAGGTTGAATGCCTCTTCCACTAATCTAATATCGTGAAATTTGTGCTTTGCCTTCGAATTTATGAAACTCAAAAGAAATGGTTAGATAGCTCTCTATTTCGAAATATTTCATATTGCTCCCTTTTGCTTTTTTTTGCCTATTCAACAGAAGTTTGTACCCTCTACTAATTTTAGCTAGGTCCCCTCTTTGTATGTCACTAGATTGAGAAGATCCACTATTACCTATATTATATTTGCTACAAAATTCATTATATAATTCTACTATTGTGTTTTTAATCATTGTTTGTATAGCTCTAACATTTACCATTTCAATTAAATGTAAACATTCATAATACGTATTCAAATAATCACCTAAATCATTTAATTTGCAACGTGGATAAAAAATACAAGTAACTAAATAAATAATAAGAATTTTGCTATAATAATGTCGCCATTTTGTTCGCATTACTATAATAGTGTCACGTAATTTATCATCATTTTCATTTTCTTCAAAAACTCCAACAATATTAATGCACTATATTAAAAATAAATGTATAGTAGGATAATAAACACCGAATAAAGTATAAGTTGTATCATTAAAAAATTTTAAAATATCTAAAAAAAAATTGCAAATATCCTACTCTTGTGGGTATAAATTAATTTGAGTAATATTATCTAAAATAAATGCACATAATAAATCTTTATATGCAAAAAATTCATTAAACAACTCGTAAGTAAGATTCCAAGGATTTGGAACATCTCTTGAAAATCTTTTTGATCTTTTTCCATTAATTTTACAAAATCTGCACCATTCTTTTATTATTTGGGGATGTTTTTATAAAAATTGAATTGTTATTTTTATTTGGTTGAGAAAAATATCAAGAGTTTTTAAATCATCTTGTACCCATAAATTTAAAACATGACAAGCACATATAACATGAAAAATTTATCCACCAAAAGCGAGTTTACAAATCTTTTCTAAATCGGCAATTGAAGCGGTATTTGCCGCGATATTATCAAAATCAATTGAAAATTTTTTATTAAGCAAATAATATTCTTCTAAAATTTTCCTAATTATTCTATAATTATTATTTTTCGTATGCCTATCATAAAAAATTCTAAATGCAATAATTATTTTTTTAATATTCCAATCATCATCTATCGAATGACATATTATACCCATATAAGAATGAGTTTACCAATGATCACTCCAAATATTGCTACCTATATGCACACATCCATTAAAATTCATAAAAAAGTTTTGTAAATATTTTTTTCCTTTTTTTTGTAAAGATAAAAAACTATGCATTTAAGTGTATTTCTAGGAACATGTTTTGCTTGTGGAGTACATGCATTTTGTGTAAATTTATTAAAACCAAATCTTTCACCAAAACTAAATGATAAATGTTCAATGAAAATAAATTTATCTAATTCTTTTTATATTTTTTTCATTATAACGAAATAAAGGAGAAGTGTTGGGATTGGTGTACCCGAAAATTTATTATTGCTTGATGTTAATTCCCACTTGGGTTGGATGGTTTGCCTTAAGATGTCCTTTAAATGTTCCATATTCGGCTCCACCTCGTATATTTGTATATTTTCCCACAATATTTACAAATTACATCATATCGTTTTGAACCAATATCTAATCTATCCGTCTTCATGAAGTGGTCCCTTATGTCGGATGTAAACTCCAATTCCGACTCCTTTATTGTTGACATTTCTTCGATATAGGTAGGATGATGAAGACTTTCTTGTGTTGGGACATGCTCCATATTGGGAATAATGTTGATATCATCAACATCGAATTCCCAATCAGCATAATCACGAGGATCACCGGGATAATTGGATTCCCCCATTTTGTTCTTCCCTTTGTCACTAGTTATGCTTCCACTTGCCATTTTTTTGAGAGAATTGAGTGGAAAGCGGATTGAGAGAATTGAGAGAATAGAGCTGATTGAGAAAATTAAGAGAATTGAGTGGATTGAGAGAATTGAAAGAATTTGAGAGAATTAAGAGAAATTGTGAGAAATTGTGAGGAAAAAATGAGAGATGGAAGGGGTATTCATAATGATTAGGATATAATTTACAAATTAATAAAGAAAGAAAACAAAAGGAGGGGGAGTGACTGTTGCCTTGCAACAGTCAAATGGGGACGGCTCTTTCCCCCTTTTTTTAATTTTTTTGTTTTTTTGTACCAGCTCTTTTTTCGGTTCAACTTTCTGAGGGACCGTAACCGGCCCCTACGGCACGGGCCGGTTCTAGGCCCAAACCGGCCCGTGGCCATGTCTAGCTCAAACACCTTTCGTCCGCAACCGATCATTTTCCTTTAACATTTCAGGAGGCCGTGAGAGAGTGTTTATTTAATAACGTGGTTGTCTTTTCTTGAATCCATTCAGAACTGAGAGCCAATGTATTCTTAGCTCAGAATGGACTCAAGGGTGCACTTAAGTTTATAAAATTTTGCGCTGGTCAACCACTGGGCTTTCTCTAGTCCTGGCCTCTGTTTGCTCTTTGTCATCATATATTGGTGTGGATTGCAGCGGAGTTGCTTTATCCAGGAGAAAGATTTAAGGATTACGCTCTACTTGGGGACGATATAGTCATTGCCGACAAGGCGGTGGCAAATCGATATCGTATTTGAAGATGATCGGAGTAGAGGTCTCATTGGCCAAGACACTGGTCTCTTCGTCTGCAACCGCTGAGTTTGCAAAATAATTTCTGGTTAAAGGCCTATCGATTGATTGTTCTCCAATCTCCGTTGAGGCGCTTCTTTCCTGTGGGAATAAACTTACCATTCTAAAGCTGCACGACTTGCTGTTAGTAACGGCTAAAAGTGCCATCATCGTTTTCATTCGCGGGACACCTCATGGACCAGTAATGTCAAGAACAAAACAAACGAAGAGTAGTTAACAATTTTTTGACCTACTCGATGTAACCAAGTTCTCTGTCAGCTCAGCATTGCTTGCTTCTCGCTCCAATTCCTCCGATATGTGCCCTTCTCTTCTTTGGAATCTTTCTCTGAATCCTACTTCTCATCCTCCTCCGACGCTACCAGTGACTCCTAGCCAGAGTCGTGGTCGGCGGGGAACCAGAACCGGACCGCACACCAGAGGTCTCCTAACGCTGGTCTGATCCCTGTGAGTCGTCTGATCATCAGGTGATGGTCTTCAATTTGTGTCCCCGTTCCGTCCAGATTATATCCTTGATCCCATGGAAAGATGTAGAAGCCGTGGAATCGATTCTAACCTCGTCTCGCCACGAAGAACTGAGTCTCTATCAGCTCCACTGAGCAAGCTTGAAGATGGAACAGCGGAAGCTGAAGACTTGCAAGGAACCCAGAGAAGCCGAGCTCTCTCGGGGGCTGATCAAATTCAAGATCCAGCCTACTGAACAGGGGCCGCCGAGCAGTTTCCTCGTTCCTTTCACGGGCCAATTCTGCCATGCTGCCTTCTCATTTCCTCCTTAGAGATTTCCCCGTTGACCAAACTGAGTGTCGGCTTCGACACGGATGATTTCATACCATCAGCCTTGGTTTGGCTTTAGGCCCTTCTTCTTCTTTTGCGTCCTCTTCGAACGAGTGACTCAAGTCCTTCACAGCTTTGGAGCTAACATGAGCAGCTAAATCTGGATATTCTTCTTCAACAATGACTGCATCAGCTAGCAGCGAAGGTAAACTCCGATTCGGGTTGTTCAGACTCCTGCAAATTCTGGAAACCAAGCGACACGTTAAGAAAACCATGCCCGGTTCGACGGTTCGACAATTCTTGCACTTTTGGTATTAATGTTCAACCCCGACTCGCGAAATTCAATATGGATTCCGTGCCAGCAGACCTTGGGATAGGATCGAGCAAAGAAACAGTAAGGATGAACAGAGGAAGTACAAGGAAGACCAGAAGAGTTTTATATTACGAAGGCTTGTACAAGGGACTTAGTTTTCTCTTCTTTTCTTTTTATGGGTGCTACCTTCAAATTGCCAACCCTTCCACCGAAAATCAAAAGCAACTTGCATGGATATTTCTCTAGATTTTCTACACATATCCCGTCACTTTTCTAGAAAATATCTAACTCTCCTTAAATATTTCTCGCAACTTCTTAGAATATCTTGAGCATACTTGAGACTTCTAGAAGTTGGATCATTGTTTCAACACTCCTTCTCGATCCAATTTCGTGATACTCCAGGCATATTCTACAATGTCTCAAACTTGGCTGGCGGTAGTGCTTTAGCAAATTTTGTCCGCCACTTGATCATCCTTCTTGCAATGTTTGAGCTCGATCTCTCCGTCGCTTTGCACTACTCATGTGAAGCCACATTCGATAACAATATGCTTAGTTCTCCAATGAAAAATTGGGTATTTCAATATAGCAATCGCGGATTTGTTGTCGCGATAGTGATGTTTCATGAATCTTCAGGTCACTGCCGCCGCCGGGCCCTCGCATTATTAAAGAAAAAAAAACAAAAAAACTCTGTTTCTGATCGGTAATAGACGTGACCAATTTGTGGTCGGCCCGGCCCACACACCTAGGCTCCCAAGAGAATGGACCAGCTTGGCTGAAATTTTGAAGGTTCACTGGGTGGGCTTGGGCCGAGTTTTAGGCATGAAATAGGTCAGCCAAGGGCCCGCCCGGCCGCCAATAAAACTATTCGACATAATAGTATCTGTTTATCAGCTTTCCTACCTTGGACATATAAGACCAAAAAAAATGATGCCCAATATTCACTATAAAAAAATAAATATAGCTCATAAAATATGGGAAAAATTAATAAAAATTGAATTATTCCAAGAATTTATCTTTGATTGATTGATTGGCTTGTCATTTATCTGTTTTTTAGCCATAAAATACAATGGAAAAATAGAAAACAGGTTGCCCATGTAGGCAAGCCGAGCTTGTACCCTTGCCTAGGCTCGCAAGTTCGGGCCTAGCCGGGTTCAGGCAAGGGCGATCCCATCTATCGATCAGACTATTCGATTAGATATTGTATTTGCATCTACTATGGTAAGAGAAGTCGTGTCTTTCTTGAATTGAAATGCCTCTATTTGGTTGTTCCAAGCATGTACTCGCAATTATATATTAATTAATTTTGCACGTGGATGATATCCACAGCTTGTAACATGCCAATCCGATGTTTGATTCTAGAAAATTTCCTATAAAGAGGGGTAGAGTAAAAATAAACCGGCCGGTTTGGTCCGGTTCCATAAAAATGGAACCGGTAATTGTTGGTCCAGTTCCCGGTCCGAGAGTGGAACTACCCACCCTAAAGCGAGCCGACAGTATTTTTTTTTTTTTTTAGACTTGATTCTATTTCTTAAGAATCTTTGAAAAAATCGTTATTTTTTAGCAAGCAACATAAACCCTAACAATGGCAATTCTCCTCTACGGGAAAGATTTATTGCACTAACAAAGTAATAATGACCTAACCTAAGTTATTATTACAACATAAATGCTGTACGAAGATGGATGTCTCAATGGTCTCTTAACCTACCCCATACATGACTAACCTTTGAATAGGTCCCAATAATTGTTTTACATTGAACGGTCCTGTTATTCTTTTATGGACACGTGGCAGTAGCAATAAAACTGGTTCCATTGCTGATAATACAGTTAGAAACAATAATAATCATGCTACACCAGCCAGACATAAGCAATTTATGATGTTTTCACTTGTGCTCGACAGGCTCCATAATTGCGCATGTGCGCTTTTGTTAGGAAAATTATCGATTTTGTCCAAAATTTATCGTTAATTCAATTCTAAATTTTTCAATTTTATTGATACAAGTCCTAAACCTCGCGCGAAACTCTAATGTCATCCTTCCGGCCAATTGCCACCGAAAATAACTGATTTGGCGATCCTCCTACAGCTGGATGCGGATAACTTGTAGATTATCACGTCATTGATTTTCAAAGAAGAATAGGTGGAAAGGCTACATTGAAATTTCGCACAAATGTTTAAAGCAACATTGACAAAAAAAAATTACAGTTAAATTGACATCCGTATAAAAGGTTTATGACAGATGAAGTAATTTTTCCTTTTTTGCTAATGCTCAACTTAGGTTGGCATGAACATTAAGTTGTGTTTTTTTTTTTCCGGGAAATGTAAGTCCACTGTAAATGATAATTGGATAGAGATGAGTGGTTGAAAAAAGAATTGGATTTTCAAGTTAGACAGATTAAAATAAAATAACTTAATTAGAGAAAAGCAAGTTCAGCGATCGATAGTGAACGTTTTACCGTCTATAAATGGTACTATTAAGCAACGTGAATATATATAGTCATGTGCCTTGAGCACACACTTTCATAAGCTCGTTCTTTTAAATTAGATGCCAAATTTCAGTTTGCTTAGGTACTCAAACCGTCTTGGATCCAGACAATCCTCACTTATATATGAGAGTTACGATTTCCAACAATAAATTACATCCTTTTTCTTCGAGTCAGCACGATGTCTTTAATAACCAAAATCCCTCGTACTAAGAATTGCTAGACTTGCATTTATTTGTTTCAAATCGAATTTTAAGTACCATTGCTTGATAACTTTGGCAAGCCGTTAGCTTAGGCCATTTACATGGTTGAATCGGGTTCGGAGTTCACTGCAGAAAAAGTACAATTGTGTGGTTATATCATAGAGAAAGGCAATAGTTTGTGTCTCCAGAGACAATTTAAAAAATCACAGGATGCAACACCATTGTTTTATCTATTGAGTATTTTTATGTTTTTGACAAAAAAAATGGAATATTTATTTGGTGTTTTAATAAAAAAGGAAAAATTATTGGATAGTCTTTTGCCTCTCTTATCCCAAAAGCTAACTCAAAGAATGTGATTTTTTCTCATACCTATAAACCGATCATCAATCCTTTCCATAACTGATGTGGGACAACCCCAACAATTTTCCCTTCACACATCGGGCATTTAGTCGGAGGAGCAACAACCCGTATCTCTCTTATATAATTGTTGGGCCCAGACTTGTTGGTAATCCGGGCTCGATAACGGTGTTGGGTAGTCTTGGACCTAGCTAATCCCAAAAGCTAGCTCAAATGATGAGATTTTTCCTCACACTTATAAACCGACCACCAGCCCCTTCCACAACCGATGTGGGACAACCCCAACAAAAATCATCAAAATTTTCCTAAACTTATTGCAATTGCGACAATTCGGTCTTAATTTTTTTCTTTTTGCAAATTAAGTCCTAAAATAGTTTTTATTTGTGCCAATTTAGGCCATCCTACCAATTTTAATCGAAAATCACCTACATGAACGTCGGTTGTCCTATTCGGGATAGCTAACACTAACGTGGATAAATTTTAGCCAAATTTTAATATCATTTTGAATTTTTCGTTTGATTTTTGTTTTCTTTGCTTTTCCTTTTTCCTTTTCTTTCCTTCATCCATGTGGCCAACGAGGGCTAGAAAGCCCTTGCCTAGATATGGGCAAGGTCATGGTCGCCTTTGCTCACTACCGATGAGGCTAGCCTAGTCCAAATCTAATCGAGGCGGCCTCGATCGCAGCCGCGGGCGAAGTGGCCATAGCCTTGCTCGTTGCGGGCAATGCCACCTTCACTCATGCTTGCGATGGCCTCACCTAGTGGCCTCGATGGCCTCCTCGGTTGGCCAAAGAGCTCCGGCAACTCTTCTTGGCTACAACAGGTGAAAGAATGAAAAAAGAAAAAAAAATGAATGAAAAGAAAAGATAAAAATAAATATATAAAAAATATTTACGTCATTATTTGCTCGTGCAACTTAGGACGCCAAGTATCCATGTTAGCAATTCATGGCTAAAATTGATCGGATAGATCGAATCAACATAAATTTAAAAGATTTAGGACTCAATTAAAAAAATTATAATTAAATTAACACAATTGTAATAGGTATAGAAGTTTTTTAGTAATTTTTTCAGCCTCAAACGCCATTGCCAAACTTGGTCCACTAATTAGATAGGTTTGCTTTTTGGGCCAAACCCGCCAACAAGCCCAAAAAGTAGCCAAATTTGCTCATTTCTGAGTGGGGCGGCTCTGCCAATTGATCACTTCTATCAAAAAAGAAAAAAATGACACAAATGACCTATAAACTTTGATTCAATACACAATGTGATCCCTAAACTTTAAATTTACTCAATGTGATCTATGAATTTTAGCTCAATATGCAATGTGCAATGTGGTCACCGAATTTTCGATTTGTCTCAATGTAAGACCGAACTTTTGGTACATTGAATTTAGTCTTTGGATTATATAAAAATGTTCAATATAATCTCCGATTTTGAATTTAAAATTTGCTTCATTTCCAAACTAGTTCCCCTCAAGTTTTGACTGAGGTTTGAAGTACCGTTGGAAACTTACAGGGCACTCAAATTGAATTGTCGACATAAAAATCAGTAATTTTGTCAAAGTTGGATCACCAAAAAATGGGCTAAAAAATGCAAATCCCCCCCAAAAAAAAAAATTTCTAGCTGACATGGACCGCTCCCGCAATTCATGCCGTTCACTTTTGGCCATTAATGCCATGGAAGACATTAATGTAATTTGTCCATTTTAATTTACAAATATCCCAATCAAATTGAGTAACCCAAAAAAAAAAAAAAAGGATTGCCCAATCAAATCTAGCTATTCTCCCAACATTCAACGCCCCAAAAAAATTTGGCCAATGACGTACAGCCACGTGTCATGAGTTGGCGTATAAATTTCTGCGCCAATGAAGGTCGAACCTATATCGGACTAATTGTTTGACTAGTCATCTAAATCGAGGCACGGGTAAAAGGGTTTGACTGAATTTCAATAAGATATGTTGACCATCGTATCGGACGCCACGTGTCCCCCTCCACAATTAATGGGTAGAAAAACAATAATAGGGGTAGATATCTTAAGATAATTGTCCCTTTTGCTAATGGTCAACTTAGTTTGGCTAAACATTGGCTGTGGTTTTTTTTCCTGGAATATTAATCCACTGCGAATGATAATTCGACAGAGATGGCGTATCGAAAAAGAATTGGATTTTCAGTTAGAGTTAAAATACAATAACTTAATTAGAAAAAGCAATTTAGCGTCGTAGTGAACTCTTTACCTTCTATAAATGGTACTATTAAACAACGTGAATATGCAGTCATGTGCCTTGAGCCCACACTTTCATAAGCTCGTTCTTTCAAATTAGATGCCAAATTTAGGTTTGATGAGGTACTCAAACCGTCTTGGATCCGGACAATCCTCACTTATATATGAGAGTTACAATTTCCAACAATAAATTACATCCTATTTCTCCGAGCCACCATAATGTCTTTAATAACCAAAACCCCTCCGTACTAAGAATTGCTAGACTTGCGTTTATTTATTTCAAATCGAATTTTAAGCACCAATACTTGATAACTTTTGCAAGTAGTTAGCTTAGGCCATTTACATGGTTGAATCAGGTTCATGGTTCACTGCAAAAAAGTATAATTGTATGGTTAGATCATAGAGAAAGGCAATAGTTTGGGTTCTAGAGACAATTTAAAAAATCACAGGATGTAACACCATTGTTTTATTTATCGAATATTTTTATGTTTTTTTGACAAAAGAACTAAAATAATTATTTTGCGTGTTAATAAATCACAACGAACAAACCCTTGATTTACTACTTTACTTAGGGTTTCGTGCAAGCTACGCAAAAAATATGTGATAAGTATAGGGGTAGAGGTCGGGTAAGGTTGGGCCTCAAAGGAAAAATCATAAAAAAAAGTCCCAAATTTATTACAATTATGAAAATTCAGTCTTAAATCTTCTTCTTCTTCTTCTTTTGCAAATTAAGTACTAAGCCTTTTTGCATTTTTTATGCCAATTTTGTTCAAAAATCTCTATCATAGATGCCGATTATTCTATGCGGGATAGCCGTGGCCGACGTGGATAAATTTTAGTAAAATTACAAGTATCATTTCGAATTTCTTTTTATTGATTTTTTTCTTTGCCTTTTCCTTCCTTCACCCACTGTGGCCAATGAGGTATGGGAAGCCCTTGCTTAGATTTGGGTGAGGCCATGGCTACCTTTGCCCGCGACCGGCGAGGATGCCCCGGCCCGGATCTGGGCAAGGTAGCCTCGGCCGCGATTCTCGGCGAAGGAGGCCATGGCCTCGCTAGTTGCGGGCAATGCCTCCTTCGCTCGTGATCGTGATGGCCCTCACCGGTCTCGTGGCTCCTCGATGGTGGCGAGCTCCGACGACCCTCGCTAGCCACAATGGTGAAGGAATGAAAAAAAGAAAATAAATGAAAAAAAAAAAAAGGAAAAGGAAAAGGAAAAGAAAAATTAAAACATAAAAAATTAAAAAAATATCTACGTCGCGCCGCTCGTGCCACTTAGGACGGCCGATGTTTACATCATTGATTTCCGGTCAAAATTAATCGGATGAAGTCAATCGACACAAATTCAAAAGGTTTATGACTCAATTATTAAAAAAAGAGAGAGAAAGTTAATATTGAATTAACATAATTGCAACATATTTATAATTATTTTAGTAATTTTCCTAGCCAAGTAATGAAGATGACAGGCCTTCTTCCATGGTCCACTCATTGGATAAGTTTTCTTTTTGGGCCAAACCCGCCGACTGGCCTAAAAAGTAACCAAACTTGCTCATTTTCTGGGTGGGATAGCTTTGCCAATCGACCGCTTCTATCAAAAATGGGAAAATGGCGAAAAATGATTTATGAACTTTGATCCAATACGCAATATGATCCATAAATTTTCAATATGTTTAATATGATCCATGAATTTTAGCTCAATATGCAATGCGATCACTGAATTTTTGATTTGTTTAATGTGGTGCCGAACTTTTTAGCAAATACAATTTAGTCTTTAGATTATATAAAAATGTTTCATGTAATTTTTTTATCTTGAATTTAAAATTTACTTCATTTCCAAACTAGTTCACCACAAGTTTTGACTGAGGTCTGAAGTCCCGTTGGAAACTTACAATGCATCAAATTGAATTGTCGACATAAAAGTCAGTAATTTTGTCAAAGTTGGATCACCAAAAAACTGGGCTAAAAACCACAAACCCCCGCGACCCCCACACCACCAAAAAAAAAAAAAAAATATTCTAGCTGACATGAATCACTCCCGCAATTCATGCTGTTGACTTTTCACAATTAATGCTATGCCATGGAAGACATTAATGTAATTTGACCCTTCTTTTTCACAAATATCCCAATCAAATTGGGTAACCCAAAAAAAAAAAAAAAACTTGATTGCCCATTCAAATTTAGCTATTCTTACAACATTGAACGCCCCAAAAAAGTTGGCCCATGACGTAAAGCCACGTGTCGTGAGTTAACATGTAAGGGTGCGTATGATAACATTTTTAGAAGTAGATTTTCGCTTTAGAAATACTTTCAAACGAAAATTCATTTGGTAATTTAACTTCAAGCATAAATCCGTTAGGCAAAAATATTTACTTTAAAAGAAATTTCTATTTCGAAATGAATTTTCACTTCTAAAGTTATTTTTTCCCCAATTTGAAAAGTTAAAAAAAGTTATTTCTCAACTTAAGAAGAACTTCTCACATCATCCTCTTTTTATTATACCCTCATCCGTTTTCCTCCGCCGCCACCCACCATTGACCATCTCCCCGCCACCGCCTATCGGCATCTGTGACCATCGTTAATCGCCGACCATCGCCCATCATCGCCCACCCCAAACCTCCGCCAACCGCCGCCCACTTGCAACCACCCACCGGCCGGCCCCGCCGCTAACCACCACCGGCCGCCGCTCATGACCATCGTCGCCAATCGATGATCGCCGCTGACTAATGCCGCCGCCCCCCATCTTTGACCACCGTTGGTCGCCGCCTATCACCGCTAGCCACCACCCATCGCCGACCACCGCCCACCCTCGCCAATTGCCGACCACGCCGCCGCCGCCGCCAACCACCACTGTGACCACCGCCGTCGAATTGCCAATTCTCCTGTCGGAATAAAAAATAACTAATATTTTAATAATAAAAATTATTTTTTAAAAAATTTAAAAAGTTTAAAAATGAAAATTTAGAAAATTTTCGGCCATCGACAATAATTTTTCATAGATGACTTCAAAAGTAGAGATTTTTAACCAAACGAATTTTTCTAATGAGAAATTAATTTCTTGAGAAAAATAGAAAAATTAACTTATGCTTTTAAATAAAAATAAAAAATCAATTTTTGACGAGAAGTTAATTTCGAAATAGAAGTATTCCCACGAGCGCCCTAAATTTCTGCGCCAATGAAGGTCGAACCTATGTACGAACTAATTATTTGACTAATCATCGAAATCGAGGCACTAGTAAAAGGGCGTGAGTGAAATTTTAGTAAGATATGTTGACCTTGACGTCGGACCCCACGTGTCTCCCTCCATATTTAGTGCGTAGAAAAACAATAATAATTATTGTTACCAAGTATAGAAGAAATAGAATAGAAATTCTTGATTTTCATGTAATTTGGTGTTTAGGAGATGATTGTGTAAGTTGATCTATATTTTTAATAGGATAATATTTTGTTTATCGGGTGCTTCAATATACTTTATTTATCTAAGTACCCAATTAAAAGTTTGTCACTCTACTTTCTACACCATCCACGATACCAATATTGACAGGACCATCTACGTTGGATTTAAGCTGTGATTTTTCCCGCATCTTTCAATCTAGAGGGTTCAAACACTTGTTAAGCATGTTTCATAAAGAATATTGGCCATACATGACACGACCAAATTTTCCTGCAGATGTCGAAGACACCGATCCGTAATTTTCTTCTCTCCTCCCCTCTGGCTCTCTCACACGGATCAATGAAGCGAGCACTTTCAAATCAGCTTAACGATCGGGACCGAATAAACGTGCGTGGATCATTTCTACATCACTCGGCAAAAATAATCTCCTAGTTCGGACTATTTAATCACTTCGATCGCTGTCTTACCTAATCTCTAGAGCTTCAATATATAACTTGCTTATTTTAATATGTTTTCTCGTCACAAAAAGGACAGGTTGTGCACGTTGTTTATCTCTTGATATAAAAACTTAATTGGAATTTGTACTCTCACACCTACAATGATTATGACAAGATAATAAAGAAAAGGAAAGAAAGAAACCGACCAACGTCTTGATCCAATGGATCCTCGGGTCAATAAGATCCGCACGATCATCAAGACGGAGAAGTAATCACGATCAACGGACAGCAACTGGAGTCCGCATCATCATCCATCACGTGCGCCTCCACCGTCGCCCATCCTCATCCCACTCATCATTCTCACTCATTTTAAATACATAAATTAAAATTAAAGTTAAAATTAAATTAACCCAAATCTCCAATCTGGCTCTCCTGAACTAAAATATAGTTACCTGACCACAAAAAAAAAAAAAAAACTAACATATTATTTAAAAAATTTAACCCGTGATCTAACTTTTCCAAATCTCGTCGATTCACCTAAATATAATTTTACATAATTAAATTAATAATCACAATTATGGTTAATAATAATAATAATAATAATAATAATAATAACGAGAAGACAAGGAAGAACACTTCACGCAGACGGCGATGGCATGAAACCAGAAGCTCTCTCTCTCTCTCTCTCTCTCTCGCTCGCCGGATACAGAGAAGCAGAGCACGTTCCTGTTGAAAACCCTAAAGCTTTTGTCTTGTGCCCTGTCTTGCTTCTCAAGCCATCATCGAATACATCGCCGCCGATCCCGCGTCATCTCGCCGCGGTGGAAGCCCATCGGGACCGGAAGAGATCGCCGGAGTTGAACCGGCTGGTCGTTTTTTTTTTTTTTAATAAACCCTTCTTCCGATTGATGAAGAGGCTGCACCGGCGCCTGAGGATTCTGATCCTCTCTCTCTTCTCCGTCTCCGTTTTGGCTCCCGTCGTCCTCGTTTCCTTCAGGCTCAAGCACATTTCCCCGACAGGTACTTGTGGTCGTGTCTCTCGCGAGGAATGGCATTGGTCTTGGTTGCGATCTTAGCTTCGGGCGGTTTGTTTGTTTGTTTTTTTCTTTTTTTTCAAGTCGAGGATTGATCGTGGGTTGTTTTTGTTTGAATCTGTTGTTGTTGCAGGACGCAGAGAGTTTTTGGAGGAGTTTTCCAGTAGGGTATGAATCTTGGGACTCTATCAAAACTTCTGTCTTTGCTTGTTTGCTTTTATTTAATTTTTTGTATGGTGTTGGTTAATTATTAGGAAAGAAGTTTATTTTGTGTGTTGGTCGTACGAACAGAGTGAAGTTCATGCTTGAGGTTACTGTAAGAAAAAGCTCACGTTGATATGCAATGTACCTCGTTTCAGTGTATGGACTTGGAGTTGCGGGTCTTTTATGCGACTGTGAAGATTGTTTTTCTATATTTCATTTTTGAGATTCGTTTTGTTTCTCTCGTGCAGAAATTTAGTGCAGATGTTTGGCGACTCAATTCAGTCGATCAGGTATGAGGATAAAGTTATTTGTCCGGGCTGCATCAAAGAGCCTCTGTGATTTTGGTCAGTGGTTAATGTATACCGGATTGGGGTTGCTTTTCTGTTGTAGGAAGAGGGTGAGGGCTTGAAAGAGCCGAAACAGGTTATTTATGAAGACAAGAAATTCGGTTCTGCGGTCAGCTATAGTTCTAACAGCATCCATCAGTCTGTGGAATCCAAAGGCGCTGCAGAAAAAACTCAAATCTCGGAAAGAAATGGTTGGTGTCTCTTTCTTCTATTTTTTGTTTGTCTTGACCCAAAGTGGATCTCTGATTATGACTGCATCAAAATCAGGAACTACACGCAGAAGTGCTAAGGAAGATGAGCAAATTCAGCATCGTGAAGTTCCATCCACATCTAGAGGCCAGGTACCCTTTAACAGATGAAAGAAGCTACTAATCACAGTTTTGGTTTATTTCTAGGGAACACAATGAGAGCTTAGCAATGACGCACTGGTTGGAACCTGTGATACACTAGTAGCTATTGGGAATAGAGAATACAATTCAAAACAGGGCTTTGATCTCCGTAGGGTGTACTGACATTATAGAGCAATCTAGCTTTATGGATTCACTGATTTCTACCTGTTGAAGTATGTCCCACATTGGTTGACAATGGATCCTCGATGCTCTTTATATTTATGTGGTCTTCCTCTACCTATCGGCTTAAGCTTTTATGTTGGACTTTCTAGCATGATATCAAAGCAAAACTATCCCTCCCGCGAATCAAAATTTCACGTGAATGTGTAGTCAAAATTCCACTTGCCGCTTGTAATCCGGTTTGCATGCACGTGAGGGGGAGTGTTGAAGTATGTCCCACATTGGTTGACAATGGGTCTTAAATACTCTTATATTCATGTGGTCTCCCTCCACCTATCAGTTTAAGTTTTTTGGGTTGGACTTTCTAACACTACCTTATCAAGGTTGATTTGTTTGCTAGCAAAGAATCTCCTACTTTGGTTGACACATACTTTAATCATGGGTTTAAAGTCATTCGAATATGTAACTCAGTAGGTATTTCTTAGGGTTCTTAGATTGATACTAGTGAAGTAATCATTCTTGCAATTCATTTGTCCTATTAGCATTTTGCTAAGCTCAAGATTTGGGGCATGTATTGCCATCCTATGTAGTGTTTCTTTCAGCCTTCCTTGAGCAACATTCAATTGGTGTCTTAAGGGGCGAATTCGGTTATTATCTGTTCATGTAAAGAAAAATTGCTTACTTGTTGTTAACTTTTATGTCACCATGAAATGGTTAACTGGCAACATGATTACAAATACAATTATTATCTGGTAATTTCTGGTCTTCATGATGGTCTGTCAGTTTAAAATGAGATAACTGGTTTGACATGAGAGTCCACTTATTCTATTGATATGATAATGTTGAGGTAGAAGACTTTGATCTACTATTCCATCACATCAGGCACGTGTGAATAGCTATTACATGCTGCATGTTGGATCATAAGACAGCATCTGGGGTCCATCTGCTTCGGTTATCTGAAGCTGTGGAACATAGGACATAAAGGTCACTACGACAAAGGGAGACTGAAATTGAACTGGTAACTGTGTTATATTCTCTGTGGCAGAAGCCAGAAACAAGGGGAGGAGTGTTAGGGCCTTGCGTTGGATAAATTTCTCTAGAGAAATATGAGGAATCCCACCATTGTTATAATGTGTGTGGTTGATTGTTAGAAAGATAACAAAAGACATTATGGTGAGAAGTACACCAGTAAATAGTCTTCCTCAGAGAAAGGGATAGATGATGTTACATTAATTTGTCTTGCAATGCCCCACACTGTAGAATTGTGTGCTTGACATTTGGAGAGTGTCAAGCCATGAATGGCTCTGTGTTTTGTTTTCTACAGTAAAATGGATTTCCTTTGGTTTTGAGAGCTTTGCGTATTCACCTGGGAATGAACCTTATCCATTAGGATCAAGAATAATGCGAGCTTCCCTATTGACTTTTCTATTCTTGCGTCCTCATACTCCATCTGGTTTTCCACTTGTATGATTGCTGTCCCCTGGGATTGCTTGTCAGTCATTGACTTGGCGTTTTACCATGTTCAGTTAACCACTAAAGTGGAGACTAGCTTTTCTTTACTTGCTCAGTTTTCCAGAAATGAATAGTATCATGACTTGCGTTGAACGAGTAGCATGCACATGTGTTGTTAGATAACATACTTTTCCTATTAACAAAAAACTTGGTGGTGATAGTTGTTATAATGAGCACATCCTGTTATTGAAGCACAATGGAGCATCAAGCTGCGGAAATGATACTTGATATTCCCTTTTGCTTTATTCTTGGTGCAACTAAGGGTAGATTTATCATGACCTCAATTCATTAAATGTATCATCTGCAATTTTTCCATTAATTGCAGGAGAAATTGGATCAAATTATGGTCCAACGAGTTCAGAATGGACAGCATCGGGAGCAAAGTTCGTCAGATAAAAAGGTGAAAGAGGTGAAAGATCAACTGATTAGAGCAAAAGTATACTTGAACTTTGCTCCACCAGGTAGTAACTCGCACATGGTGAAAGAGCTGAGACTGCGGATGAAAGAGTTGGAAAGAGCGACGGGTGATGCCAAGAAGGATTCTGATTTATCTAGGGTTAATTTAGAATGAGGTTCATCCATTCTTATCATTCCCTATGCTGGTTAATGATCTAGCTATTGAATTGTTTCCTCTTGGAAAGTTGGTGTCTTCAAGTATGAATAAAATCTACAAAAATCTGTTCTCTACTCTTCGGTCATTGCTTGCTGGTGTCATTATTATCTATAACAATAGAAGGAATATTAGATACCATGTATGCTTTGATTCATTTCCTCTTAAAGAAGTTGTTTAATCCTTCTTCTTTATTCATGATGCTATATCTACGGAATTGCAGAGCGTGGCAGAGAACAAAAGCCATGGAAGTTTCCTTGACCAAAGCCAGTCGTACCGTTCCAGACTGTTCATCCATGGCCACAAAGCTCCGTGCTATGACTTACAACACTGAAGAGCAGGTTCGGGCGCATAAGAATGAAGCTGAACATCTTATCCAGCTTGCTGCACGGACGACGCCAAAAGGTCTTCATTGCCTTGCTATGAGGCTCACTTCAGAGTACTTCACCCTACCGGCTGAGGAGAGAAAGCTTGGTAACCAGGAAAAAGCACGTGATGGAGATCTCTATCACTATGCTGTATTCTCAGACAACATTCTTGCTTGTGCAGTAGTGGTCAACTCAACAGTGGCTCATGCTGCAGTAATTGCTTCTGAGTTTTTCTTATCTTGGTGGTTTGATTTCATTTCCAGCCTTGATTATCTTCATTAGAGACTTGATTTGGCATGACCAGCCATTAATTAAGCATGAGATGATGAGTCTTATTAGAGGTTGAATTTGCTTCATATCTGATAGAGCAAGTGATGAAAGTGCTGGATCATTTCAATATTCCTTTTTGTATCTCAGATCTCGTTGATGCTATGTATAGCCCCTTTTGTTATGTATTAGGAATTTTGGATCACCCTTCCGCTATTGGCAAGTGCAAATCTAACGAATAATAGCAGTGATAAAAGAATTATGCTTAAAGGTCTTACAGATAAAATAAATTTCAGGATCTCCTTGGGATTTTTGTTGAGATTCTGTCTGTTTGTCTTGGTGATTGCCACCAGCCTTCCCTGGATCTACCAGTGCCATCTGTCCCAACTTAATTCCTCTCTTCAAAGTAGGACTGCCTTTCTGTTGAGATGGGGTGGAATATGGTATTTTAGCAATACTATGCAGTAAGACTATATACATTTGCCCTAGACACTGAATAAACATTGACTTGGAAACTTAATCGTGCACAACACCACTAGCAAAATTCAGCTTTGAGGGGAATACTTAAGGCACCTTGCTACCCAGAGTTCTCAGAAAGATTGAAAGGAGTCTCAGCCTGCAGTATCTTATCTGTTTTCCTTTTATCTGACAACAAATCTACCCTTTAGTCACGGACTGATGGAAAGGAAACCGCTCGATATAACAGTTCAGAGCACACGCAGCTCCCTAATTTTTCAATGCCTGCCCTTGACTTTTTTTTTTTTTTTCCGGTCGAATACCTTGTTTGGTCTATTAGATTCTTCAGTTTGTGCATTCTGTATTTCCATTTTCAAATTTGAGTATTGTGAAGCCAATTGTTAGTTAAAAGCTGGCAACCATGGTGGCTATTGACTAGGTGAATTTAGACAAATAAAACAGCTCAAACAGAATAACTGGTATGATTTTACAGAGTGAATCATGACATTGTTTTGCACCTTTAATGAATGGACGTGTTTGTTCGTATCATATAGTTATTCTACTTACTTATCAAGTAGTTTTTTCAATTACCAAGTAAAAGTTGCGGGACTAATTATGTTTTTTTCCATCTCACACCTATAACTGCTCTCAAAAATTGTAGTTTTAGTATCTGCCCTTGGTGAGGGGAAGTAGTGTATTTGTGTGCGCAATGCGCATGGCACAGTTTTGTGCCTATCAACACAAAAGTTGGAGGTACCTTTCGGTCTTCACAGACATAATAATCTCATAATATTGACTAGTATTGAATAATCAATTGAATGATAAAATTCTATTTGATCTGTAGTTTGAGGCAGTTTGATCATTTTCTCTCTACTTGCCACTTTATTGCTGCTTGCTCATCTTCAATCTTTTCATGCACACCCAAGGCATGTTTTGAAAGTTCATTTTCTTTTGTTTGGCCGATGAAGATTCTTTTAAGTTAGCCTCTGCTCTCATGAGACTAGCTAATGTCCCACTAATCCTCTAGTGCAAATGCTTGTCTGTTTAGCTGGATTTTACATTTATTCTTGCAGGAGAACGGTGTTGATGATTTAATCCCATGATTTTTTTTTTTTGTTTGAAAAAGATGCTGGTTGCTCATTTGTCACTTTTTGCAGGAGCCAGAGAAGATCGTGTTCCATGTAGTGACAGATTCCCTCAATTTCCCAGCAATTTCTATGTGGTTCTTGCAAAATCCTCCTGGAAGAGCGGCTGTAGATATCCAGAGCTTAGAAAATTTTGAGTGGCTTTTGAAAAAATATGCATCATCATTGCAGAAGCAGAATGCCCATGACCCTCGATATACGTCTGCACTGAATCATCTACGGTTTTATCTGCCAGATGTCTTCCCTCTGCTGGATAAGATTGTGTTTTTGGACCATGATGTGGTAGTGCAGAGGGATCTTACTAAGCTTTGGGATGTGAATTTGAAGGGAAAAGTAAATGGGGCTGTGGAAACTTGTCAGGAACGTGATGCTTCATATCGGCGAATGGATATGTACGTTGACTTCTCAGATCCATTTGTTTCCAAGAGGTTCGATGCCAATACATGCACATGGGCATTTGGGATGAACTTGTTTGATTTGCAAGAGTGGAGGAAGCAAAATTTAACTGCAAAATATGGCAGCTACTTGCAGCTGGTACGCGCACGATGCTCGTTTTCTATCTTTTTTTATCTTGTATACTTTATGCTGCTTGTTATTTTTAAAGGTGATGTTGATACTGTTATGCCTGCTTGTTATTCTTTGATTCCTCTAAAATAATTCTAGAAAGCAACGCAACTTATCAAGAGCACCATTTACATTTCATCTCCTTGGGCAATGAACTTTTAATTGGTCTGAGTTTGTGCTAACTAATTACTTCAATCCCCCATGAAATAGAAAGGACAGAGAGAATGCTAGAACGAGGAGGATGAGAAAGACTAGTGTATTTTCTCTATTTCGCATACAAAGTTCACAAAGCTTTACTTCAAATGCATTAAAAGGCTGCATATATCTCACATGACCGAGTCCAAGACTCTGAGCCAGAAAACAATGAGAATTAGTGTTTTGGAAATGTGGACTGATAAGAATTAAGAATTTAAATTGGCTTGGTCCGGTCCGGGTGATTTGGGTAGGTGAGTCCATAACGGAAACCAAACTGATATTCATCGATTTCAAATTTTAGGAGCAAGGAATCGCCCAGAACTGGCCTATTGGGTCCTGTTCTTTTTGTATATGTAATTGCTTGCTTTGGGTGACTTGAATTGGTGCTAGTTGCAGGAGCATGGGAATCCATTGTGGAAGGCTGGAACTTTGCCGATAGGCTGGCTCACTTTTACAACCAGACAGTAGCTCTGGACAGGAGATGGCACATACTCGGCCTCGGTTACGAGTCGAACATCGCTGCGAGCGACATTGACCATGCAGCAGTTATACACTTTGATGGTGTCATGAAGCCTTGGTTGGAAATCGGGATCAGGAAGTACAAGGGCTATTGGACCAAGCATGTCATGTATGACCACCCTTTCTTGCAACAGTGCAATGTCCACGAGTAGTCCGGCCACTTGAGGAGTCCTCTTAAACCACACGGCGTACCCGTTGCACTTGATTCTTCTTCAAGAACAAAGCAAGCTTTGATTCTTTCAACCTCGTACAAATTTTCGTGTAAAATTACTTTCCATTCTTTCATAGAGAACTATGCGGCCATAATCCCCCATTGGAGCAGAGATTAACCTAGTTGAATAAGGATCCCCCTACCCCCACAGCAGATTTTTGTAATGCTCTTAGTTCTTGGATGTACATAAAACTCGTCTCAGATTATTAAAGCTGCTTAATTATCGATGGATCGTCCAGTCTAAGTTGTACTTCGAGCATCATACTCCTTTTTGTGTGCCGATGCTGCAAAATGATCTTGGTCAGGATTCGAAACTCTCTCTTCGGTTTGCTTACGTCCCCGATTTCTCTTCGCAGGCTCAGCATTCTGTTCTGAGATATAGTCCGTGAATTGGCAATCCTGCCAACTAATAGACTCAATTTATACCTGGAGAGCCCTGCATGATGCTTTAGCTGCTGGACCTCTTGGGCTCCGAATAGCTCATTATGTCGGGTCGGATCCTTTTCTCTTTTGGGGTTCTCTCCAGAGAAGTCAGGTCTGCTTGCAAAGCGCTGTAGTGGCTCTGAATGGATGATGTGACACGTGGACAAATTGGGTTGGGCAGATGCGGATAGAGGATATCAAATGAGGGGCTTCCCTGCTATCCATGTGCTCTTGTGGTGGCTTCTTGTTTTGATGCAAAATCCCCTTCTCAAGCCTCCATCAAATAAACCATTCTCACTTGCCAATCACACAGCAACACATCTCTTTGGAGAGAGAGAGAGAGAGAGAGAGAGGAGAGAGATGGCCACCATCACTGCAAGCTCTGCAACCTCCATGGTCTCATGCAGAGGTCTCTGTCCTCAGAAGAGACCTCTTGGGATTTCATCCTCCCCTGTTCTTGGTAACTTACCCATCTCCTTTTTCTCGTCTTGGCCATTTCCTTTGGGATAGTTTTGAGAGGTGTTCTCACTGATTGATCACTAGTAGAGTCTTGTTACTTCAATATGGAAAGAGAAATGAACTCTCGTATCCTTCCTTTTCACCAATTATTATGGTCACAGGGTTGCCTGCAATGGCAACGAAGGGAAGAGTCAAGTGTTCCGCGGAAGGGAAGCCGTCGGAGCCGGAGAAAGCCTCCGGCGTGGGCATGAGCGCGTCGCTGGTCGCGGCCCTGTGCGCGGCGACCATGTCGAGCCCGGCCATGGCTCTGGTGGACGACAGGATGAGCACCGAAGGGACGGGGCTGCCGTTCGGGTTGAGCAACAACCTGCTCGGATGGATCCTGTTGGGGGTGTTTGGGCTCATCTGGGCTCTCTACATCATCTACGCCTCAAGCCTTGAAGAGGATGAAGAGTCAGGATTGTCTCTCTGAGCTTCGGTGAGAGGATCATTCAGGGGAATATGTAGAATCCACAGAGGTTGTTCACTCAAATGTGCCTGTAGCATAAACTACTCTTTGCTTGTGAAATCTTATGTGTATTCGTATTTTCGTTAATATTCTTCTCTTTCGAATCATTTGATCCTATATTACAACTTGGACTCTGGCTCATTTCCACTATGATCGGAAGATTTTGACTTATACAAAACATGAGACAAAAAGACAGTTCTAAATGTTAATATTTATATACGACGTTCACTTTGATGCAAATATATTTTTTTGAATCACTTAAGTGTCAATTTTTTGAAAAAGATTATTTAAGGGTCAACTCCGATAGGATCACTGAAATTTCTTGCCGTTAACACTAAAATGATTATTTTTTCTCTAATTTGATACAGTGATCTTTTTTGAATCACACAAATGCCAATTTTTTTAAAAACGATTATTTAAATATCAATTCCAATGAGGTCACCGTCAACATTAAAATGATTGCTTTTTTTTTTTTTTTCGATTTGACACTTAAGGTGTCTTTATACCCAAAACATGAAAACAAAAACTAAGGTTAGCCATTCTTGTAGATTCCTCGATTCTCCAGCAATTTCAAACCGTTTCAAGCTTCCCGAAGTTTGTCGGCAACGGAGACATGGTTCTATGCGTTCTTTCTAATCCTCGGTCAAAAATTTTTGCGCACGTCATCAATGAGGGGGCAAAGTTTTCTCCATCCGATAGATTAAGAAATAGGCAAACTAACTTCCAAGCTCATTTGAGTTCCGTTGATTTCAATGTCTGCCAGAGGAGTTCGATCTGCCCAGTTTTCCGACATAGCTTAAGAAAACAAGCCAAGGAGAAATTTAACCTGATTCGGCACGGTTCATTCACGCAATAGAGAATTTACAATCTGTAGGATAAAGAACCAGGAACAACCATAGCAATCATATCCAAAAGAACACAATCAAAGTTACCGAGAAAATCATGCGCATGCTTCAGTTCAGCTGATGCAGGAAATTCCACTATCAAGAGAGGGAAGCAATGTCAAAACTCCACTACCCCTCGACTATGCAGGCATGAAAAAAGAGCTTTTCTGCGCCAAGAAGCATTGAAGAGAAAGAGCTTACAATGATGATAGCTGCACAATTGGACTACTTTGATCAAAACTTAGCTTGCATTTTGAACTCGACATGAGGTGAAACAACGATATGGGAGAAGAAAAATCGATGAAGGTAATGGCATTCAACCCAGGACATGAAATATACATTGCCAAGTCCGACAGTGGCCTATATATTAACCGCAGCATTCCTCCTATAGTTTATCTCCAGACTCATTACTGACACACGATACTTGGCCTAGTCACTGCTCCATAGTCATTACACCAGAAGGTGCCTGTGACCACTAAAATGGAAGACTGATAAAATTTTAGCAAGGATGACCTCAATTGAGATGGCATTTAGTACAAATAATAAACAAATGGAACAGATACAGGAGATGCTATAGCTAAGTACCCTTTCTGTTGCTGGACACAATCAATCGTGTTATTGACAGATCCGCTTTACCTACCAAAACACATATCATTCCCACCATGAAATTGGACCCAAACCATCATTATCAAGCGATCCCTGTAAAATAAAAAGTTTAAAAAAGGATTAGACCTGCTTGACCAATCCGAACAGGTTTTAAAGAAGAGGAGATAACATAGAAGGAAACTAAGAAAACACTTGGGCAATCACATGAAGAGACATCAATCAATGGGGGCCATGAAGTAGTTAGCAGACGGTACTTCATTTCCTAATGGTGTGTGTGTGTAAGGAGTGTAGAGCTTGCAGCCATTGGCGCTAGACTAGAAATGCAGCCTCAAGAGAATAAAACAGAGAAACAAAGCTGCAGAAGCAGGCACCACACATGGTTTGAGAAAGAACTCACGATAATCACCATAGGAGCAAATGGCTTAGAATCTTTTGGTTGCTCCAGTGGAATTGAAGGATAATTTACACTCTGAACTCTGAATCTGATAGTCTGCATTTTATAAGACAGGCTTTTACTTTTTCAAAACAATCTCTCAAAGAAAGAAACTAAGTAGGTTACAAGTAAATTGCCGGAAAAACACGATAGTTTCAGTAATATATTTAAGAGACCAATGCAACATCCAAACCTCGCCAATCTCATCAATGGGATAAACTGTGCCTGATGCCTGATCAGCTTCGTTCTCCCCATTTGCCTCACGATACTCCCAAATCCATCTAAACCGGTTCCTGCAAATTATGTATGGGTTGACCAAAAATGATATTTCAAATAGAAACAATACATGCATGCACCACAAATAGCCTCCTAAAGAACCGCATAAATTTCCGGTAAAAATTAAGCATATTAAAGAAAAGATAGGCTCTTACCCATTTTCTAAGTCAGGCTCAAAACGGGATGGATGTGGCAAGAGATGACAGGGTATGTAAATGTCATCAAAAAATCCCATAGATACTGCCAGTCATAGATATGGCATTACTTCAAGTGTAACATATAGCTCATAAACAGAAAGGAAAAGAAATGAACTTTCTATGTTGACTATTTGGTCACCCATCAATTACATTAATTTTGTAAGCTCTTGCATGGATTCAACAAATCTATAAATAGAAATCAATACCAACGTAAAGTACCTCAAAAAGTGAAGATTTCAGGAAAATAAAAGAGATACTGCAACAAGAATTAATAACTTAAAAAGACAAGATCTCAACAAGATGAGAATGAATTCGAAAAAATTCAAAATAGTTCAAGTTACAATTACAGAGAGATGGTTCAGAACATCACGAGCTCTGCGAGATGGCAAGTCATAGAGAGAGAATATAGAGAAGGCAACACATTGACAAGAACAGGTGAAGATACATCGACCCAAAAATTCTCCTTCCCAGACTTACCTTTTTCTTTTCTGACAGAAAAAAAAGGGACTTACCTTCCTTCCTTCATTAAGCAAACTGACCCATTAAACTTCCTAACCTTCCATAGCACATGCCACCACCAGTCACATAGGTTCCTTTTCGCTTTCCATTAAACTTCCTAACCTTCCATAGAACGTCACCACCAGTCACATAGGTTCCTTTCCGCTTTTGAACGCAACTAATTGAAACCTAAGCTCAATTCTTGCCTTTTCTTCCCAGGTCGAATGTTACTTTAGGTGGATAAACCCTTTGCCCACCAAATATACCACAAATCCCACTGGGAAAATGCGAATCCTAGGTGATTTAGTGCAGGACTTTTTGCACTTAAACCTGTAGCGTGCAACTAAACATGCATGCATTGATTCCTCAAAACCACAGAGACAATTCAGCAGGAGAAAACTAGACTCTTACTATCAATGAGTGATAGAACATGCAGCTATGGTCATTTATGGACACTATATAACCCTTAGAAAGATAGCTCTTCACTCTGAGAAAACATAAATTGGTTTCATGCAGTGGTGAGGTGAGAACATGTTGATCCTCAATTGATGGTCTTGAAGAGGCGACAACCCAACAAGTACCAGAGCTTCCATAAGAAGCTGCGGAGTTGCTATTAGTTAGATGTGCACCAATTGCTAATCCATTCAAAATCTGGTACAAGAAAGATATCCGATATGAAATCAAAACTACAATGACGACCCAGTGGACATGCATAGAAATTATTGAAAATGTTGCCCCGCATTGGCACGTCATAGAATGCAATCAAGAAACAACTTTGAACCGATGACAAGTTATGACTTGTCTTTTGCCACTCTTATAGATGAAAAGATCGAGAATGCATAAAATTCTATCACATCACAGTGGATGTTAACTTAGCTGACATTATTGTGTAGATAGTATAGCATATTTCATCAATCATTATTTCCCTCGGGTAGTAGTTACCAGTTACTGCGCAGACGCATATCCACAAGGATATATATGCCACGATGAAGCAGCAGCTCTAAATTCACCATAAGACCAAAAAAGAGGCACATACATGCATTTGTTGCTTGTTTGACAAGAATTTTTTTTTTTTAACAATTTTACGCCAGTGTAAAAAGCATGACCCAGATATTCAGAGGAAAGAAGCAAAAGAAGACAGAGTCTAGTATCATGTGCAGATTGAGACATACAGCGCAAACCATCTTTATCAAATTCTTTGAGTTTCGCATCAATTATTTCCCCAACGAATGGACGGAACACCAGCAGTCTGCATTCCACCTACAATGACATCAAATGACCGTTACTGCAGGAACTCTACAGCACTCGATATTAGATAATTTAAAAAGGGGGAAACAATAGGAGAGAATTGTGTAACAAAAACAAAATTCACAGAAAATTTTCCTAAACATGATATCTTGACAAATCTAGTAACTCTTTTGACTCACTTTGCTTCACAAAGGTTTCAATCGAAAATAGAGTCATGAATCTTCACAGATTAACATCAAACACGTTTTTGCGCATGTAAATAATCTTTCAGGCAATTCATTTACGGATGACTCAGCTATACAAGCTCTGTGATGATGGACACAGTTGGTGGAAGGATAGGAATTCAACAAGAAAATGTCTTGCCTAAGCAACTCAACTTAAACGTCCGTTTTTTCCCCTTTGGGTGGGGGGAGGGGGCTGTGGGGACAGGAATGCTCTGATAGTTGTCTAATTGAAGCTTCCTACACTAAAAGATGTGGGTAATCTTAGCAGGTTCTATTAGATTTTGTTTGATTTCACTAAAAGCGACTAGGACAGTGAAGATAGCACTATCTTTTGCAAATTTTAGGATTTTTTCAATTATCGAGGAAATCATTATCGGTTGAATGTTTTTCTTATGCCCTACTAAATGCAAGATTTGTAAGAGGGGAGAATAACTTCTTGAAAGTGACTTTTGGCAAAAAGAAAAAAGAAAAAGAAAACCAAGCTTAGGAGAGCTCATTCCCTTATTTAAACATGGTAGAAGGAAGTACTTCAAGGGAAATCATTGTGTCAATCATTATCACAAAAACAAAAAGGGAAGCTTTTGGACCTAAGGCCATTACGCCTTCATGCCAATAAGCGCAAGAGAAGCAAACAAAAAGGAAAGTGGAACTGTAGGAAGCAATAGCTTTCCTTTACCAACTAAAATACGATAGTTGCGACCTTGGATTAGATCGCACTTCCCGTTCTTATGTGCAACGCACATAATTTATATATATTCAAGAGCCCATTCACATTTGTGAGATCATACTTAAATAAATGAATAGGCCTAGGTGGGTCGGGTCAAATCGCAAGGTCTAAAAACTCTGGCCAAGCTAGACCATGATTGAAGAAATATTAGATTTTCTTTATAAAATGATGAGGGACTGGGTGGATTGGGCCCAATAATAAAACAACTTACCAGCCTGCCCATTTTGCACTTTGTTCCTAACAGGCTGTTAGGTGCACGACCAGCTCTACTGAAGATGCCTAACAAGGATCATAGTCTCGAGTATAGTAACCACTTATGCAAGTCGCATTATTTAAAAGATGAAAAATTTCGACTATTCCATCCCAGCTACTGAAGATCCTATGCTCAAGTATAGAAGGAGTCTATAACAACAAGATAAGAAACCATCTACATAAAGAACAAATCCATAAGTTTCACTGATTCTTCATATTCCTTAAAAAAAAAAAATGCAGCAATGCAATCTTTCAAAATGTTCCAACGTTCTGGATAATGCTGTGGGAGATGATCGATATCCTTAGTGATCAAATACTGAGGCAGCTAGTGCTCTTTACAAGGGAAGTCAGCAGACAACAGTTCTAAGTGAACTTGTTCAAAGTTGAAATACGAGGAAATGAACTGAAGCAGAGAGAAAACTGCACAGGTCTCTGAACAATTAAACAGTGAAGTGATTATCCATCAAAGAAGGGGAAAATGCTATCTCACAATATTTTGACCGACAGATACCTCAAGATGACCTATGCAGGCGACTCATTTTGTTGCCATACTGGTAAATTCAACTAAGGCATAAAACCTGAAACAGCAAATATAAATAGAATAAAGTACCGTGTAAGTTGGTGCACCATCTCCTGGAAAGATAAAGCCACCATCAATTCTTCTGATATCATAGACAGAAACGCAAAGGCCCAAATTTGCAATAACCTTCATTATAAGGACGAGCAGCATCAGCCTTCAAAGTTATTTAACTTAAGATCACATTAAATAAAGCAGAAAACTTGTGAACACCCAGAACGAATGCACGTACCAACACAAACCTTATCTAAGAAAAGGTTCTCAAGCTCATGTCTAACAGCTTTATCTAGGGATAGGCTGAGGAGATGAGGAGGTAACCGAAATGTGTGCTCAATTAGGCTAAGATTGAACATAAGGAACCTCCAATATATTGTATATTTTGAGCTGCGGATCAATTGGGAGAAAGAAAACTGTCAGCAATAGCTCACGTATCAAAGCATGATATCGTTGGAATCATATTCAAAAGCGGCAAATTATCTTCGACAAATTCCGTTAAAGCTCTTCTTTGACAATAGCAACAAAATTAAAAGGACCACAAGGTCATTCGACATCAGTCGTCCTTCCAAAACTGGGATAAGAATCGACAGAAGAAATGGAGAAGATTTGAACTTTCATCAAACAGGTGGTGCGCTTGTCACAACTGGCAAACACCCGTAAGAAGAAAGCTCATGGCGATAGATGTGGCACGAGGCATAACCTAATAACTGGCGATTAAGAGACAAAACTGGTGAGAAAACAGTGAAAAGAATGGGCATGGACTATACTCGAACGCGGAGGAACGAGAAATTTTTTCCCAGTAGAGACTGAAAAGAAACTACTAAGGAATAAAAAACATCGGATGCATTCAAATTAATAATCAGAAGACTTTCAAAGAACAACAAAAAAAACAGAGCGCCAGTTGCAGATGAGACCATTTATAAAATGCTCAGGCTTGCTGCTCACGCGCCGTCAACCGGCCAACACAGAGACAGAGAGAGACAGAGCACCTGGAGGGGAGAACGGCAAGCCGCACTGCTAGTGTCGGAGTGCTACGCAAGACGGTGACGGCGAGGTGAGGCGCGGCGGCGATAACCGAGAGAGAGAGAGAGAGAGAGAGAGAGAGAGAGAGAGAGAGAGAGCGGCGGCTTAGAGAGTCACAAGTGAGAGATGAGAGAGGGAGAGGCAAATACGGCTTCAGGCGCTGCAAGTGGCGAAGTGCTGCTCACGGCAGCGACGACGAGGGGGGACGCGGCGGCGGATCGAGAAAGAGGGCTGCGGGCCTGCGGCCGAGAGAGTCACGAGCGACACGAGAGAGAGATCGAAGAGACCAAGACAAAAGAATTAAAAGAATTATATGTAAAATTGATCAATTCTACTAATTTTTCTTATTTGTGCCTTTTAATTTTTTTTAATATTCTCTAAAAAGGAGACGCAATGTGCATGCATTCGATTAAGACATTGCAGACTCTTGATATACTTGAGTGCCTAATGGTCAGTAGTATTAAGGACAAACTCATGTTAATAAAGATAGGGTTGATAATGCTTGATGGCTCGTGTACAGCGAAGTACTCTTGCTCATGGGTAGGCCATCGCTTGCGGAATAGATAATATGCTTACCTTCTTGTGCGAGAACAGCTCCCCATGCCTACACCGGAGGCATCACAGTCTAGCTCGAATACCTTTCAAAATCACGAAGCATCAGTACCATGAAAAGGTCAGCTAACCAGAACTTCTTTAAAAAAGTTGGCTTATGGCCAAGAGACAAGTCGTTGGATACTATCTTGGAACAATCTAAATCCAATAGAGAAAAATATAAAAAAAGTTCTAAACTTATTATATTTAATCAATTTAGTCCTAAACCTTTGATTTGAACCAATTTAATCATAAACATTTTTACATTAGTACTTATTTGGTCCATCCACCAAATTTGGCTAGAAATCGTTGACGTGGATGCCGATGGTGCAATGTAGGGCGGCCGATCTTTGAGGTATAATTTTTTTAAATAATTTTTCAATGATTTTTATAATTTATTATTATTATTTTTCCCTTATTTTTTTCTTCCCCTTTCTTTGATTGTTTTATGTTTCGGCCATCGGCCCATGACCATGGTGGCGAAGCGACCTCGCCTAAGTGAGGCCATCCTCGCCGAGCCAAGGGGGAGTTCTGGCGAGCCTCATGGCTAGATTTGGTTGGTAATAGCTTCGAGATTGCATGGGAGGATGGACAACGATATGAAGAACCACCGGAACACCAAATTGAAGAAGAAGCTCCTCTCCACGAGCCAAACGACTGTCTCAAGAGCAGTAAAAATCGGAACTTAGGAGGGCATGCAGTCTTTGACATTCCTAAGCTCGAGGCCCATAACGATCATATCGTAGGTTCATCGTCATATTGCTTCTACACCAGCAGTTTCAGCCCAATCCCCCTCTATAGGCAAGCCTTGGCCATCAAGAACGCCACAGCTTCGGTCATCAGGACTGAAAAGCATTGAGCTTTTTAGGGGCTTTTTTTCGAAAATGGGCTTAAAAAAATTATCAAATTAGGTTTATTTATTTTTTATTTACCGATTTGGGCCCCATGCGACAATTAGAGTGCTGCATGGGGCCGGGCCCCTTCCCTGGCCCCCCCCCGCTTCTTCTCGCCTTCTCTTATTTCTCTTAAAGCAAAGCCGATTCCCCTCCTCGCCTTCTCCCATTTCTCTTTCGTGTTCTCTCATTTCTTCCTTGCCATTATAACCTCCAACCAAGATGATTCTCCTTTGCCCGCATTCATTTTTCGTTGCTCTCATTCATTTTCCCTCGCTTGGTACTTTCTTTTCGTCATCCTTTCTCGCTCATTGAAAGAGATCCCCCTCGCCTCAAACGCATTTATCAGTATTAAATATTTTTTAATTAAGTATTAAATTTTTTTATGTAATTTTATGTTATGTATAGGTTGTTAGTACTATATTTTTATTTTATTGTTAATATTTTCGTAATGTGTAAATTAATTTTTGAAATTTTTATTTAGCAAAATTTAGAGATAAAAGTAAAATCGGCATCCTCACTCGGTACTTTCTCTTGATAGTTTGAGCTCCTCATTCGGTGCGTGCTCTCTCCTCGGCATTTTGAGGTAACTTTCGGTGTAGTTATTTTTTTTTAGTTTCTTAGGTATAGATTTATTTATTTTGTTATTATTTAGACACGAATCATCTATGTTACTTATAGGTTGTTAGTAATATATTTTAATTTTTTGTTAATATTTTGGTAATGGTTATAATGTTTTTGTGTTTTTATGTTCTTTATGGGTTGCTATGGGCTTTTTTGAAAAATAGGGTAAAACAATATTTACGAATTTAGGTATTCTTTAAAAATAGTTATGCTTTAGGAACGAGAAAGGGCTATTAAAAAAATGAAATGAATATGGACATTTATTTCATTTGTTATATTGATAGTTATAATGTTAATTTGTGAATGTGTCGGGGAAAATATTTATTAAATTTTAGATGCAAAATAATTTATAATTTCTTTATTTAGCAAAATGTTGTATATAGCTTTTTGTGACCGTGCACTAGAAAGGTAGAATAGTACGAAATGAATATGGACCACGATTATGAAGGTAGACAATCTATCGTGTTCAAGTTTGGAAATATATCCACATTTGATGAATTACGTGTTACGATTGAACGCTCGTTGAATATAACCGAAAATCAAGTATATTCATAATCGATGTATAGAAACTCGATTTTAACACGCGGTTGGATCCACACACGCTAGATGGTGTAACTAGATTCCAAGGGAGAAATGGACGAAGGCTTATGATGAAGAAATGAGATATGGATCGATGACAATAAATTTAGTTGAATCGGTCAATGGGATCTTTGAAAGGTTTTCATGCTCGCTAATAATAATTATGGTGGAGAAGATATTTTATTAATTGGTTCACTATTTTGACATGAGAAGAACGGCGTACGGGAGTCGGAAGGACTATGGATGGGCATATATGCAATTTGCGAGTAACACCCTTGAGCAAAACATCAAACTAAAAATAGGCATGAAGTGACATGTTTTAACTCGATATAGGGGGCCACAAACACATAGTATGCCTAGACTCGCGAACATGTACATGTGAAAAATTTTAAGAAATGAAAATCTCATATTCTCACGTAATTGCAGTATGTCAAACACATGCAATTGATTACCATGCATACGTAGATGAATAATATACATTGGCTAGAACCCTTCAAAGTGCTATAAGTACATATTTTATCCGTTGGAGCATCTTGCTTCATTGGTATAAACCTAACGAGCTACTATTAGTGCCAAATCCGAACCGTATTAGGAAGAAAGGAAGGCTTCATGTATTTTTTAAAAAATAATAATTGATACGTAATGAGATGGACTTTCAAGCTACGTTGAGTAGTAGCACTTCCTTTCGTGTGGCCATTGCACCAAGCGAGAAAAATCAGGGCACAACATGCAAATTTGTGCATACAAATCGGTCCGAGAATAAAATTTACATAGTGTGTGAACATTGAATGTAATACATCTGATTTTCATGCTCAATTTAGTTGTGTAAATTATGTAAATTAGATATATGAAATTTTGCTAATGTTGTAATATCACAATTGTGTGATATTTATTAAGTTCCTCTGTTCCATTTGTAAATATAGAATGGATGAATTACATTCAGCCAGGGCCTAATGATGATTCACTACTTACATAGCAGGCCCGACATAGATTACATGTCATATGGGGGCGCTTAGGTAATTAAGGAATTTAGCATGACTTGTCATTTCTAATATACGGTATCGTAACAAAATTGCTACTAACGGTTAATGTAACATTTCACAAATAGATGAGAATCAAGTTCTTAGATGTCAACGAGGAGGATCGATGCTACACGTACTTGAACTTGATGAGCGCATATAGCTCGTATTTTCAAGTTTCGGGATTTTACGGAGTTTATATAATGGGATTTTTCCAACTTGATTGGCATTTGATTGCAGCTTTGGTCGAACGGTGAAGGCTAGAGATTCACACTTTCCATATGCCAAAAGGTGAATAGACAATCACGTTGCGGGATATTGCGATTCGAATAAAGCTTCCCATCGATGGACATGGAGTTCTTGGCCTTACTAATATGAATTGGGGCACTCTTTGTGAGGATCTACTTGGTGAGCACCCACCCTAGATATGTGGTTCGGTGGTAAAGTTAGGGTGTGAGAGACCACTTGGTGCAATTCCTAATGAGGTTACCATACCGCAGACAAGTTATGGCATTCATTCTCCGGTTGCTTGGAGGATCTACCTTTTCAAACAAACCAGGTACCAGGATCAGTTTGATTTTTCTTCCACTACTAGAACACCTCAAGCATACTACGTAGTACGGTTGGGATTCAAGAGCACTTGCGTAGTTGTATCGAGAGCTATACAGTGCAACCGATCCATTAGCGCACCAAATTAGTGGTGTCCCTATATGTATTGCGAGATTTGGGCATGAAATCGCTTCAATTGTGTCTCTCCATCCATCGAAATCGTGATCCTTTACCGGATGTACCTCTCGGTAGTCGGTATGTGATCTATTGCTTTTTCAATTCGTGTGTTATACATATTTTTCGAGTGCGTATAATATATGTAACTATTCTTATTTTTTGTTTATGCAGCTGAGTCAAACCCGATAGACAACGGAGATCCCCATATATATTTTGCCACATTTGCGTTACAACTTGATAGAATGACATCTATAAATGTAAGTAATGATAGCAACCAAGGAGTTCAATGTAATGTTAGTGTTTAAATTAATTCTTCGTTCACTTTGATATATTTTAATACCATAACAGATTACTTAGGAGCCCTATACCGATGACATTATGCGGAATTTATTAGATGCTCACTTGTAGGGACAATACATTTAGAGGACTCGTGTCCCACTCCATCTGTTTTCACATCATTGAATGGCATTATCCAAACCGAGTACTTCGTCAATTTGGTATGCAAGGGCAATACCTACTCCTCCCCGTGATTATACAACTTTTCATGATTTTGAATTAAGGCCATTTGCAAGGAATTGGGTAGATAAGCGCAGACCGGTGGATTGATATATGATACGGTCGTTTTAGCTATATAGTTCATGGTGATCTTACAACGGAGCCACTTCACTATCATTCGGAATATATGGAGTGGTACCGTAGACATACACGGATGTAGATTTCTTTAAAGGGAGGGGCAATGGGTGAACGGGGTGATGGCATCGAACAAATCTTATAAATATGTTTCGCTCCTCTCGGGAGAACATGGCTATAGCGAGGATAGTTAGGGCAATGCTATATGTCTACAATGAGGAGAGACGAGATAACATTGATACCACTACCCCAACCAAGTATCTATAGCAAGCACCCATTAGGTCGCACGAGGATGACCCATTTGAGACTGTTCAGTTGATCCGAAGGACCATTCGAGCTCATTCGAGTTAGTGATGTTGTCCCCTACCTCTTGGCCTATCATACGATAGATTTCACTCCGGGTTTCACTCTAGGGTTCAACCATGTAGCTTTCAATGCGGGGTTTATCCAGTTTATTGGCCCATTTCATGAGGGATCGCTGCTTTTCAATTTCGGGACAATCGACGCCTCAAACTCCAGCTAATTCTCCTAGTTCATGTGGACCCAATTTCTCTCCTCTTTTCCCATGCCCTCCTATAGTAGGATATGTATCGTCTCGAGCACGGGATATTTTCTCACTTTGATGATGGATTCACATCATAGCCATGCCTGGCTATCACAAGATATACCTTCGTCATCAACACATCCTACTCATCCGGAACCTCGTCATCGTTCTCGATACAATACTAGACTTGTTGAACAACGGAGACGACCCGATTGCGAGAACATGAGGCCACGTAGGAGGACAACGTCATTAATAAATGTAATTGGGGTTGAGGATTGTTATTTATTATATTAATTTGATTTGTTGGATTTTTTTAGCTCTTGGATTGTTATCCACGTTCTTTTAATCTAGATATGTAATCTTCATATAGTTTACCAATTTTATTTTATGAATATTTTTATTAATTATTTGCATACTAAATAAATTAATTACATAAATACTAATTTATTTATTAATTATATATCTTAATAAATTTTATAATTAATTATTGATAATTATGTTACAAAAATAAGCTTTAAAAGAAAAAAAAGTATGAATAAAATAAATGTTACAAATATAAAATAATTAAAAAAATATGAAAACATTACAAAATTTAAAAAAAATCGCCCGGGCCCCATGCGGAACTTGGAGTGCCGCATAGGCCTTGTTCGGTAGTCCAAGTGCCGATTTGGGCCCGTACGGCACCTAGGTTGCTGCATAAGGCCCGTGCGGTAGTCTATGTGCCGCACGGGCCCAAATCGGCACTTAGATTGCCGAACGTGAGCCCAAATCGGTAAAAAAAAATAAATCTAACCTAATTTGGTAATTTTTTTGATCCATTTTGAAAAAAAGCCCGCTTTCTAGCCTCAAAAGCAGCGTAAAGTTCGGATTTTGGCACTGGTGGGAATAAGAACAACTTCGGGGTTGCCTCTTCGACATCGCTACAAGAGGTCTCAAGCCGAGGGGAGCGCCCGGGCAAGGCCGCCCCGACTTGGGCGAGGGTCGGCTTTGCTCCCCTCGGCCCGATGAGGCCGACCCACCGCTGTGGCCGACCGCCGGTCAATAAGAACAGAAGAACAAATAGAGAAAGCTGAAGAAACAAAAATAGGGATAAAATAATAATAAAAACATTCATAAAATTATTTAAAAATTAAAAAATTTCAAGTTAGCGCCGACCATCCTATGTGGCACTGGTAGCATCCACGTTAGCGATTTTCAATCGAAATTGGTTAGACCAATGCAGAAAGGTTTAGGATTAAATTGGTCGAATTGAAATGTTTATGATTGAATCAATAACAATGCAATTGGTCTAGGATTTGTTTTGGTACTTTTACCAAATTCAATTTGGATTTCGCAAATAGGCACCTTATCTGAGTGTGTAATAAATATAAGTCGGATTTCATGTACACTTTTGAGTCAAATTTATTTACGATCTCAAACTCGAGTTCCTTCATAGCCCCGAAATGAGAAAAAAAAAGACACTGACCATGCACATGCAAGGGTAAAAGTGTCATTGTGGCTCGCTGTTCGATTCTAGACCTCAAAGTCTCCAGGTAAGGCTTCATTTCAAGCTTTCTGGGCATGATTTGTGCTGTATGCCTGTTGCTTTTAGCTATATGATCTTCTTGTTCTTTCTCGGCTCTGCCATCTCCTCGTCATCCTCAAGTCTTTGCAGAAAGGTCTCATTTTTATTTTACTTTTTCGTTTATTTTTGACCTTTTCTTGGCATTTTAGATTTTTTCTAAGTGAGAGCATCTTTCAGGTTCTACTCGTTCCTCACGCTAAATTTGTGGGGATTTTTTTTTTTTGTCATCTCATTTTTACTGTTCTTGATGTTCTAAACTTGAATGATGTCGTTCTTAATAGTGATTACCTTGCTAAAGTTGCCCTGAACCGGTGATCGGGGTTTCTGTCTCTTGCATTTCAAAAGCCTACATTTTTTATGATAGGAGCTGACTGCGTGATCAAGTAATGAAGTTTAGCATTACGCTGTTCTGAGATGTCTCTTTTCTGCTAGGTCGCTGCGCCGCGTCAACTCGTGAGCATCATGGAAAAAAGGAAGCAAATAAATGGGAAGTGAAGTTTCCGGTGAGATGGCAATGAAGCGAACAAGTTGTGCCTAGAGGTGTCAAACGGGTACGTCGGGTGGGATCAATATGGTCCGATCCATATTGACCCATTTAACTAGTTTTGACCCATTTTCATACTATACAAATCTAATAACCCATACTCACCCATACCGAACCCGACATATATTGTTAAAATACTTCAATATTAAAATCTAGTTTAGAGAAAATTATTATTTTTATATATTTTTAAATAAATATATATTGCTAATCTTTTTTCTATATTTTTCTTAGCTAACCCATTTACGACCTATTTAAAACACATTTAAGATCCATTGAGTTTATGAGTAACTCATTTATGAGCCACATTTAAAACTTAACAAATCCATTTATGACTTATCACCGTGAATATGGGTCGAATATGGGTCAAATATGGGTTCTAGACCCATTTTGCTACCTCTAGTTGTGCCCATACCTGTCAAACCTCATCGTTCAGGTGAAGGTTTGCCTTATACTCCCGTTGATAGGCCAAATACTTAGGGAGCAGTAATTTCCCAGTTTGAGGAAAGGACATCCTTACCTTAAATATTTGGGGGAGCAGTCTGAAAGAAGAGTAAGACATCTTAGATTTTGTCTGCCTTTCTCTCAGCAAGAAGGATCTTGTTCAGCAGCTGAAGAAGCTTGTCGGTGACGGACAATCGATGAAACTTCTCCGGCTGTCCGTCACCGACATACTTCCATTTGGGCGAAGGAAGAATCTATGAAGTTTGTTCATCTTCATTGCCATCTTCAATTATCAATGAAGAAGGGGTACTCTCTTGGTGACTTGGTTGCGTAGGATTCACTGAATCTTTAAAAGATGTAGCGTGCTTTCAAGGTGTAAGTTTAAGATGTTTATTCACATTCCCAGATAGGATCTTAATACATCTCAAGTCTATTTTTTCCAAACACATTGCTACATGGTTCTTCTTATCAACTTTGACAATCTTTCGGCTTATCTCTTTTCTTTTATACGGAGGTAACTACGTCTGATTTTTACAATTCTTGTCGTAGCAACTGGCTTTCATTATATAATAGGAATGAAAACTTTAAGGAAATTGAAGGGAACTGATCCCAATAGCATATACGTATATATACACAATGAATTACACTAAATTACATGCCCTGGAATCATCTTGAATCACCGATCGGAGATGTATACCATGCATTGCGCGTTGAAATCCTTCGACGGGGCTTCTTTGTGATTATGGGTCGAGCCCGAAAACGATCGAGGCCCGAAAAGAAGGTGGCTCACACGAGAATCTTTTATCGAACTTAATCCGTTCGTTTTCCGAGAAGGGGTTTCGGGTCGGTTTTTGGACAGAGAGTGTCAAATGCAGTGAATGTCTTTATTAACACAAAGAGGGCGATCATGGACTCTCGATGAGTTCGACAACCCAGTGTGCACACGTAGTCAAAATGTACGGTAAACTTCAACGCGACTCGGAATTGAATCAACAGGGTCGGATAAAATCAGAGGACACAATGCTGGAATTGAATCGACAAGACTTGGACGGGGATTATAGGACACAATACCGGAATTGAATCGACGGTACCGGACAAGATGGATGGAAGGTACAACACCGGAATCGAATCGACGGAGTTGAACCTAGTGAGCAAAGGCGTCGGAATCTAATCAACGACACTCGACTCGGATATGAAACTCGCCGGAATTGAATCGACGACGGGTTTTTGGAAAGTTATAATTACGCTAGGCTAAAAGGCTATAAGCTAGGAGCTAGTTTGAGAAGATGTCTCGTGTGTACCTGTGTGTGTTCGCTGTGGGATATATATATAGGTAGACTCTTGGTAACCGTCAATCGGTTACTTCCTTCGAGTCCCCCCCACGTTCTACCCTTCTCCACAAGCCACGTGGATTACTCTTTCGACGGTTTCTTGGTCTTCGCGCTCTTTTCTTTTCACCTCGTGGGGATTTACCGCCACTCTTTGGTAATTGCTTTGATCGTGGTTCTCCCCGCGCTTTTCTTGTTCGGAAGGAAATGGCGCCATAATTCATCCTAACACGTGGTACCCGCTTGATCAATGTGTGCCTTACCTCGGTGTTCTCTTTGTAGCTGATTGACGCCCGCTCACGTGTTTGTCACGAGCCTTCTCGGAATTTTTTAGGTGTCAACACATGCCCCCTTTTAAAAGATGTAAATCGAAGATTTACCTCTTTTAAAATATATCCTCCGATTCGTAGATTTCCAAGTGTAGAAGGATGATCACGCTTTTCCTTTGATTTCGTACGCTGCATCGGCTCCTTTTGTTTCGCTTTTTAAGGATCCTAAAAAAGCTCTCGCTCGTCATCTTTCTCGTCTAAGGCTTTTCTTCTAAACCCTAAACCTTTGTCGAACGTTTCAAGCTTCCATGGCGACCGAAACCTCCGGGTTCCTTCCTCATCGGTTTATCTCCCGCTTTGATGGGATCGTCAATAGCAATGAAGGCGATTCATTGTCTCTTCAAGTTGTTGAATACTCGACGAGCATGCCGGCATCATTCTTGGGCCCGGGTCTCCAAGATCATCATCATATTCCGAGTCCCTTCAACCTTGCTTTCCGATGCGGGCGGATGAGCCGCTTCCTATTCAAGCTTCTCATGCATACATAATATAAAGTACGTATTACGGTATTCTCTCCTTTATCATGAAGCGTATGTCTCTACATTTAATACCGTATGATGATAGTTCAAACATTACAAATGTCTAGTTTGAGTTCACAAATCTACTCTCTTCAAAGAATCCATCGAACTCACATCTAGCATTAAAGACAGATAAAGTGAAATACGTGGATTGCTTCACTTTCGAGCATAACTTATTATGACCTCATCTCAACATTCCCGCTAAGGTGACATCAAAATTTCAAGTTTAAGCTCTCAATTATCATCTAGATAATAAGCTTGAAATCGTTTCATCTTTATTTATCATACAAGTAAATAAAGGCGATTGCCCTTATAAGTGGGCTAATCTCTTATCTCGTCCGATATACTTTGTCAATATAATGCACTAAGTTTTAATATGCATAAATGTCATACAAACTCATAGGCATCAATAATGATAACAAATATCATTAATTGTGAACTTTGAGAAATATAAATATCCAAGTACTCCAACTTGTGTACACTTCTAGAGATTTCAATGTAGGGAATTAATCCTTTTGTCAACATATGACGAAGGAAGTCATCTCTAAGAATTGACTTTGTCATAGAATATGTTATTATTCTATGCGTAGATATGTATTGTATGTTTACAATTTTTTTTGTACAATCATATCTTTCACAAAATTATAGTTTGTGTCTATATGTTTGGTTTTGCAATGGATTCTTAGTGTAAGTTATTGCTACTTGGCTATAGCAATTAACCAATAATTGAACCTTCGTAATCCTTATCAACACCTCATTGACCCAAATATCTCTTAAGCTAAATACTCTCTAGTCGTTGATTCGATAACACCCCGTGATCGGTTTCCATCATTGATAAGGCTATATACGTTTGTTTTTTACTACTTCAAGATATTGCGCCACCTGTACAGTAAGAATACAAACTAAGAGGTAGATTTTCTCTCATCTAAACCTCTTCCTCAATCAACATCCATAAAGCCTTTAAGGCACGTACTCTTGGGATACCTTAGGCTTTTCTTTACGGCAATTCAATGTGCTTGACCTGGATTTGATTAATACCATTTCACCATTCCAATTGCATAACAAATATTATGTTTGGTACACATCATAACGCACATTAAGCTTCCAATAGCACTAGCATATGAAACACTTTTCATTTGTTCATTTTCTTGCAAAGTTTTAGGACATATTCTACGGCTCAATCCTTTACCTCTTGCAATAGGAGTATCTCTCGGGTTTACAATTTTGCATACAAAACATTCAAAGACTTTATCTATATAAGTCTCTTATGAAAGAGATCACAATATCGTTAAAAAATATCTTGAAATCTTAATTTCAAGAATATACACAACTTCACCCATATATTTCATCTAAAAAATTGGAACATAACCAATTTTTGATCTATAACTCCATATTGCTCATGGCAATTAGTATGTCATCAATATATAATGATATGATCACAAATTGATTTTTGCATCTTTTGATATATACGCAATGATCTTTATTAATCGTTACAAAAAAAATGCCACTATGGCATTATGAAAACGTATATACCATTGTTTTGAAGATCGCTTAAGGTCATATATCGATCTTAAAAGTCGACATATTTTTTGTTCTTGGCCTTCGTAACAAATCCAATGGGTTGTTTCATATAAATTTCTTCTTTTAATTCTCCATTGAGAAGCTGTGGTATTTACATCCATTTGATGTAATTCAAGATTTATACTTGCCACTATTGCCAAAATAAGGCGAATTAAGGTAAATCTTATTGCGGAGAAAAAATTTCCTCGTAATCAATTCCTTCATGTTGATTATACCCTTTTGCCACGAGGCAAGCCTTATATTTTTCAATTGAGCCATCAACCTTTGGCTTTATTTTGAGAACCCACTTGTTCCTAATGACTTTGCGTCGGTTCGGAAGATCAACTAGTTTCCAAACTTGGTTTGATCTCATTGACTCCATCTCTTCTTCCATTGCTTGTATTCACTTTTCCTTATTAGGGCAAGTCATAGCCTCTTTTACATTCCTTGGCTCATCCTCTTTTTGTGGAGCGACCATGAAAGCTTTACCTTCAATGTCTAAGCATCGATGAGTTGATGGAGAACGCTTTTGCGACTTGTTCGCCGATTGGAGATCACAAACTTAGTAAATCATGCTCCATTATGCTCCCACTCAACGACTTGTTTGCCGTATTGGAGATCGTTCACTCAAGTACATCATTCTCCATTGCACTCCCACTTGAATTAGATAGAGATGACATCTTCACATCAAGTGGTTGCAATTGAGACCGGTTCAAAACAAATTCTCCACTTCTCACATTACTCCACTTTGATGAAATGTCCTAGTAAAATCATTATCACTATCAAAGATTTCAAATAAAGAAAGGTCTTCACCTATCTTGCCCTTTTTTGAAAATTTATTCACTAAGAATATAACATCTCGTGATTCAAATTCGGTTATACCCTTACTTTCTTGCTCACTTAAAACTTGTACCCTTTTGAGTGCATACAATATCTCATGAAGATATCTTTTTTGCCTCTAAGACCCAATTTCTCATACCGGTGGGAGGATTTGTGTCTATAAAAAGCATCATCCGCAAGGTCTAAGAAAATTTAAATCTTATTTTTGACATGTCCACAATACATGTGGAGTGGAAGTAACTAATTTAAAAGGCACATAGTTAAGTATCTATATAGTAATCAACAAAACTTGACCCCAAAAGGGCTGGACAAATTGGCTCGTGCCATCATAGGCTTAACCATTTTCATTGGGACCTGTTTCTTCTCTCTGCAACTCTATTCGGTTGAGGAATTGCGGGAATAATCAATTGTCTTTTTATTTCTTTTTCATCACATAAACATCTGAACCGATCGGATAGATTTTCTTGACCTCGATCGAATCTTTTTTTTTTAATTTTCTTTCAAATTGATTTTCCACGAGGTTCATAAATTTCTCAAAACAACTCATGCCTCATAGTTATGAGAAATAAAAAATGACATATCCGAATCGAGTGTAATAATCTCTAAATGTGATGTAATAAGCAGCCACTGCATCCTTATTCTCATATTCATTGAACCACATACATTCGAATGGATCAACCGCAAAGAAAACTTAGCTTTTGTTCATCTTCCAAATGGTTTTCTTGTTGTTTTCTTACCAGCCAATACTCACAAATAGGCAAATCGACCTTTTCAATATTGGTTAATAAGCTCTATTTGGCTTATCAAACATTGGCTATTGACCAATATGACCCGACTTAGCATGTCATATATTCACATCATTACAAAAAATGTAAAATATTCACATTATTTTACTCAACAATTGCACATTGAAATCATCCAGGAAAATATCCCGAACCATAGTGATTTGTTCCCAATGACAAGTCATACCATCATTATGAAAGTTCAAACCGAAATCAAGTTTAACCATAACCAACAGTGAAAACAAATTTCGACAAATCTCTAAAGCATATAACATATCATGTAGGAGCAGGGTGCAACCACTGCACATATTCAATTGGCAGTGCCAACCCCTGGACTTTTACTCAAGAATTATTTTCCACGTTGATCCACTTTGCTCCATGTGGAATTCGTTGAAATTCCATGAAGGCATTTCTATCCATTTGCTATATGGTCGTGACCTCTAAGTCTACAACAATCCACAAAGGATGAAATTCGGTTATGAAAACCGAACCGGAGTCATATGTAACACTCTCAAGTGTACAAAGAGTTTCTAACTTCTTTGACTCACTATAATTGCAAGTAAAAGTGATCCTTTTCGCCATAGTTAAAGCGCTTCACCTTTGAAATGTTATTATTCAAAGGACGTTTTCCCTTCCCATGTCGGTTAAATTTTGGTTTCTTTCCTGAAAAATTTGCTTTCTTGCCCTTCTAATTTTCGAACCCACCTTCATGCTTACGCCCGGAGCACGAAACCCCATTTGAGATAGAACTAGCATAACAAATGTTGATTTTTGGTTTAGCCGCCAAAAGGTAGTCCACCTCTAGTTCGAGATCGCGCATAGCATCCTCAAAAGTATTTTACTTTTTATTTGGATCTAGTGAATTTTCATTTGCACCCAGCTATGAGGCAAATAATAGATTATTATTTGCACTTGCTTTGCTCATCGATCAAAATGTTGTTTGCATCTTATAGTTCACTTATCATATTTGACACGGGCACAAAAGTTGTTTTGATTTTGCCCATGAGGCATCATATAATGATCTATCTCAAATTGGTCAAACCAAACTTATTTTTTAATGCTTCTCACTTGATTTTGGCATTTTCGTAAATGCCCGAACTCATTAATAAAACCGTTTTCCATGCTACCCAGCAATGTAATGCGAGTAATAGAGTTAATCATTTTCTATGTAGCAAATGCATTTTTATACTTTCTATATTGAGAAGTATTCCTATCTTCGAGTTCTTCCGTTTTTAGGTTAAGAGCTACTAGTGTTCTTGCTCTTATAGTACAAACTGAATTTTCATATTCCAATTTTCATAATTTTCATCATTCAATTTCTCTCCTTTCTTTAGCTCTGCTACAATATTCTAAAATACTGTAGCCATTGTATCTAAACACGAAGTTCTATAGACATGTATTCATAAACTATTAATACCTAATATTTATGAATTTTACACTAACTAATTGCATTAATGAATATTTTCACATAAGGTCTCAAATTCGAAAGTTCGCTGTGTTCTCAATCATCATATAAGAATCCTTGTTTGAAATTACCAATAATATAATTGTTTATATAAAATTAATTTAATTAAATTTTCTAAAACTTTATAGAACTCCCCACTCGAGTAAACATCATAAATCAGCTCATCATGTAATCATAAAATTGCATGACATGATTTGAGCTAATATATAGATAATTCATTCATCGAATTATACTCAAATCGCGGAATACAAGATAAAAAAAACAAGTACATTAAACTTTATACATGCTATCAACAAAACATGCTCTACACAAGTTTTATGTAGTTATCCACATGTAAGATATATTTTGTATTTTTCAAAAAATAGAGAAATACATGTAAAAATACTCAAAATACACCCAAAATACGTGTATCATGGGTTTCATATGTATTTTCATAACTTTAAATCCATCAAACATGTACAATATCTATTCCATAGTATAGATAATCCAAAAGCAAACACAACGGTATCTTACTTATCCCCAATGGAGCTCATACACGCCCACGCGCTCCAGTCAAAGCTTCGGTGTGCGGTCACCTTGTGGTCAAACGGTCGAGTTGACTTAAGGGACCAAAATGTAATTTTTAGAAAATTCAAGGATCAAATTGCAATTTTCGAAAAGATCGTGGATCAAATTATAATTTTGGAAAAGTTCAAGGACTAAATTTCAATTGTAGAAAAGTTTAGGGACCAATTTGAACTTTTTAAAAAATTCAGGAACCAAATTTCAATTTTCAAATATTTTAAGGAATAAATTGCAATTTTGAGAAAATTTAGGGATCAAAATGCAATTTTTGAAAAATTAGTTATCAATAAGGTTAGGACTATTGAAACTAGGTATGGGATACGCTGAATCGGGTTTAGGATTGCCAAACCGGGTATGGGATAGGGCGAACCCGGGTCCAGGATAGGGCAAAATCGGGTTTGGGACACGCCGCACGTGCCTCTCACGTGGGTGCGTAAAGCTTACGCGTCTTGGACCCCTCTCGACGGCTTCTTATTGCAATCAACCCCTCAAAACGCTTATTTCGTTGAGATGAGCACGATGGTATGCATAAATCCCATTGTCACTAAGCGAAATTACACGAAAAAGTAACGTTTCACGGTTGCTTTAGGGACACGGTCCCTCTGCCGATGTCGCCTTGCAATGGGCGACCACTCAAATTTCTTATCTCGCCGAGCCCGTTCTGAAAATGTGTTTGAAAATCATTTTTATTGCATAAAAATTCATGAATGAATCGTGAACAGTACTCGATAAAAAATATAGATTTTTGCTTCTATTTCTTCCACGAACTATATATGATTAGGAAACAAGAACTTTTATGCTTTGATACCAATGAAGGGAATGGATCCCAATAGCATACACGTATATATATATATATACATACGTAGCGGATTACACTAAATTACATGCCCTAAAATCATCTAAATCACCAATCGGAGAAGTATATCGTGTAGAATGAGCATACCTCGATAGCCACAGATTAAGAGGTCCAAAACGCAGGTGAGAAAACAATCCGGATCCGCCTATCGATCATTTTTCAAGAGAGTTTTCATTGAGAGAGCTTTTGAAGAGAGTTCTATTGTCTTTTTTTTTGTTGGAACAACATACGTTTTGTGTAGAGAAGATACTATCTCCTCTCTCTTTGTATTCAATAGGAAATAAATATGTCTTAATTGCAATCAATTATCGCAATAAAGGCTGGTATTGATTTTGCCCTTAATTAGTGCAATCATTCTCAACAGAAATGCTTCTTGAGATTTCATGGTGGTCATACCCTAGATACTAACGGTAGCAATGTTTCAGGTGGATCGACAAGTTTGTTTGTTCTCATGACTTTTTTATGGTGGATTCTGGTATTTCTCGTCCTTTGTTCATATCACTTGTTAGGCTTATGATTGAGGCTATGAAATTCATGGTGGATTTTTTTTTGTCACAAGTTCGTGGTAGATTCAACAAAAGCATAAGTTTGATCTTTGATGATACTGGACAAATAGTTTCAATATCTTTGACTAACAAAGTATGATTTCTACCTCTTGTACTCTTTTACTAACTGTTGGCATTTGTTTGTAAAGCAAACAAATAAGGCTTTTTCCTTGTCCTACATAGGAGAGATGAGAGACTGCAATACACTTTAAATATAAGAAGGCTATTACAGTTTTTCAAATGGAGAAATGGGTGGGTGGGCTAAACCTCACCATACCTACGTGCGGGTGTGTGATTTTGACACATTTAGCACGCTTGCGTGCCACGGACGAAAATAAGCCTTAATCAACAATTACTTTTTTTAATTGAATTTTGAAATTAACTTTTCTATAATTTTATTTCATTATTTTTTTAAATAATGATTGCTTAGACATGAAAAGTTGTATCCGAGTAGCGGTTTTTACACACTAATGGTCATGTTCGAATTTCGATTTTTTGGACATGAATGGGCGTGTCCGTATGGACAGTTCGGATACCAAGAGGTGAGTTCTATTCGTATTATTTAATGGACAATTTTGCTCATTTTCAGTAGTTCCTTTCAATTTCATTTCTCCTTAAAAAAAGAGACAATCATCTTTTCATTGTTTCGCAGAGTGTTTAGGAGATTTATTAGAATTGCTATTTAGTATTCTCATCATGACTTTGTTATATCCTAAAGAGAATTTCTAAGAAACCTATACCAACTTCATGGGAAAGTGATTACATACCTCAACGTCCGACTACATTGTTACTCATTTCCTTTGATATTTTAACAACAGCTTCTTCTTGTTCTATGATTCATGTCTTGGTACGTGGGATGAACATGGCCAAATCGAAACCATCTCTCTCCTTCATCGTCCTCTTCTTCGTGATGCTCCCCTAATAGTCGAGCTCGGTACCTACGGTAGCTCCGAACACGGACTTCGTCAAGTCCTCTTAGAAGTCCACGTACTCTTGGTTGCTCTGCATCCGGTGCCTCTCCGGTTACACCGCCTCCGTCCAACAAGAACCCTCGCTAGCTCGTGTGTGTGTGTGTAGGATCGCATGCGTAACGTCGACAACAACGTGAACCGGCGAGACGGTCGATCGATGAGCTTGGCCGATGGGACGGCATTGTAGGGGAGATATTTGACTAGTACATGAGCAACGTGCAGATGTGGGTATCTTTGGGCCCTCACCGACTAGAACACGTTCCTCGACGGGTTCGAGAGGCCGGCATGGATAGCACATAGGGTGGGGTTTGGCTGGGCCGAAGGCCGGTTCCGGTTCATGAACCGGCGGTTCCGATTCATGGCCATAGGTGAGACGGAAACCTTAAGGGGTGGTTCCATTCAAATATTGAATCTGGTGGTTTCGGGCCGATTCAAGGCCCGGTTCTTGTTCAAAATCGAAAATGGAACCACCGATTTTGGTTCTAGTCACGGTCTTTAAATTTAATTTTTAAATAATGAATTATGCAATAATAAATTATGAAATAATAAATTATGAAATATAAATTGTAATCAAATTGTAAATTATAATCAAATTTGGGGGAAAAAGGGAGGGGGAAGGGCTTGAACTTAATGAATTATCATTAAGCACCTACATATCTTCTTGGGGATAGGAGAATCAAAGCCCATGTAGTTCTTTTACCTTTGATAACCCCATACTTATCTCATCGTCAATCGTCGCTACCCGTTCTGCATCGGTACTAGTGGTGGTGGTTTCTCCATCATCGAAAAATTCGACTTCATTCTCTGCGATCCATTTTTTGTTGTCGATATTGAGCCTTTCTTCAATCATTGACACAAGCTTGAGCCTCCACCGAATCCAAAGCTAATCTTGAATATCGATTGTCCAAAATGTTGTCTCCAGCGATAAGTGCTTGTTCAACCGCAACTGTTGAACAAAGGATTGCTAAAACCTGTTTTGCGATAAGAGCGAGAATTAAGAATTGGGTTAATGCCTCTTCCACCACTCTAAAATTGGGAAATAGATGCCGTCTTTAGATTCACCAAATTCAAAAGAAATTGTTAAATAGGCATCTATTTCCAAAATATTTCTTGTTGCTCCATTTTGTCTTTTTTACCTATTCATCAAAAGTTTGTGCCCTCTACTAATTTTACCTACGTTATCGCTTTGTATCTCACTAGGTTGGGAAGATCCACCATAACCTAAATTATATTTACTACAAAATTCATTATATATTTCTACTATTGCGTTTTTAACTACTAATTGTATAGCTCTAACATTTACCATTTCAATCAAATGTAAACTTTCATAATACGTAGTCAAATAATCACCAAAATCATCTAATTTGATACGTGGATCAAAAACAGAAACAACCAAATAAATAAGAGGAATGTTGGTATAATAATGCGGCCATTTTGTTCGCATTGCTATAATAGTCGACCTAATTAATCATTTTTTTCATTTTCTTCAAAACACTAGCAAAATTAATACAATATCAAAAATAAATACGTAGTAGGATAATAAACACAAGATAAAGTATAAGTTGTATCATTAAAAACTTTTAAAAAATTTAATTTTTTTTGCAAATATCCCACTCTTGTGGGGATAAATTAATTTGAGAAACATTATTCGAAATAAATGTACATAATAAATCTTTATATACAAAAGATTGATTAAGCAACTCATACGTTGAATTCCAACGAGTCGAAACATCTCTTGAAAATCTTTTTGGTCTTCCTCTATTTGCTTTACAAAATCTACCCCATTCTTTCATAATTTTGGGATGTTTCCATAAAAATTGAACTACTGTTTTTATTAGGGTGAAAAAAACATCAAGATTTTTTTAAAGCATCTTATACACAAAAATTTAAAACATGGCAAGCATATCTAATGTCAAAAAATTATCTACCAAAAAGCGGGTTTACAAATCTTTTCTAATTCTAGAATGGAAGTGGTATGTGCCGCGGCATTATCAAAACCAATTGAAAAAATTTTACTAAGCAAAAAATATTCTTCTAAAATTTGCCTAATTATTCAATAAATATTATTTTCCGTATGTCTATCATTAAAAACTCGAAATGCAATAACTCTTTTTGAATGTTCCAATCATCATCTATCCAATGACATGTAATACCCATTTAAGAATAAATTAGCCAAGGATCACTCCAAACGTCGCTACTTATATGCACACGTTCATTAAAATTCATAAAAAAAATTTGAAACTTCTTTTTCTCTTTTAAAAAGATTAAAAAGTTGGCGTTTAAGCGTATTTCTCGAAACAAGTTTTGCTCGTGGAATACATGCAGTTTGTATAAAATGATTAACACCAAAATTTTCACCAAAATTAAAAGATAAACGTTCAATGACAACACATCTAGCTAATTCTTCTTTATAAACTTTGTCACCGTAACAAAATAAAGGAGGAGTGTTAAAATTGGCGTACTCGAAAATTTGTTGTTGGCTAGTGTTGATCCTTGCTTGCGTTGGATGTTTCGACCTCAAATCTTGTTTAAATGTTCCATAGATGCCTCCACCTGGAATTTGTATGTTGCCCCACAATATTTACATTTTACCCGATACTTGTTTACGTCTAAATGTTCCTTTGTGAAGTGTTCCCCTATATCGGATGTAACCTCCCGTTCCGGCTCCTTTGTTGTTGACATTTCTTTGATACCAGTAGGAGGATGAAGATTTTCTTGCGTTGGGACATGCTTGATGTTTAGAATAATATTGGTATCATCAACATCATCTCCTTAATATGCAAAATCACAAGGATCTGTGGGGGTTAATCGGATTCCCCCATCGGGCTTTTTCCTCTCGTCACTAGCTCTGCTTTCACTTGCCATTTTTTGAGAGAATTGAGCGAAAACCGGATTCAAAGAATTGACAAAATTGAGCGGATTAAGAGAAATGAGAGAATTTGAGAAAATTGAGAGAATTTGAGAGAAATTGTGAGAAAAAAATGAAAGATGGAAAAATGGTATTTATGATAGTTAGGATAGAATTAATAAATTAATTAAAAAAAAAAAAAATTAAAAAGGGGTGGGGGAAGGCCGTTACCTTGCAACGGTCAACATTTTGACTGTTCCAAGGCAAAAATCGAGGGGTCTTTCCCCCGTTTTATTATTTTTTTTGCAAATAGTTATAAAGCCGATTCGGAACCGCTGTTCCGGGTTGGTTCATCTATATATGGACTCGTAACCGGTTCATATGGGACAGGCCAATTTCGATTTGGAACCGACGGGCCCGTTCTATGGGCCGATTATGGGTTTGACCTGGGTTGGTTCGGGCCGGTTCGGGCTCAAACCGGCCCGTGGCCATCTCTAGTGGAGGTGGCAGAGGTGGTGAGCAACACGCCGGCCCTAATGGACGGAGTTCGGGTCTAGGCACCGTGGGGCGGCCAAAGGGCAATCGAAGATCGGGGGATCATAGTGGGAAGCCAAGGTCGGGGTTGAGACTGGAAGGAAGATAGTTATTAGATAGGTGTGTAATGTCGGAGATATGCCCTAAAGCAACCATGTAATAGTTACATGTTATGGATTTCAGTTGTGCTTTCTATTTCTTGTACAATTATTGGCAAATACATGTTCATTCATTTGTCCAATTATTTATGAATGATTACATAAGATCAATTGTGACTAAACCTCTTCTTGAGACGTCAAGAATATGAGTGACGGGTTAACGGTTATACCGAATCTTTAAATCAGATCGGTCGATGGATCATTGATTGGATATTAATGATCCTATTGAGACCGGTGTGTTCTTAACTTCACCATTAAGTGTTGGATACTTGAGGGAAGTCATTAGGTATTGTGATGCCCGAGTTAGAACATAGTTTCTTGTACCAGAAAGTTCATTGAACGTGGCAAGTATTGAACAATTAGCAACATGGAACCTTTTAGCGTGGTCAATGTCCAATCGTTTATGCTTTGGTCTTGTGTAAATAATCCTTAGACTTGAGGTGCAGTGTAGACTTGTGTGTTGGATGGTTATGGTTCACAGTACGCGTATTGCCGGTTCGTTGATCCGTCTCTCGTACTTGATGGTCTTAGTTCGTTCATATACGAAGTTACACGTGTACGTGAAATGGAATCTTTCTCCTTGTTATATGTAAGGTATAATAGTGATGTCATATGCGATCTAATCGTGGCACCGCATTGAAATCCTCGGCTGGGGTTGTAACCGAGAATGAAATGTTCATGTCTCGTATAAATGCATGTCGATTAGATTTGTGCATATGATCGAAATGGTGGCTCGACAAATATTCCATGATCTTTGTTTGATCGGAAAATAGTAAGACAAAGGGATTGAATTACATCTGTAACCAAAATTGACGGGTTAATTATGTTTTTAAAGCATTCACACTGTCCGGATAGCCATGACATATTGCTAGATGTCACTCATGATTTGTAGGACTTAGAGGTTGATCGGGACAATCAATTCTCTTGGAAGTACTAATGTGTTAATGTATGTCTTACTACCAACTTAGTGATGAACCTAGGGATGTCACATACCTTAACCAATATATAACGACGTTGAACGAAAATACAATGTTGCAAATATGTTTGCAATCACGGCTATCTAAATAGTCGGACTGAAATTAAATTAAATGAAATTTAATTTAATTCTTATTTTTTGGTCAGTAAAGTATGTGCATATGATGCACACGCACGTCCTAAATCGACACAAATTATTGTGCCCGATTTGCACACATGTCAATTATCTTTTGTTTTGTTTTAATATATATATATATATATATATATATATATGTATATATGATATATGTATATATATTTATATATATAACTAAAACTATATAAAAAAAACTAAGTGCACACAAGGTCAGTAAAAGTTACTGACCTCGTGCATTTCATACGGTCAACAGTTGCTAACTGTCTGTGCGTTATGCACTTGCGTAACGTGCAGTTGCACATACACGATCAGCAAAAACTGCTGATCGTGTGTGTTATGCGATTAGCAACTGTTGCTGATCGTATTTAATGTTATCAACAACAGTTGTTGAAAAACATGGATATAAAAGTGTGTGCAGGTGGTGTTCAAACAAAAACATAGAGAAAGGAAGTGAAAAAGATAACTCCTCTTAGCTTTCATCGTGACCAAAATATTGAGGGTACGGAGAATTATCTCCACGAGATTTCTAGCACAATATAATGGTGATTATTCGTGATTTGTTCATACCGCTCAACGTGCCATTAGTGGTGTGTCTCGAACTAGAGGCCCGACACTTGTGGGGCTCGAACCGAGGAATATTTGAATCAACTCATTTCAACCACGCGACAAGAGGTAATCCGTTTAACCATCTTCATATAATTTGGTTTTTTGATTGAAACGCACGAACAACGCCTATGGAGATACGTGTATGAGTTTTTTTTATTTTCGTTGGGTTAATTTATTATTATTTTACCTATGCATGTTACATGTATCCCTACAAGGGTATCGAGCCAACCCTTAGATGTTTTCGCGTTTATTTGATTTTAGCTCATGATAATTTTTGCGATCCGATGGACAATTTATTTTTAGTGAATTGTTCGCTCTTACATGGCCTATAGAAGTTGGTTATTTTATATGATAAATTTAATCAACTGAGCAAAAAATTAGAACTAAATCAAATTTGAATCGAAAATCTATTGCTAGTTTTATTTTACGTATGGATTCCGCGAAATGGTTTGCGATTGTGAATCTAGAGGCGATCTTTTGCTGCCGCTTAGAATTGCACATGTGAAATTTGTTTCGTCGAGTTGATTTATTGACGCAGCTTGCGTTACTCTACCATGAATTTAATTCAGTACATAATTTTACTTGTGCCTTCCGAAGCTTGAGATTATGAATTTATTGCTCACGTGGAAGGGTGGTGATCATGGAAAAACTCTAATTACTATAGTTGATGTATCGATGAATGTATGTTGATTACACATATTTTTGGGGTTATAATTGTTGAATGGAGGCTGCATCCTTCTTTTATTTTTCATGTAATATTTTATTTTCAGCGTAGTTTAGTATAGATGATTATTAATGTAAATGTTACGAGGATTACATGGAGAAACCATTAAGCCGAAGAAGCTCTATGGACCCGATTCGCAGAAAGTTCGAGGAACCAAGAAGAAGTGATGAGCAAGTCTCCATTATTAATATATTAAAATGGTTAAATGTGGTCTCATTGGCTCGAGACACGTTAAACCATAATTCCATGACCACCACGTAGGGTAGATGTTTATGCGGTTGATATCTATTTATTTATTATGTTTATGTGAGCATGTTAAACCGGTAAATGTGCAAAGTGAGACCTTTAATAATGACCGAAACCTCCTTAAAATAATATTAAGTCGTAACGGGTTTCAAACTTGTGGCCTTTCGTCGTCGTAGTTTGATCCTATATTATAATGGTTGATTGACCCGCAATGGATACATAAGGGTCAATTGTCATTCATAATAATGGACCACTCCATTAAGCATATGATATTGTGGGGTTGGAGCCGAATGATTTCCAATAACTGTTAGGTGAGGGGATCATTTGTGTCTTCAATACTTGCATGACACAACGAGTTAGATTTAACAATGATCAAGAAGTCAATAATCGTCAGGTGAGACTTCATGGTCTAGAGTTGAAGAAGCCATTAAACCGAAGAAGCTCTATGGACCCGATTCGCAGAAAGTTCGAGGAACCAAGAAGAAGTGATGAGCAAGTCTCCATTATTAATATATTAAAATGGTTAAATGTGGTCTCATTGGCTCGAGACACATTAAACCATAATTCCATGACCACCACGTAGGGTAGATGTCTATGCGGTTGATATCTATTTATTTATTATGTTGATGTGAGCATGTTAAACCGGTAAATGTGCAAAGTGAGACCTTTAATAATGACCGAAACCTCCTTAAAATAATATTAAGTTGTAACGGGTTTCAAACTCGTGGCCTTTCGTTGTCGTAGTTTGATCCTCTATTATAGTGGTTGATTGACCCGCAATGGATACATAGGGGTCAATTGTCATTCATAATAATGGACCACTCCATTAAGCATATGATATTGTGGGGTTGGAGCCGAATGATTTCCAATAACCGTTAGGTGAGGGGATCATTTGCGTCTTCAATACTTGCATGACACAACAAGTTAGATTTAACAATGATCATGAAGTCAATAAGCGTCAGGTGAGACTTCATGGTCTAGAGGCTGAAGTTATGATTGGGACTCGCATATGATGCGTTGAATAAGTTGATTCACTCACCAAGTTTATAGAACACCAATAATTGTGAGGTGAGATGGACTATGGGCTGGTGGGACTCCGATTCCCACTAGTAATCTTTACCCAACAAGGATTGCCGTTTCCCATTTTAAGGACTATGGGATCATAATATAAATTTAGTGGGAGGCTCTATTTCATTTAAAGGCCAAAATGAAATAGTTACTTTGAAAGACAATGGCTAATAGTTTATTTTCTGCACGTACATTTCTTACTCCGAAAATGGTGAACACAAACCCGCTCGCTTCGATACTTAACAAGAATTATTTGACTGGACCCAATTTCACCGAACTGGGTGAGGAATTTGAGAATTGTTCTCAATTCAGAAAAACTTAGGCATGTGCTTGATCAAAATGTCAACCTCCTTTCATGAGGGTGGGACCCAAGAGGAACACATCATTTATGATAAGTGGCATGATGATAACTTAAAAGTTAGGTCATATATGCTTGCTTCGATGAATAATGAATTTCGGAAGAAGTATAAAACAATGGAAGATGCTAAGTCGATCATATTGCACTCAAAGGAATTCTTTGATGAGAATAGTTGAACCGCTAGATATGAGATATCTAAGGCATTGTACCGTATGAGGATGGCCGATGGATCATCTGTTAATGATCATGTTTTGAAAATGATCTAGCAAATAGAAGAATTGGCTAGGCTAAATCTTGTTATGAATAAGGATTTAGCTCTAGATTTGATCATCCAATCTTTACTCGATTCCTTCTCTAGCTTTGTCCAAAACTTCCACATGCATAAGATGGAGAAAACTCTTGATGAGTTACATGGCTTGTTGGTAGTTTATGAGAAGGAAATGCATAACACGATGCCAAATGTTGTGGCTATGGCTATGGCTTTTTCTTCAAAAAGTAAGACCATTTTGAAGAAAGAGAAATGGAAGAAGCTTGTGAAAGCGGTTGTGCAACCAAAGCCTAAGGTTAAAAAAGGAAAATGTCATTCTTGTGGTGTCATGGGGCATTGGAGGAGGAACCGTAAGAAGTACCTCGTGAGCTTGAAGGTCAAGCCCAAGACCCAACCTTGTGAAGGTATGGTGTTTATACTTATTGAAACTAATCTTATGATTAGTCTTAAATATAGCTTATGGATTCTAGTTTCGCTTTGCAACATCACATATTTGTATGTCTTTGTAGAATCTGGAAATAAACAGGATGTTGGGGCGAAATGAGATTGTCCCGACATTTGCAAATAGAGCAAAAGTTGCTACATTAGCTCTAGGGACTTTTTGTTTATGTTTGCCTCCTGGACATATTTTGGTTTTAAATTATTGTTTGCATTATGAGAATGATGTTCAAAATATCATCTCCATACCTCGTATGGGTAAAGAGAATTATGAATTTTCTTTTGTTGACGATGTATGTTCTATTTATTATAATAGAAGATATATTGGTTTCGGCATCTTAACCAATAATATTTATACCATTACAATGTCCGATAATGCCATTACCAATGTCAATAATCAAAATAATCATGATGTAAATGCCATAACTAATAAATGTTCTAGAGATAGCCCAAATCCAAGGTATGTTTGGCATCTCCATTTAGGTCATATTGGAGAAGATAGAATCAACAAGTTGGCTAATGACGGATATATTGATCCATTTGGTTTTGAGTTATACTCGACTTGTGATGCATGTATTCTAGAAAAATTGACAAATGCGCCCTTTGTAGGACATAGTGCGCGAGCTACTAACATATTAGGATTGATATATACAGATGTATGTGGACCAATTAATGAAACGCTAGAGGTGGTTATTCATACTTTATTACCTTTATCGATAATCATTCACGGTATGGTTATTTATACTTAATGAAGTATAAATCCGAATCCTTTGAAAAGTTTAAGGAATTCAAGGCTGAAGTTGAGAAACAAACAAGAAAGAGTATTAAGGCTCTTCGATTTGATCGAGGAGGTGAATACCTTAGTATTGAATTCCTGGACTATCTTAAAAGCAATGGCATTTTATCACAATGGACACCTCCCGCAACTCCAGAACATAATGGTGTATTTGAGAGAAGAAATCGCACTTTATTAGATATTGTGTGATTTATGATGAGTTACATTGATTTACCTATATCCCTTTGGGGATATGCCCTTGACAGCTATATATTTACCGAAGCAGTGTCATCTAAATCTATTCTAACTACGCCTTATGAGATATGGCATTGTGGGAAACCAAGTCTTAATTATATCAAGATTTGGAGTTGTCCAACTTTCGTTGAGAAGTCGAGAGAAATTGGAGGTCAAGTTTGAACAAGGTCGCTTCATTAGATATCCAAAAGAGACTCTTGGATATTATTTCTATTTTCACTCCGACCAAAGAGTTTCGATTAGCGGACATGCTTCTTTTCTAGAGAATCGGTTTTTCCAAGAAGGTAGTCTTTGGGCAAAAAATAGTCTTACAAGAAAAAAACAATGAAGTATCAAATAACCAAGTTCGGACAACGATCTACGATTTAATGGGAGCTTCGATATACAACCTCTTAGGAGGAGTGTGAGAACGTCTAAATTCATTACGGATACTCGGTTGAAGATATTAAGCCACTATTCATTGTGAATGATAGTGATCAGCTAAGTAATCCTAACACCTTATGAGGAGGCGATGTCGGACATCGATTCTAGTAAATGGCTAGAAGCCATGAAATCCGAAATGGACTCGATGTATTTGAACGTGTTTGGACTCTAGTTGATCTCGCTTGATGGTATTATACCAATTGGCTATAAATGGACCTTCAAGAGGAAGATGAATGCCGATGGTTAAGTTGGAACTTACAAAGCACAACCGGTGGCGAAAGGATATCGTCAAAAAGAAGGGATCGATTACGATGAAACTTTCTCACTTGTAGCCATGCTAAAATCCATTCGGACTATGTTGGCTATAGCTGCACACCTCGATTATGAGATATTCCGGATGGATGTCAAAACGGCCTTTCTAAATGGTTTCCTCGAAAAGGACATCTATATGGAACAACTATGGGGTTTTGAATCCAATGGTGAAAGTCGAAATGTGTGTAAGCTTAAGAGATCCATTTATGAACTCAACCAAGCCTCTAGAAGTTGGAACATCCGTTTTGATGAGGTAATCAAATCGTTTGATTTTATCAAGAATCCGAATGAACCTTGAATATACAAAAGGTCGGTGGGAGCGCAATTACGTTTCTAGTTCTATATGTCGATGATATATCATTAATCGAAAATGATATACCAATGATATCATCGATCAAACTATTCTTGTCACGGAATTTCTCCATGAAAGATTTAGGAGAGGCAACCTATATTTTAGGTATCAAGATCTATGAGATAGATCAAGACGATTGATTGGCCTCTCACATCGACATATATAGATAAAGTGTTAACACGGTTCAATATGCAATGTTCTAAAAGAGGTTATTCTGCATAGAATCCGTCTTTACAAGGAGATGTGTCCCAACACTCTTGAAGAAAGAGAGCAAATGGCTAAGATACCTAACACATCCACTATTGGAAGCATAATGTATGCTATGCTATGTACAAAACCGGATATTGCGCATGCTATAGGCATTACTAGCGGATATCAATCGATCCCGAGGAAGAGCACTAGATAGTAGTCAAGAATATCCTTAAGTACTTACAAAGAACCCGAGGATTTATTCTTGATTTATGGAGAAGGAGAGTTTAAGGTTGAAGCTTATATCGATTCCGATTTTCAATCGGATCCGAATGACTATAAGTTTATATCCGGGTTTGTCTTTACGCTCAATGGTGGTGCATTTAGTTGGAAGAGTTCTAAGTAAAATATAATTGCTGATTCCACCGTTGAGGCGTAGTATGTAGCCACTTCAAGCGGGGAAGGAAGCCGCTTGGATGAAGATGTTCATTTTCGAACTTGGAATAGTTCCTTCCATTGAGCAGCCGATTACATTGTTTTGCGACAACAATGGGGAAATAGCCCAAGCTAAGGAACCAAGGTCTCACTAGAAATCCAAACACATTGAGAGGCGCTTCCATCTCATTAGAGAAATTGTTGGGAGAGGTGATATCGCCTTGCAGAAAATTGTCTCAAGCAGAAAACGTGGTAGATCCCTATACTCGGGCCTTACCTCAATCTTCTTTTGAAAGACACATTGACAAAATGGGTTTGAGGTACTAGATAAGTTGGCTTTAGTGCAAGTTGGAGATTGTTAGATATATGCCTTAAAGCAACCATGTAATAGTTACATGTTATGGATTTCAGTTGTGCTTTCTATTTCTTATACAATTAATGGCAAATACATGTTCATTCATTTATCCAATTATTTATGAATGATTCCATAAGATTTGGTGAACCTATTCTTGAGACGTCAAGAATATGAGTGACGGGTTCACGGTTATACTAAATCTTTAAATTGTTCCGGTCGATAGATCATGATTGGATATTAATGATCCTATTGAGCCAATGTGTTCTTAGCTTCACCATTAAGTATTACATACTTGAGAGAATGACGAGTATTACGTATTGTGTGCCCGAGTTAGAACACAAGTTTGTACTATAAGTTCTGAACGTGGCAAGTATTGAACGATTAGCTACATGGAGCTTTGGCATGGTCATGTCCAATCGTTCATATTTTGGTCTTGTGTAAATAATCCTGACTTGGGCGTGTTGACTTTGTGTTGTGGTTATGGTTCGATACGTATTTTCTTGTTTCGTACTTGATGGTCTTAGTTCGTTCACATACGAAGTTTCACGTGTGTGTGAAATGGAATATGTTTCCTTGTTATGTGCAAGGTATAATAGTAATGTCCTATGCGATCTAATCGTGTCACCGCATTGAAATCCTCGATCGGGGTTGTAATCGAGAATGAAATGTTCATGTCTCGTATAAATGCATGTCAATTAGATTTGTACATATGATCGAATTGGCGGCTTGACAAATATTCCGTGGTCTTTGTTTGATTGGGACATAGTAAGATAGAGGGATTGAATTACATTGTAACCAAAGCTGATAGGTTCATTATGTTTTTAAAGCATTCACACTCATTATGTTTTTAAATCATTCACACTGTGCGGGTAGCCATGACATATTGCTAGATGTCACTCATGGTTTGTGGAACTTGGAGGTTGATCGGGACAATCAATTCTCTTGGAAGTACTAATGTGTTAGTATATGTCTTACTACCAACTCAACAATGAACCTAGCGATGTCACACACCTTAACCAATATATGAAGACGTTGAATGGAAATACGATCAAATTACCCAAATATATACCATAGTTAGCATGGGATTTTTGCAAATGGGTTGCAGCAAGGAGAACTATGTACATTCACTAGCTTCTTCTTGTTCTATGATTTAAATGCGCAAAAGGCATGCCGCTCGATGCAGATTTTGCAATCGCTGATTAGTAGCTGTAAAATGTTTGATTCAACTCCAGCTCTAATTTGACGCAATGGTTAGGGCGTACTCTGATTGGGGACACTAAAGGTGTTCATGAGATTATTCAGATGGGATGATATACCCCAATGCATTTCAACCAATAATAGGGTCCACGCAATTAAGCTGCTAAGCCTAAATCAGCATAATAACATCCTCCGTAAGACTTCCCCTATCATATGCTATTTCAGAGATCCTTCCCATCTTTCGTCCTCATAAGGCCTTAATAGATTGCGGTGTACGATGGGCGCTTTTGTTTTCCAATAAGTAATTATTTGCTTTCCGTTTTCTCCAATTGATGTCTCAATCCTTGAAATGTCGTAGAAAGTGGAAAAGCAAATTAAGCCCATGACCACAAAGCTACTTCCCTTTTTTTTTCACTAGGTAATTGAAACCATTCGCTTAACTACACGCCATTAAACAATTCGACTTAATTCCTAGGAAGCATCGACACTCTCCAGGAGTCTACATGTCGTGTCCGACACTCTCCGACATGTGATCGACACATGGTCGGGCGCTCCAAACATGCCGGGTACACAAGTTCAGCATCCCGACTTGCCATTTCGACACACATGGGGTCAATTTTAAGCGTTTTCATTAAATTATGGGTCAAAATGCAAATTCATCAAAAATATATATACTTAAGTTATATACTCAGCTACCCCACCATTAATATATCCAGGAAAAAATTTCAAATAAGAGCTTGAAGTGCTCTCGCTTTCTCAAATAGGTGCCTGAATCGGCATAGTAATTTCAAATAAAGGCCTAAAGTGGCATAACTGGTTTCAAATAAAAGGCCTGAAGTAGCCATAGAGTCCCAGAAAAAGGCCGGCCTAAAGGGCATTTTTGTCAATTCTGTTTTTTTATTATTTTTATTTTTTTACATTAAAAAATAATTTTTTTGGTCGAAATTCCTATGGCGGCCGACTTGTAGGCGAACGCCGGCGCCTCGGCTGAGGGCTGGCAACCCAGCTGACCTTTGGTCGGTCTCAAATCCCAAAATTTCTCTTTTTGTCTCTCTCTCCTCTTTTCAATTTTTTTTTTGGCCTCCGCTATTTGCTACTGCTCACCGATTCTTGATTTTCCCCCTCTTTCTCCGAGGATCTAGAATTTGGATTAGGGTCTGCCCAGAATCTCTTCTTGACAACGGATTTAGCTGAATCATCTGTTCTGCGCATCATTGGAACTTTACGATGGCAAAACGATTGGGTTTTGGTTGGGAAAGTGGCGATGTTTAGCAAATCTTTTAGGGTCACAGGGTTCTTTTTTCCTTTTCCGATGCGAAGCTGAAAAGGGGGGCTTGAAAGATTCCGGTGAAGTCTTTGAGCTGAAAGCACTTGATGGGTAGAAACAGAGCTGGGTTTTGATTGGTTTCGGTTTATGTGTAAAGATGATCTTGTGGTTATGTTCCAAAGAAATTAATTGCCACAGTCGCTCTGTGAAAATGGGTTAGAGATGGAGTTCTTTCTATTATGAAGTTCTCCATGGCCCGTCAGGGAAGCCAACTTGAAAGGAGCTTCAGAATAGAAGTTTGGGGGAGTTAATTGGTATCCAAGGCACCAGCGTAGTCACCGGCATTCGCTGTCGCCCCCACCGGCGGTGGGGCCGCGGCACCTCTCCCCCTCTGTGTGTGTTTTTTTTTATTTACTCTTAAAAAGAAAAAGAAAAAGGAAAAAGACAAAGAAAAAAGAAAAGAATCCAAAAAGTTGAAATGACAAAAATGCCCTTGAAATTAGGTCCCTTTTTTGAGACTCCATGGCCACTTTACGCACTTATTTGAAACAAGATTCACATTATGCCATTATTTGAGAAAATAATGACACTTCATGCCCTAATTTGAGAAAATCAAGGTAATTCAGGCCCTTATTTTGAATTTTCCTATACCCAACCAACCCAAGAAAACATGATTGTGAATTCCTAACAAAAGAAGAATAAGACGAAATTCATCGTTGATATTTTTATAAGTACATGATGAGTACAACGTGTCCCAACGTGTTGAAATTCTTTATTTTTTGAGAAATGACGTGTTGGCGTGTCGAGTCATGTCACGTGTCGATGTCGGTGCTACTTAGCTTAATTCACAGAACACATGATTGACTAGGCCATTAAAAAGTACAAAATATTCTTAATGTATTGCTTAATTGATGCCTTTATAATAAAAAAAATTATCTAAAAAGTTCTAAACCTAGCAGCTTTTCCAATTCAATTCTAAATTTTTTAATTTTGTTAATTGAATTCTAAACCTTTTCACGTTTTTCTAATTAAGTCAATTTGGGCAACTTTGGTTGTAAATCCTAACGTGGATGCCAGCCATTCTATATGGCACGACTTGCGTTAACGTGGACAATTCTTAATAATATTTTAAGATCTTTTGAATTTATATTGATTTTCTATTCTTCATGTTGTTACTTCTTTGTTCTCTCTTTTTCTTTTCTTTTTGCTTTGGTCCTTTTTCCCCTCGCCTAACACCGTCGGGCCACGTCGATGGCTAGCCCCAGGTGAAGGGCGCTCGAGGCCTTGGCTAGCGAGGTTGGCCCTCGCATGGGTGGGCTTGGGCCGCCCTCGCTGGTTGACCAGAGCGCCCTCTCCGTTGATGGTTTGGCGAAGGGTGGCCCTCGCCCGAGGTCGACGGTGGTGGTAGAGGGAAAAAGGGAAAAAATAGAAAAGTAAAAAAAAAGGTAAAGAAGGAAAACTAGAAAAAAAAACAATTATAAAAATAGAAAATTGAAAAAATATAAAAAAAATTAATTGATTTTATCTACGTCACCGCTAGTCGTTACACGTAACATTGACCGATATCGATGTTTGCGATTTCCAGTCAAAATTGATTGGACGGACTCAACTAGCAAAATGTGAAAAGGCTTTGGGACTCAATTGGCAAAATTAAAAGGTTTATAACCGAATTGACAAAAATACAATAAGTTTAGAACTTTTTAGACAATTTGTCTAGTATAATCTTAGTTTTTTTTTTTGTCAAACCTTATAATCTTAGTTAATGAGGGGTGAGAGGTCAAGTTTATTGGTAAAGTCTTCTTCTTTTTTTTGTGGGTGGGGGTTTGGGGGAAATGTCTTTTGCAACCCAATCTCATAGTTTGTGTCCACATCGAAATAAAGAAAACACCAATTATTGTTGTAAAGAAAACAAATTTTTATAAGTGTATGCTAATGAGAGGCAAATTGCCAACTCGGAAATTCTACCTTAGGAAATATACAAGCAACATGCTTAAATTTACAAGACAAATGTTAAATTTGAATAGTCACATTATTAGATTTCCTACGCAATCGTGCTTGTGCATCTCAAAACGTAATCTTGAGCAAGTCCATTGTGCGAATGTTTAGATTGTATACCCAAAAGTTGCTTTATATGCTTTTCAATATATACACGCACTCCGCCTAATATATATATACACACACGCACATACATATATTAATTATATATATGTATGTTTATATATGTTAAAATCAACTGTGAAGCCTTAATCACCAGATATTCATATCTACTTGCAATTAATGACAGAAACGAAAAGAGATAGGGAGAGAAATAAAAAAAATTGTATTAGGTTGATCCTTTCTTATATATATATATATGCACACACACATTCAAGAAGAAGAAATAGAATGAGGAAACAAGATGATTTTTTTTCCATCTTTTATCGATTCACCAAAATTCGTTGAATCAATCTAAAATATACTTGAATCAATCAATCTAAGATACACATAATCAAATCATATCTTCAACACTCCCCTCAAGCTGGTGGCTTGTAAATATCGAAGATAACTAGCTTACTCAATAGATATGTGTGCTTTGTCTTTGACACAACGGCTTGGAAAAGATATCCACAAGGCTGTTCAACAGTTTCAATTCCTCTTGTTGAAACAAGTCCTTCTTAGATTTTATCTCGAGTAAAATGACAATTAACCTCTATATGTTTTGTTCTTTCATGAAAAACTGGGTTCACTTTGCTAGTTTAAGCGCCGCACCATTGTCACGAGAATAATATGCTTGGTCCATCAATTCGTACACCAAGGTCGAGAAGTAAAACCCGTATCCAGATTATTTCACAAACGGTTTTTACCATAACTCGATATTCCGATTCAGTTGATGATAATGAAATGATCGATTGTTTCTTTGTTTTCCATGAAATCAAAGATCTTCCCAATTTAACGCAAAAACCAATGATGGATCTTCGGATCATTGGACAAGTAGCATAATCCGTATTGCAATAGGCTGTCATCTTCATATCATAATCACGAGATTAAAGTATTCCAATCCCTGGACACCCTTTTAAATACTTCACAACCTTCGAGCTGCATTCATATGCGATTGTTTTGAGTTGTGCATGAATTAACTTGAGTATTTGCATTGCATTATGAATATCATGTCTAATCGTGGTGAGGTATATCAATTTTACGATGAGCCGCCTATAGCTTGATGGATCTTTAAGTGCTAGGCTTTCATTGGATGATGATGAGCCCACATCATAATCAAGTGTCATAAGTTTGACATTCTATTCAATCGAAATGACAGCTGGCTTACATCTAGACAATCCCGCTTTCGATATCATTTCCAAGACAAATTTCCGTTGACTAAGGCATATTCCCTTGTTTGACCGAGCTGTCTCAATTCCAAGGAAAAATTTGGGAGATCCCAAGTCTTTAATGTGGAAAGTGGAATGCGGATATTCTTTAAACTTTTTTATAGCAGATTCATCGTTCTCCATGATATGAATATCATTAACATATATCAATAAATGCATTGATGATGTACCTTTAGTCCATGTAAATAGGGCATATTCATGTTTAGAATGCTTTGAAATCCTGCATTTGTTAGTGCAGATAGTAAACTTGGCATACCATTCTTTGAGAAGCCTGTTTAAGTCCATAGAGGAATTTACGAAAACGACATACCCGTGACTCCCCCCTGTCTTCGTAAACCCCGTGGAAGATCCATATATATATTTTTCTTTTTCCGGATCACCATGAAGAAATGCATTATGGACATCCATTTGATGCAATGACCAATTGCAAAAAGCAGCAATGGAAAAAAAAAGAATGAACAGTTACCTCTTTAGGCGTCACTAGAGAAAGTCTCGTGGTGGTCAAAACCTTCCCTTTAAGTAAATCGCATAGCTAATAATTGAGCCTTGTAGCGCTCAACGGAACCATATGCCTTGTACTTGATTTTGTATACCCACTTGTAGCCAATCGGTCTTTGATGTGAACGTAATGAAACAATATCCCAAGTATGATTCTCTATTAGAGCATTTAATTAAGCTTCCATGGCCCTTTTCCATCGTGGGTCATTAAGCGCTTATTTGTAAGAAGAGAGTTCATGTTCCTCGGATATTCGACTAACACAACACATGTGTTTCGGTGACGATCGAATAAATGAGACGTAAGATGATACAAGATATTGTGTACCAGGAGGAGCCAACATAGGATATATATATAATCTTTTGTCCATGTGGGTGGGCGAAGATGCGACAAGAGCGTCAAGGTTGGTGCTCAATAGGTACTGTTTATGAACATGTGAACAAAATTAATCGAGAACTGTGAAGGTGCAACCGATGAGGCAAATGAATCATTCTTCTCATATCATTTATTCATCTCTTGGTAAGGTTGGTTTATAGATATATTGTTAATCTCTCATAAGAATGATGATGACGTAATCCTCCTCAAGATACTATTAATGGAAATATTTTTCTGGAAAACAATATCAACTTTACAAAAAAAAATTAATATCAACTTGTAACCTTTGTGTAAAATATCCCTATCGCACCCTTTGTCCCGGCCCCATTTTACAAACAAAACCTTAATGATCATATTATTGGAGATTCTATCTCTTGGTTCGAAGAGTTGTTGCCCGGATTTGACGCAATGAAGATATATTGTTGAGGCAAGGACAATTCCTCCTCCAATAAGAATGATGATGATCCGATGGTAAATCCTCCTCCAAAGTCATCACTTCATTAAATGGAAATATATTTTCATGGAAAACAATATCACGGCTTACCAAGAAGCACCTGTAGATATCTCCATAACTATGTAACCTTTGTGTAAAGAAGGATATCCCATGAAGATACACCGGATGGCGCGAGGACCCGTTTTGTCCCAAGGGCCCACATTTGTTACATAGCATAAGCATCCAAAAACCTTTAAATGATCAATTTCCGATTGTTTCCCAAAAAGCATCTCAAAAGGAGTTTTACCTTCAAGCACTCGAGTTGGCATGCGATTAATTAAATAGGCATTTGTGATTACACAATCTCCCAAAAAGTTTCAGGAACATATGCTTGGTATTTGAGAGCTCGAGCCACTTCCAAGAGATGACAATGTTTACACTCAACAATCCCATTTTGTTGGGGCATATAAGTGCAAGAGCTTTCATGGAGAACTCAATGAGAAGAAAGAAAATTCGTACATTCGGTAGTGAAAAATGACATACCCATTATCTATACAAATGTGTTGGACAGATGTGTCGAATTGATTTTTAACCATGGCGAAACAATTCGACGGATGGGAAAAGGTTTGACTCTCGGATTACATGAGAAAAATTCAAGTAATGCGAGTATAATCATCCACAATAGTGAGAAAAAATTGAGATCGTCGCGATGCGGGGGTATGATAAGGGCACCATATATTGATATGAATCAACAAAAAAGCACTAGTAGCTCGAGATGAACCGGTGGGAAATAGCACGAGTGATTATTTAGCCAATGGACACACTAGACATTTTGGATGAGGAAAACGAGCACTATGGCCCGAAGTTGATGGAAAAGAGAGGTGTCATTAATGGTGGTGATATTACATGAAGCATTCTCATTCCTCACAACAAAAAATATGAAATAAATCCTTTGGAAAATTGATCCAAAATCCTTTGGAAGTCTTAGTTTTAATTGAAAATGTGATGTCTCATAAGTTTTTGAGACAGATGTGAGGTTGAACTCAAAATCGAAACATATAAGACATTCCTAATAATAATATTTGGATTAAGACAAACAAGTGCCAATTTTAGTGACATGAGTGATATTTCTATTTGGAAGGCGCACCGATGTGGAAAAGTAGGTTTTTTTAATAAAAGAGAATAATTGCTCATTGCATATTATGTAATCATTGGCATCCGAATCAATTATCCACGCTTCAATTGAAAAAGAATTTTTCTTGCAAAATGTACCTGAAAAATTCATAGTCTTATCAGTAGTACTCAACCGACTCGAGCCTTCATGATATTCGGTACCGATCATGGGTAATAGTCGATTTGCCCTTTGAGTTCCTTGTGTTGAAACCCGATAAGCGAGATAATTCTGTCTCCCTTTTTCCTCTATCATTTGGCTTTCCATATAATTTCCAACATGTATTAATAGTATGATGTGGACGTTTGCAATATTCACAAAATTTACCTTCTGTTTTAAAATTCTGCCCACCTCCTCTTTGCAATGATGTGACATTATGTGAGCCATTAGATGACTTAAGTGCCGGTGCTGATGTGGCGCGATATGAGCCACTAAATTCTCGACATTGAATGATAGCTATCGGATTTCTTTTTCTGATTAGGCCCGTCCACATTGCTCCTCTTATTATCTCTTTCTTCCTCCCATTTGAACCTTAGCACCGCATGAGATAGATCTAGAGCCATGGATGCTCGCTAGAGCCGAGCGCAACACTCTCTCCCGCCCGCACGTACTCGGTTGTAGCTAGGCGCCGGCTCTCCTCCTGGGCTGACAAGCTGGAAAATGCAATCGAGCGGCGGGATGGATTCCATCGTAAGAATCGAGAACGAAAAGATGAGTAACTCTCGTCCAAAATCGGTAGAAACCTCATCACCTTTTCTCGTTCTTTGATGGCATGGTACTTGCTTCATGGTAGTCTCGGGACCCTCTAATTGTTCCTCAATCGCGTCAAGCTCGTTCCAAAGGGCCGAGAGCCAATTGAAGCAAGCAAGAATCGATGCCGACGAGGCTTGGGTGAGCAAAAAACTTCGGCTCGATCTAATTTCCCATATATTTCGCGAATATTTTCCCACATTGTTTTTGAGTCTTCGGTTGGTGATAACCTAGCCGCGACTTCGGGAACTATACAATCTCCGATCCACATGCGAACAAGTTGTTGCACTTGCGCCAATGTCGTTGAAGCCGGTCATCCGTAGGGAAAGGCACGGTTCCATTGAGAAAACCATCTTTGTCCTTCGTCACCATTGCTCGACGAAAATCGCGAGCCCAAGTTGAATAGTTGTTTGGTCCGACGAGCTATTGATTGATGAGTCGGATTCCTGGTTCGTCGACCGGAAACATGTAGAGTGGGCCGACGGGTTCCGATAGGCCACCGATGATAGGGATGGCATACGGCATATACCCGGGTTGAATAAATGGGTAGGGATTTGTCCTTGAACTCGCCAGGGGCTGATTCGGGTCATTGGCCCAGAAAGGACCAACCTGGCACACCTCCACTAGACCGTGCTCCAAAAGCGGTGGCTGATTCTTCTCCGAATGCGCCTGTTTGAGCCCAAGATTGGTTAGACGTAGTTGTCCATGATCCCTGAATAGGAAACCAATGGGCCGGTGGCCATTGGATCTAGCTCGGTCGTGATTGAATGAGACTGGTGGCCAATGGTTCAATTTGATTTGGAGTCAAATTCTAGGGCATGTTGTTGGAGACTTCATCCATCGGAAGTGCGATTTGATCATTGACTTCTTGAACTTGAAATTTGATTGTTCGTCATGGTATAAAAAAATGATTCTGACCCCGAATGCTAATTTTGTTTTGTAGGTTAGTGTGCAACAAAAAAAATCAAAAAATTGACGGGTGGCAATCGAAGGAATTCGCGGAAGCTAGGCCAAAAATGGAGGCTTTGATACCATTACGTAAACAAAAAGAGATACGGAGAGTAATAAAAAATTGTATTCAATTGATCCTTTCTTACATGTACATGAAGGTATAAATTACAAGAAGAAGAAATAAAACTAGGAAACAAGATGATTCTTTTCCATCTTCTACTTGATTCACCAAATATTTATTGAATCAATCTAAGACATACTGAATCAATCAATCTAAGATACGTGTAATCAATGCTAGATTCTCCAAATAAGATTGCAGTAATCGACGTGCCTTTTCAGGAATATTTGTCCTTATTCACTGTCTAGAAAATATTTTTGGTTTGGTACCATGAACAGTCAATCTATAACATACGCTGTCTTCATAAGAAAGCTACATGAAAAATCTCCCTTCTCCATGATAGCAAACATGAATCTTGCATTCCCTATCTCTTCTCGCTTCCTGATCCTTTTCCTCATCGTCTTCCACCGGGTCCAATCCGCCAACCACCTCGTTCAGGACACCTGCAAGAAGCTTGCCGCTAGATAGTCGGCCTTGAAGTTTGACTTCTGCATGAAGTCCCTCGGGTCAGATCCGGAGAGCCACAGGGCGGATCTCGAGGGACTAGGGCTGATCGGGCTCAAGCTGTTACAGGCCAACTTGACGGGCACGACCGAGTACATTAAGCAGATATTGAAGCGAAAGCAGGAACCGCACACACGCAATGCTCTCTCATATTGCTTGGGTTTGTATTCGTCCTATGAAGGCAAGGACATGATTCCAGCTTACAAGGCGAAGCAGTACGATGAGGTGAATACTTGGGCGGTCGGAGTGGGCGATCAAGCATTTATATGCGACACTGAAGAATGGGAGAAGAGAGTTCATTCCACCTTTGACAAAATCTAACGATGACATTATGCAATTGCAAATCATATTAAGTGGCATCATGAGTATCATGCAGGGGTGAGCATGAGTGATGTCATGAAATATGAAGAGCGTCTTAGCCAATAAAATAGCGCATGACCAATGAATCTCCATTATTAGTCTTCTGTTTTTTCACTGATGAAATCCTACGTATGCAGATCCAATATCCCGGGCAGTGCTCCCTTTGGCATCTTGATAAAATTCGATCGTAAATAATTTTAAAAAAAGCAATATGGAGAATTTAAATTCACATGTCATAGTAAAAAGAGAATTTAAATTCTTATGTTTATCATTCATAAGTATCTATTTCATTCCATCTTCCCAAGAGGAGATTGGTAGTGTTTATTACCCCAACCATGGAGCCTTATTTACTTTCAATCACGAAGATTTTACCAACCATCAAATTAATGAATGGTTTCAAAGTGCCTCTAACACTATGCCGGGATGGCTCTTCCGAATATGAATATCGAGCATTCCAATTCAAGTCGACATGCTAGTAAAAAAAAAAATCGAGAGTCTACACCCACATGAGTGTAAGTAAAGTGAAATGGGTTTATGGATTTCTGTAATACATATAACAATTTTTATGGATTGCGATTTCTGTAATAAAACTAAGGATTAAATTTTGTTCATCTACAATTGGAAATGACTTCCTTCAACCAAATTACAATATATGGGCATCACTCATGAGTCCGATATGTATATAGCCCTGAAAATAGTTTGTAACCTAATCCAATGGGTGAGATATAGGAATTTTATATAGAATTTCATAGATCATAATGAAATATTTGGTAGAATTGAGGGTTTTTTTTTTTCAATTTTTTTAAAATATTTTTTTAAAAAAATAATTACCGATTTGGGCCTCGCTCGGCAACTGGGCTGCCGAATTGGCGGGCCTTTTTTTTAATTTCATTTTTTTAATTATTGGTACTTATAATATTTATTTTATTTATAATTTTTTTTTGTGAAGCTTATCTTTATAACATAATTAGCAATAATTAATGTAAAAATTTATTAAGATCTACAATTAATAAATCATATTGTAATTATGTAATTAATTAAAAACATTCATAAAATAAATTTGAGTATGAAAAAAAAGATTTTCATAATATATAACAATTGTCAACTTACCAATTATAAATAAAATAAATATTATAAGTATCAATAATTAAAAAATATGAAATTTCAAAAAAAATATGAAATAAAAAAGGACCCCCACTAGGTAGCAGGGCTGCTGAGTGGGCGGGCCTTTTTTGTATTTTTTTAAATATTATAAATAAAATAAATATTATAAGTACCAATAATTTTGAAAAAATAAAAAATTTAAAAAAAGGCCCTCCCGCTGGGCAGCCCGGTCGCCGAGTGGGTGGGCCTTGCTCTGGCGACCCGATTCCGATCGAGGCCCAAATAGGTAATTATTATTTTTTTAAAATAATTTTGTAAAAAAAATTTAAAAAAATTAATAAAAAAAAACCCGAGAATTGATGCCAAGCACCGTAAGAGAAATTTTACATGAAGAGAAAAAAAAACATGAAGCTAACATTTTTATATTTTTTCGACATTTTTTTTTGATTTTTTTTTATTTTATTTTTTGTTTTTAAGTATTTCCCTTTAGTTGGTGGCCGGGTTCAATCAGCGGCCACCAGCGATGCTTGGAGACGACTGGGTGAGGGCAAAAAGAAAAGGGAAAAGCAAAAAAAGGAATAAAGAAAAAAATGAAAAAAAAATCAGTGAAAATAAAAAAAATCAGGAAAAGAAATGTCCATATCAACCGTTGTTACACCACATAAGAAGGCCAAGATCGACTTGACCTCCACGTCGGTATTTTTCGATAAAAATTGAACGGAAGGATTATATTGAAAAATTGTCAAAATGTTTAAGACTAAGTTGGCACAATTATAATGTTTAAAACGCGAATTGGCACAAGTACAATAAATTTATAAATTTTTTGATAAATTTTCTAGTAAATTTCGGAGTAGTCACCAATAATTTGCAATCCGACCACTAATTGTTGAACACAAAAAACTTTGTTTTCTTTCCCCTTGCAATTGATGCATTTTATCCCGAATTCAACCAATTTTTCTGTCTTTGTTTTGTCCGATGTTGACAATTGGACATGATGGGAATTTAAGGGGGCGGTCCCGATTCGGGCCGGTTCAAGGGTCGATTCCAGTTTTGATTTTTATATTTAATTTTTAAAATAATAAATTATCAAATATAAATTATAATCAAACCGTACATTGTAATCAAATTTGAGGGTGGGAAAGGGAGGGGAAAGGGGTTTGAACTTAATGAATTATCATTAAGCTTCTACATATCTTCTTAGGGATAAAAGAATCAAAGCCCATATAGTTCTTTTACTTTTGATATCCTCAACTTACCTCATCGTCAATTGTCATTATCCGTTTCGACAGTCGTGGCGATGGTATTTCCATCATCATCATTGAAAAATTCGGCTTCATGCTGCGATCCATCTCTTGTTGTCGAAATTGAGCCTTTATCCAATCATCGTGACAAGCTGAAGCCTCCACCGAATCCGAATGTAATCTTAAACATCGATCGTCCAAAATTAATCCTCCAGCGCTAAATATTTGTTCAACCGCAACTATTAAACAATGGGTTGCTAAAATCTATCTTGCAATGAGAGCGAGGGTTGGGAATTGGGTTGAATGCCTCTTCCACCACCACTGGAATTGGAAAATATGTGCTTTCGGATTCATCAAACTCAAAATAAATGGTTAAATAGATCTCTATTTCAAAAATATTACATGTTGCTCCCTTTGTTTTTTTGCCTACTCAATAACATTTTGTACCTTCTACTAATTTTACTACTCTCCTCGCTTTGTACGTTACTAGGTTAGGAAGATCCACTATCACCTAAATCATATCTACTACAAAATTCACTATACAATTCTACTATTGCTTCTTTAACCGTTGCTTGTATAGTTCTAACATTTACCGTTTCATTTAAATGTAAACATTCATAATAGTAATTCGGATAATCACCTAAACCATCTAATTTCATATGTAGATCGAAAATAAAAGTAACCAAATAAATAATAGGAATTTTGATATAATAAAGCAGTCATTTTGCTTGCATTGCTATAATAGTCGAAGCTAATTGATCATTTTTTTATATTCTTCAAAAACACCAAGTAATATTAACACACTTTATTAAAAATAAATGTGTAGTAGTATAATAAACACCAAATAAATTATAAGTTACATCGTTAAAAACTTTTAAAAATCTAATTTTTTTTTGCAAATATCCCACTCTTGTGGGAATAAATTAATTTCGGAAACATTATTCTAAATAAACGCACATAATAAATTTTTATAAGCAAAAGATTGATTAAGTAACTCGTAGGTAGAATTCTAATGAGTAGGAACATCTTTTGAAAATTTTTTTGGTGTTCTTCTATGTACTTTACAAAATCTACCATATTCTTTCATAATTTGGAGATGTTTCCATAAAAATTGAATTGCCTTTTTTATTGGGCTAAGAAAAGCATCGAGAGTTCATAAATCATCTTGTACACTTAAATTTAAAACATGGCAAGCATATCTAATATGAAAAAATTATCCACCAAAATCGAGTTTACAAATCTTTTCTAAATTAGGAATGGAAACGGTATTTGCCGTGGCATTATCAAAACCAACTGAAAAATTTTTATTAATCATATTATATTCTTCTAAAACTTGCCTAATTACTCTATAAATATTATCCGCCGTATGCCTATTATTAAAAACTCGAAATGCAATAATTTTTTTTTACGTTCCAATCGTTACATATCCAATGACATGTGATACTTATATAAGAATGAGTTTGTCAAGGATCACTCCAAATGTCCCTACCTATATGCACACATCCATTGAAATTCGTAAAAAAGTTTTTCAAATTTTTTTTTCCTTTTTATAAAGCCCAAAAATTTCCCATTTAATAGTATTTCTCGAAACCGATTTTGCTTAAGAGTCCTTGTAGTGTTTATAAAAAAATTAAAACCAAAATTTTCACCACCATTAAACGGTAAACGATCAATGGCAACATATTGAGCTAATGTTTATTTATAAAAATTTTCATTGTAACGAAATAAAGGAGGAGTGTTAGGATTGACATACCCGAAAATTTGTTATTGGTTGGTGTTGATCCCCGCATTGCGTTGCATGTTTTAACCTCGAATCTTTGTTTAAATGTTCCATAACCGCTTCTACTTGTAAAAGCGTATGTTGTCCCATAATATTTACATTTTACGTGATACTTGTTTTCGCCTAAATGTTCCTTCGTGAAGTGTTTCCATATGTTGGATGTACCCTCCCAATCCGGCTCATGTGTTGTTGATGTTTCTTCAATTCCGGTGGAAGGATAAAGACTTTCTTGCGTTGGGACTTGCTCGACGTTAGGAATAACATTGATATCATCATTCTCGTCTACCCAATATGCAAAGTTATGAGGATCATACTCATAAGGATGAGGATAATTAGATTCCCCCATCTACATTGTGCTCTTTTTCTTGTCATCGAGATCTGCTTCCACTTGCCAATTTTTTTTAGAGAATCGAGTGGCAAGCGAATTCGAAAAATTGAAAAAATTGAGCCAAGATTGAGAAAATTGAGCTGATTGAGAAAATTGAGAGAATTTGAAAGAATTTATGAGAAAAAAATGAAAGGGAGGGGATTTGATAGAGATTTAGGATAGTTTTAATAAATTAAGAAAAATTAAAAAAAAGGGGGGAGGAAATCCGTTGCAATGCAACGATCGGTTGTGGCTCGTGGGGTCGAAAGATCCATTGGCTCTTTCCTCAATTTTTTTTAAGGCTTAAAGCTTGGGCCTAAGCCCAACGGCTAATTGGCCAATTCCGAAATTGATCGAACTTTAACCGGCTCGTGAGGGCCGGACCGGTTCTGGTTGGTCAATGGGCCGGTTCCGAGCCAATTTCGGTTGGTCAACGGGCCGGTTTCGGGCTGGTTCCGGGCCCAAATCGGCCCGTGGCCATCTCTAGCCCGGTTCCTCTACGTTCGTGTTCGTGTACATCAGTTCATCATATTTTTTTTTTGTCACATTTCTCCTTGTAGCTTCACCGTAATAGACCGGACCGTAATTTTGATGGGAAATACTACCTCTTGTCCATAGGTTACATATGGGCTAACTCCAGTGCTTGATATTTTAGAGGTCCTATATGTCATAACACTATCGTCATTAGCGAATCTCATTCTCTAGGGTTCTCTTTCAAATGTTTCTTAATGAGGTTAATCATGACCTTGTTCGATGCCTAGGTTTGTCCATTAGCTTGGGCGTAATATGGCGTCGAATGAATCATCTTCATTCCCCTAGATCTAGTAAAGTCCATAACTCATGTCCAGTGAAAACAGTACTTTGATCTGCAGTTATTGTCTCGGGCAGGCTAAACCGATGTATGATCCGTTCCTCAATAAACTCTTTGACAGTTCTCTGTGTGATGTTTTTATAAGAGGTCGCTTCAACCCATTTTATGAAATAATCGGTGGCAACCAAATGAAACCGTGCTTTTTAGACAAAGGAGGATATATCTTCCTGATAATATCCATTTCACATCCCGCAAAAGGTTTGACAATGAGCTGAAGCACGGGTACAGGTAGTGCTTTTGGCATAATCAATACAAGCCTTCGTCATGTTTATCCAGAAATAACCATGACGACGTAACAACCATTTCATTTTTATGTCAGTTTGATGAGCGCCACATATTCCTTCATGTACTTCTGCCATCATCGTGAGCATCTGTTCTCTTTTGTCCAACCATCTAAGGAGTACCATCTATGGTTTTCTGTATAATTCATTGCCAATCCGTATATATGTCATTGCTTGTCTTTTGAAGTTCTTGTTATGGGCTGCTGAATTTTTCAAGTAGTCGATCATTGATTTTCTCCGTTCTTGAACAGTGTCCACATCCTGATCCTCAAGTGAATCGGCACGTATCATCGTCATTGGGTTGTCTGTCAATGACAATATTTTCACTTGAGTCACGTTTCACATTGCCAATTCTTTTTGATATTTAATACCCGGATGCCATTTGAGCTAGTTCATTGGCTCTCGAATTATCCTTTCTTTTAATGTGGACAAACTCATCATCGGAGAAATTGCTCAGCTATTCTTTTGCTAGCGCGTAATGACGAACAATGTTCTCATTAAGACATTGATACTAGTCAGATAATTGTTTGATGACTAACTAAGAATCTCCTTTTATCTTCACAAATTGTACCTTCGTGTCGATCAAGATATTTAATCCGACAATCAACGCCTCATACTCTGCCTGATTATTCGAACAACTGAAGTCAAGCCTGAACATGAAGCTGAGTCATGTGTCCTTGTGGAGAAACTATGAGAATTCCATTACCCGAAGATCTGGACGTGCTGGATCCGTCGAAATATAAAGTCCATGGTACCACTTGTATCAAGCCTTGCTCCTTTTCTTCTTCAAGACAAGTACACGGGTATTCGGTGATGAAATCAGCTACTGCTTATCCTTTCACTGCCTTGAGAGGAATATATACCAAAGCCATTTCAGTTAAAGCCAATGTCCATGTTGCGATCCGGCCTCTAATAATTGGCCGGGCAAACATGTGCTTGATCATGTCCATCTTGAAAATTACATGAACCGTGATTGGTAACATGTAATGTCGTAAATTGGTACATGCAAAGTATAATGACAAGCATAACTTCTCAATCAGGGGTACCTTGTCTCTTGCATCATTTAACATTCGACTGAATTTATATATTGCCTACTCTTTGCTTTCTTCGTTCTCTTGAGCCAACATGCTTCCAATGGTAGTATCGGTTGCTGACAAATATAGTTTCAACGGCTTACCCCTCTTGGGTGGCATCAAAACTGGTGAATTAGTCAATTCCTCTATGAGTTATTAAAAACCCAAGGAAATTTCCAACCCTAACCTCGAAAGCACATTTTAAAGGGTTCATTTTTTCAATTTATATTTTTGCATTGTAATGAAAAGCTTGCTCGAGAAAGTCCAGATGGCTTACCTGGTCGACTTCACGATAATTGTCATCTATATAAACTTCCATGAATTTGCTAGTCATATAATGAAATATGAAGTTCATGGCTATTTGGTAAGTAGCTACAACTTTACTTCAAACCAAATGGCATTACTAGCTATTCAAATGTCCCAATAGCCCCTAGACACCTGAATGCGGTCTTGTGCACATCTTCCTCTGCTATGAATATCTAACTGTATCCTAAATTGATTAGCGGGATGGGGAGGTTACTATCAAAGGTGTGGGGCTCAACTCCAATTTGAATATCTTTTAGGTGATGACATCCAATTCACCCATTTGAATCTCCGCTTGGGTGTACCTGCCGCGTGATCTTCCTTATTTTCCCCCTTTTCGAAGTTATAATATTTTACTTGGGTGGGAAATAAAGCCATATTTCGCAATACCTATAAATAGCTTTTCACATTTTTGTCACGGGGAAATGTTTCAGGTACAAATTTCAATATAAACTCGAAGTTTTTTCTGTTTTTGTACTTTAGTTGTGTGATGTCATTGTGTTATGCTATTGATTAAGATATAGTTATAAACTCGAAGAGTCATACTTTTATTTAAGTCGGGTAATATCATTATAGTAAATTTGTACTTCATTGCACAATATGCAAGTTTTTTTCTCCATAACATGGTTTTTCGATGAGTTAAATGCGTTAGGTTTCTTTTCTTGAAATTTAATAAAATTTATCAATTTGCAATTTTCTTTTTTTTTTTTTAAAAGGCACAAATACTAGTATAAAGAGATAGATTTTAGGTTTTAGAGTAAGGCAAATACCATTCTCACCTGAAAGCCGGAACTCCAGCAATGTCACCCAAAGTTTCCTTGCCATGTAAGGGAAAATAATTGTTTGAAATACTCCTAAATAGGGATGTGCACAGGAATTAGACTGAATTGGCTGGCTCCGGGTGGTTCAAATTTGGAACCATAAATAATTAATCTAATTTACGGTTCTAGGTGTGAAACCGAACAGTAAATTTTTCTTTTCTTTTAAAAAGTAAGGAAAAGGAAATTGCCAAAACCTAAATCGGACCGATCCGGCCCAAGTAATCGGATCAAGTCCGACCGGTTCGGTCCGGTTCTCGATTGTAGGGTGGAACCAACTCAACTTGGGAACCGATCATCCCAATTCCTAATGCTACTCTCTTTTTCTCTCTCAATCTCATTAACTAATTAGTACCACGAGAAGAGAGAGCATACTCACAAATAGACTCAATCGATATCTAACTAGCTCCTCGGAACCATCGCAATCCGACCCGCCCTAAGGGGGAAAAACATTTTGATCACCTTCCTCACATATGTATAAAACCGAATCCATTCAATTTCTAAAAAGGATTACTAATCCTTAACTTTTCGAGGAATCCTTCGTCGTGGTTGTGAATGACTGATTTTTTTTATAATCTTTTCAACCTTGGTTTCGTAGAAGCAAGTTATAAAGATTCGAAATAGAACCATCGATTGGATTAGTTCTTAATAGCCGTGAGATGATTATCTTAGGACGATCCTTTTGTTGACGGATGCTCTTATTGCATCGTAGTTTTTGAAGGACGAGAACCAACTAAGTAGCATCTATATCTATAATTCAAGTATCGTATACGTGCTTTGTAGGAACTACCCCCAATAACGAACTTGCAAAATGGGACAAGCAATTCCATTAACGAGTCTCGATCCGTTTGCCCGATGATCCAATCGAATTTCGAAACGCGATCGAACCTGTCTGTCCATGGACCAGAAGAGACTTGGGAAGTCGCTTTTCGTCGCCTGCCTTTTCGGACAACGAAAATAAAGCGCACGTTTTTTTTTTTTTTCAAAATTTTTCAGGAACCCCGCGCACGTGCCCATTTCGGTAATTTCATCACGTCCCCCGACCGACGCTCTCCGCATGCAACGAAAAACTAATTATTTATTTAATATAAATGATCTTCGAAACTCAAAGGCGCGAACTCGCCTCCTCTCCCGCGCCATCCTTTCCCCTACTCTTTTTATTCCCCACCACCACGGCCACGTTCTCTCTCTCTCTCTCTCTCTCTCTCTATCCCTTCCCTCTCTCCAGCCTCCGCGCCGCCGCAATGCACCGCCGCCTCCACCAGCCCCACGTCCCCTCCTCCGAATCCCCCGCCCCCTCGGAATCCTCCGACGACGCCAAGCGCGGCAAGAAGCGGGGCAGCTACAACTGCGGCCGCTGCGGCCTGCCCAAGAAGGGCCACTCCTGCCACGCCGGCTCCTCCTCCGCCGACTCCGCCGCCGTCGCCTCGTCCACCCCTGTCAGCGCCGCCGCGGCCTCCTCCTCGGCATCCGCGTCCGCCCTCGCCCCGCCCTCGCTCTCCTCCTCCGCCCGCCCTCCCCAGCCGCCGCCCCTCCTCCCTCGCCACCCGATCTCCCACCTCCGCCGCGCGCTTTCCTTCGACGACCTCGACGTCCGCCCCGACGAGGGGGAGTACTTCGACGAGGTCGAGCCGGATCTAGACGAGCGGGAGGAGGATTTCGTGGACGGGGATGCGGATGCGGGGGGTTGCCCGCGAGGTGCTTGTGGGAGGTCCTGAGGAGGCTGCCACCGGCGGAGCTGCTTGCGGCGGCCAGAGTGTGCAAGGGGTGGCGGGAGACCTCGAGGAGGGTGTGGAGGGCTGCCGAGGATCTGAAGCTCAGCGTTCCTTCGAGGGCTCAGCTCTGTTTCGTCGGATCGGTGTTGAATAAGTGCCCTGAACTCGTTAGACTGTCTCTGAGGATGGAAAGGTTAGGCCTCAGTCATGGAATTGGAGTTTGGTGATTCGGATCTAGGCTGTTTGGTCACGATGCGGATAGGATCGGTTGATGTTAATGCACTGATTTTAAGAAAATGGTAGAGACAGGATTCATCTGGACGTTATCCGTAAGGACCGAAGTTAAAAACTGCAAGTGAACTGTTTGATCAGTGAAATTGAACTCAAAATTAACAAAGAGAAGTGTATGCTGCGACCAGTGGAAATGCTGCTTGATCAGCATTTATGGACAAACTTTTGTGAATTGGGGAGTTTCAGGATTCGTACATTAACCCTTTAAGGAAAGACTAGAACTTGTGATTCGGTTGTGTGCATCTTGATTGGATCTCAAAATTAATTCCAGTTCGAATCACGTGCTTGACCTTTAATTAACCATTTCTGGGTTTCTGACACTGATTCGGTCCTCGTTTTATTGGTTGGGATTTGCAGTGATGTAGATGCGACAATGTTAGCTTGCATTGCGTTCTCATGCCCAAACTTGGAGTCTATGGAGATCTCAACATCCTCTACTGCTGTCAACCGGATTGCAGGGTAAACTTTCTGTTCCCAATTTGCGGGTTAGGTCTATTATATGGGATTTGTTTGGATTTTGACTATATATGTATTGAGTCATTTTGGGGGTGGAGAACCGTAAGATCCCTGCATTACTGCTCATTAATGGTTGCAAGTGGATTTCGCTTTCAAGCTTAATGTTCCTTGAGAAGCTATGTGCAAAGTGCTGGCACATGTAATTTGCAAGCAACATTTCTTCAAAATGGATAGACTATAGGAGAGTCTACTCTGATTGTAAGGGTTTTGATCACCTGTCTGTGATTTACAAAGTTGTTTGCATCTCCATGATCTAGGAATGCCACTACAAAATGTGATGGCTCTTCCAATTGTGGTGTGTGCATCATAATTTCGTCCTTGACTAGCAATGAGAACTAGGAGAGGAAAGCTCAGTTTTTTATGCTGCTTTTTGACCCAACTATTTGGGACATCAACGTGATCAGGTCTTACTTTTGGTTGCTCATGCTTTGTAATATCTTAGTTTCGCAAGTAGATATCCATTTTGCTGCTTAAATAGCATCTTGTTTATTTCCAGCAAGGAAGTTACCAGAGTTCGTTTAATGTTAGCAGTTTGATCTCCATCTTCATTGACGACTTGTGCAAACTTCTGCAGAGATGAATTGGGTCGTTTTGTTGCTGACAAACGATGCCTAACCTTTCTTAAAATGGAAGGTTGCTCTAACCTTGGGGGTTTGGTTCTCAGCTCATCGAGTCTTTCTACGCTCTGGCTTTCTGGTCTTCACTCCCTCTCAAAGATGGTAATTGCATCCCTTTGCTTTTTTTATGTTCTAGGATATCTCTTCTGTACCATGCATATTTATTCTTCCGTCTTTGATAGATGTAACAAATGTTGCTGACTCATTTTTACATCCCTATAGGTTTTTAACTGCCCCAACTTAAGAGAAATCTCCTTGGAATTTTCTCGCAATGGAAATGATTGTACAGATTTGATTGCCTTGGTTGATGGTTTGGGAAGGAGCTGTCCAAGATTACAAAATATTCACATTGCATCAGTTCGGCTTTCCCATGCTGTTGTACTAGCTCTCACAGCTTCAAATTTAAGGTCTGTTAAGTAACTTGGTCATGCATGTTGCCCATGATAACAGCCTCAAACAGGCATTTTTGTCCTTCTTTAAGCTCAAGAGAGTTGGAAGCCTGTGTTCCACACATCTAGCTGTCTAGCGATCATATAGATCCTAAGGTCACTTTGTAGATACTAAAGACTGAAACTCCATAAGAGCATTGAAGCTAGATACAGCTTTTGTGCCCGCAGCTTATTTTTATCATATTACAGGTGTTTGCGGATGCTCTCGCTTGTGCTTGGATCAGAAATCACTGATGCATCAGTTGCTGCTATTGCTTCAAGCTATTCGGATTTAGAATTGCTTGATCTCAGTGGGTATGTTCTGCTCCGAGGTCTTATCTTGATTTATGAGGTACCACAGTGAAATAGAAAATCCAACTTTATCGTGTCAATTCATGGTTTTTTTTGTTTTTGCCAAAGTTCCCATACATGATGTGAACACTTTTGTTTTCAAATAGCGTAACAGATAAGATGGCATTGGCAATTGTCATAGAACTTAAAGCGTGAAGGAATATGATTAATCATCAACCTCAATAACTGGATTTACTGATCATGAATCTGTTGTTACATGCAGGTCAAGCATTAGTGACAGTGGCATTGGGATGATATGCAATGTTTTTCCTGAAACATTATCAAGACTCCTACTTGCCCTTTGTCCTAACATCTCTTCAAGTAACTTCCTGGACTGTTCTGTGAATAAATGGCTTTTCCTTTCAGTTAACACTCTAGGTTCATTGTTTGTGATGCTGAACATGAATCGCTTCAAATGATTTCTTGCATTTGATTTTGGTTCACTAACTGTCTATACATTTTAGGTGGAATTCAGTTTGCCACAGCTCAGTTGCCTCTTCTAGAACTCATGGACTGTGGAATGACCGTATGTGATGCCAATGACGAAAGCCTCATCTCTGATGAAGCCATTAGCCATGGGATGGAGAAAAGGCCCAACGGCAATCTTCACCTCATACACCAGAAGCTTATTATCAAGCACAGCAAATTGAAAAAACTCAGCTTGTGGGGTTGTAGTGGCTTAGATGTGAGACTCTCAGATCCTAAGATATGCATATTGCATTCTGTTACCATGGGTTTCTTCTGGTTCTTAGTTTGTTGATTGAAATGCAGGCCCTGTATTTAAATTGCCCAGAGTTGAACGACCTGAATCTCAACGCCTGTAAAAATCTGCTCCCTGGTATGTTTTAAACAATGTATTGGTCTTGATCGAGTGATTACCCATAATTAATGGAACATTGATGCATCTTGCATACTTTCCTAATTTGCTTCCTAATCTAACTTTAATTTTCTTTGCATATTCAGATCGATTGCTAATTCAATGCCCCAGTTTAGAGAATGTATATGCATCGGGTTGCCAAGAATTGTTAATAGAGGTTATTCAAAACCAGGTATGGTCCGAATTTAATCAGAAGATGGCATTAACATCTATATGTGCTATTTGTCAATATGCTTCTCTAACCTATATGAGCTTCGGATATTGAAGCGCTTTAAAACTTGAATTTGGTGAAAAAACCTACCTCACCGACAATGTTAACCTTGCTGAAACTTGATGTGATATTCTATCTGCGCTAAATTTGATCTGTCATGGTCTGTCACACTTGTTGTGATTGTCTTGAGAATCCTATATGTGAGAAGTTATACCTTGCTCTTTTCCCCCTTTTCTCTACCCTTCTCGGAGTAACTTCACCTTTCTTTGCCTATTAAATGATTTGTTTGATCTCAAACACTTAACATTTGTACGGCATGTACTTGTAGGTCAACAATGATTCTTTTCCTGTGGAATGCCATGTGCCCTATAAACGTCTGGCTGATGGTTCCAAGAGAATTAGGGTTCCTCATTTTCTGTGCCAACAGGTGAAGTCTCTCTAACTACATATTTTCTAGTAGTTGTAAAAGAAACTGATGTTTTTGCCTGAGCGTTAATGTTGTTTCTTAGAAACAAGCACCTTTTCTCTTTCATGTGAGTAAATGGAAGATGATTTGACAATGGCTAGTCTGTGATTATTGATTGGATAACAAGCAAATAGATGGACAACAGCATTAATTTCAGGAGAGAATTTTCGAACAGAAAATATGTCGGTTATATTTGCCCTCTATTACTGGTGATGAAAGGGAATAGGGAACCATATCATAACGTCGCCTTACATTCTAACCATCTTTACTCTTTTTTCCATGCAGCAATTTGATGTTGATAAGCAGAGAAGTAGGAGGCGGCTATGTAATGTGCTTGTAGAATGATTATACATGTGGATAGTTTTGGCAATCGACATGGTGATAGCTTCACTTGTTTGTTGTCATATTACTGCCGACTGCCAAGGCCCTGTAGACTAACAACTTGTGGGTTCTCAACATCATTGCCGGTTGCTGATGCCTCGTGGAATTCTTTTAGGCGTTGCATGGGCCCCCGATCACTATACTAGAAAACACTCTGGAGCTTAGCTTCAGCAGCATAACTTCACCGTTCCAAAATAAAGTTATCACCTTATGTAATTTCTGTGCAAACTGTCTTTGGATCAGGAGTCTCATGCAATGACTGTTCTTTATTGAGAATTTATATTGGAGCATAAACTGTTGCTGCTAATATTCAATCTGCTTTAATATGAGGGGTGAAGAGGAAATCTGCAAGACTGAGTTTGGTAGATATGCCAGGTTTCAGCCATAAAGTTTGCACTGTGCTAGTTGGGAATACGATGCTCATGGTTATCTTGACTAGGAGGCCAACATGTAATGCCTGATAAACACATGCTCCTGACTATGATTATTGATGATTCCAAAACTTTGCTTATGTTGAAGAACTGTGGGTTCCATGATTCCTTTTGAGCTACAAAAAGAAAAAACAATTTCTTTCGTAGAAGTGATGTTTCTCTTTTTCTTATGACGAGAGAAGACGCAAGAGCCAGGAGTGGCAAATGTCACGACAACCATTATTTTTTGCTTCCATGCGCATGTTTGGGCATGGCATTTGCAGGAATTGGATTGTCCTCTTTCCAGTTTCAAGGAGTAGAAATCATATGTTAAACTTCTCCAAAAAGTTTCAACGAACTTCTCCAAAAAGTTTCAACTAGAAAGAGTTGCGGCTCTTCGTCCTCTGCCTTTTCTTTTTATTCTTTTTCCCTCTGAGATGAAAGCTAAACTAATGCCTAAACTCAACTCACAATGGTCCTCCAAGAGTTTGTTCTCTCCACTGTCATTTTCTTTTGTTGGTTGAAAGCATAAGGTCAGGTTGTATAAACATCTATACTCATCTATAACTTGATCGATCAGTCGGTCATTCACGTCCTGCCCCTTTTTCCAGTCTGCCAAAGTCGCTTGCTCGAAATTTTCCCAAAAAAACAGAAACCCCATGGATCCATTATTATCACATTTTTTTTTGGTCACAAAGTGGATTTCCAGGAGCAGATTAGTATCATTTGTCCTTCTCATTATATCCATTCCCTTTCTTCATCTTCTACGAAAAACTCGAGTCTAGAAGCACCAACCATAGATCCAGTGTACGCAGAGAAGAGAAGCACCATATGAGAGAGGGAGAGAGAGAGATTGGAGCAATCACCATATCCACCGTAACACTCCATCCCAATATTGGCATGGCGTAGGTAGAACGCTAACCATAGGGACTGTTGAATGGTCCACGAGCTACCACAAACCCCTTATCCCAGTGCATGCAACAAAATGTACATCCTTCGAACTTGACCGGCCTTTCCGTTATTCTGTTAAGCTTTTCACCAAAATAACCACAATAATATGCAAATTGACTTTGAAAAAAATTAGGCAGAGCAAATGGAATTACGATTTTTGAGAAGGATGGGATCTTCAGTTTAATTGCTTTTTGGTGCAACTCCTGGGATGAGACTTCCAGGGAGTCATCCTTGTGAATTTGCTGGTTATGATGTGAATTGCTCAAATTTGACAAGACCAAGAAGATCCGCTCATGGCACAAAGATAACTCCAAAATTTTTGCCTCCATCTAATGATATGCCAACCATATCAATATAAGTAGTCATGAAAATCAGGACAACATTTCAGGAAAGACGATGGATATATATATATGTATATGATGTCGTTCAGAGTTTTTTGTCATACATGTACTATCTTGTTCCTTATCTAGTAGAAATTCTAGCACAAGAATGATTATCTCAGCATGAAGTTCATCCAGAATAAATGATCTCCAAATTTCATTCAACTCAACAAGCAAAATCTCCGCACAATGCCAAACAAAAGAAGGCAACATTAGTTGCTCAAAACAGAAAGTTGAGCCACCTACACCGACGCAGCTCACTTTGACAATGATAGATGGCTCATGTTAAACTATCAAAGTATAAAGACTTGCAAAATGCGGTCAATGCAGAAGGAACATTGTGAGCAAATTGGGTGATAAATAACAGAACCTATTGACAGACTCTTCCGGGCTTTGCTGAATAAAGGGGTTTTAACAGAGCTATACAGATTAATAACTTTATGGGCTCACTAATAGCTAGAAGCTTAGAGCATCATCACCAGCCATTGCACTCACAGGCATCCTGGCATCCTGCCATTGAAGAGATCCCATTCTCGAATCCAGTTTCGCTAGCTGGGACTTTACCCATGGTGGATTATACCTGCCTTCAACCCACAAAGCTTCACCAGTATCCTTATGCTTGAAATCTGGATATTTTGGGTTCTTCTGCCAACACAAATACAATGCTTGAGTAAACTAAATTAAATGGAAAGAATACATTCTGAAGCAGAAAGACAACAACTGGCGCAATTTGTTTATCCCAAAATGGCATGAAGTCCAAAATCTTCAGATTACACCTCTCTCTACGAGAGTATCTTACTTCGGATAATTCGTATACAGGCCGTAGAGAACTAAATCATCAAAAGCAAATGATGGAAGCAAATGATGAAAAAGGCGGAACCATACAGTAGATTTTAGATGGAATGTGCATGCATCATTGGTTCAATAGACAAAAAGAAACGAAACAAGTAGGGGTGGCAATTTCTGACATGAAGCAACAACACAACTTGAACATGACATGAAGTTAGCAGGCTTGGGCGGGTCAATTTCATGTCAAACCCACGAGACATGATTAAATATTGTGTTGTGCTTGTGTCAAGTAGGTCTTCCTGTGTGTGCTTCCAATGCAGAATTGTCACTTGGAGAAGACGTAGAGGCACAGTAATAAACAGCAAGCTTTTCGTTACTTGTAGCTTTTCTGTTCCAGCTTTTCTTTTCCAGATTGTAGTAATCCCACAAGCTTTTCTTTTCTTCTTTGTTTTTTTTTTGTATCTTTTTTTTTCTCTTATAGAAGACCTTGCAGAATTCTCATGGGATTAGCAGGTTTCCATCGTGTCATGACAGGGTCAAGATATTGTGTTGCCCCATTGACCTGTATGTTTCGTCGTGTCACTTATGTTATATATCCATGTCGACCTGCTAGATGGTTAATTAATTGTGTCACACAGATCGTGTCCTGTCAATTTCGTGTCAACGTGTCTGTGTGCACAACAATTACATGCAGACAAAACCGGCTGGTTTCACTTTGTCATTGATTGAAAGAAAATTCAGCCATACAGCTTATTTTCTATCACCTGTGGATATACAAGCTCATGAACAATAGTGGCCACTGGTCACCCTCACAACTGTGACAAAGCCAGTGAGAGCTACACATTGTAGCAGAGCAGTCACAACTTCACCCTACGCAGTGGATCAACAAGAAAACAAAAGCGTACCTTGTTTTTCCTGTTATCCCACCATTCCAGGGGATTGGCGAAAAAAGCTTGCCAGAGTTCGACAGTGGAACCATTATTATGGACTGTATCACTGCCAAAATTCCTACCTACAACCATTAAGCAACAATTATACTAAACTCATGTAGATAAGTACCATAGCAGTTGATAATTATACTATCTAGGATTTTGACTTACCTGACGCATGATCGTTAAGGGCAACTGGAGAGAGGTTCCTTTCAATGAAGTTTAGCTGCTGAACGACAACCTGCAGGAACACTTGAGCGATTATTTTCCTGTGAAATCATACGATCTGGAAGACGAAAAGAGTCCTCTTGCCAAAGAAAACACCACCTTATAAAAAGTCTGTTGCTTTCCTTCATCACTTTCAACTACATCGGAAACCAGCCGGCCCGACACAAATATCTGGTGACCTTTCTCTAGATGCTGAGAAGCAGTAAGTGCCAACTCATCCCAAAATGTCAAATTTATCCTGGAGGAGGAATCATTAGTAACGAGTAATCTAAATGCCCGCTATAAGTTACAATAACACCAAGTAAATGAAGATCCCATAACCAAAGTGAAAAACATTTCCTCATAAACAGCACAGGTTTATCAGCAATTGTTCCTTTCCCTTTTATTGCCTGCACTAATCAAGAAAATATGCTTCAAGACAACATCGTCCATGAAAAAAAAATAACTTTTCCAAGTCGATGAAGTAGCAATCCCAATGCATTATCCGGAGAACTGCTAGCGAGCTGACAATCACGGTAAAACTTACTGAGAATGGACCGAATCTAATACCAAAACCAATGAACCTGAAGAAATTCAACCATTCGAGATGAACAGAGACCCAAGCAACATCACCAACAGAAGCATCCCAGAGCAAGAGAAGGCAATAAAACCAATTTCCACTTAAAACCACAACATTCACCGCAAACAGAAAACAAGTGCCGAAAACCCCCACTCTTTGCCACAAGAGAAAGAGGAGGGGCACAACTCATTACCACGTCGTATCGGTGGGGGACTTCCGGACGGCGAGGCGGGTCCAGGCGACGACCTTACCGGAGGGCAAGTTCCTGACCTCGACAGGCGTCGAGACGATCCCGATGAGCTGGACGGCGTTGGTGAGCTCCTTCCTCCACTGAATCTCCTGGGGCCTCGGGTAGGCGGCCGCCTGGAGAGAGCATCTCAACCGGGCGTTGCGGGTCAAGTGTTTGATGCTTGGTGAAAGCGAGAAGAGGGTGTTCCGAGAAGACCCAGAAGAGTTCGATGCCGGGAAGACGAAGAGCTTGGCGTTTCCGGTAGATATCAATCCCTGCTTCAGCGCCATCTCTCTCTCTCTCTCTCTCTCTCTGCGGACTCGCGTCTTATCTCCACTCGGGCAGCTCTGCGCGCGCGAGGAAAGATGGAAAGCGACAATCGCCTATTTCTCCGAGAGGGTTTTGACAGCCATTATTTTATGTATCGAATTTCAATCTGTTCCATCCCTTATTAAATGGCCAAATTCCCTAAAAACTCCAACTTTATGTTCGTTCTCAATTCTATCTTAATTTAGACTACCCCAAAAAAAAAAAAAAATCTATCTTACTTTTTTTATTTTAGAAAAAAATTGTAAACCGTAGACCCAGTCCTAAATTTAGGCTGAACATTTTTATGTAAAAAAAAAATTCAAAACTTTAGGTCCTCTCCCAAATTTATCCCAAATTCGATTTTTTTCCGTTCAAGAGAAAAAATCACCAATATGTGCTTGCTATTATTTGCTTTGGCATCATCCGGTCAGCTCGAGCGAGGTTCCAACTGGTTTCGGGGAGATTGTTCACCGTTTGATGATGGGCCATTTTCTCAAGTTTAGTTGGATTTGTGAAGCTCCTACAATTGAACTCTATTTGTGTATCAAATTCCTTTACATGTATCTTTACTAAATGCTTCTGCTTGGGGAAAAGAGAAGTAATCATATATGTGCCCCGTGTTTGGTGAACCTCACATTATTGCCATGTTACGTACAAGGTTATTTTGATTTCATCTAATTCTTTTCTTTTTGGCCATTTTTTTTTAAAGATGTGGCAAATTGGATCAATTACCCATTTTTCGATTTATAGATCCAAAAGGACAAAAAAAAAAAATAGCTACTGAATCGGCGCTCTAAAAGTTTAAGGCTCCCTTAATTTGGCAAGTTGCTTAAGAGCATATACTCTTGGTCTGAATGTTTTTTTAAAATATTTTTTTTTTTTTCCTTACAATGTAACTTGGTTTTAATAGTCCATTGAATGTAAGGGAAGTTGCCTAAAGCTAAAAGGTTTTTTTCGAGACCAAAAAAAAAAAAAGTTTGATGTAAAATTGGGACTGAACCTAAATTTGAGCTTTTTATTAAAGGAAATTTGGCCATTATCAAATGAATATTTACTCTCACTTTTTAGCATTTAATTTTTCTTTTTGAATTGTAATTATTGGGGTTCCGGGCTGCTACATGACATACAGATTGAGTCATAACAGTTCCACACCATCCATGATCCATGGTCCGAGGTTGTCGAACTCGTCATTACAGTTTATCACCAAGATTACAACATTTTTCTTGCCCCCATACCAATCGCGACGGAAGGAAGAAGAAGATGAGTTGGTCGCCAATGAGGAAGAACTAAATTTTTGAATTGTATTTGGTTTTGGGTTTTGGAAGTTGTAATTCCGAGTAGGGATTAACATATCCATTAAACATCAATTAGATTAATAAATATTGGCACTCTTAATGTCCTTTTGCCTTTTTTATGCAATGCAATCATAAACTTTGTACATTATATTCATTTATGATCCGCTTTTCTACGGCCTGAATGACGGGGCAATTTTAATAATATCTTCCTAGGCCTTTCCATGACCGATCTCCCGTCATCCTGGCCCATTTGGCGGAGGTCGACCTCGCGCATGCCTCGTGGCGAGCCTGCGATCCGATGGCGGCGGCCGCCCCCCCCCCGGGCCCCCCCCCCGGGCGAAGAGAACCCCCCCCCCCCCCAAAGGAAGAAAAAGGAAGAAGAAGACAAACAATAAAAAGAAAAGGCAAGAAAAATAAATAAATAAATAAATAATTGAAAAGATAATAAAATATCATTAAAAGTTTCCCTTGTCAATGTTTTTCGGTGTCCACGTCGGTTCGGTCCGATTCACATCGCGCCGGCCTACCAAAGATGGCCGGATGGATTGATTGATTGAAAATCCAAAAGGTTTATGATTGAATTAGTACAAACAAAAAAAATTTAGGATTAAATTGACACAAATACAAAAGGTTTAGACTGAATTGATAAAATTAAAAAGTTTATAATTAAATTGACAAAAATATAATAGATTTAGGACTTTTTCACAATTTTCCTCCTCTCGAGGCTTGGCCTTAGATAGCGTCGCCCTTGCCTGAGTCCTCGGCACTTAAACTCGAAAGGTAAATTTGTATAAAGTCCACAGATGTGGGGGTGGAGGGAGACTTCAAGAGCTGCCGCTTGACAGCACTGAACCTATCCCATGTTTTGATTTTATTCCTTCTTTAACTGATGTAATAAACCCTATCCGAGCTTTTAATTCTATACCTTCTTTGACTGATGTAATAAACCCTATCCCATGTTTTAATTCTTTTCCTTCTTTAACAATGCAGTGTTATTAATTAATAAACCTATCTTAAATGGACAAGTAATAACTTTCCTTCCGTCGTAGGTAGTTTGATTTCCTTGCTCTCCCAGAAGAGAACATATTCTTTTTCGCTTTCGGACATAATTCTTTTTTTTTTACTTCTTTTCGACATCTTATGGGGAAAAAAAATGCCACAAGTGCCGCTTTTCTATGCAGATCGAAACACAAAGGTATAAAAGTAACATATTGTCAAATTATTGATAGAACATTAGTGGATTCAATATTATCATAATTGCACGGAACTCGATTTTTGGATAAGTGAATCTATATAAATGTTGCTCCATATAGCTCACATGAATTATGAAGAGATGATAGGTTGGTCATTACTCGAGAAATTTACTTATGAAATTACCCTAATTATTATTAACTATTGAACGGCTCAATGTGTTTACAACGAAGTTCTTCATTATAAAATCATCATAACAGGTAAAGATGAACCGTATTACCTAAGTCTCTTATCTCTGAACGAACGTTTTAGTAATTTCTCGGCTTCGCTTTTTCTCTCTGTCAACCTCCCATTTCTCTCCTCCTTATAACAAAATGACTATCGCCTCCTCATAGGCAACGATTATGCAAGTATTGAAGTATTCATTAGAATTTGACACATCACTTTTTTGTTTGCTTTAAGCTAAATGGTAATCTTGGCCTCACCATCGTTAAAAAAAGAATATGTCCAAATTTCGATTTTTCTCGCTTTGTTCCTCGTCATAACTCCGGCAACCACAAGTAGAACATTTACTTATGGCCGCGTAATATATGAGCTTTTGAAGGCTTAACTAATTCCCCGAACGAGGGACAATCGTTGCGCTCTCAATCATAAATATTTTACCTTTTTACGTTTCACCGATAGAATTTATTATCAAGTAGTTCTCATCACGTCGCGGTCCATAAATATATTTCCGTCCATGTTTCAACGATCGATTGTATGCTGGTTATTAAATCGATCTTGTTAACACAAGGAGATTTTCAGTTTCAACTTCCCGGCAATGCAAAACACAAAGGAAGACGATGTTTTAAAACGGCATAGTTTTGTTATTTATATATCCATAAAGTGCCATCAAGTGCAGTCAGATTTCATTTTAATACACCTTAAAACAAGATAAATATTCAACAAGTGTTCCAGAAAAAAAATTGATACAATACGCGTGCGGGAGAGGCGCGAGAGAGAAGGCTGTTCGGTTGGTTTTCCTCTTCAAACTCCTCTTATAAAATCAAACTCACTCCATCGCCGGCCAACCTACTCTCATTCCATTTCTCATTCGCACACTCACTCCATCGCTGACCAACCTCCGTTTCTCTCGTTCCAGAAACCGGGTACGAGTCCTTCTTCTTCTTCTTCGTCTTGCTTATGATCGGAATCTTTCCTGAAGCCCAGAGAATTCAATCCCCTAAAAGCCTTTGTAAGCTTCTGGAGATGCGTAATCCGTGTGTTGCTGAGAATTAGATTTTCAACTTTCTCATTTCGTGTTCTGTCGCTCTGTCTGTTTTCCATCGTTTTTGCTTCATTCCATGACCAGACCTCTAGAGTATGTACTTTAGTGCTTTTGGCTGGCAATTCGCCCGATGCTCTGTTTGCAACAGTGATCATTCCATGGACTAAAAGCTTTGGATCTTCATTTGTTCTGTGTTTTGATTGTTCTTTCTTCAATCCGTGCCATTTCAGGGGTACTCTTTTTTTTTTTTTTCCCTAGCAGTAGCGAATTTTTTGAATCGAATCGCTTTGTTTTTGTATGTGATGCAGTATTTTGAAACATTCCCTGTCCGGTCAAGAATGGCAAACTATACGCATCAACGTCAGTCACCCACTGTACGCACCGCCACTCCTAATGCAGTCGCCTACGAATTCAACCATCCGACAATTGATCTCAATTGTCCGGCTCAGGACGATCCGACGGACAATCAGGATCCAAATTCGTATTTTTCCGATTGCAAGAGCATTCTCCCTGTCGGTCAATCTGGCGCTCCTCCGATCCTGTCCGCCGGCGGCAGGTTGTTGGAGCACAGCGAGGGAGACAAGGTCCACCACCTCATCAAGGAGAGATTCATCTCGAGTCTAGCTTCGGTTGGGGTGCAAGTTACCTTGGTGGCAGTCCACAAGAATTGTTACTATGGCGTCTCGGCAAAAGGACGGGTCGAAGCTTTTCAGGTTTACTCACAGGCTGTGCGGATGAAAGGCGGCGCCAACACCGCCAACATGAAGTACGCATGGTACGCAACTTCAAAGGAAGAGATACCCAAGATCTTATCCTATGGCTTTGGCTACAGTGGGAAGCCAGAGAATAATGACTTGCACGGTTGTAGAGTTTATTTTACTCCTTATGGTCATCCTCTTGAAAGGTACTAGAATTCCTTGTCTTTTCTCTTTTATTGCGTAGATAATTGAGAGGTGCTCTTTCGGAAATGGTAAAATATGAAGATAGGTTAATTTAGCGCGCTAGTTTATTTTCCTTTCAAGCTGTGATCCATAAAGTCTAATAAAACTAGTATATTTTGCTAGCATATTATTTCTTGACTCATGTTAAATTTGATGTGAATGTGATGATGTAGGCCTTAGGTTCTTTGTAGTGCTTTGGCAACGTTAAGTCGTGTCTTATTAATTGCATAAATAATCGAGACATACTGTTTGGAAAGTGGTACGATGATGAAGATATGTTGATTTAGCTTGTTAGTGTATTTCCAATGTATTCGCACGAGTCAAGAAACAACTTGCTTGTTAAACATGCACAACATATCTCCCTCTTGGCGCTCTCCCCAAGTGATGGTCTCTCTATTAGAAAATGGTAAAATACAAAGATATGTTAATTTAGCTCACTAGTATATTTCACGAGCATTGGCAACGTCATATCGTCCCTTATTAATTGCATAAATAATCGAGATACTGTTTGAAAAGTGGTACGATGACGAAGATATGTTGATTTAACTTGTTAGCGTATTTCCCTCTTAAGCTGTGATGGGTAAAATCTATAGAACGAGTATGTGTTACGAGCACATTGTTCCTTGACTCATGTTAATATGTTGTGCATGTGATGGTATTGCCTTAGATAGTTTCTTTGTAACGCTTCGGCAGTGTTAAATCTACTCCTATGGATGAAGATGGCTTAAGGCATTTGTTGCTTTGTCGGGTCATACTGGGGAAATCGGAGCTTGTCAATCCTGGCTCAAAACAGTCTCATCCTAGTTCGGAGCAGTACGATTCGGGAGTCGACAATTTATCATCTCCTAGGAGATACATTATTTGGAGCACCCACATGAACACTCATGTGTTGCCGGAGTATATTGTCAGCTTTAGAGTCCCTCGTTGCTTGAGAGGTAAAAAAAAAAAAAAATTATTTCTCATCGACCAAGTTTATATGTTTGACTTTGTATGTTCTATCAATCTATTTTATGATTTGCGAGATAAACATGAAATAGGGTTCTTGACAACTCCGGAGAAGTCACTGAAATCGACTTTCCCTTGGATACCATTTCCGATAATGATTTCGGAACTCTCGAAGATCTTACCTCCATCTGATGTCAGGTCGATCTCCAAATTTCATAAGGACTACGAAGTAAGTGCCACATCGTCATCACTTTGTACTTGGCTTTCAAGTTTTATTTTATTCTTACCTCTAGTTTTGAGATTAGCTTAACACTTCGTTATCATTTTCCAGGAGATGAAAATTCCAAGGCATGAGCTAATACAGAAATTCAGGCAAATAGCAGGGGATGGGTTGCTGAGTGGAATCTTCAAAAATTTCAAAAATAAGGTTTGGATTATGATCCCTTTGATAAACGATAGTTTGAACGCATAATTATGCGTTTGATGTCAAGTCGTGGATGGAGAGAGCTTAGGTTGCATCAACTCTCTTTCTCTCTCTCGGTTGTATTTCGTTGATTGAGTATCATTCAATATGGAACAAAATATCTGTTTAGCATAGGATACTTACAATACACAACATATTTGAGTATAATTTATTCCGTTTTACAGCAATTCGGGCGTGAAGCGGCTGATTATGGGACTATGGATGGACTATATGAATGGGATGTGAGGTGTGTCAATAAGATCGGTTTTCATTTTGATGAGTTCCGTGCACGCAGCAACATGAGGAAATGGTACACAAGGCGTGGACGAGGAGGTCCATCCAGAATCATAGATAGGAAAAAGACTCATTTGGAATTTGTATAATTTGGCTTGTCTTTTGGAATATTCGTTTGCTTATGGTCCTCGACTATAGTTTTCCCTTGGTTACCATGTCACATGAGTGTTTGTCTAGGGAATGGGAAATCCTAGTGAAAGCAAAAGTTTTCTTTGTTTGACATGTTATGGGAATATTTATTGTGTGATATGTGTAATTACCTAGGATAGAAAAGCATTTCTATCTAATAACATGTCACAACACAACCAAACGTTAACAAAAATGGTTGAATAGTGCTTTAGCTAGGAATGTTAGGAGAGGCTTTATCTCTACCCTCCTCTTTCTTTTTCCTTATTAAAATTAGAGACTTGATTATATAAAAATCTTTGGGTGTCATGCTCCCAGTCTATTTCGGATCATAAAAAATAAATAACAGTTAATTAAAATTGTTGTAGGGTCTACTCTTTTAAGATTTTGTGACCCACAATCTATTGTGATTATCATAGTCAAATGTTGTCTTGGCAAAGTCCTTTAAATATGCATCTCGTGTTCACTATGGTCCATGATATGTCTACTTTATGGGATCGTAGCTTAGAGGCACCATGTGAGCGGGTTTATAAATGGTAGTCGACCTGATCAAAATGGTGGTGCTTACTTTGCCTTTATAGATGCAAAACCGCATCTAGAAGTTACTCGGGGCAATTTGCAGTTGTTTTAGTGTGTAATGTACATACGTGTTATTGCTTGGCTTTTTGTTTAAATGATCCAGATGAACTTGTAAATTTGTTATATAAAGGTTCTAGTAGGGTTTATGAGGACTTATGTGCAATTAGACGCATCGAATGGGTAAGTTGCGTCGAGTCATAAATAATCCGATACAAATAGACCGATTTAATCCGTTTATGATCTATGCCCGACCCGACCCATATACAATCCATACACATACTTGATTTGACCCATATACGGATCGGGAATCGATGGGCGAGCGGGTGAAGAACGAGCCGCCACTATTGCCCAAGTTGCTCGAGGTTGCCGTTCTTCGCTGTGAATATGGCCAATGGAAACAACGGGCACAATGGGAACGGCAATGGAGGTAGAAATTGGAATGGGAACAAGAATCGTCCCATGAGTCACTGGTAGAGCAATTCCCGAAACTTAAACCAGCTAAGTTTGATGGTAAGGGGGACCCCGAGATCGCCCCTCGTTGGATAGAAGGACCGGAGAAAGCCTTCGAGGTGCTAGGGGTGCACCGAAACCGAAAAGGTAACTTTGGCCGTGTACCACTGGAGGGCACGGCTAATGATTGGTGGAAGGCCGCCAAGGGAAGAGTTTTCCCGAAGTTTCAGTGCTAAATTGGGCTGTCTTCTCCGAAGTATTCAACGAAAGTATTTCTACGAGACTACACAGAGCATAAATTGATGGAATTTTAGTAGTTACGACAGTAATCACTTGACAATCGATCGATGAGGCAAAGTTCTCAAGGTTATCAAAATATACTACGAGGATGGTCGAGAATCCCTTGGACATGGCACAGAGGTTCCGGTATGGGTTGAAGCAGGAACTCCGCAGATCGGTTGATACTTGCTGAACCTAAGGAACTATGATGAGCTATATGAGCCAGGTTAGATGATTGAAAGAGACCTGAAGGAAAGAGCGATCGCCTCTGGATCACGGTTCACCCTTATAAGAAATAATCGCCGGTTTGGCAAGAGGGCGATGGCAAATAACGGACGTTTCGTTCCCCGATTAGAAAGAATACCGAGAAGCCGACTTATCAATCCAACTAGAACTGTCGCCGGTGTGGAAGAAGACAAGGGAATAGACCTTACCCGAGCGGGACGGGCGCGTGCTTCAAGTGTGGCCAGCCGAGTCATCGGATGAGGAGCTGCCCAAGTCAAGCTCCGGGACCTCGGCCCAAGCATCGCGACCTCAAGCGGGACCTCAAGTGGGATCTCGCCCGTAGAACAACATGAATATGCCGCCAACTCGGGGAAGAGTATATGTTGTGGCGCGCAAGGAGGCGAAAAGTGCGCCCGGCATAGTCACGTGTACGGTTACTTTATTGGAGCATGCTACATATGCATTATTTGATCCTAGAGCATCGCATTAATTTATATCTGCACGGTTTGTTAGATTGGCCGATATGAAATTGGAACCGTTGGGTGTAATATTGCATGTTATCACCCCTCTAAAGGATAAAGTATTGGTGTCATTAGGATGTACAGATTGTAAGATAGTCGTTGGTGGTAGTGAGGAAAGGATAGATCTAGCCGTATTGACCATGTACGACTTTGATGTTATAATCGAGATGGATTGGTTGGGAAGGCAATGGGCTGTTATGGATTGTGGGAGCGGGGTGATCGGGTTTCATCCGACCGATCACCCTAAATTTGAGTTTGTAGGGAGTCGAGGAGGAACCTCAATTCCCTTGATATTGTCACTTGGAGGTGACAACGCTTTTGGACGAAGGATGCCAAGCATACCTAGTTGCTTTGTGGCGACCCGACGATCGAGGAATCGAAGTTGGAAGACATAGTTTGTGGTGCTCGAATTCCCGGATGTCTTTCCTCAAGAATTATCGGGATTGCCACCGAGAGAGAAATAGAGTTCGTGATCGAACTAGCTCCCCGGGATGGAGCAGATCTTGAAAGCACCCTATAGGATGTCCCTGTCGGAGTTGAAAGAGTTAAAGGTTCGAGATGCAAGAACTACTTGGAAAAAAAAATTTATTCGTCCGAGCGCATGGCCGTGGGGAGCGCCATTATTGTTCGTAAGGAAAAAGGACGGGTCATTGCGTTTGTGCATTGACTATAGGCGGTTGAATCAAGTCACTATCAAGAACAAGTATCCATTAGATGACTTGTTCGACCAATTGCAAGGAGCGTTCGTGTTCTCCAAGATAGACCGAGGATGGGTTATCATCAACTAAGGATTAAGAAGGAGGACATGCCAAAGACGGCATTCCGGACAAGATATGGGCATTATGAGTTTACGAGTTATGTCATTTGGATTGATTAATGCCATGGTCGCCTTCATGGATTTGATGCATCGAGTATTCAAGGAATATTTGGACCGATTCGTCATCGTATTCATTGACGATATCTTGATATACTCAAGTAGCACCGAGGAACATGAGCAGCATATGAGTGTAGTTCTACGGACCTTAAGAGAACACTCGCTTTACGCTAAGTTTAATAAGTGCGAGTTTGGCTGAATAGAGTAGTGTTCCTTGGACATGTGATCTCCGGGAATGGAATCTCAACTGATCCCGCAAAGATCGAAGTTGTCACAAATTGGCCGAGACCAACGTCGCCATTCTTGAAATTCGAAGTGTCTTGGGATTGGCAGTGTTACTATTGACGTTTCGTGGAAAGGTTCTCTTCGATAGCTACTCCTCCAACAAAATTGACAAAGAAGGACACGCGGTTCGAATGGATGGATAAGTGTGAGAGGAGTTTTCAAGAGCTTAAGCATAAACCGACGACCGCGCTAGTGTTGACAATACCGTCCTGGACCTGGAGGATTCGAAATTTACAGTAATGCATCGCTAAAGGGATTAGGATGCGTTCTAATACAGCATGGAAGAATTGTTGCTTATGCATCGCGACAATTGAGGCCACATGAGATGAATTACCCGACGCACGATTTGGAATTAGCTGCGATAAAATTTTTTATTAAAGACCCGGGAGACATTACCTATGTGGAGAGAAGTTCCGGATCTACATGGATCATTAGAGCTTGAAGTACTGTTCTCCCGGAAGGAATTGAACATGCGGCAACGCCGATGGATGGAGTTGCTTAAGGATTATGATTTCGACATTACGTATCACCCGGGGAAAGCAAATAAGGTTGCGGATGCACTAAGTCGGAAATCTAGCATCGCGCATATGATGATTAAAGAATGGACTCTATTAGAGGGAATAAGAGATTCGGAGTTTAAGTTTGAAGTATGCCACCTGTCCAACCTGTGGCTACGTTGGGAATTGAGCCCGAGATTCAAAGCAAAGAATTAAGGCATTAAAATCTACCGACCCCGATATCCCGAAGATCTTAGAAATGGATGCGGCGAAGAGAAAACCTGAATTTCAAGTATCCGAGGATGGGATCTTGAAATTCCGTGGACGGTTGTGCGTACCTAGTGATGAAGAGCTAAGGGAAAAGATCTTGTTAGAAGCTCACCGGAGTAATTATAGTATTTATTTGGGCGTAACGAAAATGTATCGGAACCTCCATTTGCACTATTGGTGGAATTGAATGAAGGTCAAGGTGGCTAAGCATGTGGCTAAGTGCTTGACGTGCCAACAAGTAAAGGGCATTATTGTAAAACCCGGTGGAATGTTACAACCCTTGAAAATTTTCGAGTGGAAGTGGGAACATATCACAATGAACTTCGTGATGGGGTTATTGAGAAGTTAGAGAGGTCATGATTCGATCCGGGTGATCGTTGACAAACTAACTAAGTTTGCACATTTCTTGCGCGTACGAAAGGATGGGTTTTCTTCCTTTAAAGATCTCATAGGGCGTCTTTTTCCATCATTGGTCCGAGACGGGCTCTATTCATGATGTATGATCTTTGTTGTAATAGCCTCGGCCCAGAAGTAGGCAGGAATTCCACTTTCGGTCATCATTGTTCGGCCTTCTCTTGCAAAGATCAATTTCTTCTTTTCGCAACCCCATTTTGTTGAGGAATGTAGGGAGTAGAAAAGTTGTGCTCAATTCCATTTTCGTCGCAAAGATCTCGCAAAGCTTTGATTTTGGAATTCTCCTCCATGATGCGTTCGATTCTTTGTGATCCCGTATCCTTTTCATTCTGCACTTTTCTAGCAAGTTTCTGAAAGGAATGAAAAGCTTCGTGCTTGTGAGATAGAAATATAACCCAAGAGAAACGTGAAAAGTCATCAATGGTTACCCAAGTAGTATTTACTTCCTCCTAAACTTACCATATGTGTATGACCAAATAAATCAATGTGCAACAGCTTATAGAGGTCTACTAGTGGTAATATGATTAATAGATTTGAAATACGATTTGACCTGTTTTCCCAACGAGCATGCATTGCAAGTTTCATATTTACCGTAGTTGATCTTTGGTAGATCACGCACTGGATCTTTTGATGCTATTTTAGAGATGTGCTTCACATTGATGTGGCCTAGTTTCTTATGTCATAAATCACACTCTTCCTTGATAGCCATCGTGCACCGCATTTCATCAAGTTCAACATTCAGCGAGATATATGTTACCATGCCATTTACTTGTAAAAGATTGAGTTAGGTCCTCACTTGGTTCCAATGCACATGTTTTCTTCGAAACCGATCTTATATCCTTTGTTGCATAGTTGGTTTATGCTTGAGAAGATTATATCCAAGCCCTTGGACTAGTGAGACGTCTTCAATGACCAGGTTTTCCAGCTTGACATTTTCTAAGCCAATGATCTTTCCTTTTCCTTTTTCTTCAAAGGTGACATTTCTACCATCCACGGGTTTGAGATTATTGAACATGTTTCTTTCTCTTATTATGTGGGGTGAACATCCACTATGCAAGTACCACTTGTTCTTCTTGATATTACCTGCAATAAAAAAGATCTTCATGTTTTCTTTGGTACCCATACAAACTTAGGTCCTTTGGTATTAGTTTTTGGACTCGTATCATATCTCCATTAGATCTTTTTGGGCTTCATTTGCTCTGCTGGGCATGTTTGCTTGTTATGACTAGATTCATTGCAAATAGAGTAATTGAATTGCTTGTCGAGTAGATCTAAGGAATTGTCGTGCAAAATGATCTTTGTAAAACCGAAGAGATGATGTTTTTTTCAACCTTCTTTTGACATTTGGAAAATGATTCCTCTCTTCATGTTTCTTTTCACGTCCAAGTCCGGACTTGTTATAAAGAGGAACTTAAATAGAAAGAATATGCTGCAAGGTTTTTGAACTAAAGGAGAAATTCATGCTGATTTTTGAAAGTCTTCCCTTAAGGATTTGCTTTCTTCCCGCAGAGATTCTCGCTCATTCTAAGAGTCCACCGGATCTTTTTACGGTTTCTCAAGCTCAACTTTTTTAGAAAGGTTTGTTCCGTGAGTTTTAAAACTTCAATTTTCAGTTTTGAAATTCTTTTTGAGGCCTTTTTGTGCTCTAAAAATATTCCCTTTAAAAATTCTTGCATTTTTTCATATGAAAGTTCAGGATCATTTACCTCATCTTCATCTTATTTTTTGGATTTGGCCATGAGGCAAAGATTTGCTTCATCGTCATCGCTTGATTCACTATCAACGTCACTCCATGTTTCGGCTTTGAGTGCTTGTTTCTTCTTTTCGAATCTTTCTCCTCTTCTCTTTAGAAGTGAACATTCCAGCTTGATATGTCCTAGTTTCCTACTCTCAAAACATACAATGTCCTTGCCTTTGCTTTTTTCTTTTCCTTTAAAAGGTTTCTTATCTTCGAGAATCTTGGATTCTTCTTGGTCTTGAAATTTTCGTCTTTCTTCATGAGGGTTTTGAATCTTTTGGTGAACAGGGGCCATCTCAATGTCATCATCTTCTTTAGAGATGATTCATCTCCTGCACTTTCATCATCAACATTAAATGCAATTACCTTTTTACCTTAGACAAGATTTTGCTTGTTTACGCCTTCGACTTCATATGACATCGGTGTGCCTATGAGCTCGTTCATGGTGATGAGTTGAATTCTCATAGTTTCTTGGACTGATATCTTCACGGTCATCCATGCGTCGGGAAGTGCTCACGAGTAGCTTGTTCACTTTTTTCGACTCTATGAAGATCTTTCCTTGACTCGCCAAGCCATTCACTATCTCGGTGAATCTCGTGTACATCTTTCGCATTGTTTCATCGGGGCTCATCATGAACATTTCATATTTTTTGAGCGGGATGTTCATCTTGGTCTCCCGTACTTTATCCGTGCCTTCATAGATTACCTAGAGTCGATCCCATATTTCCTTAGCTGAGGTGCAAGAAGTAATTCAATTAAACTCGAAGGAGATAAAGCACAAGAACGAAGATGTCTAACTTTAGAATTGAGAGCGGCATTTTTTGAATCGGTTCGAGGCAAGTAGTAGCTACTTCAAGCAATTTATGTAGCTGTTTGTTGTTCTCCTCGTGGTGGCAAGAAGAAGTGCGGCGGCAAAGGAGTGCGGGAGCAGCAACAATAGCTAGAACTTCTACACGGCCTTGGATCACATCCCACATGTCTTGATCACACGCATCAAGAAAGGCAAGCATTCTATTTTTCCAAAGAGTTGTAGTTGCTTCGTCGAAGTATGGAGGCTTGTTAGGTGCCGCGGATTCATTGCTCATAAAACTACCAAAGTCAACCATAATAAGGATCTTTATGCTTAAAAGAAATACACTTCAAATAACAAGCAATCGAGCTCGATACCAATTGTTAGGGCTGACAATGCAACCTAGAGAGGGGTGAATAGGTTGTTTCAAAACTATTTCAAATTTGCGGAAAATCGAAGGTGATTTAAAAAAGAATCGATTGAGAAAATGTTTTGTTGAACAATATGTAGGTGTATGCAAGTAGAGATATAACCTAGAAAAGATCAGCATACCGGATATATAGTGGTTCGGCTTACACCAAGCCTGCGTTCACTCCACACAACTAACATCCACAACACGGGCTGGAATGCATAAGTAAATCGCCTCACAAGTTATAAATGATATGTGCCGATCTTTCCGATAGATCACACTATATGGATCCAACCACACTACTCAAGATTGTACACTTGACTATTGCATGATTACAAGGCAACAATAGATCACACACGATCTTCAACACTTGTGCTTTTTAACTAGAACAATCGTCTAGAGCAACAACAATGATATTCAATCGGTTTGGGTTCCCACTCCTTGCTCTTTAGCCTTCACGACCACCTCTTTATATAAGCCTCAGCAACTAGCCGTTGGAGCACTTCGGAGGATCAAAAGAGCCGTTGGAGTCTAATGGGACAGCTTGTCATCGCGTTGGAACTGTTTTCTCTCCGTTCAGACGAAACTTTCCTAAAATAGGTGTTGACGTCTTTGTTCCGTTCTTGACACGCCAGAACCTGTTCTCAAGAAGTTAGAATTATTCCTGTTGGCCAATTTCTAGCTCGTGCGAGCGACTTCAACAAATCTTTTGAAACATTGGCATGTATAGACTTTATACTTGCTCATTTCTCATAATCTTTCAAGCTTCAATATCACACATCCGGTGACCAAATCTTTTGAGGGTGCCATTGAATATTTTCACGAAGTGCTTTAGTCTTCATGCAAATTGTACTTGATGGTTATCTCGTGATCTTTTGCCATATGCTATAAACATTTGCATACTTGTCGAGACCGTCCCCCTCTCGGGAGATTAGAGAGCGAGATTAAGGGGATTTCGAGGGGTTAATGGGTCTTCTTTTCTGTTCCCCATGCTCGCAATGGCGAAGGGAACGTTTGGACTTGGGTGCCTCCTAAGACCCATTACACAAAATGCGAAGGGAAGAGGGGATTAAAAACGGGGTCGACCTTAGTATGGTCTTGTGATATATACATGGTGTGGATGCCAATAGAGTCCCCACCAATTATTTTTTGGGGGTATGATTGAAAACCCTATCAAGTAATTGGGAGTTATTACTCGATTCCCGTGAAAACTAGAGAAATGGGTTTGGGGACTTTGTTACGTCGAGAATTTCATCGACGCCCTTTCGATACCTAAGTTGAGTGATTTTCTAATCTAAAAATTCATGCAAGTGCATCGGGAGGTGAGGTAAGCTCTAACGATCAATGAATATCATGCAGACGAGAATTTCTATCTTATCGGTCACAATTAGAAAATGAAGCCTGCGAATGAAGGAATCGATCACGTGAGGATAAATCGCATCACATTATCAATCAAAAATCAACATTGCATATCTAGTATAGTCCTATAGGCTTAGAGAATGACCTACAAAGGTTCGGGGTTGGTTTGGGAAAAGTTTGGGACCAAATGCCCGGAGGGGTAAAATAGTCATTTTTAGAGGCTCGGGAACCCAAAAATCACAAATTGGGGGTTGGGCCAGTTGAATGTGGCTATTTCCCATTTTTTGTGATTTTTTGGGGATTTTCTGAAGTTTTCCTATTTTTCTAATTTTTTACAATTTTTTTAATGATTTTTAATGATTTTCTAATTTTTTTTTATTTTTTTAATGTTATTCGATCTGGTCGACCTGGTCCACGTGAACCGAGCGCTCGACCCAGTCATTTTTATTGCGAATCGATTTGACCCTATTTGACACGGTTTCCTATTTTTCGGAATTTAAAATTCTAATTTCTAATCCTACGGTTCCTATTAAATCACATGGCATCGCGTCGGCCGTCCGATCATTTTATCATTCTAACAATCGATATAACAGCTTTGTCGACGCCCGCACTACGTGTCGGGCCACGTGGCACCACGTCGCACCATGTCGACGTTCACCAAGTCGTGAACCTGGCCGGGTCTTCGTCTTCTCCGAGCGACCGAGATCAAATGGACGGCCGAGGTTTCTCCGGTATCGATTGACAACGAAACCTCGCCCAATCGATACGAAACCGGTGCCATTCGAATCGCTTGAACTTCCTCTACAACATATATGAATTCCAGCCATTTCTATCCGCAAAATCAATAGAAATCGAGCTCGCATGGTAGGTATCAATGGACGTTCAATCACACAATAGAGAGTGAATCGAGACAATTCCTTTACACATCACACTCAAAATAAGTTCAAGAAACTTACCTTGAGCTTCGATTGAGCTTGCAATTTCCAGATTTGGCTGGCCAAGGTTTAACAGTGTTTAGTTTTGGTAGGAGGTTCGACTTAGGGTTTTCTCGTGAAATCTATGCAAAAACGAGTTGCAATCATGATCAGTATAGCTCAAGGATAAAAACGTACATGATAATTCATAGAATCATGATCCGCATAGTGAGATGCCATGTGAATGTAGAGGTGAAGCTCGAAGTTCAACTCACCTTTTTCGGGGATGAATGGCTGTGAGAGCTAGTCCGATCATCTCTTGGAGTTGATATGAAGCTTCGGGAACTTGAATGGAGTCTCAATTTGGCCTAGATCGCTATGGTTGAAGATCCACGGTTCGAACTTGAAGCTCGGCAATGGCGAAACAGGGGAGCTCGTGAGAGCTTCTCTCTCTTCTTCTCACTCTCTCTAGAGTTTGTTGTGCTCTTCACCAATAGAATGAGCCTCCCTCTCTTGCACAAAAACGCGTGAGGCCCGATATATCCCCTTTTCAAAAATTGGCGTGCTTGGGTGGCTTAAGTTGGTGGGGCTCTACACATTCTTATCTCGCCCGAGGTCAAATGGGGATGGGAATATGGGAGGCTCCATTTGGTACTTTAGCGAATGCGCATCGGGACGAATTTAGCTCAATTTGGTATTCGGGTATTGTAATGTTGATTTTGACACTTCGGCGGCGCAGTGATTGGCCTCACCGGAATAGCTACGGTGGCCATTGGCCGTGATATCGGTTTCGATCGACGCGGGATGGAGTGGCAAAAAAAAATGCCTCCTTAAACTCCTCGATCATGGCCAATTGATATCTCAATTTTGATGTTGAATCTCGATCCGCAAAATTGATTTGAACTGTGTGGGAAAGAGGTTGGCGAAGAAGAAGGTTGTCCGGGTTGCTTGGTCGGATCCAGTTCGACCCGACAGACCCTAGTGACTTGAAATGACCAAATCGACCCCTAAACTTTAAAATTTTTTAAATTAAATTTCAAAATTGGATTCAAGGGCACAAATGCTATGAGAAAATGTAATTTTCGTAAAAATATGCAACAAATTATATAAAACCCCCAAATTTGAAGTTTGACTCGATAATAAGATTTGCACAATTGAAGCCCTAAATGGCTAATTCAAACCAAACTACCCCCACCAATTGATTCAAGTAGGTAAAAAACTATAGGGTAGTGGTCGTACTTCGTCGTGGCGGTCCCTAGATTTTGATTAATTTTACTTTGAGTAAGATCCACGGACTAAACCGAAAGATTTTCATGCAATTAAGTCGAATTCATGCAATTGTGCAATTTCTTGAAATATTTAGGGCAAAAATGTATACAAGGGACCTGAGAAAGATGTCACAACTTGTAAAAATTAAAAAGTGAAATTTAAAACACTCAAAATGTATTTTTTAAGCAAATTCGGGATTATGTTATATGAGGTAGCCCATAATCGCGAATTGAATTTTTCAAATTTCAAGAGACTAAAATGAAAAATGAATTAAAATAAAATTATTGACTATTTGTTTGTATTTTTGTGGCCTCAAATTCTATTTTTCCCGATTTTCTAAGCATTTTTCTAATTTAAAAAAATATTAAAACATGAAATATATGAAAAATTATTTTTTGTTCAAATATGGTTCTCTGGGCTTAGCCAAGGTTTACAAAGTTTATTTTAATTTTTTTTGGCTTTTTATAGATTTTCTATGAATTTTTGAAAACTTTATTAAAGAAAATGCGATAAAAAATTAGATGTTAACAATTTGCCCTTTTTGAGCGGAATTTCTATGGAGATTAATTTCAAAGACAATGCAACACTTGAGTCTCAATCGACTATACTTGGGGAAAATTAAAAGCAAGTTGTGATATTTTCCTCTCATCCTTTCCAATGAAAGCTCAATGTATAGGAGAAATTGCATTCTCGTGCCTATAGATAGGAGAGATGAGAATTGAGAGAGAAATTTATCTCGAAGCTTACCTGTCGCCTATTCGAATGATGTTGATTCATGAATGATAATTGAATACTTGTAAGATTCGTTGCGGGAACTCCTAAGGTGGATTAACGGTTGAACCCGTATGGTGGGGTCTTACCATAAAATGACTCTTAAGGACGAGACGACCATTTTAGAAATTGTGACCTATATGGTGGGTCCGGCAATAAAATGACTCTCAAGGACGAGAGATAGCTGTTTTAAGATTTGGATCTGTATGGTGCATCGACCATAAAATGCTCTTAAGGACAGAGATAGTCGTTTTAAAATTTGGATCCTTATGGTGGATATGACCATAAAATGACTCTTAAGGACAGAGACATTCATTTTACAATTTGGATCCGTATGATAGATTTGACCATAAAATGACTCTTAAGGACGAGAGACAGTCATTTTAAAATTTTGACCATAAAATACTCTTAAGGACAGAGACTTCGGTTTTAAAATTTGGGTCCGTATGATGGATCTAAGCGTAAATGACTCTTAAGAACAGAGAGACTGACCATTTTAAAATTTGGATTCGTAAGGTGGAACCGACCGTAAAATGACTCTTAAGGATAGAGACAACCGTTTTAAGATTTTAACCCGTATGGTGGGTTTGACCATAAAATGACTCTTAAAGACCGAGACATGTAGTTTTAAAATTTAGATCCGTATGATGGATCGACTACAAAATGACTCTTAAGGATAGAGATAGCCTTAAGGACAGAGACAATCGTTTTAAAATTTGTATCCATATGGTGGATTTGACCATAAAATGTCTCTTAAGGATAGAAACAACCGTTTTAAAATTTGGATCCATATGGTGGATCTAACCATTAAATGACTCTTAAGGATAGAGACCGCCGTTTTAAAAATTTGTGATTTAAAAGATTAGACGACCCTATAGGAAGGGATTTACTAATGTAATTACCATTCTAAGATATGAGAGTGCCATAAAACCTGCAGATGCTCAAATTCGAATTATCTTACTAATGTGGGTGCTATTTTGGGATTTGGGTTGCCAAAAAACCTACGTAAGCTCAAACTCGAATTATTTTACCAATGTAGGTGTTATTTTGGGATATGGGAGTGCCGTAAAACCGACGAAGCTTAAACCTGAATTATCTTACTAATGTGGGTGCCACTGGGATCTCGGGATGCTAGAAAATATGCGAAGCTCAAATTCTCGAATTATCTTACTAATGAGGGTGCCATTCTGGGATTTGGGATTGCTAGAAAACATGCGAAAGCTCAAACTCGAATTATCTTAACAATATCAATTTTTAAAGATTAAAAGATTTAACAAGAAGGATGTGATCCTAAAACCTGGAGGGTCCAGGAATCACCATAGGATATATCAAATTATGTTTGTGAAGGAAACTTGTTCAAACACATCATCATATAACACTCATGTTCAAAACTCCTGTTGGAGAAAATTTTTGAATCACATGATTTAAATATTTTTCAAAAGACTTAATTCAAAGGATTCAATTGGAGTGCCTTTATCTAGGAGGACTTCTCACGATTTTCAAGTCAAGGAGGTTTTCAATTCCATCCGGGGAAGTATTTTCACGTAACACTCGAATTTCCTCATCAAAACCTAGATCTAGGATTTTGGGATTATTCGCAATGCATACAATCTAATCGATCCGAAAAGGTCTTTTCAAAGGACCGTAATTTAAGGCTCGGTCAAAGGGTTATCAAAGGACGGGCACTTTGGGACTTAAAATATATCAAAAATCACCTCCTTTGGGTCTACAAATCAAGAATCTCGAAGATGAGATAAGACAGGATTATACTTAATTCTTTATACAATAGCTTCCCGGGTGAACTCCTATGTTAACTTGAAACATTTGATCGAGAGAAGTCTTCGGGAATGGTTGTAATGTTGGTTTAGGGTAAGCTTAATGAAAAGTCTTTTTTAGAATGAGGGATATAAAGTACCGGTGATTACCTTTGCATCATTACCCGCTCTCACATTCACTAGGGATATTTGTAATTTGTCAAAGTTAGAGCATATACTCATTTTATTGGACTAATGAGATTTGATCTTTCTTTATTCTCTTTTGCCTCTTGTGGCTTTTTCTAATGCTTACAAGGTATTAAGAAGCTTCGCTTTTCCTTGACATTTTTCTTAAACCATGGGCTTTGGCCTTGCTTTTACTAGGTGTTGCGACCCCCCTCGAGTGCCATCTTTAGGGTGCGAGGGCTAATGGGTCATCTTTCGATCCATCTATCCGTTGATCTCAAACGCGGGCCCCTCCCAAGGTCCATTACCCAAATTACAATGGAAGATAAAGTCGGGTAGACCTTTCCGTGTGGTCTAGTGACATGTGATACTTGTACATGCCCCGCGAGATGCCACTAATCATTTCTTGGAGGGTATGAATGAAAAACCCTATTGAATAGACGGGAGTTTCTATTTGATTTTGCGAGAGCCAAAGAAGAGGGTTCGGGGACTTAGTTACACCAATTACCTTAATTGACGCCCTTTTGGTACATAAATTGGATGAATTTTCTAATCTCGGATTTCATATAGATGAGTGTAGTACGAATCCTAAATCTAGGAGTTCATGCAGACGGGAGTAACTACCCTAGCAAACACAATCGATAAAAAAAAGCGCAAATCAAGGAGTCAAATCATGTAGATAAATCGCATCAAATCAGCATGGCATTCCTAGTAAAGCCCATTAGCATAGAAAGCGATCAATCATAGCTCGGAGGGTAAACATGGATGATTTGGACATGGTTTGCCCATGGGGGCAAAATTGCAATTTTGAGAAAATCTAGGGGGAAATTTGTCGAAAAGGGAAAAATCATCATTTCGAAAGAGATCCGGAGCGAAAATATGATTGGCCACCTAAACTAACTCATCCCATAATTTTTGACATTTTTTTGGGATTTTCTAGAATTTTTAGGGACGATTTACCCTTTGAGGGGGTAAAATCGTCATTTCTAAAAAGGGAATGAGATGTGAAAATCTCTCGACGGAAGGATTTGCCACCCACCCGACCCAAACTCTAATTCCGAGGAAGTTCCACGACTCATTGGAATATCAAAGACGATTTACCCTTTGAGGGATAAAATCAACATTTCAAGAAAAGACGAGACTCAAAAATCCAAACGGAAGGATTGACCACCTAACTCGACCCTAACCCTAATCTTGGCATTTACAAAAATCTTATATTTTTTCCAAGAACAATTTTTCCCTAAAGGGTTGGCTAGTTGGCTATGGCCATTCCTTAATTTTTGAGAATTTCTAGAATTTTTCTGGGAATTTTTTACAAACTTTTCCTATTTTTTTGAATTTTTAATCATTTTTTGAATTTTTGAAAAGAAACCGAACAGATCGGGTCGACCCAGCCTACGCAGGGCGGGCCCCTAGCCTAGACCCGGACCTAAACTCGCTCGCCCATTACCCGAAACGACGCCGTTTCACCTTCTAATCCTACGGCTTCCGCTAGACTAAGTAGCAAACTCTCGACCCTCCGATTGCTCGCGACCTAAAATGACATCACATTACTCCGACCAAAACGACGTCGCTCACATACTAACCTATACGACGCCGTTTCTGATTTTATTTGATTTTTCAATTTTCGAAAAATCTAAAACTAATTTCTAAAAATTTAATTATTGATCGGACAGCTACTAACCTACAATGTGTTGACTGTGGACCATTCGATCATTTAATAGGATCAAAACAACCCTAACGGCCTTACTAACGTAGTTGCCACGTGGCATGCCACTTCAGCCGTTGACTCGTTGACCACCACGTCCTTTGTCTTCTTCCCCGACAAGACCGGCCATTGAACGGACGATCGAGATGTTTCCGGCGCCGATCGACGGTCAAACCTTGGCCAAATAGGACGAACTTGGTCCCGTTCGACTCGTCTCGACGAGGAGCACAACATATCTAAATCCTCACCGATTACCTATAGAATCCACGCACGGGAAGCAAATCCCAGTTCAACAATGGCTATTCTAATCGGGCAATGCAAAGCATATTGAGCCAATTTCTTCACACATTAGCATTTATTTGAGTTCGGTAAGCTTACCTGCGGGTCGATTGACCTGGTTAGGTCAAGGATTACCTAGATAAGCTTCGATCGAATCGGCGATGGCGACGAGGTTCGAATGCAAGGCTCGATTAGATTTCAATGCAATCAAAACACAACAATGTGCTTAATGATGTTCTAAATGCAAAATGCATAGATCAATTTTAGGGATTAATGGTAGAAACAAGCTTTTCCATTAACATGCAAAGATGAAGCTCGAGTTTCGGCTCACTTTTTTTCAACCAATTTCGTGCGCCGTGAACACGTCCGATCTCTCCCCGAAGATGAAACGAAGCTCACCGAGGTGGAGTCGAGCTTTGATTTGGCCTGAATAGCCTTAGCTAACAACTCACTATTTGAGCTCCGAGGGATAAGAATGGCGGCCACGGAGCGACCTCTCCTCGCTTTTTCTCTCCCTCACTCTTGTTTTGAAGTATCCGGGAACAAAATGAGCAAAATCACCGCTCAAAAACGTGTGTCCAATTGTTATGCCAATTTTCAATTTTTTGGTAGGCTCGAGGGAATTTTGCCGACTCTTTCCCAAGTGTGATTGCACGTGCAAAATGGCATGAATGGCTTTAGAGATAGCACAAGATTCCGTCTAGTCTGTTATTGCTTCCGTCGAGTGCGGACTCGAGCTAATTTGGCTCAATTTTTGGTAATGTTGACTTTTTGCAGGGCTGGAGGTTTGACCGGATATTCCACCGTACTTCGATGATGTTAGACGGTGCCACCGGTCTCAATTGTGAGGAAGGACGAAAGGAACAAAACGCCCACCTAAACTTGATCAATCATCGTCGAATTAGCCGTCAATTTGTGATCAAAATCCACTTGCAATTCGTTCAAAACAGTGCGAAATGGGGAAGGAGATGCGAGTGCTCGGCCAAGGTCACCGGGTTGGACCTGGTTTGATGCGGCAGACCGGTCATCGTAATTTTTTGAAATTGACCTATAGAACTTGGGAATTTTTCAAATTAAACCACATAATTGGAATCAACATGATGAATCCTATTCAAAAATACCATTTTCCCCACAAGTTGATTGCAAATTGGACAAAAATCCCAAATTGGTTGTAAGACCCGGTTATGAAATTTGAGTAATTGAAGGTTTAAACGATCAATTCAGCTCAAAATACCCATGCCGATCGATTCGAAGGTTGAAAAACATAGGGCAAAGGTCTTACCTTGCCATGGCGGTCTTTGAAATTTGATTAATTTCATTTTATCTAAAACCCAGGGACTAAATTGCAAAAAACTTTGGCAATCCTAGCCAATCCATGCAATTAGCGCAATTGAGGAGGCTATTGGATAAAATTGAAGTGCAGGGCACTAAAATTGAATGTCATGACTCTAAAGATACGAAAATTGCAAATTACAAGACTCAAATGGCAATTTTTAGACACATTCAATCATATGTATAGTGAAGGAACACATAAAATTGAGTTTGATTTTTTGAAATTTCAAGAGGTTAAAATGAAAAGGGAATTAAAGGAAAAATATTGACTATTTTTCTATATTTTTGTGACCTCAAAAACTATTTTTCTTGATTTTTTAACCATTTTTATATTTGAAAAAATATTAAAAATGCCAAAAATATGAAAAATTATTATTTTTTGTTAAAAAAAATGGTTCCTTAGGCTTGGCCAAGCCTACCAAAGTTGATTTTGCATTGTTTTGATTTTTATGAATTTTTTATGAATTGTTTGAAAATTAATCGAGAAAAGGCTTTATTAAAAGTTAGGTGTCAATAATCGCCCCTCCTTGAGAGGAATCTTATTAGAGGTTTCTCTCAAAGAAAAGATGATACTTGAGTCTCAATCGACTCAACTGGGGAAAGTAGAAAGAAAACGAGTCATGACACTCAACTTTCATGCCCATCGATGTATGCTCTAATCTGAAAGGAAATATGCTCATTCTGTTCTTTCCGATATGAGAGAGTTAAAGAGTAGAGAGACTCACCCGATACTCACCTATCCGATGTTCGAATGGCCTTTAACGTGAAACTTTGACCCGTATGGTAGGTCAAATCATGATGGAATTCCTAACTAATAGGAATGTGAAGATGACTTATCCAAATTGTGGGATTCGTCTAGAGATTTGATCCTTGTGGTGGATCAGCCCAAAGAAAGGCTCACATATTAAAAGGTTTTACCCGTAAGATGACTTGTCCCACTTTCGAGACTCGATAAAGGACTTTTAGAAAAGGCTCGCCTGACTAAAAGGTTTACCTAAACGATGACTTATCCCACTTTTGGGATTCGCCAAAAAACTTTTAGAAAATGCTCACCTACTAAAAGGTTTACTTGAACGATGACTTATCACACTTTCGAGATCCGCCAAAAGACTTCAGGGAAAGGTTCACCTATCAAAAAGTTTACCTAAACGATGACTTATCTCACTTTCGGGAGTCGTCAAAAGACTTTAGGATGGCTTACCTACTAAAAAGTTTACCTAAACGATGACTTATCCTACTTTTGGGATCCGCCAAAAGATTTTAGGAAAGGCTCACCTAACAAAAGGTTCACCTAAATGATGACTTATTCCACTTTCGAGATAGGCCAAAAGACTTTAGGAAAGGCTCATCTACCGAAAGGTTTACTCCGAACGATGGCTTATCCCACTTTCGGGACTTGCCAAAAGACTTTATAAAGGCTCACCTACTAAAAGGTTGACCACTTTTGTGGTCAAGTGATGAGATCAAAGGGATCGAGATCCCTCCTCGACTTCCCACAAACTCATATCTAGGATGACTAGTTGGATTAAATTGGATTACCCTCGCTACCACAGTCCAAGACAGCCCTTTGTTTTCCCAACCAATCCATCCCAATTATAACATCAAAGTCATACATTGTCAAAACTACCAAGTCTATCAGTTCCTTCCTACCACCAATGGCTATCTTATAATCCGAGCATTCCAAGAAGACTAACACTTTATCCTTTAAAGGGGTGATAACATGCAACATTACTTCTAACGGTTTCGATTCAATTCCAGCTAATTTCACAAATTGCTTAGACATAAAAGAATGCGACAATGCTCCAGGATCAAACAAGACATAAGCAATATGATCACATAAAGAGATCGTACTGCGACCACGCTAGGCGCATTCTCCGCCTCCTTGCGCGCTACACATAAACTCTCCCTTGAGCCGGCGGTCCTGTTTCCGATTATTCGCGGGGCGGTTCCAACTTGAGGTCTTGTCTCGAGGTCTCTAGGGTTGAAACCGGGGTCCCGCGGCTTGATCCGAGCAATTCCTTATTTGATGGTCATGCTTGCCACACTTAAAGCACGTTCCCGTCCTACTCGAACAAGGTCTATTTCCGTGCCTCCTTCCACAAAGTCGACAATTCCAGTTGGACCGATATGTCGATTTCCTATTACCTTTCCCGAAAAGAGGGACGAAACGTCGATTTCCCACTATAGGCCTTTTGCCAAAATGGCGGTTGTCCCTAGCGGCGTAAACCGCGATCCGAAGCGGCAGCCCTCTGTTTCATATCCCGTTCGACCATCCGACCCCTTTCATAAAGCTCATTGTAATCCCTCAAATTCAGCAGATCAACCGACTACGAAGCTCCGGCTTCAATCCGTCTCGGAACCTTCTTGCTCAATCCAAAGGGTTCTTGACTATCCTTGGTGCATACTTTGATAACCTAGAGAATTTTGTCTCATATTGATCTATTGTCATATGATTTTGACGAAGCCGCTAAAATTCCATCATCTTATGTTCTAGAGCAGTTTCAGAGAAATACTTCCCATTAAACGTCTCTCAAAGAAAGGCGATCCAGGTTTGGAACCGTACCTTCAAGATAAACTCTTCCTCGGGTGGCCTTCAACCAATCACTAGCAGTATTCGGAGCCGGTATACCGCCAAGGTCACTTTCTCTTCTTGAGTGCACCCTAGAACTTCAAAGGCCTTTTTCAATTCCTCAATCCAACGAGGAGCAATCTTGGGATCACCTTTTCCATCAAACTTGATCGGTCTTAGCTTTAAAAACTGCTATACTAGTTGGTGCATATGACGATTCCCATTGCCATTCCCTTGGTTACCATTAGTTCCGTTAGCAAGCGGCAGCAAGTGCAAGCAGCTTCAGCGGCTTGGGCAATAGTGGCAGCTCGTTCTTGAGCCTACCTACCCATCAAATTTCCAATTTCCTCTAGAGCCCTAAGGACTCCATTTATTCTCGGGTCCTCCACAACTTGTGTCCTTGAACTAGACGCTCATCTAGTACCTCTACTTCAATTTCTCATTCTCAATAAATTTCACAACACCTAAACCACTATAATTCCACCAAGGAATTAGAGACCTAAGCCATCTACTTAAGTCTAGCGGTTCTACGCTACTCATCATAGCAAAGCAATCACAATCAAGGCAATCAATCATCACGTAACAACCAGGAGTATCGCAATTGAAATTCATAATCATACCTTAAGTCCGGACGCATCCGCAACTTAGTATAACCACAATCAACCATTCCATCATCGATCGGGCATCTAACAAATAACACTCGGTGTTAAGTACGAAGCTCAATTGTCTTATAATCACCCAAGGTGATGCTAATCCAACATGTCAATCACGAGCGCCATTTCACATGACATGCATTTCATGCCTAACTCTAGCGAATCCCTAAGGTCTCGCTACCCGGTCATCCCAAAGTCATCACTCCTTATTACTCAAGACCTCAATCAACTTGGATCGAGTTAACCTTACTCCGATACCAACCAAAAGAGGATGTCATGCCCCGAACCATACGAGCATGGCAACATCCCACTTGGCCACACTTAAATATAAATTCTCAAGAACCATTAGCCAACAAACTTGAACTAAACATGAATGAAAAATACATATGGAAGCGAATACAAAACTCTATACAAATTACTAAAGATGACTCGGGATAGGAAGGGAAAAACTTATATATATTACCATATATCATTTACATCATCAAGACCAAGGCTTCAAAAGCTATACGTACATGGATGATTCCAACCCTAAATCGAGCTAGAAGTAAAAGTGCTCATACCCGGTGTAACATCCCAAATTTTAGGGTTTATTTAGGCACTACCACGGACGAGCCAAAATCGGAGCTGCGGATGCCGGAACCGACCTAGTTTCACTAATCATGGAAAGATTACCTATGAACGAATCATGATCGATTCTAGTGTTCGAATAGATAATGTCTACGAGCGACCATGCCTTAGTCTCGTCCGATTGAGACACCATATTGCGGTAGTTCTCGAGCGAGTACAAGACCCGATCCGGGTCGATCCCATTAGACGTGCGTCGATTACGAATCAATCCCGATAGGATTGGCTCGTGAATTGATTGCAACATTACTTCGACACACAAATGAACCGATCTTGAATTTTGCCTAAGGCCATCTACCATTGGAACCTCGTACCTAGACACGTACCGGTCGCGGATTGATCACCCTCGATTGTACAATATGGTGTGTGAGGCTACAAGTCACGGACCGATCACCTTTGGTTATGTTCCGATTCGATGCTAAATTTTAGAAATGGGTGATTCCAACCGTAAATCAAGTCAAATGTGAACATACTTTTATCCGGCGACGACATGGCATGCTTGAGACACGCTGCATCGCATGTCCGGCTATACCATCTACGGTACAAGGCCATGCCACGTACGGTATAAGACTATGCCCGGCGGTGTCCCTCCCGGCCATGCCTCCACCATGGAATCCGTTGAGAGCCGACCATGCCTAGAAGTCCAAAGCTCATTTCGATCTTTGATACAAGTAACACTAAAGAATTCGATGAAATTACACAAATTTTCCTTTTAGCGATAAGCGGTACCTAGGGTTTTCTACACTCTTTTGAAAAGTCAAAGTTTGCAAAAGTCAAGGTTTGAAAACGTCAAAGGTAATGATTACTTTGAAAAGTCAAACTCGTCTTTTAAAGATCGCATCATCTTTGACTTGGTCAACAAGTTTTGAAAAGTCAAATGTAATGATCAATTTTATCAAGTCAAACATGAATCCCTAGATGATAAGGTCAAGGCACAAATCTCTAGATGATAAGATCAAGGCACGAATCACTAGATGATAAGATCGAGGTACGGACTCCTAGGAAGATGATAAGGTTTTTGACTAATTAAATATAATATAATATGAAGAAACATTGTAGAATTATTAGAAAACCCTAGCACCATTAGAAATCTCTAGAATCATTAGAAAACCCTAATAGTTAATGAATTAAGAATAATAGAGAAAGCTCTAGGAAGGGACACCTATGTTAGGCATGTGGCATGTTCTAGACTCTTTAATAATCATGTGTCCATATGATCATTAATAAAGGGATTATGTGGCAAATTAATCTCTATAAGATGGCGCCACATATAAAGAAGAAAAAGATAAAATTTACTTGGAGAGCAAGTCAAGAAATTAGAAAATTGAGAAATAAATTAAAAACTCCAACTATAAATAAGAAAGAGGTCTTCTTGAACCCCCTACCTTATGCCACTTTCCTCTCTCCCTCTATTCTTTTATTCATCCATCTCTCTCTTCCTACTCTATTCTCTCTAATTCGGCCACCTCTTGCCACCGCCGACTCTCATCTCGTCTTACACGTTCTTGCCAACAAGATATGTACGTAAATTTTCTAAACTTTTGCTAGGAGGAAGACTAGTATCGATCTAGGTATCTTACATAGGAGAATCATAGCTTGCATGCTCTTTTTCATGCCGCATCGTCTTTGACAATAAGTTTATAGTACATCACATGATATGCCTCATTCATGAGCGAATATGTGCATCTCGATTAAGAAATTGGTTATGGGATGAATTGATTAGAACGAGGGAAGCACATGTTTGAGTCATGTTCGGGTTGCCTTACGAGATGCCTTGGTATATCGAAAGTGCACGCCAAGATGCCTCGTCCGAGGATGGATGGGTGGGCTTGCAAAAAGTACGAGACATATATGATATGAGGGAGAAATTGCATGCTTGCCTATGGTGATCTATATGGCCGAATGGTTTGATGTTAAGCTTATTGTTCTTGCTTGATTCTTATGTTTCAATATTAGCTTACTTCCTATCAATAGTTTAGAATTTTTACTTACTCGAGATGTGTTCTTATTCCTTATATTTTCATACTTGTAGGTATGACATCTAATCCGCCACTTCGCTCTAGTCTTGTCATGTCAATTGAAATTACTCATACAGATGTCATAGACGTAGAGCGGAATACTACTCTCTGCCGCTACCTTACTACTATCTATGTGGATGAGGGGTTCGGCCATTTGGTCCCTCATTGTTATGTAGCGTGGTACATAGTCCTTGGAGGAGGAGACCTCATCGACCCGAATAGGAACTTCGATGGACTCCCGGGCTTCCATAATGATGGACAACCGCATGCCATGTAGAAGGGACCAAGAAGCCGACTTTTTGCTTGACTAAGAAGAAATGGATGCAAAGAGGAGCAAAATTTCGGTGTACACGCCACTAGAAATCTAAGAGTACCCTTGCCCTATATGTAGGTTTGTAAGATAAAAATAGAAGCATATACCAATGAGGTGATGTGATTAGAATAAATATTATATAAATGAAATGATATGTTGCTCATATATTGTTATGAGTGTAGTTTGTCTAAATAAGTAATATGAATCATAACTTGTTTAAGCACATATACTAATATGGTGGGAGGAATTGAGGTCGATACACCGGGACGTCAAAAGACCTCACCGGTCGACGCCTAGGCCTTATGGCTAAGACCGGCTCTAGTCCCCAATTGGCACCACTCACGTGTTAGTGTACCATTGGGCTTAGGACGGGGTCGTTACACGCGACAATGGTAGGGCATGCCCAAGACACATCGGGCGATATGCCCTGGCTATGCCGAGGAACCCGACCGTGCTCGATGGTGTCTCGATCCAATCCTCGACGCGAAAAACGCTTACGATTACAATAAAACTACACGTACTCTTCCTTCGACGACACACGGCACCTAGATTGTCTAACACCTCATAAGCACGAGCTTCGAAAAAGATCTAGGAAATCTTTGACTAGGTTGAAGAAAATCTCCTGTCATCATTACAAAATCTTTGAAAAGTCAAATGTAATTCGTAATGATTACGCAATCTTTGAAAAGTCAACGGAAATCTTCTACAATCATTACCGTAATCTTTGACTAAGTCAAACGTAATCTTCAGTAATAATTACTAATCTTTGAATGGTCAAACTACTTTTTAGAAAGATTACATAATCTTTGACTGGTCAAATAGAATCCTCTCGTAATCATTACGCAAATCTTTGAAAAGTCAAACACTAATTCCTAAAAAGATTTTAGTATCTTTGAAAAAATCAAACAAAATGATTACTTTGATCGAGTCAAACATGTATTCCTAAAAAGATTACAGAATCTTGGAAAAGTCATATAAAATCTATGACAGTAATTACACAATGCCTTGCCTTACCTTGCACGAGTTACTCTGTATCGATGTCCCCGAAGATGGAGCGAGGCTTAATGCATGATTTTGCTTCGGAACATGAATTCGGGAACTAAGATTTGATCTAAAAGCTAGTTACTGAATTCTCATCAAACATGCTTGACGATCGGTTAAGTTCATCAAACATATGTATATATGCTTTCAAAAAATGAGTTATCCATACAATGCTAGGCTCGTTAAATATGGGTCACAATTGTCCAAAAACAAATATGGTTCACAAGAATCATAATCTATTTTATCGGTCCTTTTTGTACAAGCATTTCAATTTATAGATTTTTTACATTTTTATTTTATTATTATTAAATTTTCTTTTTTATTTGATGTGAAGTAAGTTTAGTGTGTTTTGATAATATGTGTTAAAACGGGTCGGGTCGGGTATGGGTCAATATGGGTTAGACGGGTCAATATGGGTCGGACCAAACCCGACCCGACCCACCCATTTGACACCTCTAGTCAAGAGTGACAAATTTATGAATATTTTTATTTAGAATTCTATAAAAGTAAGACAATTTTTAAAAAAAATTATGAGTTTTCCTTAAAAATATCCTAAGATTATCGCATGCCCGAAAAAATAATTTTTCCTTAACACACTCATATATAAATAAATATTTATTATATAGCGTGGCGTACCGTACCAAAATTCTCTATTTTTTAGAAATGACGTATTGGCGTGTCGTGTCATGTCGTGTCCCGTGTCCCGTATTCATTTCGGTGCTACTTAGGATCTAACATGAAGCTAAGAAAGCGAATAATAATCATTTTGTTTCTCTATTTTTTTGCTCCCATGAAAATGATTGAAACAGAAATCCATTTGGTAAAATAATTTCATTTTTCTATCTTCGAGACAAATTTTTAACCTAGAAATATGTTTGTAAGAAATATGAGAAATAGAAATGTTCTCCTTTTCTATTTTATACATAAATAAAAATAATAATTCTTTTTGTCACTCAATTCCTCTCTCTTATATTCTTCGGGCTGCTTGCTCGTCGGTCACGGTTCACCCGGCCTGGTCTCCTACGGTGGTAGCCGTAGAAATCTTATACTTGTTATCAAATACATTTCTCTACTCGGAAACTCGATCGGGGAATAAAAATAAAAATATATATTTGTCGCCATAAATAGTTCCCTAAAATCAAATGATTATCATTTGCACCCTCGTCAAACTTCAAACATTCATAGGTTCCAACTACCTCGGCCTAGGTTTATCATGTGGCCCGGCGAACTTCAAGCATTTATAGGTCCCGGCCACCTCCATTGTGGTGGTTGTAACTTGAAACCATTTCTTGAGGAATATTTGGGAGGATCCTACATTAAAAAGATGATGAGAGGGGTAGAGCTATTACTAATATTACTATACTTATCGACGGAAATTCACTCGAGCATAGAATAACCTTCTTTTTCGATTTTTTTTGGGTACTTACACCTCTTTAATAACCTCGGTGTAAATTTTTTGTTCAACTTTATTCTTTAAGATACCCGCTCAAAATTGCCGTCGACCATGTATTAAATTAAATGGTTTGCTATATTATCCGAATGTGTATTATTATGATTGTTTATATTTAGAAGATGCAATAGAGATTTCAAATATACAAGGAGAGGTTAAAGAATCTATAGTAGTATTATATGGAGAATTTTGTGGTAGATATGGTTTAAGTGATTGTGAATCTTTACAATCTATCGCCTCACTGAGCGAAGCTGGTAGTTCACTTAAAAGAGGGTACGATATGCTTAAGAGTAGACAAAAAAAAACAAAAAGGGGCAACATGTAGTATTTCCGAATTAGAAAAATATTTAACCACTCAATTTGAGTTTCATGATGCCGAATACAAGTACATATTTCCAAATCCTAGAGTGGTGGAATAGTCACTCAAACGATTACCCAGTTCTCGCCCTCATCGCTCGCTAGATATTAGCAACACCTTCTTCAACGGTTGCAGTGGAACAAGTATTTAGCTTTGGAGGATTAGTTTTGGACTCTCATTGTTCAAGATTAAGTTCGGAGTCCGTGTAAACTCAAGTTTGTGTCGATGATTGAACGAAGGTTAGATTTCAACACCAAGAGTTGGATCGAGAATACGAATTCTTTAGTGAGAATTGTGGAGATACCACCGCCACGGGTAGCAACGATTGACGATGAGGTAAGTTGGGGTTATCAAAGGTAAAAGAACTACATAAGCTTTGATTCTTCTAAATTTCCAAGAAAATATATAGGTGCTTAATGATAATTCATTAAGTTCAAACCCATTCCTCCTCTCTCTTTTTTTCCCCCAAAGTTTATTACAATGTACAATTTGATTATAATTTATTATGTTTATTTTATTATTTATTATTTAAAAAATTAAATTTAAAAAATGGAACCGGAATAGGCTCGAACCGGCGGTTCCGTGGAACCGGCCACGTCTAGTCCTAGGTTTATCATGTGGCCCGGCGAACTTCAAGCATTTATAGGTCCCAGCCACCTCCATTGTGGTGGTTGTAACTCGAAACCATTTACTTGAGGAATATTTGGGAGGATCCTACATTAAAAAGATGCTTTGAGAGGGGTAGAGCTGTTACTAATATTACTATACTTATCGACGGAAATTCACTTGAGCATAGAATAACCTCCTTTTTCGATTTTTTTTTGGGTACTTACACCTAGAGATGGCCATTTGGGCCCGTGGGCCCGGAACCGGCCCGTTGACCGGACCCACGGGCCCAAACCGGAACCGGAACCGGCCCTCGCGGGTCGGTTCCGGTTTGGGGAAAATTGGAACCGGCCAGGAACCGCCGGTTCGGGCCGGTTCCAACCCGGAACTTAAAAAAAAAAAAAATTAAGGGGGCCCCCGGCCCGAAAGAGCCGTTGGCAAGGCCCGTAGCTCGCAAGCAAGCTCCGCAACGGCCATTTTGGCTGTTGCATAAAAAAAAATTCAGAATTTTTTTTTCTATAAATACATATCCTTACTCTTTCATTTTTCTCACAAATCCTCTCAACAATTCTCTCAAATTCTCTCAAATTCTCTCGAATTCTCAATTCTCCGAAACCCGCCTCAATTTTCTAAAAAATGGAAAGTGGAAGCGAAATACTTGGAAAGGGTAAGATGACGATGGGAGAGTCCGAATATCCTATTCCTGGATGTGATCCTCGTGAGTATGCATGTTGGGAAGATGATGACGATAATATCAACGTTGTTCCCATTTCGAACGTCGAGCACGTCCCAACACAAGAAAGTCTTCATCCGCCTACTAGTGCCGAAGAAACGTCGACGGCAAATGAGCCGGAACGGAAAGGCCGAGAGAGTACATCCGACTTGTGGCAACACTTCGACAAGGTATCTCGAGGAAAGCGAAGGTAAGTATAATGTAAATTGTAAATATTGTTCCCAAACATATAAATTTAGCAAAGGAGACGGCTATGGAACATTCCGTCGGCATCCGACGAAAAAAACATCCAACGCAATGGGATCGACACTAGACAACAACAAATTTCCGGGTACGCCAATCCTAATACTCATCCTTTATTCCGTTACACCGATGCACTTTATAAACAAACATTAGCTGAATATGTTGCCCTTGATCATGCTCCATTTACTACTCGGTGAAAATTTTAATATGAAATATTTGATAAATACTTGCGTTGGTTCCGCAAGCACAAACTATTCCCGTAAGTACTCTTAAACGTGAACTTTTGCATCTTTATAAAAAACAAAAAAAGCCTTTAGCAAAATTTTTTGCTGAATTCAATGGACGTGTGCATTTAGGTAGTGATATTTGGAGTGATCCTTGGCAAATTCATTCTTATATGGGTATTACGTGTCATTGGATAGGTGATGACTGGACTATTCAAAAAGACTTCTTGCATTTAGAGTTTTTGATGAAAAGCATTCGGCTCATAATATTTATAGAATAATTAAACAAGTTTTAGAAGAATATTATTTGATAAATAAAGTTTTTTCAATTGGTTTTGATAATGCAGCCGCAAATACCGCTTCCATTCCCGAATTAGAAAATATTTGCAAACCCTCTTTTGGGGGACAATTTTTTCACATTAGATGTGCTTGCCATGTTTTAAATTTATGTGTACAAGATGATTTACGAACTCTCGAGTCTTCTCTCGCCCCAATAAAGGGCGCAATTAAATATTTATGGAGTCGTGCCCATTTTATGAAAGCATGGGGAAAATTTTGTAAACAATATGGGAGAAGGGCAAAAGGTTTCCAAAAGATATTCCGACTCGTTGGAATTCTACGTATGAGTTGCTTCGTCAAACTTTTGATTACAAAGATTTATTATGTACGTTTATGTCGCAAAATATTTCCGAAATTATTTTACTTCCGCAACATTGGGACGTTTGCAAAAAAAATTTAGATTTTTTGAAAATTTTTAATGATGCTACTAATGCTTTATGTGATATTTATTATCCTACTACGCATTTATTTTTAATAGAATGTGTTAATATTGGTATTGTTTTTAATGTATATGAAAAAGATAATGAATTAGCTCAAACTATTTCAGTAATGCGAGAAAAATGGTTGCATTATTATTTTAAAATTGCTCTTGTCTATTTAGTTGGTATTGTTTTTGATCCACGTATTAAATTAGATGGTTTACTAGATTATTTGAATGTGTATTATTATGATTGTTTACATTTGGAAGATATAATAGATGTTTCAATTGTACAAAGAGAGGTTAGAGAATCCATAGTAGCATTACATAGAGAATTTTGTAATAAATATGGTTTAAATGATGGTGGATCTTTACTATCTACCGCCTCGGGAAACGAAACCGGTAGTTCACTTGGTAGAGGTTATGATATGCTCAAGAGTAGACAAAAAAAACATAAAGGGGCAACGGGTAGTATTTTTGAAATAGAAAAATATTTCACCACTCAATTTGAGTTTCGTGATACAAAAAATAGTACAGATTTTCAAATCCTGGAGTGGTGGCAGAGTCACTCAACCGACTACCCAGTCTCGCCCTCATCGCTCGCCGGATATTAGCAACCCCATCTTCAACGGTTGCGAGTTGAACAAGCATTTAGCGTGGAGGATTAGTTTTGGACTCTCGCCGTTCAAGATTAAGTCCCGAGTCTCGTGGAAGCTCAATCTTGTGTCGACGATTGGACGAAAGCCGATTTCGACACCAAGAATTGGATCGAGAACACGAATTCTTTAGCGAGGATTGTGGAGATACCACCGGCACGGGTACCACAACGGGTAGCGACGATTGACGATGAGGTAAGTTGAGGTTATCAAAGGTAAAAGAACTACATGGGCTTTGATTCTTCTATCCCCAAGAAGATATGTAGAGCGCTTAATGATAATTCATTAAGTTCAAGCCCATTCCTCCTTTCTCTTTTTTTCCCCAAATTTTATTACAATGTACAATTTGATTATAATTTATAATTTATTATGTTTATTTTATTATTTATTAGTTTAAAAATTAAATTTATAAAACGGAACCAGGAACCGCCCGGAACCGCCGGAATCGGAACGGAACCGGCCAGGTCTACTTACACCTCTTTAATGACCTCGGTGTCAATTCTTTGTTCAACTTTATTCTTTAAGATACCCGCTCAAAATTGCCGTCGATCACTTTTGTGATCAAAATCAACATTGTGGACGCAAATTCACCGATTCATCTATGAGCATTAATTGAACTAATCTACCAATATCATGAACAGAAAGACTCTTTTGTGGGAGAACTCGAATTGTGTTTCGGTATAGTGTTAACCAATGTGGGTGTACAACGGATGAAAAAGTGCATGCATAGTAACAATTCAGTTATTGCATATTTCATATCCGCGTTATGTCGAAGCACTTGTTGAGAGGTGATGGTAAAATCTCGTATCGGAGATTAGTTATGAGTTAAAACAATTAACATATAGATGATTCATAACTTATTGATTAAAGTTTTCTTTTTATGCAACAACAAAGAAAACCCAATCTTTAAAATATCCAAGCATGAATTTCTAGATAGATTACAAGATCTTTGACTAGTCAACTGTGATATTTTAAGAAAATCGTAAGATTATTAACATGTCAATAGAATGCCCAAATTACCATTAGTGATGATTCATATCAGTTTAGTAATTCTAAGAAAAGAACTAATTATAAAATTTGTTTTTAACACTCATTAAACTAACATAAATTAATTTTATTAAGGGCAACCCAAGTCCGCCAACATTTGCAGAGAAATGGCGCCAATTACATGCTAATAATCAATTTTGGAAAATATTTCAAATATAGTTAGAAACATTAGAAAACCCTAATGACTATTTAAAATAAATAAATAAGAAAATTCTAGAAATGGATCATTGGGACGTGTGGCATAAGTAGACATGCTCATGTTTTCTAATAAACAAGTGTCTAAATAGGTCTAATAGGATAGGAAGGTGGATTAAATAAGAGGGCCACATGAACCAATCATATAATGCCCCATTATCCACAAGATTATGTGGCAATTAATTAAAATAAGATTATGCCACATGTAAAAAGTAAAAATAATAATAATAAATCAAGAAATTGAACTATAAATAAGTTAGAGATCTTCTAGGCCCCTACCCCATGCCACATCTCTCTCTCTCTCTCTCTCTCTCTCTCTCTCTCTCTCTCCCTCTACACCCTCTAAGTCGGCTATGTCTCTATCACTCTGCTCTTTCTATTTTCCTCACTAACCTCACCATACTCGGCTGCCTCATCGCCGCACCGACACCACGCACACATGCCCACCGACATCGCCGACCGTCGTCTTACTTATACATATTCTCGCCAATAAGATATGTAAGTAAATTTTCTAAACTTTTGTTAGGGCGAAGGCTAGTGTCGACCTAAGTGTCTTGCATGAAGAAACTATGGCTTCCATGCTCTTTTCATGCCTTACCGTTTATGGCGGTGAATTTATAGTTCATGATATGATATGCGTTGTTCATGGGCGAATATGTGCATCTCGACTATGAAATTTGGTATGGAACAAATTGATTAGAATGATAGAGGCACGTAATTAAGTCATGAACGGATTACCCTACGGGATGCCTTGGTATATAAAAAGTGCACCCCAAGTGCCTCATCCGAGAAAGGATGGGTGGGCCTGCAAAAAGTGTGGGACATATAGGACATGATGGAAAATTGCATGCTTGCCTATGAAAGTCCATATGGCCGAATGATTTGGTGCTATTTTATTACCTTTACTTGATTCTTATATTCAATATTAGCTAACCCCCTATCTTGAGTTTAGAACCTTTATTTACTAAGATGTGTTCTCATTCCTCATATTTTCATATTTGTAGGTATGGCTATCAACCCACCCTTCGCTTCGTCTTGTGATGTCGATTGAAATCACTCACACGGATGTTGAACATGATACTACCTTTCACCGCTACCTAACTATTGTTTACGTAGAGGAGGGACTTGACCATTGGGTTCCTCACAAATATGTGGCCAGGTACCTAGTTCTTGGTAGAGACCTCATCAGCCCGATAAGAGACTTCGACGGACCACCGGGCTTCAATGGTGGAGGGTGGCCGCATGATGCATAAAGGGGTTCCAAGTGGTACTACTTTTTGGATGAAGGAGGGGCAACTCATAAAGGGAAAATTTTTGGATGTACATGCCACTAGGAGAGCTAGGCGTATCCTTGCCCTATATCGTAGACTTATGTAATGTAAATAAAAGCATATACTACCATAGTGATGTAAATGAAATAGAAGCTATACTAATGAAATGGTATGCTTGTTTATGTGTTGTTATGTGTGTATTTATTTTTTTTAAAAAAAGAGAATCAAGAGTTGGTCAAATTAATTGAATACATCGCGGGACGAGTTGAGGTTGACGTGCTTGGGACGTCAACCGACCTCACCCGGCATCGCCTAGGTCTCACGGTCGTGACCGGCTTCGGTCCCTAATTGGCGCTGATTTTTATACTAGCGTACCGTTGGGGGTCGGGTCGGGGGTGTTACATCTTCATGCACGAAATTAGCTTATTATTTTGATCTCTTAGAACAAGGTCAAGGTTTTCATGTGGACGAGTATAGCCTTTCTCCGAAGTTGTCCCAAACTTAAAATGTTGCTTGACATTTTTGGCACATAATACACATTAGTAATAAACCGACATGTACTATTCTTCAAATGGATCGAATCATACCTTTGTCTTCTACCGTGATTTTAGAGTTATCGCCGAATGAAACTTACCCTTTGACTATCTCATCCAACTCTGAAAGCATCTCCTTTGCCCACACGTGTAGTTGCTTGCACCGGTGTCTAGGGACCACATATTGCTTCGTCCACCTTCATCTTCTTTGAAGGCCAACATTAGAACTTGGTCAACGTCATTCACCAAGTTTGCCTTTTCGATAGCTGATTGCTTTCTTTGCTCCAACATTCATAAGCATAATTACTCGGTTTATGGTAATGACAACATCGAATTTTAGATTTATCATACCATTGGCCATTTGAGTTTCGTCCTCTTCCACAAGCGTTTCTTTGGTTCTACTTTCGTTGTTGCTGGGAACAACATCTCTTCTCGCTTCATCTACGACTTCTTCCTTGAAAACAACCTCAGCCTCGACCTTGGTCTTGATTAGCTCCTTGAACTTGCCATCACGTTGGTCCATCTCATCTCGGATAGTCTACTCGGTTTGGAGTATTTCCTCCATTGATTCATGATGGTTTCTTCGAGTCGTTCTTCATGGCCTTGTAATGAACCCGAAGTTCATCGGTCATTTCAGCATTGAGATCTTTGGATTCCTCGACCGCAACAACAATGTGGTCATACTTCTTGTCTAATGAACAAAGTATCTTTTCAACGACTCGAACATTAGGAACATCTTCACCGTTCCTTTTCATCTAGTTGACAACAGCTAAAACTCTTGTGAAATAATTAATAATCAACTTAGATTCTTTCATATGGATTACCTCGAATTCGCCTCTTAGAGTTTGTAGATGAATCTTCTTCACTTTCTCAACACCTTGGTGCATGTTGTAAAGGATCTCCCATGCTTCCTTAGACGTCGTGGTGTTCGACACTTTTCAAACATGGAATCATCTAAGGCTTAATAAATGATCGATATGCCAAGTTGATCTCTTGTCCGAACCTTCTCCACCGCATTCCTCCGATCTTAGTTTAACGTGGCTTCATTGCCTGGTTCATCATAGCTAATATTGACCATTTCTTACACACCATGGGCGCCGAGTAAGGCTCTCATTCTAAAAGCCCAATTGCCAAAATTTTCTTTGGTAAGATGAGGATGTTGAAGAGAAAGTTGAGTGTTTATAGTCATGATCACAAACCTAAGGCTCTTACAAGAATCGTAAGCTCTAATACCAATTTGATGGGATAAATAGAAAGTGAGGCTCTCAATAAACACTCATAACTCAACTCTACTCACGAAGGAGGAGGAGACCAAAGATGGCTTTTCAATATTTTGTATTCGCAATCAATTCACCCATATCAAAACCGGTTACAAGGCACGCTTATTTATAGGCATGAAACATGACTCTTGATCTACTTTAAAAACATGAAATGATGCGTGTATATACATAGCATTAACTACACATTAAGATACGAACGGACTCTTTGAAAGACTCACTTAATGATGACTCTTGAAAAACTACTCAATAATAAAGACAAGTCTTGGGAGTCGAACAGGTTATGGTTCATGTATCAATAGCATTCATGAATTTGGTTTAATTCATGTACATTCCTCAATTGTTCGGTTTTCATGCTAAATATGCGAGCCTCAAGCCCCTGCTTTTTTATGGCAACCGTCGGTTGACGCCCGTTTATATACTTGAGTTAGCTCTTTATTCGAGCCCCATGCCTACATCTTTTGCAATGTCCGCATCGTTTTTCAATGATCTGTTCAAGTGTTTGGAGGATCTTTCTTTGAGCTCTTGCTATCCGGATAGAGTATGTCCGGCTATGCTTCCTTAATCTTGGGTGTAAGAGGATGTCCTTTAATCTTGGAAATTGGTTATTATGTGAAGACATGTGCTAATCAAATTTGATATGAATGTCTCAAAGCCCTCTAGAGAGTTTTAATTATTCTATGTTCTTCTTCATCGCATATTCTTCTTCGATGATTTTTCACTATTGTCCGGCTTTGGACTATTATTTATACTATGTCCACTCTTTGCATCATAACCTCTATCCTTAATTACTAGGGCATGTACTTACGGTTGATCCTACCTCCGTTCTCATCCAGGGAGATGTGATCTTCATGTGACCCTTCTTCTCTTTAGACACTTGGGACCGAGTATTGCATCAAACTCTACTAGGAAAGGTCCGCCGATAAATCATCATGGGCCAGAAAGAGGTTTAGAATTACAAGGATATTGTCTTGAGAAAATATGATTTAGATGTTCTAGAGGGACCTTGCTATCTCGATGTAAAGATCATTAGGTTCTACTTTGCTTTATCTGTCTTCCTTAGTCAATTCTAACGACGCCTTGCTAGTTCCACCATCCTGGATCATTCGGCTTGCTAATTGTGAAGATGAGATAAGCCTCGAATATTTTGTGGGATCACTAAAATTGCCGAGCGGTGAGACCGGCATTTTTTGCTGTAAATGAGAATGAATATCTGGATTAGGTAGAAAGTTGTGCACATTGGAGCTTGCTTCTCCATGGCAAGATGGAAAATGCTTTTTTGTCATCTAGACAACACCAAAGGAACAAACCATTTTGTTGCAATGAAGCTGTATGAGGCCATCAAGGGCTAAATGGGAATAGCTTATGTGTGTTCCCTATCACCATCTTCATCACCAAAAGATAAAAATTAAAAAAGAGACACGAGATTGATAGCTAAATCTACTTGATCGACCAAATGTGCATGCTCAACTAGTGCTACCATGGCTCTCGTAGAACCTTTGCTTAGAGAAGGCAAAGTAGTGCAGCAATTGAATAACCATGATTCCGGACTCTACGGCGTGGCTACCGCGAGGGAAATGTGTGAATGGTATTCAAGCGAAAGGATTCGCAAGGACGGTAGTTGGTTGCATGCTATGAAGAGACATGTTGACGCACGGTTGGAGGGGATGATGAGAGCGAAGTATTGGAACTCATAATTGTATCAAAGAACCGTAAGGCCACAAATGCGGCACATCCAATAATCATCTAACCGGAATGAGAAACACATTATAAGGGGAAGAATGGTGTGTAACTTGATCGAATCCATCAGAAAATTGCTATGGAGCGTCGGCAAATCGAGACTAAAGCGATTCCCCTCTATTATCCCATGTTTACGCCTGGCCAAATGAGATAGCCACCATCGGAATGAAGAGGTACATTTTGATTTTTTGGAAGTCGGGCTAGAGGGGACACTTGAACATTTATATAGAGTTTTCGATGAGGACCCTCTTGTCATGTGTCGAGCCTAACTCAGGCCCACACTAGCCAGCCCATATTAATCCGATTAAAAATCCTTATATCTTACATTATTAGACAAATCCCGTTAATCGGTAAATATCAATTCAATTAATGTAAGTCCACATAGATAAACTCTTACATTCTCTCACTTAAGCCATATTAATTGAAACTGTTACGTATGTACACACCTTTATATTGGTCTAGAGATATTCTTAACAATCAATCCGATCTTATAAAGTCCCGAATGTCGAATCATGGCGATAATCGCATCAATAGACACGTAACCTTCCAAGATCATGAATGTCTTTAACTGTACTTATATGGATTCAATATGATAGTGTGGGAAATGACAATACTTCACATAATAGTGATTCAATATGTGTTATCTCTTTTATCGATCACATTCTCTATCCTTATATGCCACAAAACCTAATTTGCCACTAGAGAATATCTTTATGGTTCTAATGAAACTACATATGTCTTATCCTTATAGTTAACTTTACTTTATGTGTAACAAGACATATTCTTAAGGTTGACAACTAAATGCCCCTCTCCTTTTTTCAAGGTTTATACATACCTTGAGATTTTCACTAGATATATGTATCCAACATCAACCCATCCATAAATACTTTATTGCATGCAAAAGAGTTTATACATTTCAAACATTTTTATTAAATGTAATAAAAATAGATGTAAACAATATTAGAGCAAAATAAAATATCTCCCACTATATAACATCATCCCATGATGCTTCTAAGCCCATCCAAATGACATGTTGTAACAGCATCCTATGATGCTTCTTAGCCCATGCGTATGACATGTCATTCAAATACACAAGGGCGATGACCTTTGTTAGTGGGTTAGCAAATATATCATCTCGTGAAAATATTCTCTACTTTAATGTCACCATTCTCAACTGTTTCCTTTATGGTAAAAAACTTAACGCCGGATGCTTAGACCCCTTGAGACTTTTGTTGTTGTTAACGTGACAACACCGCAGAGCTATTGTTATAATACAACCGAATGGGCCTGTCCGCAAAACCAAATACAGCTAACTCCCTAATGAGGTTTCGAGCTATATAGCTTGAATAGCAGCCGAAACTCATGCTATAAACTCTACTTGTATGGTAGAGGTTAATTTAGATTTCTGTTTCTCGTTTTTCCATGATACCGCACTTCCTCGCCAACATAAGGATGACCATTTTCTTGTCATCCTAAGACCTAACAAAATCTGCATCCGAATACCTTGTTAATTGAGTGTCCTTAACATGTTTATAAATCAGCATATGATCATTTGTCCTCCTTATGTACCTCAATACCTTCATGGCAATAACCTAGAGATCGTGTTCTGGATTTGATTAAGATCTACCTAGATGTCCAATTGCTAAAGCAATGTCTAGTTTAGTAAAAGCTTAAGCATGCATGATGCTTCTAAGTGCACTAACATAAAGTACATTCCTTATTTGGGCTTTCTCAACAACCATATGAGGACACCGTAATAGAATCGGTTTATCACTCTTAATGATATGAGCAATTCCTATCTTGCAATACTACATACCGAATCTTTTCAAAATATGATCGACATATGTCCTCTATGACAAAATCAATAATAGCGAAAATGATCCCAATGGATCTCAATGGCTAGGACAATAGACACCTTATCAAGGTCCTAAAAAATACTTTGACAACATCCATTTTGTCTTTTGCAAGTAATCCAATATTACTCCTACATGCTAGATATTATCTACATAAAGCATTAGGAAGATAATATTCCTCCCACTAACCTTGTAGTATATACACCGATCATGTTTATTATCAACATAACCGAATGAAGTTATAACACTATGAAACTTCGAGACTATTGTCTAGAAGCTTGCTTGAGATCACAAATAGAATTTTCAGTATACACACAAGTTTACCTTAATCATCAGCTGCAAAACTTTTGGATTACACCATATAAACTTACTTATCAAGGTCTTCAATCAAAAAAGTAGTTTTAACATCCATCCGGTGTCACTCGAAATCAAAATGAGCTACTAATGCCATGATCACTAAAAAACAATCCTTAGAAGAGACTAGAAAGAAAATTTCTCATAGTCTACTTCTTCTTTCTAAGTGAAATCCTTGGCTACCAGTCCTAGCTTTTAAACTTCTCAATCTTCCTTTGGAATCTATTTTAGTTTTACACATCCATTTGCAGCTAATGCACTTGTGACTTTCAAGCAATTCAACAAGCTCCCAAATGCCATCATGTTTCATAGACTACATCTCGTCTTTCATCGTATCCAACCACGGATTTGATTGAGGACAAGAAACGATCGATATCATAGTCATGCTCTCTCAAATAGACTATATAGCACGGTGGTATAGCCAAACATCTCTGCCTAATATGTCTTCTAAGTGGAGCTATTACAACTTCATCATGCACATGTGGGGCTTGAAGAACTTCATCAAAATCCATCTCAACAATAGGATTCTGAACCTCAACGTAATCAATTTATGATATGGGAGGCTCTACGATCATCTTGAATAGGCAGAGAAAACGACATAACAATCCCCACCATATCGATATCCTTAATAGTCCGTAAGCAACTACCTTATTCAACCACATCAAATTCAAGAAATTTCATTATCTATAATTTTGCAATTTTTGTACCTTTATAGGGATTATAAAATTGATACCCCTTCGAATGATCTGGATGTTGGATTATTACTTGACTTTTGTAGAACATACCCAAACCTTAAAATGGTTCATTCTTTTCTTACATATGGTTCATAACTCAAAATGAGTCGATGGATTAGCTTTGGTAGAAATACAATCTAGAACATAAAGGTCGCTTTCTAAGCATTACCCCATCGCAAATTAGGTAAATTTGTTCTATTAATCATACTCATCATATTCATAAGGGTGCAATTACACCTTTCGGTCACACCTTTTATTAAGAACTCATAAGCATAGTAAACCAAGCTATTATCCAATATCCTTCAAGTATTTGGTAATTGGCCCTTTATGTTGTCTAGCATCGCCATACTTGCCAAAATACTTACTATCTCAATCATTTTTGACAACCTTTATAAATTTTCCTAGCCTTTTCTTGATTTTAACTCGAAAAATCTTGGCCATGTCAAGACACTCAAACTTTTCCTTAATCAAGTACGGATAACCATATTAGGAATATTTATCAATAAATGTGATGAAATAAAAAAATTCTACACAATGTTGCCTTTTAGGGTTCATTAATATTAGTGTGAATGACCTCCAATAGGTCGAACTATGGACTGCAGTTTTGTTTTCTTATCTTAGTCATCTTGGCCCTATAATAGTTTATGCAAATCTCTAGGTCACATTTTAGATTAAACAGGATGTCGGCCTTCATCGCCTTTCGACTCTTTCCTTAGAGATGTTACCAAGACGTTTATGCCACATTGTATAAGATTATTTTTGAGGTAGAATCTTTTTGGAAACAACCTTTTCAACAAGTATAAGCGATGTATATATCATGGGGAGTTAAGCACAAAATATACAATCCATTGGATACATTGCAAAGCACCCAATTTTATTTGAATTAAAAAACGTAGAAAAATTATTGTTCCTTATTTTAAAGGAGTAACCATACATGGCCAAACATAATATGAAAATTAAGTTCCGTCTAAAGGAAGGTACATAAATGTATTCCCTAATGTCATTACAATGACACCTCCTATAAAACTCAATGTTGACTTTATTGTTGTTTCTACAATGAGCACCGATTCATTCCGAATTGGCTTTCTCCGATTTATGAATCCATGTATGGAAAACTCTACATGATTGGTTGCACTTTGCTATCTAGCCACCAAGAACTCGAATAGGGCTGCATATAGGTTGGATTCACAAACCAATGCCAAAGAATAATTACATGTACGCTTACTCTTGGACAACTAAGTGTTAAATATGTCGCGATCTTTCTTTATGTGGTTTTTCTTACAAAAGAAGCAACCGTCACCATGCTACATGAAAGGATGCTATCTTATGACCCAAACAGTTAGAATGATCAGTAGTTTCATGATTTCCTTTTTGAGTATGATTTTTAGACCTCTTATTTCGCCGGTCTATCATCTTTATGATGTAATCTCTAAATCCACCAAAGCACCATCAAAAGACATGTTGAAAAATCCTTGCAAACGTATCCCAATCTTAGCATTACACAAAATATAGTTCCCAATCTCTAAGACTTCTATCATTTGTCTAGCAAGTGTAGTCAACTAGCAAAGCACTTCTCAAGTATTCCTGAATGGATTGCTTCATAGATAACAAACAAATCCTATTGCTCTTTTCTCAAGCGATAAAATGTGCATTTTGGGGTCGAAAATTATTTCAACGAGATCAACCAGCTAATCCTTAGTAAGAGCAATATGAACATATACTAGCTCCATTCAAAATAGAAACTTCTCTCGCCTATTTCTTAATGATTGAACTAGTATAATCCTCAATTCTAATGGAGTTGCCTATTATAGAGAAGCTAACTAATTTAAACAAGTAATGTATATAAGTAGTATCATATGAGCACTATATAACTCGAAACCATACAAGTACTCATCTTAAGGGTTACAAACATCATCATATAATCGCTTTTGGGTAGAATGCATGACATAAAGCTATAGAAACCCATACAAGAGTGACTATGAGAATATATTCCAATCTACATGAATCACCATCTTTGGGTGTATAAACCACTAGGAATTAGTCACTCCTCAATCATATGTTGTACATGTGACCCTCTATGAACGGATAACGTGTAAATTGATATCGAATTAGTATACATCTTGAGAGTTACATACATCATCATGTAATCATTTTTAGACAAATATGACACGTAGTTATATACTCTCAAGATGACATGAGAATATAAGAATATATTCGAACCTTCGTGTATGAACCATTAAGATAAGATAATTCTCAAGCACATGTTGTACATGCATCCCTCCATGAACCAATACGTAATCACCCCCTTTGGAAGTATGACAACGCATTAGAATAGAAGATATCCCACCACAATATGAGACCGATATTTCTCAAATCGAATCAAGTGTGCCATTTTGCGGTCACGACCCAATTGAATTCTTAAAAATCTCTCATACTAGGGATATAAACCTTATACCTTACATCTATCATATACGTGTAAACTTATACTTGATGACAGGTTCAATTTGTCCCCAAAAATTACTTGTGTTACCAATTACATTGCTTCATTCATTGAGACAAGTCAATAACTTAGCTCTATACATTCCATATGTGGTCATAAACATGTGAGCTCATATCATTATTTCCGAAACCAAATGGAAATACAAGAAAAATGCCCAAAATACTCTTGAAAATACATGCAAATAGGGTTTCATATGCATTTTTCCAACCATCAAAGCATTAAACGTATAATATTAATATACCACAATGTAGAGTAGGACCATACGAATACGCTGGTGCAAACTAGTCTCCAAACAAAGCTAAAACGCGCCCTCACGCGCCGCTTGAAGTTTCGATGTGTGAGGACCACGTCCGTCACATGCTCTACACGCGCACGCGGTTCGGCGGTTTGTTGGCCTGTCCGACCATAAACTTGTCCAATCGGTCCAACCTCCAAGCTACTCAATTGGTTCAATCGGTCAACGATCAATCAAGTCGAGGTAAATGGACAAGTCGATCAAGGGGTCGGGTCAACATATGAGTCAACAAGGTCAAGTCAACTGTTCATATGGGGTTGACGGGTCAACACGATAACCGCTCGCTAACGTTACCGGTGACGGTTGACCAAAGTTAACCGATGTGCTAGTTCACACCTTAGGCATGTGGCTTCCATGCATAGCCATCGTTAGGCGCGTACCAAAGACGCGTGCACCTTGTTCGTTAGCCTCCAACGCCCGAGACCATCCAAGATTCTCGTCTCGACGAGCCCTATCCAACTATATGTTCAAAACTAAATTTCACTCGACGAAAACACACAAAATTAACATGAACAGTAACATTCGCCGGTGATCGTCGCGCACCACCACCGCCGGGGCATGTGTGGTCGTATGCGGCGTTTTCGATGTCCCCTAGATGCATGCGACCCCTAAGTTTTCTCGTATTAACGAGACAAATCCGAATATGTAATCAAACACAATTTTCATCGGATGAAAACAACAATAACACACTAAAACATAATGAGTTTCGGTTCTCGGTTAGGCAACTCGATACCAAATGTAAAGCCATGAATGTGGCATACCCAATGATCGTCTAACTGGAATGAGAAATGCTACATTATAAGGGGGAAGAATGGCGTGTACCTTGATCAAAATCCGTCGGAAAACCGATGCATAACGTTGACGGATCGAGACTCGAGCGCTTTCCCTCTATTCCCTCTTATTTACGCCAACCAAATGAGATAACCATCATCCAAATGAAGAGATACATTCTAATTTTCTGCAAGTTAGAGCTAGAGGGGGGACTTAGACCTTTATATAGAGTTTTTGGTGCGGACCCTCTCCTCATGGGTTGAGCCTAACTTGCGCCCACACTAGCTAGCCCATATTAAACCGATTAAGAATCCTTGTATCTTACCTTATTAGACTAACCCCATTAATTGGCAAATATCAATTTCAATTAATGTAAGCTCACATAGAAAAACTCTTGCAAGAACCGACTCCTAAGTTTTGTCACGTCCCGAACCCCTACGAGCGCGTTAACATCCCATCCGGCCACACCAAAGTACGGTTCTCCAGGATCCAAAGGCCAACGAAATTCGAACTAAATATGAATGATAGGCACATGCAGAAGCGAAAATAAATCTTCGTACAAAAACAAATATAACAATCCGATGATTTGGGACAAGTAAAAGAAAACTTATATATATATTCACATATTCTTTACAACAACCAAACTTAAGGCTTCGAGGCCAACTGTATGCAAGCCTAAGACCACCTATAACAAAAAGATCAAGTGGTCGAAGCCTATCCGCTATCCTAAGGGGATACTTCAAAAAGTCGAGGGTGACTATCTTAAACCCCATCTTCGCTGTCCTCCGAAGATGTCCCTAGCTCTTCCTCCTCATCGGCCTCCGAAGGCAACCGTACATCGACGGCTCCACTACCTCTACATCCTCCTCGGGCTCTAAAATCTCCGGGTCTCGATTGCGGGTCTTCGGGCCGGTATTTGGACTCGTCACCACACATTCCCCAACTCCATCATAGGGAATGTCAAAGCCCTTTAATGGTCCTACCAACATATCCCCATGTCCGTACGTCCATGCCGGATACGTATGGGGCTTCCAAAAATTCTCTCTTACATCTACCCAAATGGTAGTAGCGTATCTAAAATAAACTTTTTCCTCACCCACGGGATACTCGATAATCACGGTTTCCATGTCCATAGGTATCCCGAATCGCTGCGCTGGATCGTTCATGGTCGAGGTGGAGGGTATTAGCCCACGACGGGGTGAGAATAAATCTTAATAAGAAAATCACTAATCCTAGGTTAGGGTGCTCGTGCCTCCGCACACATCCTATGTGAGCATTTTTCAACAATTTCTCACTCACCAATAACATACAACATAAATTCCAGAAATGATCGCAACTTGCTATTCCACCTCACCAATCCTTTAATAAGGTCACATTACTCAAAAGCCCACGTTTAACGCATCAGGCTACAATATATATGGATAGGCCCGAGAATAATGCCTCGGGGCCATTATACTAGTCCGGACCCACGTAATAACACCTCAGGTCATTATAACTCGCGTAATAATACATCGGGTTAATATCTCGCGTTTAACGCCTCGGGATAAAATAATAATTGGAACCCCGTGTAATAACGCCTCGGGGTAAAATATGGTCTTATGAATACAAACCTCGTGTAATAATGCCTCGGGGTAAATTTCCACACTCACGCTTAATTATTCCTCATAAAGACCATATAATAATAATAATTCCTCGATCGCTCGATCGATACTACACGACCATAATAAACCTTTCGATTGATCGCCTAAACCATACGATTTCGTTAAATTTTCTAAATAGCATATCGGGACCACATGAGTTCACTATTCTTTCTCGATTCATTGATCGGAACCACACGTTTTCACTATTCTCCCCGATTGCTCAATCGAGACCACCCGATCTTTCTAATTATTTCAACCACTCGGTCGAGACCACCCGATCAAATTTTTACTAAAGCACTATTCAATCGGTACAGCGTAATTCACTCACGTTGACTAATTAATTAATCGGGACCACTCGATTAAATCACAATAAGGCTAATCGCCAATCGGGACCACACAATTAATTTATACTAACGTAACAATTAATTTACGCCCCACCATTAAAATATGCTAAAGCAATAATTAATCGTACCATACGATTAAATTATGCTAACGTAGCAATTTATCGGGACCATACGATCATATCATCATAAAGTAATATTTACTTTCCACCACATGATTAAAGCATCATAAAGCAACAATTAATCGTAGCCGTACGATCAATTTTCATAAAGCAACTTTCAATCTAGGCCATCCAATTCAACTCATGAAGGACTATTCACCTCAAGACCACAAAATTCTCTCTCTCTCCTCTAAATTTTCGGCCAACATGCTTCAAGCACAATCAAGCAAATTTCTCACCCAAAACTACTCAAATCTCCATCCTTTAGCATCCTAACTACCTAATCAAGGTTTAGGAATTAGCTTACTTTGAAAATCTAGCAAATTCCACGGTTGAAAAGTTGAGAAAATCCCGGTTCAAGCGACGGCACCGGTAGTTCCTCTCGGTCAAGATTGATCCACGGCGATCCGGCGGCCTTCGGGTGGTTCACGGTGGCTTCGGGTGTTCGCGGTGGCTAGCGGCTCATGGTGGGGCTAGTGGCGGTTTGGTGATGGCTCGGCAATGGTAGTGGCGGTGAGGATGGTGTTAGGCCAAGCTAGGGGGAAGGGAGAAGTGAGAGAAAATTTTTCTAATAATGAAGAAGAAGATGAATATCAATGATTATAGTAGGTTAGGATATTTTTGGGTGGATATTTGTCTTGAATTATTGGTCTTGCAAAGAGGAGAGAGAAACTTGTGGGTTCCCCCAATAATTCACTCAATTTTGCTCTTGAAATTGCAAGAAGGATATTTTGGTAATTTGCTTCACCATTGACTAGTCAAAATTTTCGGCCATCGGGGAAAAAAGACCAAAATGCCCTTTGATCGAAATAGCTTGATGGGTATTTTCCAAGGGTAAATGGGTAATTTCCCATTTTCGGTACATATTTCACTTTTCCGAACCTTTTAGGGTGAACCGTGAAGTAATCATACTCGGGTGAGGCAACGTCCGAAATATATTTATTGGAATTCTTGAAGGTCCGACGTCGATTTCAAATTCGATTCGATCAATCCCGATCAATTGAAATTTCAGCGTATCTCAAACTAACGGGCGTTTTTAGGAGTTACAAGTATCGACCCGTGATTAATGTGAGGGTCATGTAATTGTGAGGGTCAATCACTAGTCTCAATGGACACGATCGTTAGAAAATAATTTATGGATGTTCGGAACCCGTACATGGTTAAACGGAGTCACCCGTGATCCAATCATAGGATATTACCCAAATCATTCCTTAACCATTCTAGGATTGGCCTATATTGGTCCAAAATATTCTCTCGACAATTTTCATGGTCAAAGAGTCAGTCCGGGATCAAGTTCTTAGGTCCACGTACTTGATTTTCCTAGTTAGCCATTCCCATTTGGTTAGTATTCTCAAGAGAGATCAATTCTGAGTGAGGTTTAATTGAAATACATCAATGAGACATTTCATTTATTCAAAGTTTCGAAAATGGGTCGAATACGGGATGTCACAAGTTTATTCAATAGGAAACACTACAACTTATAAGTCAGTCATTTGCTAATTCCAAATTCTTTAGCTTTTTCATTTTTTGTTCTCAACTCTAATTGTGAATGGAGAAATCACTTCGCTCATAATATTCTAGTTGTAGACCACACTTAGGAACTACTCTTTACATGTAACCTTAGTTAATAATGACGAAAGGGGTTGAATTCCGTGGTGCAAATATGCCTAGTGATTTCTCTTGAACAAGAGTTGTCCTCAATGCATAGTTTTCTGGTTTTGCTGCTAAATGCTATCAACTGCAACGTTGGCACTCTGCAGAACAATCTTTGAAAGCTGGAATGGTGATAGAACTCGGGACATGCTCCATCTTCTGTCGAGAATCATGATGAGAAGTGACGGCAAAGCATTATCTCGAAGAAAGTATGACTCTGCTGATTCCTGTTTGTTTGTTTTATTCATTACATGCTTAGAAAGAATGATACTTAGGGGACGAAACTATCAAACAAGTTTTAGGAAAATATAAAGGGATAGTCACCCAAAAACCCCTTTTAACTTTGGCAATGTTAGCATAATAGTTCCTTAACTTTGAAAAGTTAAAAGATTATTCTTCTAGAAACTTTGACATCACCTTGAAAAGTTACAAAGAGTATCTCACTAAACTTTGATTTTTGTCCCCACCAAAATAACCTCTACTACATGAAAAATGACGCTAAGAAATGGGGAGTGATCCAAGAATAATGAAGTGAAGAAAATTTGGCAAATGTTATTTTGGTCAAGAAAAATGATTTAGTGCATATTGAAACTTCCGGGTATTCAAACTGTGAAGAATGCGTGATCACATTAAGGGGCATCCGATAGATTTAGATACATTTCGATGACAGAGATAATGATGCTCGGTTCAATGACTGCGTCTTCCTTCATGGATCCTTCAATGACTTATTAGTAGCGATTATAATGAAGAGTTAGAGGGCAGTCCATTGTGATAATTCCTTTTCTATTGTGGAGTGATGTTTCATGTCAAAACTCCATTTGTTTCGTGGGAATTGAGTGATTTGGAAGGCATTTTCTAAAAAATAATCTATGTAAACCATCGACAAAAATGAAAGAACGAAATATACTTTGATTGTCTATGCAATTGTTTAGGTACGTATTATTGTCGGTGATGAAAATAATTTTCATTAACGAATTATTTCAAACGATTTATGCAATCATTTTCAAAAAAATATTTTTCAAATTATTTATTTTCATGGTATGTGTTTTCTTGGTTAGTATTTGAAGTTGTCTGTTTGTTTACATGTTGCTCCATTCAAGCGGGGATGTTGATGCCTGGATTGATTTGTGCTCTTAAAATCCATATCGTCCCTCCCTACTACATATTGGTTCTGTTAATCTATTATGATAATGTCGAAACTAAAATGAAATTAAAACTAAGAAGGAGAAAAGAACACAATGATTTACATGGAAACCTTTGCGGGAAAAATCACGAGGACAGGAGAAGCGAAATCCACTATAGAATCAAGGATTACAAAAGGCGGCTCAAAATATGCTTCCACACATAATAGCTTGAGAAAGAGCAATATTTATACTACTACCCTCGGACCCTAACGTTGGCCCAAGCCCAAAATTAATTCAAGACATATCAATAAATCTCAACCTTGTCTTAAATTCCTCAAGTAGACATAAGTGATGAATAGTCTTCTCCACCCACTAGAGTAAAACTCAATTGCAACAAACATTAATCAAATCCAAGTAATAATTGAATTTAGCAATAGGCAAAGACTTCATCAAGATATCGGTTGGATTGTTTTCACGTACCAATCTTCAAGACCTTAATATAGCCATCAACAAGAATGTCTCGAATATAATAATACCGCAAATCAATGTGCTTTGTCCTCTCATGATTCATTGGATCTTTAGCAAGATGTATAGCACTTTGACTATCACAATGCACAATAGTCACATCATAATCCACTCGAGCTCTCCAAATAAGCCTCTTAACCATGAAGCCTTTTTAACTACCTCTCGTAATAGCCATATACTATGCTTTTGTGGTAGACAAAGCAATTGCATGTTGTAAAGAGCTTTCCAATTGATTGCACAACTTGCAATAGTAAAGATGTACCCAAGTCAAAGACCTTCTTTTATCAAGGTTACCGACATAATGAAAATCAACATATCCTATAAGAGTATCATCGGTTTTTCCAAACTCTAAACCATAAATATGAAGTACCCTTCAAATATCTCAAAATCCACTTCATGACTTGCCAATAAAATTTTCCTGGGCATGATAAATATCTACTTACCTTGCTAGCAGCATGTGAGATACCAAGTTGAGTGTAAACAATTGGGTACATAAGGCTACCAACTTCACTAGAGTATGGAATATGTGACATATATCTTATTTCCTCATCCGTATATGGACATAAACCAGCTGATAATCTAAAGTGAGCAACAAGAGGAGTACTTACTGGTTTGGAAGCTTTCATGCCAAAACGGTCTAACACCTTCTCAATGTAGCTTTTTTGAAAATATACAATTTCCCCCTTTTTCGATATCGTCGAATTTCCATGCCTAGGATTTTCTCCACTAAATCTAAATCTTTCATATCAAAATCAGCGCTCAACTATGCCTTCAAATTCGTATATCATATTTATCTTTTGTTGCAATCAACATGTCATCAACGTATAATAGCAAATAAATATAAGAGCCGTTTGGAAGTTTGCATAGATATATACAACTATCATATTTGCTTCAACAATAGCCCGGTTCCACCATAAACGAATCAAACCTTTTATACCGATTGTCTAGGTGATTGCTTTGAGCCATAGATAGAATTTTTCAATAAACAAACATGATCTTCCTTACCTTCAAATTGAAAACCCTCGATTGACCCATATAGATTTTCTCTTCAAGTTCACCATGTAAGAAAGCTGTTTTCACATCAAGTTGTTCCAACTCTAAATCATGCATAGCAACTAACAAAAGAAAAATCTGAATAGAGCTGTGTTTAACGATGGGTGAAAACACATCATTAAAATTAACTCACTCAATCTAACTATAGCCCTTTGCAACTAGAAGTGCTTTAAATCTGATTTCTTCAACTCTAGGAATACCTTCCTTTCTTTTAAAAATCCACTTGCAGCCCACAATTTTCTTTTTTTCTTTTTTTGGTGGTTTGACAAGCTCCCAAGTTTTATATTTTTTCAAGAGATTCCTTCTCTTCAATCAACTGATTTTGAAGTTGACAAAATGATCAATGATCTCTTAAATCTGAGTTAATACATTGAAATGCTTATTTTGCAGATTATACATAGATGTGGAATACACAGGATTGAATTTGTGAGAAAAGGCTCGGACGATGCTCGTAGGACTCGGACGCGGTATCGAGCTCAAATGTTGGAATGATGCTCAAGCTCCGAGAGAAATATTTCACAAGCAACGACAAGATTATAAAGAGATATATTCAAGATAATTTAATTGATATATTATCTCATCATAACGGCTAGCGATTAAGTTGGATTCTCACTTGAAGATTCTCAATCATGAAGATTAACCAAGGACGCGGATTAACGGAGACAAGGATAACTCACCTAATGAAGTAATCTATCTATGAAAACTTGGGATCATGATTTTATAGGCGATTTGATCCAAAGAGGTTTTCTTTCCTTTTCGTCCTCAACGGTTATGAAATCCTTTGTATACGCTCTCGTCCGAAATTTTGGAGAGCGATCCTTTGGAGATCTTGCAAGGGTCGGTTAGAGATGGAGGAATCTAAAAAAATGCTTCAAGGTCAAAGAAAAAATGAGCGAGAGAGAAGAATTCAAAATTTTAAGATTAAGAGAGCTTCGAGATCCTTCACGTACCTTTGATCCTACATTGTAATACTTAGAGGAGAGCATGCGAGTGAAAATGTTAAATGAGAAGTCCACTCATCATATTGTAAACCTCTCGAGTTATATCTTACCGCTTCTAGACCCGACATTATTTTTAGTGTGTCTATGTATGCCGATTTCAATCGGATCCTAAAGAATCTCACCTCTCTCCTAGTTAAGAGGATTATAAAATACATTGGAACAAATCTTAATCTAGGATTGCGGTATTCTAAGACCTCAAATTTACATTACATGGCTATTCGGATGTTGACCTTGCAGGTTGCAAACTAGACATGAAAAGCACCTCATGAACATGTCAACTTCTAGGATCGATACTAGTGTCTTGGTTCTAAAAGAAATAAAACACCGTAGCACTATCAACTGCAGATCTTGAGTATATGGCATTAGGAAATTGCTGTGTTCAAATCTTATGGATGAAGCAACAACCGAGGGACTTTGGTATTGAAGCATCAAATGTGGAAATCAAGTGTGACAACACCAATGCAATCAACCTCACGAAGAATCCAATTCGCACCCTCGAGGTAAGCATATTAAAATTAAGCATCATTTCATTTGTGATCATGTGCATAACCGTGATGTCAATATTCAATTTCTTGATTTGAAACATCGGTTGGCTGATATATTCACAAAGCCACTTAAAAAGAATTCATTTGTATATATTAGACAAGAATTAGGTATCACTACTATATCTATTTGAGTTGTCCTCTAGATAGGTTAATAATGCTTCTAGACAAAAAAACATCATCGGAGAAGCTGCAACGCTTGAGAGAAAACACTTGGATCAAGCTATTATCTAAGAAGGTCATGCCATGAACAATTACAACAGGTTTGATCATTCAAATTTTTGGTGCGTAAGTCGTTATTTTGTGGCCAAAATAAGGTATGCACGACCTCAATCTTTTTAATATTCTCGAGAAATATTGTGATTGATATTAGAGAATATTTCTTTTCCAAAATTATCTTATTCGATGTTATTTTCTAAGCGATATTTTTGGAAATTCTACCTCAAATCTTTTAATTATCTTTAGAATATTCCTAAGCAATCCTTCACGATCTTTATTTGGAAATAAAATCTCAATTTCTTTCTTAGTCAAAGAATGATTTCCAAATCTATCTCACTTCGTTACTTTTAAATTCCTTTATCAAAGAGTCTTTTCTCACTCAATTACCATTCGCTCTTTCTCCCTAATTTCTTCTCAAACCCAATTGTCCTAAAATCTCCTAATTTTCTCCTTCGAATTCCTTCATGGTACCCAAAAGTCCTCGACTACAAATAAACCTTCAACTCTGTACTAGCCGTTGGAATGAGCTAAAATTTGGAGATTCTAAAGCTCTAATTGGCACTACAAATCTGAATAATCTGTCGGATCATTCAAAACACACCGTGAATGATTCAAAAAACAAAGATTATCTTACCCTTGAGCAGTTCAAGTTGAAAATTTAAAAGGAAAGAGAAGCTACAATGAAAGCAGAAAGTGAAAGAAGAAAGATGGCAAAAGAGGAAGAAATATGCCACAAGGAGATGGTGGAAGAATACCATGCCTTCTTTAATGATAATAGGGAAGATAGTATTGGAGATGAAATAGAACTAACTGGAATGGAAGAAGCACAACCTAAGAGGAAGTCTATGGGAACCCGGACTAAAGAAGAAGAGGAAGTGATGAGTGAAAATACCGACTCGAGCTACTAAAGATGTCATGTACTTTCGGAATGAGTTGAAATTGCAAACTCAAGATTTGTACAAGATCATGTTTCGGGAAGTTTATAAAGTGAAAGATAAGATGGTTAGTGAATTTATGAAATTAAGGGAAAACATGTCCGAAAAGGCAAGCCTTGCCTTTTGAAGGTAGAACACATCGGCAAAAAAATGGACAACCTTAGAGATGCCATTAATCTAAAGTTGGACCAGTTTTTCAACCTTGTGGTGATCAAATTTCCTAAAGAATTTGTGTTGTTTACTTCTACACCTACCCAAATCACTCCGCATCGGATGAAGCGAGAGTCCGAACGACTCACAAACCTAACAAATTCCTTTTTCGCTCGAGCAAACTACTTTTTATCTAGAAAGAAAAATCAGACTTGCTAAAACTATCATGAAAATTGTTCATAACACAAGACCGAGAGGTGGTAATGAAAGTTTTGTGGAAGCCTTGATCAAGAATAATGGATTTGTTTCTAAGGATGATGCCTTAGAATTTGCATCCAAACCAATTGAGAAAGAATTGAAGATTGCCTCACCGAAAGGGAAGGATAATAATGAAATAGAAGTCCAACATTCTAAGGATTTCGATTTAAAAAACTTATGTGTTCAAGATCTTATAAAAATTTGTTCGGAGAATGAGCAAGATACGGCACAAATAGAGTATGCAAGGATGGTTGTGGGGGAACACAAACTAGATCCAAGCTACATCATAATAAGAATAAAAACCTTTGGAGAAACTGTCTACTCAAATGAACAAAGAAATAGATGAAGAGATTGAACACAAGACAAGTGTCAAGACTCAAGGAGAGTGGTGTAATTTTTGGGGTTCAAAAAATCATAAAGAGAGTTTAGATTCGGACAAGCTATGGTACATTCCGTTCAAACAAAGAGAGTGCAAAGAAAATTTGAGAAAACTGAAATTTGAGCTCTACAACCAATCGCTTTAGATGAAAGGCTAGCCGACTGTTAAGTCAAAGTCTTAAGGATGATATGAACAAGAAATACCATCTAACAGGCCTCGAGATGGAATAGGCGAGAAAGGAAGATGAATATAATGCAGGAAATAATCAACTTGAAGTTGGCTCAGCTATCCAAGATCGCTTTGATTTAACTATCCTCGGAATCTATCCCGGTCAAAGTTAGTCCAAGCCCCAACCTCATCCTATCCAACCTCAAATCTGCCTAAATAGAATCGTTTTTCACTCCCTTACTTTATCAAATCTTGAGTCCATTCTAGACATGTTTGCGCTTTTTTATTTTCAGTTTGCACTTTGCCTTCAAACCTATTTTAAGACTTTGATATCTCCGAATTGGATGTTTGAATGCCATATTACTATGATTGAACCTACTCAGTCTTTTATTGAATACACATTGGTGGTTCACTTTAGCCTTTTGTGTTGATGACAAAAAGGGGAAGAAGTTTATACCCTTAATTGTCTCTCTATGAGAAAAAGATGTGAGATTACGCATTATAGGTGATTAGCAAAACAAGTTCTTACATTTTCTTACATCTTTGCAAAGATGGAATGATGATTTAGCAGAACTAATATCTTAACTGAAGTATCGAGCATGTTACGAACAAGTTGAACAAATCTCAAGTTACGTGAACAAGGTTGAACAGATTTCAAGCTTTGAGAACAAGTTCGAGAAAGATATAAAACAAGATATTCTGAATATTACAGCGCAAAAATGTTTAAACTTAAAGTGGTATCCTTTGAAAGCTTATTTTACTATAATCTTTTGAGATTATTGTTCGATACTGAGTTCACATGAATGAATCATATGCTCGATTATCCAAAATTGGTTCCTATTTCAAATACTTTGATATTAATCACATTCGCTCGATCACAATCTTTATACTTCTAGATTTAATGCTCGAACCTATGCATAATCCATTTTAAAAGACCTTGATACAGGTTCCATAAGTTCGGGAAGCTAAAGGGAATTAACTTTTAAGAGCGATTTCAAAATTCTTGAAATAATCTTTTGTTTCGGAACTTATCTTTTCTTTGAAGTGTTAAAATGATATATGCCTATTCAGAAAAACTCCATTGATTAGCAAAATCATTACGTTACTCACCTCTTTTACATAACACTTGGCATATATTTCTAGATGGTTTTGTCATCATTAAAAAGGGAGAGATTGTTGAGAAAAACCCCAACTGATTTTGAAGTTAACAAAACGATCCATGATCTCTTAAATCTAAGTTAATGCATTGAAATGCTTATTTTGTAGATTATCCATGGATGTATAATAGAAAGGATTGAATCCGGCAAAAAAAGGCTCAAACAATGCTCCGAGGGACACAGACGTTGTATCAAGCTCGGACGTTGAACAAGGAGCTCGGATGTTGAAATGATGCTCAAGCTCCGAGAGAAGTATTTCACGAGCAATGATCGATTGTAAAGAGATATATTCAATATAATTTAATTGATATGCTACGTCATCACAACAACTAGCGATCAAGTTGGATTCTTACTTGAAGATTCTCAATCATGAAGATCAATTAAAGACGCGGATTAACGGAAACAAGAATGACTCACCTAATGAAGTAATCTATCTATGGAAACTCAGGGGTCATGATTCTATGGGAGATTTGATGCAAAGGGGTTTTCTTTCCTTTGTCGCCCTCAATTGCTACGAAATTCTTTGTATCAGTCTCATTCAAACGGGAAAGTTTTGGAGAGCGATCCTCCTGGAAATCTTGCAACGGTCGGTTAGAGATAGAGGAGTATAAAAGGATGCTTCAAGGTCGAAGAAAAAAACGAGCGTGGGAAAAGAATTCAAAATTTCAAGATTAAGAGAACTTCACATCCTTCACGTACCTTTGATTCTACACTATAATACTTAAAGGAGAGCATACTAGTGAAAAGAGTGCTAAACGAGAAGTCCACTCATCATATTGTAAACCTCGGGTTATTCACTAGTGAAATCCAGCCGATCACCGCCAACGTAAGAAGTGTACGTATGCTTGAACAAAGCCGAACCACTATAAATCTTCTCGTGCACATTCTCTTACTCTCTTTGATTGGTTATTGTGTCTGTCGAATTGTGCAAAGCATTGCATCTCAAAATATTGTTGTGCAAACTAGCTATCATCATCCGAACTAATCTTCTATGCACATTCTCTTACTCTTAGTCTCTTTGATTGGTTATTATGTCTATTGAATTGTGCAAAGCATTGCATCTCGGAATATCATTTGTACAAACTAGCTATTATCATCCGAACTAAGTTCCGAGCTCTCTAGTTTACATTCGGATTAACTTTCTTAAAATCTATGAAATCACCTATTCACCCCCCTCAAGGTGATATCGCTAACCTCAACACATTGTATGTTTTAGGCTCATTATACTTTATCGACTCTATAATTGAAAGAGTATAAGCAATAAAATCTAAGTACCTATATTTCTGCAGAGGTTTCTTTGTTCTTCTTAGTCTATCTCTAGCAATAAAATAATTTTCTTCTTTGGGTTCTTCAATCTCAATATTATCGAGTAGATGACTAAAGCGATTGCGAAGAAGTTACTTCAAGCTCCACCTTTTCGGCTGCACTTTTCAAACTTTTCTAGCAAGTAATAGATGATTCCTTGCTAGGATGAAGTATATCGATTCATCAAAAGTAACATCTCTACTAATCATAATCTTGGATGAATCGAACACTAAAGTCTATAACCTTTTACACCCGAAGCATAACCAAGAAAGATACATTTTTTTTTCTCTAGGCTCTAATTTTCTTTTACAAACATGTGCATATGCTAGGCATGCAAATACTCAAAGAGAAGAATAATCAACAGGTTTACTCGACCATATCTCCTCGGATGTCTTGCACTCAATAGATGTGCAAGGAGAATGATTTATCGACCGACAAGCAGTGTTGACTACTTTAACCCCGAATGCTTGCCCAAACCAGCATTAGACAACATGCACCTAGTTTTCTCTAATAAGGTTCTATTCATATGTTTTGCAATACCATTCTGCTGTGGTGTATTCACTATAGTATAGTGTCTCACAATGCCTTCATTCTTGTAAAACTCATTAAATTTGCCTCCACAAAATTCTAGACCATTATATATTCTCAGCCTCTTGAGTTTCTTACTTGGTATGCTTCTCTATCAAGGTATTCCATTGCTTAAATGTAACAAAAACATCACTTTTCTACTTTAGAAATAATACCCAAACTTTTATTGAAAAATCATCAATAAAAGTGAGTATATACCTGGAATTAAGGCCATCGGAAGGAACTTTCGCTGGCCCCCAATGATTAGAATGAATATAATCCAAAGTGCCCTTTGTTGTGTGAATTCTTGTTTTGAAACTAACTCTTTTCTATTTCTAAAAAACATAATGCTCAAAGAAATCTAGTTTTCCACTTTTTCGACCACACAAAAGACCTTTCTTACCGAGCTCCTCCATCCCTCCGATACTCATTTGACCTAATATCATATGCCACAATTTAGTATTATTTGAATCTACCATATCGGATGAGATTGCAATCGAACCAAGTAACTCCGATTGCCATGCACCCGACACAAAGTGCCGTTTTTAGCCCTTTCATCAACAAAAGTGAACCTATCATAATTTTCATAAATGTACCTTCAGGTGTAAATCTACAATCGTTAGCATTAAGTGTACCCAAAGAGATTAGGTTCTTCTTCAAATCGGGAACATGTCGACATTATCTATGGTTATGATCATGCCGTCATGCATCTTAATATTAACAATCCCAATTCCGATTGCTTTGCATTTAGCATTATTTCCCATTAGAGTAACTCCACCGTTATATTCTTTGTATATAGAGAAACCAATCACAATTAGGACACTTGGTACGAATAGCCTAAATCAAGAATCCAACTATCACATAATTTATCTTTATCGTCTACAAGCAATAGCCAATTTTCGTTTTCTTCTTTAGCAACATCAGCTTGAGCGGGATTTTCTTTTACTTGATTCTATCTGTTTTGGTAGTTGCAACAAATCCCCTTGTTTTTGTTGATTCAAATTATTTTCTCTTTCCTGTTTTGCCTTGATTTCAAACAATTTATCTTAATATTCCCCCAGAGACTTACAATAGTTGCAAATCATATCTTTATGCTTTGATTTTGACCTGTTCCCGCCACTATTGTTTCTCTCTCAATGAGACCTTCCCCGAGCAACTAAACCAGCCTCATGATTCTTAATGCCTTCAAAAGTCAACTCTATACCAAGTTTATGCTTATTTAGCAAACTAGTCTTGACATCTTCAAAATCAATAGTTTGTCCACTAACAATCATGGTCTCTCTAAAATTCTTATAAAATGAAGGTAGTGAAACTAACAATAAAAGAGCTTGATCCTCATTTCAATCTTAACATTAATGCTTGTTAATTTAGAGTTAAGAGCATTGAACTCAAAAATATGATATTTAAGAGAAGTACCTTCGGCCATATGAAAAGTGAAGAGTCGTTACTTGAACCTCAATCGGTTGGTGAGAGACTTTATTAGAAAAATAATCTCCAATTTCGTCTATAAACCTACAGCTGTTTTTTGATCTAGTACCTCCTACAAAACTTCATTCGTGAGGCACGGCCGAATAATGGAAAAATCTTTTCATCCAATTCTTTTCACGTTTCATCCGAAGTGGGTTTCGATTTCTTCTACTAAACAGAGTTTTCTTCTAGCCCCTTTGTGTGAAAACAGTTAACATATGAACTTGCCATAGGTTGAAACTATCTGCTCCCATCAAACTTCTCAATATTAAATTTCGTTGTTGAACTTGAATCCATTACTAGAAGATCAAAAAACCCTAAGACTACGATACTAGATTGTTATGACAATGCGGAAACAAAAACGAAATTAAAACCGAGAACAAGAAAAGAACACAATGATTTACATGAAAACCCTTGCGGGAAAAACCACGGGAAGAGGAGAAGTAAAATCCACAAAAGAATCAAGGATCACAAAAGGCGGCTCAAAATATGCTTCTACATATAATAGTTTAAGAAAGAGCAATATTTATACTACTACTCTCAAAACCCTAACGTTGGCCCAAGCCCATAATTAATTGAAGACATATCAACAAAATCTAATATTGGCATTGATTGAAAATTGGAATAATCAAATAATCATATTGTGATCAAGTTGTTTGGTTAATCCTCCGATACAAGAAGAATTAATCGTCGTTTCTTCTCTCTCTTTTTTTCTAAAATAAAAAATCTCAATTGATTGGCTTTTTAAATGCAACAAAGCATCATTTGAATTTGGAATAAAGATACTACAAGTGCCATAACTTTCTATATATATATATATATATATCCTTTTAAATCTTTTTGCCAAAATGGAAAAAGTCATATCAATTTCAAAAATTATGAAATATTTTTAAATTACTCAACATACACGTGCAATTTTTTAATGATTCTAGATGTTTAATATTAAATAAAGCACCTTAAATGATGAAAAATCAATAATAAGTGCCACTCCAAGCATACCTTGGTTAACAATAGAAAAGCCATGAAATATATATAATTTGGTTATTGCTATGGCTATCATTGTATTCGCACAATTTTTTTCCCCAAAAGTAAAAAGGTGGAGAGAGCCAACCAACGCTAGCAGCCTCCTTTGAGCATTACTATAAAGATTTACATCCTCTATGGAATGTTCAGTTTCTATTATAGAGAGCCTGTCACAGCAACCAAAAGGAAAAAGGGGAAAACTAGCCGCTGGAAAATCTCTATGAGAGATACAGTGCCGTTAGGCAATAAGGAAAGAGCCTTCCAAAGATCACTCACGATATGAATCGAATCTCGTGAAATAGGCGACTCGTTTATCACTCGACCAATCATCATGGTGGTGTATTCAGCAATTGTACTAGCTCATCATCATCCTAAATGTGCAATTCAAGTCAAATGCACGAAAGAGAGATTACCAGAGAAATTAATAAAAATGACCAAGACACCAAAAATTTTTGCAATCCCGTTCTTACTGTCCATCGTTAAATCTCTTCGGTAATTTATTCTATTACAAATCGGTTTACTGTCCATCGTTAATTCCTTCGGTAATTTCTTCTATTACAAATCGCATGTTTCAATCACGGTGGGAATCGACCCAAAATGGTCAAATTCACAGCGAGCGAGTCATGCTCAATTGTTTTCGAGAGTGAGGGGGAGTGACCGAACTTGAATGCTCCACCGTGAAATGAATCGAACCATCCATCAATTTAAAACCCTAGAAAATCTCAACAACCCCCATCTTTGTCGTCTTTTATCAAGATTTCACCTGCCCAATAATGACCCAGAAGAAATCTTTCCCTCAACAAAAGGCAAGTGAAAATTACTTTTTCGGAAAACAAATCTCACCCACGCGCCCCTCATCAAGCTACCAAAAAGTAGGGCAATAGCAGTATCAAAACCCATTTGGACTAAGAACACTTGGTGATAGGACCACCGTTTCTATCCATTTCTCCCTCTTTTCTACCCAAGCAATCCATTCCCTTCCTACAAACTCATTAAGCATTACATTATACAAATGGTACTTTACACAACCAATCCCTTTTACAAGGCCCCACGACCCACTACCAAGAAAAACAAGAGCCCCCACCCACTTTAAAGTTGCTCACATCATTCTCCACCAAAACCCACCAATTGGTAGAGAGAGAGAGCATATCAAGTGAGGGTTTGAATATATCTCCTTTACTTGAACTTGGCAAGACAGGAAGGGCCAGCCAGTATTTTATTAGGCTTGACATTGAACCCTGTCCCGGCGAAAAGATTAAAGAAAGGGTGGAAAAAGCTAATGGCTATGGCATCCGACTTTGATTGCAATTCGAGGAGGGGCCATCAACTAGGTTTTTGAAGGTGTCAAAACACACCGGGACAAACTAAATCGGGGACCAAGGAGCATTTAGTTGAGTCGTAGGTGGGACAGAGAAAAAGGGGCGGTGCCCATGTTGTGGCGGTCTAGGACGGAGGATTGCTTTCGGACTTGACAAGGGAGGAGGTGTCGGGGGTTGCGTTTGGTAGATCGCGGTGGCTAGAGAGATTGGCATGATGCAGAGGGCCTTGGACTGAAGGAACTGCATCGCGGCCCCAACGTTCTCCTCCATGAGCTTAGCGACCTGCCGCTCCGTGCCGTCGTTCGACCACTTCTCCCAGGCCGGTTGATTTCTTCCGCCTTCGCCTCCTTCTTCCTAAATTGCGAAAAAAGGTGAGTAGAATGCCTCAAAAGCTCATCATGAGATAAAGAGACAATCATGACAATGTTGTTAGTTTCTAATTTGTCACCTCGACTGATGATAGTGGGATGTCGGTCACAAGTGGTGCCACTGCACCAGCTCCCCCAATCTACTCATGCTCAAAACCTGAATCGATAATTAAATTAAAAATACTCAGGCTCTTGAACTAATTCTGCATCATCAATCCGCCATTGACAACTCATAAATAGGCCATCAAGTGGCTCACATGACACAGCAAAAGTTGTACTAATACATGTCCTTATTAAAAGAAATATTATACACCATATCTTTGAAATACCAGTTTGGAAATAACTTGAGCAACTCAAAAAAGGAATTTCGTGTTAAAAAGAAAACATGCTTAATTGATTCCAATTCCATTTACGCAGCATCAAGCAAAGAGAAAAGTTCATTCCCAAGAACTTCCGATACAATGCCTGAACCATCACTCAAAAGACAAAGGGTACTTCTCCAAATTATACTTTTAAAGCAAATTAGCTTAGAAAATGTGCAAAAGGGCAAGTCAGTAGTTCAAGAGGGATTACAGTTGGTTAAAGGTGGGTAATCTAAAAGAATCACATCAATCTTTAACAAAGTAAAGTCGACCACTCAGCACAAAAAGCATTGCCACATGAGAAAACACAATTTAAGTGCATGATTAGCCAAAATTGGAAGTGATCCTCAGAGAGATATTAACTATAAAAAAAAATACTAAAAATTAGACAACGAAATCGGTGTTTCGAGTTTCAACATGTGAAGCTCAATGGACAAAAAGAGAAAATACCCACAAAATCTCATTATAAGGAACAGGAATTATTAAATGAAAGATCATGCCTAGTATACCTTAACCTGGAGCCTCAGGAACTTCACATAGTCCACAATTTCATCAAGCATGGCAGCTCTATCTGTCTGCATGGTCAAAGCAATTGATTAAAAATTAGCGTATATGTATATGGCCTAGGCTGAAAAAGATGCAATAATCAGCGAGAAATATGTAGTGAAATTGGTGAGATCACTTATTTCTGAACAGCATAAAGAACTTTCCTGTCTTGCATAATGCAAAGAGAGGCCAAAAGAAGAAGGAAGATATAGAGCTAACTTTGAATTAATCGAATTCAAGAAGTATATGACACTAGGTGAAGCTTGGCGAAACAAGAACATGAGAAAACGCAATTCAAGAAGTATATGACACTAGGTGAAGCTTGGCGAAACAAGAAGATAAGAAAACGCATTATAAATGACAACCCATTCTGTAATGTTCCGATCTCTTCAGCTATTACACTAAACTAAAAGCAAAAACCTTTTGAGCTATCCATAAATGACAATTAGTATTGGGTTCGATCCACTTGATATTTACAACTCAAAGAACAAAACCCACCAAGTCTTATCTCTTTATCCGTTTTTCAAGCCAACAATGGTTTTTTCATTTTTTTAAATTTCTTAAGAAAGCTCTTAAGACTGATTTGGCATCATAACCTCGACGTAAGAACTCCCTCTATTTTTTGTATTTTTGTATTTTTGTCTTCATTACAGGACAAATAAACATACTGAGAGGTGGAAAAGAATACTGAAGAATGAGCATGGATCCCAATATTTAGATCCTTACTGATCTAAGAACAGAGATACCAACCTTGTTAACACTTGGAACCAGATCTTGCAATTGTCTAATCCTTTCTGCTATTCTCTCTCTCCGCAACTGCAGAAGAATAAAAAACCAATGTTGGCACGGTTCCCACAATAAAGTGAGCGTGCAAAATTCTAAGCAGAGTGGATGGACGCATCTCTTTCCAAGACTCAACTTATAGAAGCAAGGTTCACTAACTTAAAGACCTACATTTATGGAACTATCCTGTCGTTCCTGACAACCTCACAGATTCATAATTAGAATCCCATCAGCTGTATAAGAGCATACGTGCACAAGTCCCTATGGATCCATAATCGACAAGCATGCATGACAGACTGTGGTTGGATGAACTCAAGTTAAGAGAGAATGGTTACGCTTCGTAAAATATCCCAGAGGACAGAACTATTCTGAATAAATGTAAACTTTGACAACCCAAACCTTCCATATGTACGAGAAAAAGTTCTCTGAGCTATATCAGAGTTTGATTAGGTCATAATGCATTTTTCAGTAAGTTCATACTCAGACGGCTCAATATCATATTGTGAGTGTATATAGTAATTACTCGTTCAGCAATGCTGTGGGGATCTGTAGCTTGTCCTCGTCTAGCCCTTACTCTCGGGCGCATCGCTGGTGGATGTGGTGCTGCAGGAACAGGGTTGGGCATTGGTTGTCCATGAAATACCTGACAGAGGAACTTGTCAGGAAATAGTGACAAGAAGTTGTACGAGAAGGAACTACCTTGTACTGGCACTTCATGCCCTTGACAATGCACCAGCAAGAGAGAGAGAGAGAGATCAGAACCCAAAAGAGCAAAAAAAAAAAACCCCCACAGAAAGAGAAGACAAGAAATCTTGGAGGAAGCAAGGCAATAGAACTATACTACAGCAGAGGACTGTCAAATCAGTGACAAATATTTGCTAAGAAGGTTTAACAGTGAGGAAACATTTCTTTCAGATCACACATTGAATATAGAAATACAACATAGGTGCAGAATTAGATAAACACGTGCTTACATTGCACAATGCTCCGACCATGCAAAACCTTTTCCAACATAGTCTATTCTTCTACAATTTAGCACATGATAAGAAAATGCATAATGCAACACGATCTATTAAACGTAGATGATTCTCTCTAAAAGCCTTCAAATAAAGGTACAGCTATGATAATGCTTTCAACCAGCTCCCTTTACTTGTAACACTTATCAAGGTATAAGGTCACTTTTCCATCTTGAAATTTCACTCCTCCTAATGATTTGATATTGTTGCCCACTTATACATGAGCAAAGGAGAAAATCACCGAAAAACAGCACAGAAAGAAACATCTTTTAAGACATCAGAGTCATCATGCTCTGCATTCTGCTTGATCAGTTTGATCTTGGTCTTAGCCTACTAGGTTCTATCATTTCACAATGTTGTTACCTTATCCCTCGCAGCTTCTACTTGTAATTGGAGGAGCCCTGTGACTTTTGCTAGACAATTCCTTTTCAATCGGATTGGAATTCAATAAGAACAATCAAAAGATCCAGGACACTTCATGCTATTAAGTTTTTAAGACAAGTTAAACATTCGGCTAGCTTTTCTACTCCATTATTGACTGGTAAGAATTTACCATGTGCACCCATCTCCCCAGATCTCTGTCTAGTAGCAGCTGCTCTCTGCCTCGCAGTCTGATGAGCAGGCGTCGTGCATGTAGGAAGGAAAGAGTATAGTCGAACTATGAAATCATCAAACCTAAGTATGGAATTATGAAAGCTCTGCCTAAGTGTAACTTTTATAACCATCCTCCCTCGGAAACTTGGTACATAATAGGAAGCCGCTGAATTGAATTAAGCAGAAGATCAAGTATGGCGATCGGTCAGCTAATGATTAACATTAGAAGAAGCCATTGGCGAAACATCTAGGTAGTTGGGGAACAGGGAGTACAACTGTTTGGACAAAGCAGAACGCAAACAAGAAAGAATAATTACTTCTCCACCTTTAAACTCCATCAGAAAAATGGGACACGATTACTACGAAATTATAAGGCAACGAGTATGTGTGGCTATTTAGCTGGACTAGAGATGATCAGAATCGAATAAGTTTATATGAACTCTCTTGAACCCCCCATACTTAAAGAAGAAGATAAACTCTGATTTCTGCAAAGAAATTATTAACAAACAAGCATGCATCGACTAAAAAACTGCCGAGATGTCCGTCGTCCATAAATCAACGTATTCTACAACAGCAAAATCACCAGCTTGGCCAAATAAGAACAATACTCAACCCCAAGAGGCTTCAACCATTCCTTTCCACATAGCTTCGAAAAAATGAAAGCAGCAAGAAATATCACTCTTTTGCATCTCTTCAACCTCTATTCTGCCGAACAGAGCTTAACAAGGAGAAAACAATTTGCACGGAGAGTCTAATTTTGATAACCAACTTACGTTTTTAACAGTCGAAGTTCTGCCATCGACGACCTCCTCATGGAACCGCTTGCCACTCCCGGACGCCTCCTCCGGCTTCAGGAACCCTCCCTTCCCCTGCTCCAAGCTCAGCCCCAGCGGGAACACCGTCCCGTGGTATCCCCCGCCGGCCGCTGCTCCCCTCCGCCGCCAAGGGCGGACATGTGGCCGGAGCCGTCGCCGGAGCCGAGATGGAGCATCATCGGAGGGGCAGCGGTCACGGAAAGGCCGCTCCCGTCGCCCGGAGCCAGGCCGGCCTCCGCCGCAGCAGCGAAGTTCGGGAGGCCGAGGAGGTGCTCCAGGAACTCATCGGCGGGAGCTTCGTTCGGATTGTTCGCCATGAGCGAGTGAGGGGAGCATCTACGTGCCGCCACCGAGAGATGAAGCGAGGGTTTACGGAGGTAGCTCGGGGAAATTCGTTCGCTCGCTGAACGCAGAGAGACGCGAGGAAGAAGAAAGAAGGACGCTGAAATGGAAGTGGCTTTATGCTCCGTTAAAAAGAGGTTCCCTTTACGCAAGACGGTCGGCTTTTGAGTTTTATTACGGAATTTGCCCCTCCCGGCAGCTCCTGTTCTGTTTGCTTATTCTTCAAAACGGGTTGGACAAAAAACGGGTCGGACCGCCCTAGCTTAACTCGGCCCAAAACATAGGTCCGCATACTATTTATTGGTTTGGTCCGGGCTCAGCCGGAATCCATTTATAAAGAAGAAAATTGGAGGCTCGAATATGTAATTGTTATGAATAATTCCATCATTAACATGAAATTTACTTCAAGAACTTACGGTCCCCTCTAAAGAAACGGACATAACTATTTACGTTAATGGAGTCATGGTCCCCATTGTAGACTCTCATTTTTACCTATCAAGCCTCATTTGAGTTTGACCGATTTTGATTCTAGTAAAAAATTCGATCAAATTATACAAAACGGATGTTCAAGGTGCCCTAGTGGTAATAAAAGGAATCAAGCATGGTGGCCTCGTATGAACTTCAAGGTGAAACATTGACGGGTTTCACTCTGGAGACATTGGCATCTATTCGAGACTATAATGACTACTCGAGGAAGACCTTGGTGTTTGTGCCAATGCACAAGGTTAATGTTGTTGTCGAAATACGCGGTCGAAAGCTTTGATCGAGACAGGATCGGTAAGTCGATCAAGCAAGTGTGAACCGACATTAGCATGGAGTTCGCTTCGAAACTAGTAAATAAATTTCGTATGAAAAAAGGCATAGTGAAACATGTTAGGACTAACAATGCAACATAAAGAGGGGGTGAATAGGTTGTTTCAAAACTTTTTCAAATTTTGCGGAAAATCAAAGGTGATTTAAAAAAACAAAATCGGCTGAGCAAATGTTTCAATGAACCACATCTAAGTGTATGCAAGCGGAGATATAAGCTAGAAAAAATCAGCATACTAGATATATAGTGGTTCGGCTTATACCAAGCCTATATCCACTCCACACAATTAACAGCTACAACACGGGCTGAAATGCACTAGTAAATCATCTCACAAGTTACAAATGATTTGTATCGATCTTTTCGATAGATCACACTATCTCGGATTCAGCCACACTACTCGGGGTTGTGCACTTGACTATTATACGATTACAACGCAACAACGGATCACACACGATCTTTAACACTTGTGCTTTTCAACTAGAACAATCGTCTAGAGCAACAATAATGATATTCAACAATTTGGATTCTCCACTCCTTGCTCTTTGGCCTTCGCGACCATTTCCTTATATAAGCCTCAAGAACTCAGGCAAACTAGCCGTTAGAGCACTTCTAGAGGATCAAAAGAGCCGTTGGAGTCTAATGAGATAGTTTGTCATCGCATTGGAACCGCTTTCTCTCATTCGGAAGAAACTTTCTTAAAATAGGTGTTGACGCACTGTTCCATACACTAACAATTCTAGCTTTTCTCTAACACAGTGAGAACTGTTTTCGAGAAATCAAAATTCTTCCCGTTGGCCATTTCCAGCTCGTGCGAGCGACTTTAGCAAATCTTTTTGAAACATTGGCATGTATAGACTTTATACTCCTCATTTCTCCCGATCTTTCAAGCTTCGATATCACATATCCAGGTGACCAAATCTTTTGAGGACGCCTAACAAATATTTTCACGAAAGTGCTTGATCTTCACTTGAATTGTACCTAATGGCCATCTCATGATCTTTTGCCATATAAAATAAACATCTACACACCAATGGCAAATAAAATGCCAAAGGATAGTTTGAACAGTATTAAAATATTTTTTGAGTGATAACAAAACTATCCTACGGATGTCTTGTAAGACAGAGTTTATATAGTTCAATTCAAATAAAGATCTGCATAGCTAATATTTCGTTTATAAGGCGCATTTGCAAATATATGATTTCTCCGAAAAAGATTTGAAATTTAATCGGAGAATGACCGACTAAGTTGATCTTTTGATTTTGAAAAGTGTTGATCGAGCTTAAGTAGCCACGATTTCAAGATGTTAAAAAGATAGACAATTTCAATATGAGCACCTTGAACTGAAAATTTTATACTCAAACCCTTAGGCTTTCGCCTTATAGCTCCCCTATTTCACAAGCTTCCCTTGTTTCTGCGCATCTTTTAGAGTTGCATGTCCTGTTTTAGATGTATTATCCACATATATTATCCACATATCCATATACCACATATAAACACTCTCCCCCTTTATGTCATCAACAAAAAGAGACGATCGTAGAAGAGATAGCACAGGATATGTACAACATCAATTCATTCAACATTGAGGCAAGTGGTGCAAAAACCGAGTACATAGAAAAATATATGGAATAGCAAACAACAAGGCATCGAAACATGCAATAAGCCCGCAAAAAAAGTAGGTAAGTTCATTATGGGCTAGGGCGCTTGCGTTTCGAGTGGGTGGAGATAGGGTTGGTTCATAAAGGGTATTGAGGGGGTTGTAGCAGTCCAAATTGATGATGGTCCTCTTCAACTTGACCGGATATTTCAGAATGTTGGCCATGGATGCCTTTAACTCCCTTATATCGGCATGAACAACTTATAGGGCATCCGTACACATAGGAGCAAAGGGTCCCGCTAAGGTAGAAGCTAGTTTAGGGCACGGGGACGTGAGGTTTTCTTGGCAAAGCAACGGCCTTGCCTCTCTACTTGGTCCTGGAAACAGGTTGTTCAACATACCTTCCCTTGAACAATTCTTTCGCTCTTTCATCATCTTCATGTCCGATTAGTACCACTTCATCTTTTGTGTTCAGCCATCATTCCGGAGAGATTCTCAGCATCATTTTCTCCAGGGTCTTCTTTCCAATCACCGTCTGGGAAAAATGATCTTTGGCAATGTGTGAGAACTCAATTCATTTTCTCTTGAAGATACGGCAGATGAGTGAACAATACGAAAGACCTTTTGTTTTCCTCTTAACTATCCTATACATGTACATGATGACAAGGTACATGATGGAGATTTCAAAATTGATAAGAAGCGCCCACAGTACCTTTGCTTCAAATCTTGACACATCATTTGAAGACGAAGATTTTAGACGGAGGATGAGGGTCGGGATCTTTTGGAGAAAATTGATTTTTAGAGGCAAAACATTAATAGGCACAATTTCTCTAAAATCACGAGTGAAGTTCGGGGTTTCCAAAAGAAAACCTGTACGCCTCATTAGCAAGGATCTCCAACTTTCGATATGGATGAAAGTCGATTTGGAGATACTTACCCAATTCCTCGACCGTCACAATATAATTTTTTTTCTAAAAGGAAAACACAAAGGAATGAGGATTTGGAAAATGCAGGTTTGAGTAAAACGGGATAGTCAAGTTCGGATAGGAATGATCCTCCATTTTGTACATTTCCAAAAGCTTGTGTTTTTTCAATACTTCGATCGGGAAAAATCCGTGTGAGTCAAGATACTCAAAATCTACTACTCGAGCAACAACAAGAGTTCTTTGAGAAATGGTATTCCAGTGCTCTTTTGTGTTCTTTGCTAAAAAACGTGGGTTAGAAAAAGTAGGGTCAAGTTCAAAACTAGACGTGGGCTCAAAATTTTGAAAAAACTCGTCATCATTATCCTCTTGTTGTTTCTCATTCGCTCCATCATCGAGTATCAAGAATATCTTCGCTAACCTAGATTTTCTCCTCAAATAGGTCCTGGGACTCTTAAAGATCTAAAGTGGATAGGCTCACTTCGGTGCGGGGGTTCCACCGATGTTTCCTTCGGTGGACTAATCTCTTCGATTTCTTTCTAAACGTCCGTAACTTCCTTGGTTGTCGACTTTTTGGGAGATCTCTCAGGTATTTATGGTGCATTTGTAGAAGATCCTGCAGCAAGAGGTTCGGGTTCAAGTGGGACGATTGGAGTCGAGATCTCTTTCTCTTTCTCTCGAGACTTCCTTCGTTTGGGTTTAAGCAACTCCAGAGCCGATTGGAGCCGGGAACTAAAATCCTCTTGGAATTTGATCGGGCGGGAGGAATGGTCACTCTTCCGTTGGTAGAGTGAAGCTTGGAGCAGGAATCACCAAGCTCTCGGCCCTAGTTCTCATAGCTACGGATGGGGTGTGTTGGCGGCAGGAAATGCCACGACCGTCCGAGATGATGTGCTTGCTGAAATAGAACCACTCAAGTCTCCTCCTGTTTAAACACTATAGGCCAATATCTCAAGAGTATTTGTGAGGTCGATGTTGGAAGGACCATCAGCCTTTCCCTTTCCTTTGGATGCTCTGGTGGATCTACGAGGGGCCATGGAGAAGGGCTCGAGAGAAGTTTGAAAGAGGAAAGTGGATGAGGATGAGGTGAAAAAAACGCAGGCGAAGTGTGTCGCTTTTGAAGAGAGTGATTGAGATGGTTGAGAAGTGAGTGGGTGTAAGGGGTGAACGTGGTCCGGTTAAATAGGTACACATGCACACATGATTTTCACAAAAGGGTAATGGTAATAATTCACAAATAATCAATAAAAGTCAATAAAAGATAAGTAACCATAGAAAAATCACATCAAAAGGAAGACAAAGGGTAAATCGTCGAACGGTCATACCACACGACTATCGAGAAATTGTAACGGTAACTTTCCAAAAAGATTAGGAGTACCCGATCTTTTGAATGTTGCAGTAGATCCGGTTACCCGATCTTTTTCGATCATCGCGGATCTTTGGCCGTTTGGACTTATCACTCAAGAGGATTAGAAATTCTCAATTCTCTTTTGATGAATTCTAAAGTTTGCTTGTCCGGAGGCTTTATGAATATGTTAGCCAGGTGATGCTTTGAATCGACAAAGTGTATGCTCACATCGGCGTTGTTCACATGATCTCTAATGAAATGATGCTTTACCTCAATGTGCTTTGCTCTTGAATGCAATATTGGATTCCTGGTCGGGTTAATAGCACTTGTAAAGTCACAATAGATAGGAATATTAGTAAAATATTCCTCGAAGTCGCTAAGTTGTTGTTTCATCCAAAGAAGTTGAGCATAGTAGCTTCCTAGTGTAATGTACTCGGCTTTAGTGGTTAAAAGAGCAAATGAATTTTGCTTCTTTAAAATCAAGATATTAGCATGTTTCATATCATTTGACATGTACCCGAGGTACTCTTACGATCAACTTTACACCTTGCATAATCAGCATTTGAGTATCCCAATAGATCAAAGCTTGAAGTTTTTGGCTACCATAACCCTATTTTGGGTGAAGAGGCTACGTACCTTATGATCCTTTTTACAACCATAATGTGTTATTCCTTTAGATTTGATTGGAATCGTGCACACAAATATACGGTGAACAATATATCCGATCGATAAGCGATTAAGTATAGCGGTGGTCCTATCATACTTCTATAGAATTTGGAATCAACGGACGTACCTTTTTCATTCTTGTCTAGCTTGATAGATGCGACCATGGGTGTTTCGGAAAATTTGCATTCTATCACAACCTTCCTCGAGATCGGCGGGATCCTCGGGTAGCGAGGGCTAATGGGTCCCCCTTCGATCCACCCGTCGTAGATCTCGGATGCGGGCCTTTCCTAAGGCCTATTACCCAAATCACAACGGAGGAAAAACGGAGTCGATCTTTCAGTGTTGTCTAGTGACATGTACTACGTATGCATGCCTCGGAGTCGCCACCAATCATTTCTTGGAGGGTATGATTGGAAAACCCTATCGAATAGTCAAGAGCTTCTATTCGATTCTACAAGAACCACGGGAGGGTTTGAGGACTTAGTTACACAATTATCTTAATTAATGCCCTTTTGGTACCTAAGTTGAATGAATTTTCTAATCTCGGATTTCATGCGGATAAATAGAAGTACGAATCCTAAATCTAGGAGTTTATATAGATGGGATGGGTTACCCTATCAATCGAATCAATGAAATAAAGTGCGTAGATCAATGAATCCATAATGTGCGGATAAATAGCATCAAAATAGTATATGGCATCCCTAGTAAAGTCCTATTAGCATAGAAAAGGGTTCAACACAAAGCAAAGGAAGAGATCGGGGGTAATTTGGAAATAATTTTCCCATAAGGGGCAAAATCCTAATTTTAATAAAGATCGGGAGACGATTTGCCAAAAGGGCAAAATCGTCATTTTGAAAAGAATTCGGAATGAAAAGTATCGAAAATAGGATTAGCCATTTAAAGTGACTCATCACCTAATTTTCGATTTTTTTTTAAATTTTCTGGAATTCTAGGGGAACGATTTACACTTTGAGGGGTAAAATCATCATTTTTCAAAGGAAACGAGGAACGGAAACCCAACAATAGGACCGGCCACCTAAACTAACACATCTCCTAATTTTCGACATTTTCAATAAACTCAAGATTTTTCGGAGGTGATTGACCCATAAAAGCTAAAATCATCATTTTCGGAAAAAGACGAGATTCAAAAATCCAAAGGAATGATTGGCCACCTAAACCGACCATATCCTAATTTTGGCATTTTTCGCAACTCACGGGAATTTTTGGAGATAAATTACCCATAACAAGTAAAATTATCATTTCGAAATATCGGGAAAAGAAATCTCAAAAATAGGGTTGGCTACTCGATCGTAGCCGTTCCTAAATTTTTGAGAATTTTCGGGATTTTCTAGGAATTTTCTACAAAATTTCCCTATTTTTTTATGTTTAAAAAATTCTTTTCTTTTATTTATTATTTAAAAAAGAATTTTTCAAACCTGGCTAACCCATTCCCACGGACCCGGGCGCCGACCCGGACCCAGCTCGGCCCGTTCGCCCACAAGCCAAAATGACACCGTATTGCATTTTTTATTTATATTTTTTTTTGAAAAATCTTTTCTAATTAACGGAATATTCAAAAAATATATTTATCGATCGGACGGCTAAACTGCTTCCACGTGGCCATCTATGGGCCGTCCGATCGCCTAATAGATTCTAAACAACTCTAACGGCCTCGCCGACGTGGCCGCTACGTGTCATGCCACGTGGTGCCACGTCGGCACCAGGTCGGCGGTGATCAAAGTCAACGCTCACCGGGAGAAGACGATTGGCGCCTACGTTCTCGTTGGAAGTGGATTCCAACATCTACGTAACTCCAAACGAGTTGAGACCGGCGCTATTTGACTCGCCTTGACGTTCTCCACAACATATGTTGGTCTCGGCATAGCAGAACCACAAGTGACTAGCTTACCTAACTCAAGCGAAGTTAGACTCGGCGAGCATTCACCCTAGCTTTTTTCTACGCAAAGTAGCTAATCTAATCATACGGGAAGCATCGTTAGTGATCAAGAACACTTACTTGACCATCACGACGGCCTGATTTGGCCTAAATCAAGCTCGCAAACTCAAGACTAGTTGGAGAGGATTGAAGGTCGACTAGGGAAATTACTCGACGAAAATGTACAAAAAATGTATGTACGTGATCAACAAGGTGCGGGGAATAGATCTGAATCGATAGCATGCAAAATGATCGAAAGAAAGTCAAGATGCCATGCGAACCTCACCGGTGTGCGGAGGTCAAATGTACCTATTTCAAGATCGCGGCTCGATCCGAAAGGTCCGAGAGCTTCCTTGGAGTTTGGAGAAGCTAGAATGTGCATCGATGAGCTTCGATTTTGCTCAATCTACTCCTATGAAGGCTCAATAGATTCTCTAAAATCAAGCTTTAATGGCGATCACTTTCTCTCTCTCGATCACCTCTCTCCCTCTTTCCCTCTCTTTCGTGTCTCGCTCTAGAACTAAACTCCCCCTCTCTAACTGAAAACATGTTTCTTTTTGTATAATTCACTTTTTGAATTTTAGGGGTGCCGAAGAGGTAAGTGGATGGGCCTCCGCACGTGCGAACATGTGCGAAAAGGTCTCATTGGGATTGGACGTCGACGAGGAATTATAGCCAGTTCATTTAGCCCTCCTACGTACACCATTTCATGTCAATTTGGCTCTCATTTGGTTTACATTTGGTTCAAAGAAGGCCGATGCATATTTGGACTTCACTGGTGCAGCTCCGACGGACCTAGGTCGTTGGACCGGTCTCGATCAACATAGGATAGAGAGACAAACAAAACCCCTCAACTAATTTCACCGATCGTGCTTGATTGGATTCTCAATTTCAAGATCAAAGCTCGACCAAAGAAACCTCGTAAATCGCGCGCAAAGAGTCATGTTGGAGAAGGTGGGTCTCAACCGGGTCTCTAGATCGGACCCGGTTCCACCCGGCAGACTCATTCGAATCAATTTCTTGGAATTGACCTAGAAATTCTTGAAATTTGTCGAATTAAATCACATAATCGGAATCGGGGGCATCAATTCTATCTAAAAATACCATTTTCTCCAAAATTTCATCATGAATTGAAAAAAATCCCAAATTGGATTTAGGATCCAATTATGTAAATCGTGCAATTGAAGGCCTAAATGTGCAATTCAGTCCTCAATACCTATGCCAATCGATTCGGAATGCTGAAAACCATAGGGTAATGGTCTTGGTTTGCGGTGGCAGTCCCTAATTTTCAAGTAATTTCATTTCAATTGAAACTTAGGGACTAAATTGAAAGAAAATGTAAAATTTTGCCCAATCCATGCAATTCGTGGAATTGAGGGGCCAATTGGATAAAATTGAAGTGTAGGGTACTAAAATTGAATGTCATGACTGTAAATATGCAAAAATTACAAATTAAAAGACTCAAATGACAAATTTTGGACAAATTCAACTATATGTGTAATGAAGGAACTCATAGAACTGAACTTAATTTTTGGAGTTTTTAGAGGTCAAAATGAAAAGGGAACTAAAAGAAAAATATAGACTATTTTTCTGTATTTTTGCGACCTCGAATGCTATTTTTCTCAATTTTTTTCAAATATTTTCCTATTTTCGAAAAATAAAAATAAAAATTGGGAAAAATATGAAAAAAAAAAATTTGGTAAAAAAAATGGTTCCTTAGGCTTGGCCAAGGCTACCAAATTTGATTTTTCAATTTTTTAACTTTTTATGAAATTTTTATGAAATTTTTTCAAAAATAAACTTAAGACTCACAAAAAAATCGGAGTGTCACTCCTCTTTGAGAGGAATCTCGTTAGAGATTTATCTCAATGACAAGGTGACACTTGAGTGTTAAGGGACTCAACTAGGGAAAATAAAAGAAAATGAGTCATGACGCTCAACTTTCATACCCATCAATGTATGCCCTTATCCGAAAGGAAATATGCTCATTTTGTTGCTTTTGATATCGGAGAGATAGAGAGTAAAGAGACTTACCCGATACTCACCGCCCGATACTCGGGAGGCGTTTGAATTGAATGGATTCAAGAGAATATCTAGGGACTTGTCACTAGAGTATCCTAGGGAAGTTAAGCTCTAACCCGTATGGTGGGTCAAACCATGATGGAATTCCTAACTAATAGGAATCTATGGATGACGTATCCCTCCTTTGGGATCCATATAAGGATTCAATCTTTATGGTGGATCATCCTAGAATAGAATCCCTAACCTAAGAGATTCTAGAGACGACCGATCCCGCCTGTGGGATTCGTCTAAGGATTTGATCCGTCTCGGTGGATCGCCTAGAAAAGGCTCACCTACTAAAAGTTTATCGCAAGATGCTTATCTCACTTTCGGGACTTATCGAGAGACTCTAAGAAAGGCTCACCTAACAAAAGGTTTACCTATAAAATGACTTATCCTACTTTCGAGACTCGCCAAAAAAACTTTAAAAAGGTTTACCTAACAAAAGGTTTATCTAAAAGATCGTTTCGGGATTTGGAGATACCTAGAATCACATAGAAAGCCGAATCTAAAAATTATTTTTTAACGTGAAAGGTGTCATTATGGGATCCGCGGGACGCCAGAATTCTGCACAAGCTCAAACTTGCGAATTCTAATTTCTCGAAAGGTGCCATTCTAGGATCTAAGGATTACCGGGAATCCTGTAGAAGCTCAAACTTGTGAATTCTTTTTACCGAAAGGTGCCATTTTGGGATCCGGGGTTACTAGAAATTCTATAGAAGCTCAAACATGCAAATTTAGGTTCTTGATAATATGTGTCATGCGTTTGAATGATTCAGCATTCGTGCTTTGGATTACGCCAATCCGTAGACCCCACTCAATTCCTGTCCCAATTCGCACCATGTAGAAGAAAGATTGATAAGTTGAAGCAAACATCTCGCTCAAAGAATTCATACGGCGGGGACTTTAGAAAGTACCCAACTAACTCCTCCTCGATCATAGGAGGATAAATTCATGAGGCTTGCACTCTCCATCTGTGTGCATAGGGCCTAAACTCTTCGCCTTCCTCCTTGGTTATCTGGATCAAATCAACCTTAGTAAAAACTGCTTCAAGATGAGCGAATTCTCGAGTAGCAAATGATTCGGTAGCCGGATCGAAGGTGGGGGTAACTTCATCCGAAGTTAGAGAATTCGAAGCTCTCTCATTTCCGTTGACAATGCGGTCAAATCCTCGAATTGGTGGCTCATCCTCGTAATTCTACGGCTCTGTCTACGAACTTGAGTATGGAGTTCTATAGCATGCATATCACCTATCAACTGCAATTGACCTACCGCCGTTAGTTGTCGAGACAAATTTGCCAATTCATACGAGAAGTCGGTTATATGTTTTTCCACCCAAGATAACCGTTCTAGAACCTCTTGATCATCTCGCCGGCTTCGAATCTTTCGGAGGAGGCATAACTTCAAGCAACATCATCAATTACCTCGGGCACGGCAGGTTCATCCATGCCTCCCCATCCATCGGGAACAATTTCTTCGATTTTCAAAAAGAAACTGGGAGGAACAGAATACTTAACCTTGAAGTTGTACTTCCCAGAGTTCTCGCCTAGATTATCTACAATCCCACCCTTCTCTAGGGCTTCGACACAAATCTCTAGTCATCCAGGCATATCTTTGCAGCTTTTAGCTCATCTTCATCAACCTCATCCTCTAGTTTCACAATCAACTCAACATCGCCCATCGGGCTCTCATACGGTACTCTCTATAAATCGCCTTGCCTAGTCTCGATCACGAACCGGTCCAAGGTTAAATTCACATAAGTAATAACTCCTTCATATGTCTCATCATCGGCTTGAGCAATTATTCCTAGGCTCATTAACTTCGCTATACATAGCATCTTTCTTTTCGTCGACATCTCCCCTTCATTTGAGTAGGATTACACGATTGCCAAAATGTCATACAACTTATCCATGTTCACCTTGAGCTCTAGGCGATTTTCTTCTTGGCCACCGAAAACCACCCCTACCACCGATGGTCGGGAAGTGGATTTTATTGCACATTGGGCGCCACCTTGTTAAACTCTAGTAAATGGTCGTTAATAAGAGCCAATACCCCGAACTTCAAGATATAAAAATTATTAATATTGTGTCCCCTTTCTCCCATATGATAAATACGCAACCGGCTCTCATCATACCTCTTATTCTTCATTAGGTTTGGCCTCGGTGGTTCTTTGGCAACTAAGCACTCCTCTAGCAAAGCATCGGGAGCGGTTTAGACAACGGCCTAGGGAGAGGCGTAAACTACTTCGAAGGTTATTTTTTCTTCGATTCTTGTACCTTCCGGGCCGACCCGGACGAATCTCCTCTCGTCGGGAGATTTTCAAAGATGGTGCTATGCGAAAATATCAAAGAATTAGCCATGCATTATAATGACATCATCAATGGACTTGCTGAACTCATCAAGATCTACCAATGAGGAATATCCATTCGAGGATTATACAAGTGTTATCACAAAAATGAGCTCATGCGAAGATCGTCAATTCTTAAAGCTCAAACAATGAACAAGAGATTCCAAAGGTAAAAGTCAATTGCATATATTGCTAACACTTCTCATGCAAATTTTGAAAGATCATCTTTCTACGATAACAATGATGATGATAAAGATGAGGATCTTGCATCATCGATTCAAGAGCTCAAAGGATTCTTGAAGAGGAAAATGAAATCCAAATGCGTCACATCTTGAATTCAAAGCTCGTAAAGATGAGAAAAATTTGAAAAGAAAGAGCTTCAAGCGAATCGAAGTAAAGATCAGCTAACATCAAAGATAGGCTCGGATAACACTAGAAGTAAACATCAGCAATGTCGGGATCTACAAATGTCTAGCCGAATCTAATCCTATCCGAATTCTACCAAAGCAAAGGATATCAAGCAAGCCTTGACAATCATCAGTTCAAAGGTATGGTATGTGCTAAATTTATACCTTGGGTAAGAGTATCAAAACATCATGTATTATCCTCTATCTTGCCCTACAAATCTTTTGTGGATTTATGATGATTCTTGAGGATATTTGCTTGAGTTGTTTATGATCATACATGATTCATATCTATAATATTTCTTGTCATGAGTACAATGTATTATATACATTTATTTGAAAACATGACATGTGTAACACTTATATGTGATGGAAGCATCAACATCTCCTTTGCAAATGTGCTAGCACTACACGATAAATTCTCATTGCACTTAAGATTCTTTTTGCATAAGGACAATCCCTTAGATGTTGAAAGCAACCACCGCATACTTTGGTATTTGGTTGCAAGTGCTATATTGTTGGAAATGCGAATGTTGGCATAGTTCTTGATTATTCAATTTCTAGCAAACTAAATTGTTTATCTAATGAAGATTTGCAGAAAGTTGGAGAACCAATGAACATTAAGTTCGAAGATAAGTAGAAGATGATGATAGTGAAGAATTCATGCAAAGATCTATACCAATAAATGACAAACAGGTGCTTCAAAGAACCGACAAAGCAGATCTTTCAAGAAAAATACAGATTCTTCAAATCAAATGTAGATTCCATCAAGTCATTCCATGGAACAAGTTCTGGAGATATCGACAAAGGAGTGAAGATTGGGTGCTGATTTAAAAAGCAAATATTTGGTAAGCAACGATGCAAATATTCAAACAAGATAACCAATGTGTACGATTCAAGAAAACACTTTACGACTCAAACAAGCACCAAGAGTATGGAAAGAAAGGTTAAGTAATTTTCTATTTTATTGTGGGTTTGAGAAAGGTAAGGTCGATATTATCTTCTTCATAATAAAAAAAAGATCATGTTATTTCGTTGATTCAAATGTCGTTGATGATATGATCCTTAATTTTACTAATGAGCTGTTATGCATGGAATCGACCAATATCATGAAAAGAAAACTAGAAATGTGCATGATCGAAAATTTGAAGATCTTTCTTGTTTACAAGTCAAACAAGTTGATGCCGACACTTTCATATTCCAAGAGATACATGCTGAAAATTTGGTAAAGAAGTTGGGGATGGAATGGCGCAAGGAATGTGATAGACAAATTACACAATCAACCAAACTTGTCAAGGATGAGAAAGGTATGTTCTTGTTATGCTCACTATCTTGCAAAGATTACCATGTTTTCTACAAGAAAATGCAAGTAGTAAGAAAATCCATCTATGCGAAGTTTGACAATATTTCAAGGAAAGAAATAGCATTAGGAAATTTAGCAAAGATCAGCAAATTTACAAACAGTAGCATCTACTCCTATTTAGTTTGCTAGCTATGCTATTTTGAAAGGTTTGAAAATTCTTCTCTATGCATTCAAGTCACACTATTATTGGAGAAATATCAAATATATTGAATGATTTCAGCAAATTCACAAGGTCCATAAGAAAGGATGAGTACTTCTTGATTAAAATCTTGATATGCTTATAGATGCTACTCCTACTAACTCGAAAATATGGGCACATGCTATTCAACTGGAGATATTATATGTTTAACATCATATGTGCAAGAATTGTTGAGTTTATGTAGATTGAAATCAAGACAAGCTTGAGTACGAAGTTTAAATCGTCTTCTCGAATTTCAAAGAGCAAATAATGATGAAGATGATACTGTTACAATGAAAATAGAAGTGAAACATCCCATTTAGCACATCAAAGCAGTGATATTAGCACCAAGAGTGAAACATCCGCACAAAGATCATGACACAGCAATAGTGAAAGTTAAAACAGAGAGCCGACGCGAAGATGTTTCGAATGGTGAAAATATGTGAATCCCGATGAAAGCTATTCATAAGAACTATCATGATGATAGGGGGAGCAAAATAAAGGATTGTGCAACAAGAGGAAAGATGCAAAGGCGAAAAATCATCATATCAAGAAACATCACATGAAGAAAGAGCAAAGATGAGGTATGGACAAATATTTATGGACTTGAGCTGATTTCAGCCCGGATCTTGATTATCATCTTTGAAGATGGAAGAAGCAATTGCACAAGGAACTTTGTAAGTTCTACTTAGTATGGTTAGTACATCTTCTATATATCGTGCTCCTTATCATTTAATGATGATTATTCATGATATGTGCGAACAAAGATGATATTCTCTGCGTGTGAATGATGATGGTATGCTTGAGGATAATGACTTTAAGATGTGATAGCATCAAGGCAAGGGAGTAAAAGTATTCTTGCTAATGTTTATATCGGTTAAACATGTTGTCTCTCAATATTTGTGTTTAGCTAGAATTTCATGATAAATGATTTTATATGTCATCTCTTACGTGATTATCATGAATTCTGGTTGTCTTTATTATTCATTGATGAATATCATATTGAGACTCGAAATTTACTAGTGCAAATTGTCTAAAATATTCTCACACTGCAGATCTTTGTGTTCCCTTCGCAATATCATGCTTTTTACTATGACAAAAAGGGAAAGGGTTACTGTGATTGTATGCATCTATATTCCTTGAGATATACTTGTTGATGCATCCGATATTTAATACACTAAACACAAGCTTCATTGCACATCTTTTCTATTCGCACGAGCATGTCAAATAGGACAAAGGTATATCTCGTGTGAAAATGAGCTGAATTGCAAATACCTTGTTAGCGCCTTTTTGATTGTGACAAAAAGGGGGAGAGATTTGATAAATATGCATATATGTTTGGAGGAGTATTAGTTCGCATGACGAATATCCATTCCTATTATAAATTCATGTGACTAAGTGCTCTATGTAGAAACATGAGCTGTTGACAATTCCTATTTTTTTTTTCTCATAATGTTTCGCTTGCTATCTCCTATTTATTCATTGAATATCATGATATTTGGAGATTGCATTATATACTTATTATGCCTTGACTGAATTCGAATTTTTGGCAAAGATAAGTAAATGTGTTTACATTTCACACACTCAAATTCCATATCCTTAATTGCATGTTAAACATTTGCATATACAGAGATTGTTTTGTCATCATCAAAAAGGGAGAGATTGTTGGGAATGTCATCAATGTGGTGATTATTGAAAAATCCCCAATCTTGTTTTAATGATAATAAAAACAATAAAAAAAACTACTAATGTGTGCACTTACCGAGTATATCAAGGTTATATATGCACAAGCCGAAATGCAAATGTTGAGATAAAGAGCACCAGAGCTTCCTCGGATAAAGATCTTCTCTCGCCAATATTTGGAGTGCTCGCCGATCTCTAAGGTGAACCAGATATTAGGTGATGAAGATGTCTACAAGCCGGAAGGATCTTGAGATGAGATGAACACTTGTAATGACATGAATCTAGGTGAACAAGTCAAGAAGGATAGGAAAGTGTAAATTCTTGCGGAAGAAATCCCGTCACCCTTCTACTAAGTCCTAGAAACGTCCCAAGTCGGATAGATGCTACATCCGTAAGAAGAAAGGCCACTTCGCCAAGAAATGTCCTCGAGTGCGAAGAAACAAGGGAGTTATATGATCCACATCATATCACAGAGCACTAGAGTTTCCCTCAGTGATGAAGACATAGAGTCTGTTTTCTCTATCGAAGATGAACCTTCATCCAAAACTCTATGTGTTGTCAAGGCCTACTCTTTTGACTTAGATACATCTCTCGAAGAAATCTTCTCCTTTTTCCCCATCACGAGACTCCTTTCGAGTTCATTCTCCTGTTTCCCATCCCCCTTACTTTCCGGTTCGATTTTCCCATCCGAAAATGACAAACCCATCCAAGCCATAGCTCTCATTGATACCTTGGTGCCGCAGCCTCCCTCATAGACATTAAGGTCCTACCAAGCCAATACTGGATGCCTTACACAAGGTATTTCCGACCGCTTCGGAGATACTTTTTCCACAAAGGTTCGCATAGAAATCAATTACCATCCAGATTTTTCCCGAGTGCTCCGTCACCACAAAAATTCTTGGATGTCCTTCACATGACAAAGACCTTATTATTGGTTGGGATATTCTGTCTCAACTTCCACAACTTAAAGTCAACCCGGATAGGTTACGGTTCAAAAGCCAATTTAAAGAGTTTGTTGAAATTCGGAGGTTGTTTGTCATTCAGCCCGAAATCCTTGATCCCATTACTCAAACACTCCTCTCCTGTTGTGTAGAATCTCATGATCGGTTTTCAAAAATTTTTCCTAAACCTCTTTGGACAAATCCCGAATATTTCATCAAACTCCCATTCAAGAAAAATGAGGATGTTAGTCCTACAAAAGCCGATCACTCGGGTATGAACCCGTAACACCTCTCTTTAGCCCAAAAAGAATGTGCTTGAACTGTTATCACAAGGTCTCATAGAACCTTCGATCCCAATGGGCATGTGAAGCTTTTTACGTAAACAAAAGAGCTGAACAAAATCGAGGCAAGTTACGGTTAGTCATCAACTACCGGTTTCTCTAAGATGATAAGTTCCCACCGCCACACAAGAACTCTTTATTTTCTAGCCTTGCTCAAGCAAAGATTTATTCAAAATTTGATCTTAAAACAGGCTTCGCGGGTTAGGAATAGATCGAGCGAGATAGGCCAAAAATAGGATTTTACATTCCAAACCAACATTTTCGGTGGAAAGTTCTCCCTTTTGGACTTAAAACTGCTCATTCCTTGTTTCAAAAAACAATGTGCAAAATCTTCCAACCTATCCTTTCTAATGCCCGGATCTATATCGATGATATCGTCCTCTACTCCCTAGATGAAGAATCTCATGAAAAGCTTCTTGTTCAATTTGCTGAAATTATCAAAACCCATGGCATTATGCTTTCCCGGAAAAAGATGATTTTAGCCCGAAAGAAATTGAGTTCCTTGATATGCATCTTAAAAATGGAACTCACTGTCCAGGACCCCATATTGCAAAAGACTTACAAAAATTTCTAGATGAAAATCTTTTTGTCAATCAAGTCCAATCTTTCCTCGGAATTGTGAATTACCTCGGGGATTTTGTGCCTAAAATCTCGAAGGTCTTGCACCCACTTCAAAGAATGCTCAAGAAAGATGCACCACCATAAGGACCAAAATAGACAGATGCAATCAAAAGTCTCAAATAGACCCTACGAATTTGCCCCCACCGTAAATCCCTTCAAATGGAAAAAGAGTGTTGCAAACCGATGCAAGTGACAAATCTTGGGCTACTATTCTCTTGGAAGAATCCCCCGGTAAGCGTAGAATTTGTGCTTACAAGAGTGGTAGGTTCACAAATGCATAAATGCATTACCACTCAACCTTCAAAGAAATTCTTGCGGTGAAATATGGGATTAAAAAATTTGAGTTTCATTTGATTGGCCACCATTTCCTCGTGGAAATGGATATGTCCTCATTCTCTCAAATGCTGAAATTCAAGCGAAACAAATTTCCTATCCTCAACTTTTGCGTTGGGCGGAATGGTTCTCAAAATACTCCTTTGAAACCAAGCATATATTTGGAAATAAAAATGTTTTAGCTGATTTTCTGTCCGGACCGAAAAGAACCCACAACCTCCATAAACATGTTCATCGGAAAAGAATTCTCTAGTTCTTTTCGAACAATCAATATGAGGGAATACCAATGGCCTTCTCATCGGTATCCTCCGGATATCCCATAATACCTCCGTAGAAATCAACTCATAGAAAACCTCTCAACCCTGTTTTAGAATTACCATTATCTAGTCTTTAGATACTATGGTGGATTAATCTTGAGACCAGGACTCAATTATGATTATTCATTCATTCATCCATTACGATGGTCTTCAACTCTTGCATTCCAAAAGACTTGAAATGGATGTTTTGGTTTATGTTTCATTTGTATCATGTGGCTATAGAATTCCTAGTAGATGAAATTGTTAAAGTTTTATTTGAATTACTCTTTGGGAACTATAGAAGCTATGATAAGAATACATGATGGATATCCTCACATGGTTCCAGCCACTTCGGGCTTGGAGAGATCCGTTTAGAAGACAGAGACAAGTCGGAAGACCTGAGCACTGTAAGGCATACGATCATGATTTTTCACCATCCATGATTTTTCGTAGGACCGATCGGAGATAGAAGAAATGATGCTTTGCTCAAGTCGGGACCACCGCTTTTAAGCCAAATATACATGACCAAGTGTTTCGTATCCATCGGATATTACCCATGACTATTTTTGAAATACCTCAAGAATACGGGGAACTTCAGCGGATACTTTGCTAAGAAAACAAAGTGATTCTCCTAGAGATCTAGCCTTATCACTCTGCAAGTTACTCATGGGACACACTCATAATTCACCCTAGTACATTTGATGCTCTTGAAGAATTTCATCGGAACCAACCAGGATCCTCACTGGATACCGAAGCCCAAGGCTCTCAAGACCCGTGGGGTGGACCACTATCTCAAGATCCATATGACTATCCTCGCCTAGTGATGCCAACAAGGGATATTCCATCCTCCTCTCGGGATATACCGTCCGGTTCGTATAGGATCCACGATGATCCGGACCAGCACGAAAAAAATATGAGTACGAACAGGAACAATTATTGCGTGCCTACAAACAGCAAAAGGATGGTCTTGACAACTTTGACTCGAATGATGCCAACCACTATCCATCCTAAATTGACCGTCCTTCGATGCTCATAAGATGTTGTCCTTGCAGACCCCTCCATGTTTCGCGTGCATGAATTGTCCCGTCCGAATGTTGCTATCTTTTCTCGTCCGGCATGTCTCAAAAAGACGTGAATGTTTGAATAATTGGCCTCCTTTGGTCGAGTTGTACAAAGTTAGGAGTGCTTGTGTCAATTGTGCAATTATGCATGTCGGATCTCAATTATAGAGAATCCAAGGCTAGTTGTCGTGTTGGGATAGTTATCGTGTTGTTTGAATCGGCCTATAAAAGCCAGCTTATGTAATGTTTTGGGGGCAAACTAAGCCTCCTAAGAAATAAAGATGTGTACTTCCATGATGAGTTTCTAAAATCCTTCTCTCTTCTTTTCGAGCGAGAATCCTTTAGTTTCGAGAATGTTTCGTTAGCTTATTAGCACGACCGGTTCAAGTATGCTCTCCACTTGCCACGAATAATACATTCTCCTAGATCCGAGATAGTATGATTGAATATCGAAGAGTCGGACTCCGCCTTAGGCCTTAAGCCTCGACGTTTTTTGTCCGGACTATCTCTTGATCACTCTTGAATGTGTTAGTGGATCCCTGTGGATCGAAATTCGATAGATCAAAGAATTAGTTTCAAGAACAAGGTCCGGAATGAAAAGCGGTCCCCTAAGAATGGCCATGTGAATGAGAGATTGGGGATAGCATACCTATTTGAGATCTTGGCTTGCTTCGGCTCCTTTTTTGGTATCGAGCCAATGTCATCAAAGAATAGGCTAAAATTATCATTCGAGCAAAGGCCTACAAAGAAGAGAAGAACTTTTTATACTCATGGAATCCTCTAAAACTACTTCACCCATACTGACTCACTTCCCGACTCTCTCTTGCTCCTCCTCCCGAACAACGAAAATCTATAGCTTCTAAAATTAATTATCTTTATGAGGTTGCCTTCTCGAAGATAGTAAGATCTCCGAAACCCAGCTACCACTCAAAAATACATACTCTACTTTCACTAAATCCTCACCTTTCTCACCCATCAAATCCATCAAACACCCCATTCGGCATACTCCTCGTTCTATTAAGGAATATGTCCGATCCTCCAAGTTTGATCAACACCATATTCTCGCTACTCAACGAGAACAGTTCGTGACCCTCCAAATCCCTCCGAATTTCCTCTCCAATAGATCCAACAAGGATTTACCCATCTTCACTTTGGAGCCGGTTGCCTAGCCTTCTCATTTCATGGTCGTAAAGGCTTACCCGTAGTGGCTAGAATTGCTCTGTTGGATACAAGATTCTTGGACTATCAGCATGCGTGCATTGGCACCATTCATACTACTCTAAATGCGGGCATAGTCTTTGTTACCTTGTTCCTAAATTTTAACATGGCCCTGGCGATCCGGGATTATTATGCGCTTTGACGGTCCAACCTACAAATTACAAGGGCACCTTAAACCCCTAATTCATTAGCTGCCACTCTTCACTATCAAATGGTCTATCTAGTTCAAAATCATGCAATTGATTTAAACTTTCCCACTTGAGATGATGCTCTTATCATCTCAATAGATCATAACCAAACTTCATGTGTCCATGTCCCTCGACGGATCTCTAGAGATCAACTTGTCAAGCTCTTTCCTAATAGTTGGGTAACCAACTATGAAAAGCTCCACCAAAATGTGAGACCAATCCAGTCTTCCGAACCACAATTCACAAAGAAAAAAGATGGTACTATTACCATCAAATTTGCGAAAGAAAAGGAAGACTCTCCGTCTACTTTCCCTTCATTCCCCACTATCCTGTGTTTCACTCCGTGCCCCACTAAAACAATTAGTATGGAAGATCAAATGTGCCAAGGATTACAATGATCCATTTTGTTTGGGACACAAGAAGAAGAGTCATTTCAGAAAATTCTCCTTTGTTAAAAGACGCAAAGGCAAAAGCAAAGGAAAGTAAAAATTCGATAGCTTGGATAGACAAAGATCGGGTGAACAGTAGATGAACCTGGTGATGGTGAACAAGCCTAGAACTGTGATATTCGATAAAGCTTGGAAGGACTTGGTAATGATGAACAAGCTTAGAACTATGATATTCGGTAAAGCTTGGAAGGACCATGAAGATGAACAACTTGGTGGAGTCGAAGTTGCCAATATGCTTAGAAGGACCGGAAGCAAGATCGAGTGCACCAGATTATTATTGGAGTAGCAGATCTTTTGACAAAGATGAGCTATTTTTATGGATCGTGTGGAAGATCGGGTAAATAGTATCAACAGACCAGTAAAAGTCTAGACATCCCGATTATGGGTAAGAGATAGTACGGATATTTGGTTCTAGAAGGTCTTGGGAGCTTGATCAATTGACCGGATCTTTGGTCCTGAAGAAAACATGGTGGATGCAAAGATTGTGGTGATATCAATGACCTAAGTTCGGCGAAGACTAAGTACAAGTAAGAGGATCTTGACAAGGAGGAGAACAAGTCAAAGATGATAGTATGCTCATAATGACTTGGAGGTACCATAGTCTATCTTTCATCAAGGTGACGTCTTTAGATGCGAGAGATACTCAAGAGGTTCATTGGATAATTAATCACAAGTCACTCCCACGATTTTTCAATAAACAGGACCAACGAACCAAAAGATCAAGTGTGACAATGTTTTTGTCGACATCGGGTTTGGTGTCGTTTTATCAATGAACACGCGTGTGGATATTTCGTTGGAAAGAATATAGCTGTTGGTGGGTGAAAGATCCGTGAGAGAAAGATCAAAAACTCTATCGAGTATAATATAGCCATTGCAATCCGTCGGCTTTTGCGAGAATAGTGTCGGCTGAGATGTTTTAGAACAGAGTCAAAAGCTGCAGCTCCAATAGTTCCAATGGATCTTTAACGACTAGTTGGGCTTTGCAAACTCCTTCAATAGGAAGATCGAAGATATTTATATGATGGAAGACCTTCTAGGCCAAATGTTAGAGAGAGAGAGAGAGAGAGCCTAATGTAAAACACATACTTACTATGAGTGAGATTTCTCTCGCTATGTTTTGGCTTTTCTAAAAGATCTTCTCTAGTAATCTTTCGCCTTGTAATCGTGCAATAGTCAAGTGTATAACCCCGAGTAGTGTGGCTGATCCTAGATAGTGTAATATATCGGTAAAGATCAGCACATATCATTTGTAATTTATGAGGCAATTTACTAGTGCATTCTAGCCCGTATTGTAGCTGTTAGTCTTGAGAGTGGACGTAGGCTTGAGGATAAAGCCGAACCACTACATATCAATTTGCAAATCTTCTACCTCTTCTTTATCATTCGTAAACATCATCATCGGTCAAATAGCGGCACAACCTCGATGCAATATGTCTTCGTTGATGTTTAATCGGATGCTTGTTGTGTGCTTTGGTTTCTCGTAATCTTTATATACTTGCACACACAATCAGCTCAAAGTTATTTGAAATATATGTCGACTCGATGTTTGCGATGTTTTCGCAAATGTGTGCTTGCACCTTACTTGGTCTTTCATTCAATCTTGCATACATTCAAAAAATATTTTGTAAAACATCTACTTACCAATCTTTTTTTATATCACCTCTTGTTTTGTGTGCTCCTATTCCTCATGATCTTCATAACCTTTAGAACACATTCTTCTCATGGTAGTTTAAAAATCTATTGACCGGATCTTTTCAATATCTCTGCAGAGATGTTTGATCCAATGTTTGAAAATGAGCCTATTTTATTCCGTAAATATTTTTCAAAGTTTTCAAACAACCTATTCACCCCCTTTAGGTTATATTGTTAGCCCCAATATAGATCACTTCCGGATGCTTGGATGACCGTGAAAACCTCGGTCAGAAACCATGCGAGTTCAACCCATCACATGGACGAACTCATAAGCACTGTGATGTCATATGAGGTTGAAGGTGTGAACAAGCAAAATCTCGCCAATGATAAGAAAATAGTTGCATTTAATGCTAAGGATGAAAATGCGGGAGGTGAGGCATCTGCTAAAGAAGATGACGATGCCGAGATGGCACTATTTCGAAGAGATTCAAAAATCTCATGAAGAAAGCCGGCAACTTCGAAGTAAAAAAAATTCAAGATTTTCGGAAGAGAAGAAATCTTTCGGAGGAAAAGAATAAACCAAAGGTAAGGACATTATCTATTTTGAATGCATGAAGTCGGGACATGTAAAACCAAATTGTCCTCTCCTGAAGAAAAGAGGTGGAAGGTTCGAAAAGAAGAAACAATCGCTCAAAGAAGAAACATGGAATGATGCCAAAAGTGAGTCACGCAATGGCGACAAAGAAAATCTCCGCCTCATAACTTAAGGGAAGATGAAGATGAGGTAAATGACTTTAAACTTTCCTATGAGGAAATGCAAGAGTTTTTTAAGGAAATATTTTTAGAGCACAAAAAGGGTACAAAAAGGATTTCAGAACTGAAAAATAAAGTTTTGAAACTCATGGAACAAAACCTTTCTTAAAAAGATGAGCTTGAGAAACGGCATAAAGATCTGGTCAACTCTCAAGGTGAATACGACTCTCTGCAGAAAGAAAGCAAATCTTTGAAGGAAGATATTTCAAAACTCAGCACGAACTTCTCCTTTAGTTCAAAAACTTTGCAGCACATTCTTTCTATTCAAGTTCCTCTTTACAATAAGTTTGGTCTTGGACGTGAAAGGAAACATGAAGAGAATAATCCTTTTATGGATGTCAAAACACGTTTGAAACAAAAACCGCATCTTTGGTTTTACAAAGATCACTATGCACAACAATTCACTAGATCTACTAACAAGCAATTCAATTGCTCTATTTGCAATGAATCTGGTCATAACAAGCAGGCATGTCCAGTTGAGCAAATGAAGATAAAAAAGATCTACTAGAGATATGATACTAGTCCGAAGACTAACACCAAAGGACCCAAGTTTGTGTGGGTACCAAGAAAAAATGTTCATCAATCTCAAGAAGTAGATACTTTTTTGCGGGTTATATTAAAGAAAAATAAATAGTACCTGGATGTGGATGCTCACGCTACATGATAGGAGAAAGAAAAATTTTCATCAATGTCAAATAGGTGGACGGTAGAAATGTCACATTTGGAGGAAAAGGAAAAGAAAAAATCATTGGTCTTGAAAATGTCAAGTTGGGAAACCCGATTATTGAAGGTGTTTCATTAGTCCAAGGGCTTAGATACAATCTTCTTAGCATTAGCCAACTTTGCGATAAAGGATACAAGATCAGCTTCAAGAAAACATATGCACCGGAACCAGACCAAGACCTAACACAATCTTTTATAGGAAAAAGGCATCATGATATATACTTGTGAATGTTGAACCCGATGAAATGCAGTGCTTGATGTCCATCAAGGAGGAATGTGATCTATGGCACAAGAAGCTAGGCCATGTCAACATAAAGCACATCTCCAAGATTACATCAAAAGATCTTGTACGTGGTCTACTAAAGATCAACTATGGAAAATGTGATTCTTGCAATGCTTGTTCCTTGGGAAAATAGGTCGGATCATCTTTCAACTCTATCAACAATATTGCTACTAATAGACCTCTGCAATTGCTTTGGATATGGATTTGTTTGGTCCTACTTTTGTACCGCAAGTCTAGGAGGTAGTAATCTTGCCCGGTAATTATTGATGATTATTCACGTTTCCCTTGGGTTATATTCCTATCTCACAAGCATAAAGTCTGTTCATTCCTTTGAGAAATTTGCTAAAAAAGTGCGAACGAAAAGGATATAGGATCACAACGATCAAAATAGATCATGGAGGAGAATTCCAAAATCAAAGCTTTGCGAGATCTTTGTGAGAACAAAATTTAGCATAACATCTCCATACCTTATACTCCTCAACGGAATGGGGTTGCAGAAAGAAGGAATCGAGCTCTACATGAGATAGCCAAAACCATGATGATTGAAAGCGGAGTTCCCTACTTTTTGGGTTAGCCGTTGCTACAACGTCATACATCATGAAAAGAGCACTTCTCATACCAATTCTAGAAAAAATGACCCACGAGCTATTTAAAGGAAGAAAGCCAATTCTTTCATACTTTCATGTCTTCGGATGCAAATGCTATATCCTCAAGAATGCGAATGATGACATTGGGAAGTTTGATGCGAAATTAAGTGAAGGTATCTTTCTTGGCTATTCTACAAATAGCAAAGCTTAACATATGTTTAATAAAGATTCGCAGGTTGTTGAAGAAACAATAAACGTCAAATTCAAAGATGAGTTGAAAGGCATTCAACGAGAAGAACAGGAGGCGGATTTCCAAATATCCGCTCCAATTGCCTGTTCAATAATCACAAGCAACAACAATCGGCTGCCAATCCTTCAAATACAAATCAATTGCCTAAGGATTGGAAGTTTAAGACTAATCATCCAAAAGATCAAGTCATTGGGGAGATAGACAAAAGAATCAAGAGGAGATCCTCAATCAAAGATATGATGAACTCCCTAGCCTTAATCTCTCAAATTGAGCCGAAAATAGTAGATGAAGTTATCATTAATGAAAGCGGGGATTGAAGCCATGCAAGATGAGCTTCGACGGTTCGCCATCAATGATGTCGGGATTTTGTCCTTCGGCCAAAAGATCAGCAAATCATTAGCACGAAATTGGAGTTACGCAACAAAATGGACGACAAAGGCAATGTGCTAAGAAACAAGGCCAGGTTAGGAGCTAAAGGTTACTCACATGAGGAAGGCATAGATTATGGTGAAACATATGCTCATGTTGCTAGGTTTGGAGTTATTCGACTTTTACTTGCTTATACATGTCATTATGATTTTACCTTATACCAAATGGATGTTAAAAGTGCCTTTCTAAATAGCCACATCAAAGAAATGGTGTTTGTTGAGCAACCACCAAGTTTTGAAGATCATTTACAATCGGATGATGTCTATCAATTGAAGAAGATTCTTTATGGTCTCAAACAAGCCCCTAGAGCACGAAAGATTGAGTTCTTTCCTTCTTAAGCATAACTTCGAAAAAGGTAAAGTTGATACTACCTTATTTATCAAGAAAAAAGGTAAAAACATCTTGTTAGTTCAGATTTATATTGATGACATAACTAATGAGAATCTTTGCAAGGAGTTTGCCAAAGCTATGATAAACGTGTTCGAAATGAGCATGACGGAAGAGATGAATTTCTTCATCGGACTTCAAATAAAGCAAACAAGAGCTGGAACATTCATCCATCAAGAAAAGTATGCAAAAGATCCGGTAAAAAGATTCGATTTGGAAGGATGCAAATTCATCGAAACACCTAGGCAAAGATCTATCAAACTGGACAAGGATGAAAAAGGTACGTCCATTGATTCCAAACTATACAAAAACATGATTGGATCCTTGTTATACTTGATCGCTTCTTGACTGGATATATTGTTTCCCGTATGTTTATGTGCACGATTTCAATCAAATCCAAAGGAATCACATATTACGATTGTCAAAAGGATTATAAGGTATATAAGGTATGTGGCATCCTCGCTCAAAATAGGGTTATGGTATCCAAAAGCGTCAAGTTTTGATCTTTTGGGGTACTCAAATGCCGATTATGCAAGATGTAAGATTGATCGTAAGAGTACATCAAGTACATGTCAAATGATGGGAAACATGTTGATATCATGGTTTTCAAAGAAGCAAAACTCAGTTGCTCTTTCAACCATTGAGGCTGAGTACATTGCGCTAGGGAGCTATTGTGCACAACATCTTTGGATGAAATAGCAACTTGGTGACTTTGAGGAATAAATGATCAATATTCTTATTTGTTGTGACAATACGAGTGCTACAAACCGACTAGGAATCATATATTGCATTCAAGAGCAAAACACATTGAGGTAAAGCACCAATTCATTAGAGATCATGTGAACAGCGGTAATGTGAGCATACACTTCGTCGATTCAAAACATCAGCTGGTTGACATATTCACGAAGCCTCCGGACAAGCAATCATTGGAATTTATCAAAGGAGAATTGGGAATTTCCGAGGTGACGAGTCCAAAAGGCAAAAGATTCGCAGACCTCGAAAAGATTAGGTAACTAGATCTCTCGCATCGTTAAACATCATTTACACCTAATCTTCTTGGAAAAATTACCGTCACAAAGTGCCTCGGGAAACGTATGATTTGCCTGTTCGACGAAATATCCGCCATGCGATTTGATGCGATTTTTTCCTACCCGTTACACTTATCCTCTTGTTTTGCATTTATTTCCTTTAATTTTTTTTTTACTTATTACCGATACTTTTGTGTCAAACATGTGTGCATGTGTCCCTATTTAACCGGACCACCTTCACCCTCTATCACCCATTTACTCTTCAACCGCCTCACTTCCTTTCTTTAAAAAGCAACAACCCTTGCCTACTTTTTTTTTCTTCCACTTAATCTTTCACTTCTCTCTCTTCAAACCTTTCTCTCAATCTTTTTCCATGGCCCCTCAAAGATCGACCGGATCCACGAGAGGAAAGGGAAAGGCTACTAATCTCTCCAATATCGACCTCATAGAAACTCCGGATGTTTTTGTTCCAAGTGGTCAAACAGGAGGAGAACCGGGTAGTTTCGTATCTGCAAGTACAACATCGCAGATGGAGATAGCTTCACCTCTTGCTAAAATGCCTCGGTCAATGGTTGCGAAAACAGGAGCCGAGAGCTCTGTCGTTCCTCCACTCGGAATTGGTCTTACCAAAGGAAGGATTAACTCTTCCACCAACGCCGATCAAATCTCAAGAAGATTTTGATGCTTTGTTCGTAACTACACTAGAGATACTCGGACCCAAGCCAAAGGTTGTAATTGAAAAGGAGGTTGAAGCACCGTCTACTCAAGCCGTCCCCGATTCTCTGTTGTAGGATCCTCTCGTAGATGCTCTTAATATTCTAGTCAAAAGGTCGCCCAAGAAGTCGACAACTAAAGAAGTAGCTGAACCTCTAAAGGAACTTGAGGAAACAAGTCCACCTAAAGAAATATGCGATGGAATCCCCGCACCATAGATAAATCTGTCCGCTCTTGATCTCCTAGAATCTTAGATCCAAGTTGAAGAGCAAGTCGAGGTTAGTGAAGATATACTCAATACCGATGATGACACGAGTGACAAACGTCGTGAAGATGATGATGACAATGTTTTTCAAAACTTTGAGCCCATAGTTGGTTTTGAACTTGATCCAAATTTTCCAACTCACTTGTTTTTGTCAAAAGAGCACAAAGAATCTTGGAAAACTTTCTCTCTTCGCACCCTGATTTTTCCTCGTCTTGTTGATTTTGAGTATCTCAATTCTCACGGAATCTTCTTGACTGAAGTTTTAGAAAAACACAAGCTTATAGAACTCTGCACAATGGAAGATCCCTCTTGCCCAAACGAAATCACAATATTTTACTCAAACTTGCATTTTCCGGATCTCCACTATTTGATTTTCACTTTCGAAAACAAGAATTATACCATTACAGGTGAGGAATTAGGTAAAATTCTCCATACCAACTTCCTTCCTTATAGGACACACCGGAAATTTCTTCCAATGAGGCTTACGGATTTATACTTGAGACCCCAAACTTTACCCGAGATTTTAGAGAGATTGTGCCAATAAATATTTTACCCCTCAAAGTGAATTTTCTTGAGAAAATCTTGACTCTCAACCTGCGTCCCAAGTCCTTGTCCTCTAATGATGTATCTCGATTCGAGGCCCAAGTGCTTTGGGCCCCGCTCACCGGTTTTCCAATCTCAATTCCGCACCTCATCATATTGCACATGCTACGGATGGTGAAAAGAAAAACAGGAGGTCTCGCCCTATGGAGCACTAATCGAACGGATTTTCAAGAAGAAGGGGATTGATGTTTCTCGAGTCTCCAAGGAGCACCTAACTCGGATTATCATTGGGAAGAAGACACTAGAAAAGATTATGTTAAGGCGTACTCCCGAAGGATAGATGAACTCAAAGGATGAGTTAGTGAAGATTGGCCACGGTGATGATGAGCGAGCTAGAGAATTGCTAAAGAAAAGGTATCCCGAACAACCTATGACCGGGACCAAGCGAGAGAGGCAAGACGGTGGTCGCTCGCATCACTCTCGCCCCGAAAAACATCAATTTCAACGGGACCATCTGCTTCGTGTCTTCGGATGTCATGTTTAGTGTTCAAGCCGACGTTAAGAAGTTGAAGACGACCATAGCAAATATCATGAAGTATCCGGTCAAGTTGGAATGGACCATCATAAGCTTGGATTGTTACAACCCATCAACACCCTTCTTGATCCATCTTCCTCACCACCCTCTCAAAAACGAAAGCGCCCGAGCACAAAATGAGCACACCAACTGCTTGCTCTTGTTACTACCTATTTATGATGTTTTATGGTTTTAAAGATGTTTTTATGCCGCATTTTAGGTGCTCCCGTTGTTGCACCCTGTCCTGTTTCAAATGAAGTGAAGTTATTAGTATCCCGTGTATTACTTTTTTGAACTACTTTTATTTTTGTTGATGACAAAAAGGGGAGAGTTATATCCTCTATGTGAAAACAGGAAGTGCTAAATTCGAAAACAAGAGAAATATGTAAAACAGAGGGAGCCAATAACAAAACCAAAGGCGAGAAAACCTTTAAGCCTATAAAACAGGAGGAGCTAAGGCAAAAATGCCTAAGGGTTTAAGTTTTTCAAGATACTTATACTTGAACTGTTTATCTTTGAAAAACATCTTGAAATTGCAACTGCTTAGCTTGATCAATATCTTTTCAAATCAAAAGGTCGGCTTAGTCGGTCTTTTCTCCAGTTTCGGTTCCAAATCTTTTTGGAGAAAACATTATCTCGCAAATGCGTCTTCAATACGAAACACTAGCTATGTAGATATTTATTTATTGCACCATATAAAAAATGCTCTCACACTACATCTACGGGATAGTTTTGTTATCATAAAAAATGAGGAGATTGTTGGAGAAACATCTCATAAAATATTTTGATGATTTCCAAACTATCCTTAGGTACTTTATTTACCTTTGATGTGCAGATTTTTATTGCATAAGGCAAAAGATCACCAAATAGCCATCTGGTAAAAATCGCGTGCGGATCGAAGCGGTTTCATGGAAACAGCGGCGAGACTCTCAAAAGATCTCGGTCACCGAATGTTTGATATTGATACTTGAAAGATCATGTGAAATTAGGAGTATAAAATGCCAACATGCCAATGTTTCGAAAAGATCCCTGAAGTTGCTCACATGTCTTGGAAATAGCCAACGGGAGGATTTCTTCTTTCTCGAGAACAGTTCTACGGCGTGTCGGAGGATCTACAGAGCTGTCGGGGAGAAAAAAGCGGGTCGGCGCCTATTTTAGGAAAGACTCGTCGACGATGCGAAAGTGATCCCAACGCACCGCAAATCTATCACTTTAATCTCCAATGGCTCTTTTGCTCCTCCAGAGATGCTCCAATGGTTACTTTGCCAAGGCTTATATAAGAAGAAGGTCCGATAGACCAAGAAAAAAAAAGAAACCACTTGAGCTGATTGTATATCCTATTAAGTGCTATAGACGTGTGTTCTAGTTAAAAAGACTTGTGTGAAAGATCTTGTGATCTATCGTTGCCCGTAATCGTGCATAGACAAGTGTACTTCTAAGAGTGGTGAGGCGGTATCTTGATAGTGTGATTTATCCCGTGAAAGATCGGCTCACTTACTATTTGTAACTTGTGAGGTAGATTACTAGTGCATTCCGGCCCGAGTTGTGGTTGTTAGTTGTGTGGAGTGGACGTAGGCTTGGTGTAAGTCAAACCACTATATATTTAGTATGTTGATATCTTCTTGCTCATATCCCCGCTTACATCATCTCGGTTACTATTTGGAAAAATATTTGTTCACTCGATCTTTTTCAATTCACCTTTGATTTTTCGTAAAATTTGAAAAAGTCTCCGAACAATCTATTTACCCCCATTTTAGGTTGCATAGTCGGTCCCAACACATCTTTGGGAAGCAATGGTGGATTAAGTTTACTACAAGTATTCATTCAACTAAGCAACTAGTTAAGTATATTCATTCACATGTCCGGAGTCCGTTTCCGATTCCTTCGAAAGGAGGTGCTCAATATATGTTGACTTTTATCAACGACTACTCTAGGAAGATATGGGTATATTTTCTAAAGCACAAATCCGATATGTTTGATCAATTCAAGAAATTTAAGGCATTGATTGAGCAAGCAGTTAAATAAACAAATCAAGTGATAATGACATGGAGTTACGTGGTAAATATTTTACCAATTTTTGTAAGAGATGAAATTGTGAGACACTTTGTACAAGACTTGGGACACCACAAAAAATGGCGATGCGAACGGAAAAGCGGTAACTTTACTTGAGTGGGCTTAGAGCATGCTTTCGCATCTTTGGAATAGGTAAGAAATTTTGGGTCAAGCAGTGAATATGGCATGTTACCTGGTTAATCGTTCTCCATCATCCGCTACATAGTGGAAGACTCTAGAGGAAGTATGGTCGGGAAACTTGTTGATTGCTTCGGATTACAAGTATTTGGATGTCTTGCGTATGCTCATGTGAGTGATGGCAAGCTTGAGCCGAGGTTGAAAAAGTGAATATTTCCGGGTTATGTACATGGGGTGAAAGGTTGACGGTTGTGGTTCAACAATCTTAGAAAACTCAATTTTCTAATCAGCAGAGAAATGATTTTCAACGAGACTACAATGCTTCGACAAAGGAATTCCGAGACACTACTAACCGAACAAACAAATCATGGTATCAATAGTGAGGTGAAGCTTCCGGTGGAAACTTTGGGGACCTTAGAGGAAATAGAGGTAGAGATTGTAGATGAGGCCGTAATTCCTAAAGTCGGTGATAGTGAATAACTAGCATAGCCGCAATGCACTATAGCCAAGGGCGGATAGCAAAAGCAAATTAAACCATCAATACATTATGGTTATACATATATTACTTAAGCTTTGATCGTAGGTGACGAGTTGGAGACGGATGAGCCTTCATCTTACTCGAGACAATGGCTAGTTGTGAGTTGTCGCGGTGGCTAAGGAGCTATGAGTAAGGAGATGGAATTGCTCCATCGAAATTAAACATGCGAGCTAGTTAAAGTACCTAAGAGCCGGAAGATTATTGGAAGTAAATGGGTCTATAAAAGGAAAGAGGGCATTCTCGATGTCAATGTAACAAGGTATGAGGCGAGATTTGTTCCGAAGGTGTATACATAATGCGAGGGCATTAACTACAATGAGATGTTCTCTCTTGTAGTAAGATATACTTCTATTATGTGTTTTACTTGCTTTAGTTGCTACATAGGATCTCGAGTTGAGCAGCTTGATGTGAAAACGGCGTTTCTTTACGGTGAATTAGAGGAGCAGTTTTGCATGAGGTAGCTAGAGGGATATGCTATTCCGGATAAAGAAGACCATGTTTGTTTACTAAAGAAAACTTTGTATGGGTCTGTAACAATCTCTCGGATAGTGGTATAAGCATTTTGATAGTTTCATGGCTAGTCGGGACTATTCGTAAAGTCAAACGGATAGCTATTTTTACTTTAGAAGACTGAATGATGAGTCTTTGATATATCTCGCTATTATATGTTGATGACAAGTTGATAGCGATTAAGAATATGTCCGATATTGATGTGCTAAAGAGGTAGTTGAGTCTTGAATTTGAGATGAAAGATTTAAGTCTTTGCAAAGAAAATATCAAGTATGGAGATTTTGCACGATATGACTACAAGAGTATTACGTCTATCTCAAAGGAAGTACATTGAGAAGATTGCTGCACGTTTTATTACGTAGTTATCGAAGTCCGTGAGTACACCATTAGCGCGAGTACTTTAAACTTTTAGATAAATTATCATGGCTGAGTAGGAGGAGGAGGAACATATGTCTCGTGTTCCTTATTCTAGTGCGGTGGGTAGTATTATGTATGCAATGGTACGCACTAAGCCCGATATTTCGCAGTTCGTGAGCGTAGTTAGTTGTTATATAAAGAATCTTGGTAAAACTCATTGGGAAGCTGTGAAATGGATCCTTATATATTTGAAGGGAACAACAACCATTAGTGTAGTGTACCGGAGGGATAGTAATGGCGGTGAGACCACTACTTATGTAGATTCGGATCATGTGGGCAATTGGATGAGTGCGAGGTTTTTAGTAGGGTACATGTTTACGTTTGCAAGTAGTATAGTTAGTCGGAAAGTGTCCTTACGGGACCATGTTGCTTTATCATCGAGCGAGGCCGAGTATATGGCACTCACCTTTATAGCGAAGGAGGCGATATGGCTAAAAGGTTTTCTCTTGAACTTTGGGTTAGAATAAAAAAGTGTTGATATACATTGTGATAATCAAGGTACGATGTATCTAGCGTATAATCCAGTTTGTCACGAGCAGATGAAGCATATCGATATCAAGTACCACTTTATCCGAGATGTCTTAGCGAATGGTAAGATTGTTGTGAAAAAGATCGTTGAAAGAGAGAACCCGGATGATATGATGATTAAGCCTATTCCTTTGGTGAAGTTCAACCTTCGCTTGAGCATTATTGTTGTCTGTAGAAAGTTAGCATCGTTTGGGGCATTGGGAGAGTCAACATAGATGATGAGCACCATTGACTTGGCTTCAAATTTCGAGTCAATATGGAGAATTGTTAATTATGTCTCGAGTTTTCTTTATATTGTGTACATAAGAGAGGCATTAGAAGACAAAACAAAGGGGCTTACATATTATATTTTTATATTTTATTGACTTGTGGGCCCAAGAATAAAAGAGAAAAGAAAGACACATAAAGCTTAGGTTTTGTTTTCTCATTCCCGATGTCATACTATAGCCACACAAGAAAATAGGCTGTAGTTGCTCGGAAGACTCTATGAAAAAGGATGACGCGAAGGAAGAAAGAGACGATATAGTGAAGTTATTTTTGGTTGCGTGCGGAGAAGTTCTAAGCATGGTGATTTTATGCTTCGTGAGTTTTACATCCACTCGAGTTTTTTTATTTATAAACACTTTAAGCGTTTGAACGATTGTAACTCCGATTCTCCGATTATAGTAAATTATTCTTCTTTGGCTCTCCTAGTAGACGTAGGTACTAAAATTCAGATCGAACCACATAAATTTTTGGTATCTATTATCGTTCCTTGTTTATTTTTTTGAGTTTTTCGCATTGACTTATTTGTAAGATCCCGTTATTCCGCATTAATTTTACAACACAAGTAGGTGAGGCTCTTAGTGTTGAGAAGTCTTTTTGGCCTCGATCGGATCCTTTTCTTAGATCATCGGCCCCTCGGGAGGTTGGCGTTTCTTCCATCTCCCTCGTTTTCTAGTCTTTCCCTTCTTGACTTCATGGTTGCACGCCTCTCGAGCTGCAACTCATTCCAAAACCAATTCCTCCCTTGCTTTGTCCATACCCATGTTGGCTTCTTGGACTTGGATCGTACCCAATCATAAGTTGGCTCGAACGGCACTGGCTCCACCTTTGGCCCCTCCAAATCTGTGTGGCCTTAACCTCGGCTTGGCCACGGGCTTCTCACTTCCACGCCTCCCGTGCACGAGTTGCGTCATGACGATGGTCTTGGTCATCGTCCACCCACGGATTTTCGGCACTATGCATTGGCATTTTTCGATTGGGGATGACAAGAGACTGGGTCCTCATCTCAATCACAGCATCAACCTTGTGCTGAAGAATTCCATTCCCAAAACAAACTGTAATCATAATATCTAGGTATCTCTACTTCCCGAGCAATGCCAATAGTTGACATGTGACTTGAACCAATGTGCCGTCGGCTCCACTCGAAATTCACCATTCATAAACAACGCTGTGCCAATTGTAGCACCTCGAATTATACAAACCATAGATTCCGGTGTAAAATACCCTTCGTTCTTAGGACCTTCTTGAATTCTAGGTGATTAGAATCCCCATGTCCTTTCAGTACCACAAGTTCTCGATTAAGCCTCAAATCGCATTTATCGTGCATTTTCCTTGCAAAGAAGTAGAGGCTCGTGACTTACTAACCCCATCGGCTTGTTCAATACCATCGAAGTCCGTATTTATTGTTAGCCAACGGGTTATGAAAGATAATAAGTATGACTTGACCGCGAGAAATAAAAAAATGACTGTTTGCCGGCATGACTGGTTATTGTAAGAATTGACTCGGTCAAACATGCCTAACGTAAATAAGTGAACAACGGCGACATTTTATCATCCGAATTATCATGCTGAACACCGCAACGACAATATCGATATGCTTATATTTTATTTGTGATTTATTGAACGGATGCTTTTCATTAATCAGATACTGATTTAATTAGTTTAGGAAATACTATTTATAATTGCATTTCTTGCGATTTTTATTCAATATCGCAATTTGTGGGTTCAACCTTTTTCATGGTCCTCTTGGATTATTACTATTATTTTTTTGGCGACAGCGGATGGCGATGTCTTGGAAATAACGTGGAACCAGGGGGAGAAAAGATCCCCGATTCGCCTTTACATTGGACCCCACTTTATTTTTTTTTAAAGAAGACTTTCTCTCGTCCAATCAGAGAGCTCTGCTGACAAATCACACCCAATTCCCTCCAAGGACATACCCCCATTTCGTACACGTGTCGATTTTCTACTGGGCTACAGACTGGTTCGCGAAGCACCCGAACTTTTTCCTAACCTCATTCAAGTGGTCCCCACCTTAAAAACCCAAGCGGAGCCCCAAAAACCCACCGTGGGAAAATCATAAACAAATCATTTGCCCACAGTGAGAGAGACAGAGAGAGAGGGGTCAATCATCGTGGCGAAGATGAATTCCGTGTTCCCCGTCGACGAAATCGGCGACTCCTACTGGACGCCGCCGCCGCCGCCGGCATCGGCGGCCGATCCTGCACCGGGGGCTATGGGACGGAGCCAATCGGAGTGGGCGTTGGAGAGGCTTCTGGCCGAGGTGACGTGCTCCGGCTCGATCTCTCCTCCTTCTTCTTCGATCGCGCCGCCGAACCCGAAGCGACTGGCGGAGGGAGGTGATCTCGATGACCTCGTCGAGATCAAGAAGCCGAACGGCCAGCTCGCGCCATTGAATCAGCCGCCGCCGAAGGTGCCGGTCAATCCTGATGACAGCCACGCTTTCCTCAAGAATCAGCTCGAGATTGCGTGTGCTGCCGTCGCTCGCTTCCATGTATCGACCCTCCTCCGTCTCTGCTTATGTATTTGATATTTGTGGTGTTTTTCTCCCGTTGTTGTCTATTAATTGTAGTCCATCGATCGACTTATGTACGTGTGTACACAGTGCTTGTACATAGGATATGGACGATCATGGTTTGACTTCTTAGTGAATTGTGTGTCTATCTGAATTTATGAGCAAGGTTGTTTGAAGGTCTAGAGCTCAGCAGTCGTATTATTAATCGTAAGAAATGGAAATAGGATTCTGATCCATTTGTCTGAACCTTTTGTCTTAACTGCTTTCCTCGTAGTTATATCTTTATGATTGAAAGAAACTATTATGTGTGGTTACAGGAGTCAGCTACGAAGCCAGGAGAACCTAGTTGTTTTCCCGAGATGCCGTTGCCGGCTTCAATTTCTACACGGTTGGACATCCAAGCTGATGGTATAGCTTGTTTCTTTTAATTATTTTCTTTCTGGGCTGTGTGCTCATGTTATTTTGATCGCCCTCTGCAAATTTTGTATGCTAAATATTAATTGTTCAGTAGGTAATTTGTTCAACAAAGGTCTTAAGGTCTTAAAGTAAGGTGCATATGATTGCCCTTCTTTCTTCTAGAAAAAGTAAAATATCATCCTTTTCTTGCAAATTTGGCTCTCTTGACATGTTTATTGTATTTCTGACGTTTTTCTGTCTGGAGGTGTGTTAAAATCTACATTGCAAATATAATAAGTAGTTTTTGTATGATTTGAAGGATAAAACTATGAAATGTAATTTGACAGTTTAGCATATAATGTGCCAGCAAAAGCTGCAGATGAATGAGGCATACTACATATGCCAAATTACGAGATGCTTTGGTTCCAGAGTAATAACTGTGGTTTGCTTGACGATTTACCTCTGAAATATCTGTGACAGTCAAGCAAAAGCTGCACTAGGTCCACTGTTGACAAGTAGTAGGCATGGATTACTAAATGAATGGTAGCGACACATAGGAGATGCATCTTGCATGTTGGGGGTCTTGTGTAGTTCTCTTAGTTATGAGCATGCATTCAGATGCAGTGGCTGAGTATGGCTGGAGGAGCATCTTCTTTCTAGCTATCTCAGGCAGTGCGCTTGACAATTGCGTTTGTAGTAGATACACATACTATGGTGCTTGTCTTGGGTTGAATTTTTTCTGTTATCTTGGTTGTGTTAGATCTGCTTATAAAAGAGTGGAATTTTTCTTTGCTTATGTTATTCCATTCAAATTTCAGTGACTGAAAATTTTACTTACTGTGTGACGTTCCTGCTTAGTATAACCCATTCGACTTTCCAAGGGCTGACGCCTCTGTTTCTATTTGACTGTGCTAGCTTTTATTTCTCTTTATGCAATTACTTTACAAGTAATTCATTTGCTCATAACAGCATATTGCAATGGTTCACAATAAATTTGATTTTCCTGTTACCGGATTAATACTGCCTAAATGTTTTGGCACTTACTGAGTCTACCAGATCTTTTTTGTGCTCCGAGCCATTACTTATAATTGTTAATTCATGTCCACTTCCGCTGTCAGAGGACTTGTTACTTAGGTGATTTTGGTTGAATTCCTGTAAAACATCTGACTTGTCTATTGCTTTGAGGTTCTGGTCATGGTGTGCCAATGCCACAAGGGGCAGATAATGGATCATATGGCATGCCAGCCTTACCCTCCATACAAAGAGATTCAAGTGTGCAAGTTAAGCAAACAACAAGTGAGTCATCAAGGGATGATTCAGATGATGATGAACTTGATGGCGACACAGGAACCACTGAAAACAAAGATCCCGCTGAGGTCAGACGTGCTAGAAGGTAGCAACGTTTTGCCAGCTTTTGCACAATGGTGCATCATATCCTTTCATTTTATATTCCTTTCATATCCTCGTGCGAAATATCTTGGCAACTTATGAATCTGTTGATTCCCTATAACCAATCTGCTCTGTAAAAATCAAAACTGTTTCAACTGGATACAGAACTTTGAGCAAAAATCTATATAACTAGAAGCTTGGGTTCTCATCTTCGAAGTTTCCATCTCACTTTATTATTGGAGCTTTTCCAAGTTCAACCTGAAATCCCTTTGATCTGTAATATGGTAATGTGACCCTGAGAGTGATTATATTCCACAGTTACTTATGCAACGTCTTCCCCCCAGGTCCAGAGCAGGTTTCTGTACCATCTATCTATTTCAGATATATTCCTATCTCAAAGGGAATTGTTGAATTAGAGGGAAACAACTATCCTCTTCTTTTTCAGTAATTTGCACTTCAGTTTATGGTCTGAAATTCTCCTGTGATGTGGGGTTCTTGGCCTGGGGTTGATTATGACTGCGTTGTTCTTATTGTGTCATTTTATTTCAGAATGGGCTGGTGTGTGAAATCATATAGTATTTTCACATCAGCGAAGTCACCATATAAAATTCTAGTGTTACAATCAAGAACCACTTATGATATATATTAATGGTGGCTCAGGATGCAGTCAAATCGAGAGTCAGCTAGACGATCCAGAAGAAGAAAACAGGAGCACATGAGTGAACTTGAAAACCAGGTATATTTTACTTGAACTCTCAGTTGAAAAGCTCTTATAAGTAGTGATTTTCCAACTGCACTTCCTGTAATGATGGTCTAGGTGGGCCAACTGAAGGTTGAGCACACTGCACTACTGAAGCGTCTCACTGACATGAACCAAAAGTATGATGGAGCATCAGTTGACAACAGAATTTTGAAAGCTGACATCGAGACTTTACGGGCAAAGGTTTGGTTTCTTTTTGGAAATGATTTTTACATGTGGGAAAACATTCTTTGGTCAATTCACGCGAGGCGCTTTAGTTGAGAACTCAAATATTCTTTTGCAATGTAACCATGTTTTCACTTCTTAGTTGAAAATCTCTTTCTCCCCCTTCAGTACCTTTATGTCATATATGTGTGGCTATTCCATGTGTTACTCATGTGCTTTATTGTGGAAAATGTATTAGCTTGTCATGGTTTTGGCCTTTTTCTTCAGACATAGTCATAACTGACATGATTTACCATTAGTTTCTCGTTTCCTCTGATCCAAATAAGCTGCTTAGGCGAGTCCATGTACTTTAACCCATTCACTAGCGTAAGATTTTCTTATGCATTGCGTCATTTTAGCGATGAAGTTTCAATTTTGAGTTTTAGCAATGACAAGATCTGGCTTCTATCTGAAAAATACATGGTCTGATCTTTCAAATGTCAGGAAGAATATACTCGTTGGCCACATTTGAGGACAAGACTGTTCAGGAAGTATAGCTATGGGTTACCTCTCATTGATGGGTGCTGTAACTGCTAGTGTGAATCAATTGAGGGGTTGATTTTGAGAAGGTTTGCTTTCATAGAGTAAGGAATGATGTCTATCAGGGATGGATCCAGCTATACCATCTTGGGGGCCAAAATTAACAGATCAAAAGATTCAAAGGTGCTGGCAACTTAAAAATTGAGTATAATCTAATTGAACTTAGCAAATATGACAAGGTATCAGGCCAAAATAAGGTGAAATTATGAAGGACCTAGGTGGTGTCCATGTCCAGTCCCTTCTATTATTCTTTTAATTCAATAGGAGTTATTTCAAGGATAGTTTTCTCAAGAGGTACTTTTCCATATGGAGGGACAATTTCTTGATAAATAGTGATGGAACATAAGTTTCCTAGAAGTGTGTTAACTCGGTGGCACCATCTTAATGTAATGGAGTGATATATAGCAAGTGTAACACTTATTAAGGCTTTTTGAAAGCAAGGTATAGAGAGATTATTTGGGCCTTAAAAATTGTTTGAGCAAGGTGTTTGCCTTGGATAGAGCAGGGAAAGATTAGGTCACGAAATCAGGCATAAATGTATGCCAATTGCATGATTCGACTAGACTTTTTTAAAGATTGGGTAATGTCAATATGTTTTGCACTGCCCCAATCTCATAATTTCATGAGTGGGGTCTGGTCTACCTTCTCTGTTGTTTCTGTCTTTCCTTTACCATATTCTATACCAAGACCTTGAGAGATAGGCATCAATGTGCGATGATGTGTTTATCAACACTACTAAACCTGTTTATTGTGATATCTGTAGATGTTCTTGGGAGTTGGCTTCCTGCGTTTTCCATGTTTCGGGACTCTAAAACCTCGCCTTTGGTGTGGCTATATCATCCATAATTGAGACACTACTTGTATTGTGCACTCTCATGTCTAATGTAGCCTTGACATCTTTTATTTTCCCAAGATTGGAATGGAGTTCAAAGCTACAAATTGTGGTTCAATTGTTTTGTGTAGTTGGAATTTACAGTTCCAATACTACGTAATATATAATAATTGCATGAGCAAATATAAACAGTAGTTGCATGAGCAAAATTAAGGACCAAGTTGTCTTGATCATTGTGGTTTGCATTGCTCGTATTCTGAGCCTGAGGACCCAAGTTTGGGTGCTGCATGCTGCATGAAAAAAAAGACTCTGAATGCTCTCCACCAGTTAATGGGCTTCAATTTCTTGCACCTATAAATGGAAAATATTGTTAATGAGCAATTTGGAGGCACTTGTTAAGCATACTGAATGAGGAATAATTCAGTATCCAAAGTAGTGGTTACGCAGACACGAGGCAATCAAAGCATTGGAAACTGCAAAGTTTCCTTGATTAACAAGTGTCTCTGGGGCACATGTTTACAAAATCCTTCTTTTAAAGTGAATTAACTCTATTGCTGGCTGAAACGGTTGAACCAGGGTTAGTCAATTGAACTGAAGCCCTAGCCATTTGCCCATTCCCACTATAAAAAGGGACCAGTGTGATAAATCTTCAAAACACTAGACACCTTCTGAAATGTCTTGAAATTTGTGAATTGGGTTAATTATTCTGCTTTTGAAAAACTTTCGTCTGCTCGACGATCTTTCTCTTTCCAGGTGAAAATGGCTGAAGAAACAGTCAAGCGGGTTACTGGAATCAATCCACTTGTCATGGCTATGTCAAACTTGCCTAACTCAGACATCCCATTTGTGAGCAGCCCACTGGATTCATTCACAACTGCTGCCACGCCGATGCAACCAAATGCCGACCACTTCTTTCATCATGCAGCTCCTAATATAACCTCTATCAACCCGCATCACCCAAGATTTGACAGCAGTGGCTTCCCCAGGAACAACCCAGTTCCAGTGCTCGCAAACATAGCAGCCGATGCAAACAGATCAATGCCGGGTGTTCCTGGCCCCTCCGGGACTATTCCTGGTTGGAGCTCAGGCATTCCTCCTCCACTGGCAAACACTAACATTAAACAGAAGTAGACGCCCTGCCTGGCATCACTCCTTTGTTAGTCAATAGAATCTGTCGGAATATCACTATCTTTACATGTACTTCTGCATGGATCTGGATTGTCAATGCATCTTTAGGGTTTGAAACTAAACTTAGTCCAGCTAAGGAGTGGATCATCTGGTGTCACACTATGTTATGTAGCCTATTTGTTGTAAAATAGAAGGGAAAAGGAGGAGCATTGGATGGAAGCGAACGCGAACCCTTTTGTTCTCGCGGAATCTTCTTGGAGTGCTGTAATTGGGAAAAGGATATTGGGGGTATCAGAGGAACAGGTCAATTTTTTTTGCCTGCCTTTTTCATTTCTCTGAAGTGCAATCACTCGGTTTGGTTGGTGAAGGCTGGCCCCCTGACCACAACAAAATAACGAGGTAACACAATCGCTCTTGGCTTGTAGCTTTTCGTTCTAGTTTGTGTCTGGAGTTTCAATTTCCATGGTTCCTCTTAAGATTGTTTGGTAAAGCTTTCGAGACCAGCTGTTCCTGAAGAAAGTTTTGTTCCCTGATTCTAGGCAAATTCTAGAGGTAAAGCTAAGTTTGGCATTGTCGAATCACAATGATTCATATTCATATGCACGGATGGAACAATTCAAGAAACTTTATTTGCTAACTTTTGTTATGAAATTTGAATCGAGTAATTTCTGGTAGAATAAACAATTGAAATGCTACAACAAAGTATATGTAGGTCGTACCTAGAACATCTACCGAATCGGCTTCCGATGGCCGAGAGCATTAGCATCACAGTCAACGAGCCCACCCTCTAAACTATGTCCTTCATTCGGTTGTGTTCCTTTAAAGAAGAAAAAAATATTCAGAAGCCAGGGGTCAATTCTGCTTACGGAGGCATTCGAGAAGTCTATTTTCAATGATCCAATTTCGATAAAAATCTTCATGGTAACAGGCACATGAGTTTTTAAGTATTGAATTCTCGGTATGATGCATCAACGGGGAACCCACGCTGTGAAGCGCTTTCCGTCTTATGTCTTATTGGCCTTGCAAAATTCCTCATGCTATCAGCGAACTGATACGCTAAATAAGTAAATATACGCAGTATTTCCAAAGGCTCCAGATTGAAGTGAAAATGGATCGAGCATTCTGAATCAAAGTGAAGAATGGACGGAACAACAAAATGTTCAAAGCCGTATCTTATAGAGGTTTTCACCTCCGGTCATAACAAAGCAAGCCGGGCCATTAACCAAGTTTGTCGACCTTTGGGTTGATGCAGATGATGCGGGACGAAGGTCGAAGAATCATAATGACGGGAAACAAGGGAAGTGAAAATGGATCGAGCATTCCGAATCGAAGTGAAAAATGGACAGAACAACAAAATGTTCAAAGCCATATCTTATAAAGGTTTTCACCTCCGGTCATAACGAAGCAAGCCAGGCCATTAACCAAGTTTGTCGATCTTTGGGTTAATGCAAATGATGCGGGACTAAGATCGAAGAATCATAATGACGGGAAACAAGGGAAGTACTCCATTGGAGGGAAGCACTCCATCACCCGATGGATATGCTAAGTCGGCAAAGCAGCAACTAGAATGGGTGGGACATTGAAAATTTTTGGGAGGAACGGCTCCACGTCAAACTCCTTATTTTGTTACATCACTAGAGATTATGCATCGAAGAAAATACATGGCTGCACCCGTACTCATGTTCAAGAAAAATAATCGGATGAACAACGAAGCCTTCAGGATTTTTCACGTTCAAGTCATCACTGAAGATAAAGCATACCATAGAGTTCGCCGACATAATGTCAGCATCTGTCGAATTCTGCTGTGAATGGTTCGGGTTGGGGTAACATGGAAATGCGATCCAACCCATTGACACCCCTAAGCGCCACTTTTATCAAACCACTACAACACGGCATCATTAAGTAGAATTGACACAAGAAGTCGCGTTATATAGCAAGTAAACTGTCAAAGCAGCTCACAGGCAAGATGGAAGTTCCAAGTTGGAACAGCAGCTCTCATTCCATTTTAAAAAGGATCATTCCTACACCTATTATAACAAATGCCTCCCCAATTCCAATCTTCATCTAAATTTGCTAATTAATTCATTTCCCCTGTTTTGTTCAAGAAGTGACTAGTCAATAACCGGTATCCGACTTCGTGTTGTAGGGTAAAAGGAGCGCAATAACTGTTAGGATACTTGAGATATCTCTCAAAAGGATGATGGCAACAACTATTATGTACATAAAGACTAGGAACATCATGCAACGCGATAAGCCTTTCTTTTTGTTTCTCTACAACATATGACAGGGAAATCAGGGCACAAAATGTTGGCTCTGAGTTACCATCATTTTTGTGGGGCAAATTTCTATCTAAACAACAAAGCAGATCGGCACAGAGAAATCAATTAACCAGTTAGTAATATCCAATCATTTTCACTCAGTATGCTACACTTACAATTGCTATAGCAGCTGCTCAGATCTTGCCGTGCCCTTCTTTTCCTTTTTGGCAGCCTTGTTACGATTCCCCGTTGAGTAATTCTTCGCCGTATGAGAGGTCCAAGGGTAGTTGTCATGGGATTTAAAAAAGAACAACGAAAGCGGGCTTTCAATGTTAAAATGGAGAAGCTCGCTGAAAGGTCCTCTATGGGAATACAAAATGTGGAAGAGAGACTGTTTCTTGTTGTTTGTCTAATCTGTCCTCGAATGGGTTGAACCGCCTTTTTGATTGCTATACAGAGGTAAGAGTGAACGTGAACCATGCTTCCTTCTCCCATAACACCGCCAATAAAGTATAAATATCGCAACCAATAGGATAATGGGAATTGCCCATCTGTCGGAAGGAAAAGAATCTGATGTTATGAGCATATTGCAAGATCACTGTGCAGGCTTACAATGTTTTTCACTGCCCTTATTTCCTCAAATCTTTATAAAGTCTTTACAACAGGTTCTTTGAGCTATCCAGACCTTTCTAATCCAGACAGAACAATAAAAGAACTATGGCAACACATTTTTGACATACCATATCAAACAGAGCATGAAAGACATGAAGAGATATCATGCTGGACAAAGAAAAGAAACCCATGCCCAATGAAATGCAAAAGCATCAGTAATACAAGAATCGTGCATGATGATTTTGTAGAACAGGTACCGCACCTAGTACCAAAAGGCACTGTACCAAAAAGGACGAAACTCAAAAGAAGTCAAGACCGCTTAACACCATATATGCTTCACTGTCGATGTACTCATGAGAAGAACTAAACAACCCATAAAAAATATAACAGAGAACAAAAGGTAACCCTTGGAAAAGAGATTGAATAAACAAAATAGGAAAAAAGATCAGTTACCTGTCCAAATCTAAAATAGGGTTGTAAACAAGAGTTTCCCAGGTAGCCACAATAAAATGCCAGACTGGGTTGTAATAAAGGGTCTCTGCTGACCAAAACATCCTGGTGTACGTCTCCAAGAAGATAAACATTACCCATGCCGCTATTTCAATCAAAATAAATTTGATAATAAACCGGCCAACCACTACCATCACCAGAGAGAAAGCAACCAGCCAATTGAAGAGTCTGTGGTTGTATTCCTTAATAAATAGAGTCCGTGACTTCCCTAACATCTGCATTCAAATAGACTCCATACAGGAAAAAGCTAAGTTTAGACGTAATGTGTGATAAAGAAGAAAAAACAACTGCTAAAGAAATAAAGGAGAATATTTCAGTTGACCTTCATCATGCGTTGCTCATAATTCATTTTGGAAGGTCCAACACATTCTTGCTCAAAACTTTGGTTGCATTGAAGGAAACCGGCATTGAACTTTGCCATGGAAGGAAGTCTGAGAACTTGAAGCTGATCCATCTTGTCCTCGCATCTTGTATAAAGTGACTCACAAAGCTTTGAGGACCGATACTCATTAGCCAAAATGATATTTTTGTAAACCTGGAAAAAAAATTGAGTTGCTTGCCTTAATCTGTAAAAAGTACATATATAACTGGAAATAAAACAAAATATTCACACTTAAGCATGATAATCGATGTGTGTAGCAGTATACCACGGGAGAAGAGAGAGCATCTGCTAACTACATGTGATTAGATTGCAAAATTCTTAGTACTTACAAACCCAAAAAATTAGAAGCCAAACTACCTTGTCTATTTCTTCTTCTAGTTGAATTGCTGACTTCTTAGCATGATGGCGGCCAAAATGTTGATCATCAAAAGCTCTCATAGATAGAACCCTAGACCTTTGATGGGCCTCTTGCAAAGATTGCTCAGAGAGAGGTAAACCCACTTTTGCCATCATATCACTATATAGCTTTAAACACTGCTCAAGGATTTTCTTATTGAAAACCTCCACCAGAGAGCCTGTTGATGGAATTTCCCCTTTATTTAATGCTTCAAGCATCTGAAACCAAAGGATAAAAGAGCAAATAATTAAAGAAAAAAAAAATGAACATCTCAACTTTAAATGCCTCGGCGATAATAGAATCTACATGCCAATTATGCAAAGCATCAGCTATTTTCTGTCCCCTCCTCGATCAGAAGGAGACCATCCTCTATTGCAAATCATTGCAATTGAATGCAAGGGGATAAGGATTCTCTTAATTGTAGCTAGTACATTAGGAAATCTGTTACTTGATTATCTTATTTTAGATCAAATATCCTTGCCTTGGAGATTACCATCAACATGGCATTACACTTGCACGGTCAAAGTAATGAATTAACAAACTCCTTTTTCCATAAACAACACGGACAGTTAAAATAAATATTTGCAAAAATTTCAACTCCGTGGTGAAACGACTCCATTTCAATAGCTCGTGGAATATGAACAATTCACTTGAAATAAACTTACTATCTGGATATACAAAGATATGGGAATTATTCAATCAAGTATGCTAATGAAAGTCACGCATCAATACTCCAAATAAAGGACTAACAACATATCAAGCATCTGATTTAATAAAAAAGGCGACGCTAATCAGGCAACCCATGAGAAGTTACCTGCTCTAAGAAAGCAACAAACTCCTTTCCATTCAGTGTTTTGCCTTGCACAATCTTTGGACGTACGGCACTCGCAACAAGCTGTTTCAATTGCTCTCTTCTTTTAACATATGTGGGATCAAGCTCATTGTCTTTCATGTCACAAAGCTTTGTCCGCTGCAGATGTGGCTGTTTAAAGGCTCATTTTAGCAAAGACTTATAACATAAAAGTAACACGGTATAATGTTCATGACAATTCACCACATATCATACCTTACAAAGATAAAAGTACCGACCTATGCAGAGGAAACCCTATAAATGGTAATAGACATGTCCTTTATGCCCTCATGCACTTACAGCAATTGAAGTTTTATGTAAGGTAGAAAGATCATCTTGGATCAAAGATATTGAACTGCAGTGAGACAAACATCCCTTCCTTGTGCATAACAACATGATGCTACTATGTAAAAGGGCCTCTTCCCATTGTCACCATTATATGCTGATAACTCAAACAATGAGGGCTTCAACTCAGATACAAGAAAAAACGAAGAAGAAATTAGAGACAAACAAAAGGCAAACATACTTGAGGCAAGCTGAAGGCTGTGCTGTTATCACCCATGGTAGCCAGTGAGTCCCGAATCTGATTAACCTAAAACATTGATAAAATGATTGAAAGATTCATTCCAACCACCAAATCTTGAAGCTAATTGATGGGAGGTGAAAAGCAATCTAGCAGAGAGAATTACTTGATCAATATTCTTGTCTCCTGCAATTAAAGATGCATTGTCACTAAATATTTATCATTACAAAAGGTAAAGAAAGAAATCCGACATTTTCTTACGCGGGTTGGTAATAACACTAACCATCAGTATTAGGAACTCGTCTAAGAGCTTCGTCCACCATTTCTTGTACAGTTTTCCCTTCTGCAAGACAACAACAATGTCAATCACGGTAGAAGTGCACGTGAGGGACCCCCATTTACTACATCAGAAAAACTTAATAGAAGAACTGGACACTTTAACTTACGCAAGAAATCACGTTGGATAAGCCACAATAACTTCGCAGGCTCAAAAGCAACATCTTGACCCTGGAAGGCAACCCAACCACAAGAAGTTATAAATTTGTCTGAAAAAACTAGCAACAAAATAGAGTGGTGTATGAGTTACCTTAACTCTTTCGGTGATGTTATTTTGGCAAATCCATCAATAAACAAGTCAGTAACAGTAGAAAGATAAGCTATGATAACTCCTACAAAGATGTAGCCAGAGAAAAACCATTGACAGCAAAATGAAGCTCCATACCTCCCATAAAACTCTTCCGCAAGCTCAACAGCAAATGAAAGCCGAGATATATCAGCTTCACGTATCTAAAAGGGGAAAAGAACATTTTGAAGCAAAAAATAAAACTTCCCAGATGTATCATTTATGGTTATTCAGCAAAAACAAGACCGCCAGACTTTCCCATCGAATAAATAAATTTCAGAGAGTCGTAGCTTGAAAAAGCATCCCTCAAGATGCAAAATAATCCTAAGAATCAGGACACTAGAAGCAACAACATTCTTCCATTTTCTGCATACCAGAGAAACTTTCAAGTAAAAGCATGTTAAGATTAAACTTTTGCCTTGATGCGAAAAAGTTGACAGTCTTATCACTCTATCTCAATACCATAACCGGCAATTAATTAAAAGGCATAATAATTGTTGTCCACAAGAAAAAAGTTCCTCAATGATTTCATAGCTAATGACAGTAAATAGATAAAGAGGTTAGAGGGCTAACCGTCTCAGGGAGGTTATAAATAAGCACGGAACTCATAACAGTTGCCAGAGCAAAAATCCTACATGAGAAGAGATCGGATTACACATGTACTGCAGAGTTTACTAATAATAAAAAAATCCCAGCCCAGCTTTTCATCAAGGTGCAGAAATTACCTGTCGTCATATACATTCGACTTGCCAACACTTTCAAATCCTTCCGTGTCAAGGTAAAAGACTGATGTTTTTACTCCATCAATATCCAGTTCAACAGGGAGTCCCCAAACCCATATTCCTGTAACATGAAACTGACAAGTGAGCAAGTGGTAATTGGAATGAAAGGCAAAAACAATATTACTCCCATTTACCCTTCGTTTTTGTGTCACGCATGTGTCCAACACCAAATCCTGCAAAAAATCCAATGCTAACACTTTTATGTCAAGGAAGGTGCAAAACGATCTAACTAAAAGAAGTTCCATGAGCAAAAAAAGTAGATATGTCACCCTCATAACATGAAAGGGAGAGTAGCTGATTAAGCAGAAAAGATTTTCCAGAACGGTAAGGACCAATTACCTGAAAAGACAACGTCAAATGAGACAGAATGGGAAAGTTGGAGCAATCAAATATTTCTCTAGGATAGGCAGTTTTCATGGACTAGTAACCGCATAGATTAAGCTAGAGACATACAAAATTATACAGATGGACCAAAAGTCACCTCTAATGACCAATCCGACATATTGAGAAAAGATAGGGACAACATTGCCATAAGATATAATTCTATCCAGAGGCAGACGTTAATTCCATAATCTTACAACATAAAGGAACTATCCATGAAGCCTTAGAAAAAAAGGATTTCCAACATGGTTGCACTTGATTTTAATCTATATTGGCATTCAGAAATTCTTCAAAAATTCTTCTACTTTGTACAAACAAGCAATGTCTCATCTATAACTGAACACCTAGTTTCATAGGAAAGGAGAAGATCTACAAGCTTCAACACCATCGAAATACCAAATAGGATGTTGTTTCCTGATGATATCTTGACTGAGATAACTCTTTTCAGTAGAACTTTTGTTTATACTATGAATGAGCATCTACCATATTGACAACTCACTGTCGAATCTCCACTGTGTTTTCCTTTAGAAAGCATTTCACCATGATTGAACACTGCAATCTTTCTTCTTCTTTGTTTCTATTGCAAGATTATGAACAATTGTGACTAATCACTCTTTCTGCTTTCTCTCAATCAACCTTGTCTTTCTATTCAGCAGACTTCTTCAATCCGTTCAAAAGTATTGTTAACATTTCACTGACTGGTTTTACCTCTTGAAGTACCAATCTAGAAAATCATTCTGTAAGCCCTCCTGCTCGCAAATCTCCTCAAGAGTAAGCAAATGGGGTGCATGGATTCAGGGAAAGCTGCTTATGATATTAGGTAGTCAAATCATCCAATAGTTCAGAAAGCAATCAATTTTAAGGGCCTTCACATACTCGAAGTAAAGCAGAGACACAAATCACTTATGTAAACATGCTAGTTTCACTGAAGGAAAGGCCTAGCTTGACTATGCATTCAGGTCTCCGTGGAGCTTTGATAGCAAAAATATATAATAAATGCATGTCACAGAGTCTTACAGCAACAGCAGCAATTGGGTTCTTTATCCTCTTGATAATCTCCAAGCCTTCCCTTGCAAGACGCAGTTTTGTATGACCAGGATCAGGTTCCACAACAGGAAATCTGCAATGACAGATCCATTAGATGATATAAGAGGGGGATGACTTAAAGTACAACATATGAATCTGGAAGAGAGAGAAGGTTTGTTGCAGCAATTCTGCAAGAGCATATAAAGGGTAATTTTAGCTCAAGAGGCCGACATGCTGCTTTAACGAGACAATATGAAAGACAACCAGCTCTACAACTTCAATGCCATATCTTCCAAAACTCAATTGCGCACCGTCTGCCCCCTCATAGGTAATGATAACTTACAACCTGACTAGCTGCACGATGATAACTAAACCTTTACCATTAAGCCATGCCAATCTCACACATCTTTCTGCCCATTATTTGATTTATTTCCAGCACCATGATATCAACTAAAGGTCCTTTAACCTCCTCATCTATTTGCTTAGAGCTCTCTCATATTCGTCTTTTCTAGTCAGCATCAAGTCACATCTCCTTGTCACAGAGTGCGTGGTTTCAAATGCCAAAACCACCATAAAAATCATCTTATTTGAAGCAAGTACCTCCACTTGCCAAAGAGCAAGAATGAAAGTTATGATCAGTTCAAATTTTCTCTTGGCACCCTTTATATCAATTGCAGGCCAACCTCAGCCCTTTCTTTTCTTCTTTTAGCCTACCATACGTTCTTCTTTCATCTGTAGCTTATGACAATAGCATACAAAGCAATCCACAACCTTCTCTAAACTCTTCAATAAAATCAACAGCCCTCAAGTAACATTCTCTCTAGTCACTGATTTAATCCTGAGCCAACTGACAGCTCTTGGTCTCGTAAAATCAAACCGCCCAAAGCAGCTCATCCCAAATCACAATGTGGACGTCACAGGTGCAAAATCAAATAAAACCAATCACCCAGGAACTCAGCAAAGCTCATTCAAGCTAGAGCCGCACCACCAAATCACACAACATAAGCAAATCTAGCCACAAGAATTTTCAGCCCATGCATGCAGCTCCTGGCATTTTAAAAGACATCCCAGAATCACAACAGAATCGCCGCTCTCATCCAAGAATCAGCTTCAGCTCCATCTCCTAAACAAGAACCGACCCATCAAACCAAAGCGAGCACTCGACAATCAGCAAGCTACTTACGCTTGGTGAAAGCTGTCAATCGAAGAGGACCCAGAAGCCAAGAAGCCGAGCGAGATCCAAAGCACAACAACCCAAGTCAAATGCTCCATTTTACGACAGAATCGATGCAATGGGACTGAGAAGCTGAAGAGGGAATTGTCACGGGCGATCGGAGGAGACAATGGCGAGAAGGTCATGGAGGAGAAGAGCGCGAGGGAGAATGATCAATGCTTGATGGCGAAACGGGGCGAGAAAAGACTGGATCTTGAAGAGCCGCGGAGATTTGGTGTACGTTAAGAATCGCGACGGAGGACATGGCCCAGTTTTGAACCGGTCAGACAGGAAGGAAAGAAGGAACACGAAGCGGGGTTTTCTGAGTGAGAAGTATGGGATTGCTGCCCTAACACACTCCCGTATCTCGTACGTAATCTGCCAAATTTCGCGGCGTGTAATAAAAATCAAGTCTTTATTTAAGAATTACGACCGTTTGACTTTTCTGCAAAAATTACTTGAAAAGAAAAACTACTCTGAAAATCAAACTTTTGATTTTGAAGCGATTTCATGGTTCCTTTCACTTTTCTGCAAAAATTACTTGAAAAGAAAAACTACTCTGAAAATCAAACTTTTGATTTTGAAGCGATTTCATGGTTCCTTTCATAGCTACCGCCAATACATTACGATCGTCCATTCATATACTATACATTCATCTATTTAATTAAATTCTACATTTATTGCGAAATAAATTATGATCTATTAGGCGAATATATGATATATTTAGTCGAAGCAAATCCAAGATTCACCACCGAATTTGTCCATCCGCTGCATCACTATAGAGTTTTTTTTTTTTGGGTCAAACATCGCTATTGATTTAATTGAGTCATAACTCGTCATATTTTATCGATCAAATGACGTTCTTTTTTAACTTTATCTCGTGGTGCATATTGTATTGGCCGTCCTTCTGCAATCATATAAAGGATTGTTCATAAAGTACATTCCACAAAATACACAGGATAAATGCACAACAAGTTCTAAAATTTGTCAAAAAGTGTAATAGTGTCCTAAAAATTTTAAAATATGCAATTAAGTCCTGTAACTTTAAAAATGTGCAATCAAATCCTGAAAATTGTCACGAAAAATGCAATTGAGTCCTAAAATTTTCAAAAAATGCAATCATATAATTTGTTAATTACATGATTGCACTTTTTGAAAGTTTTAGGACTCAATTACATTTCTCGACAAGTTTTACGACCCAATTTCACTTTCGACAAGTTTTATGACTTAATTTTACTTTTGTAACATGTTTTAGGACTTCCAACATACTTGTACCTACAATATACTCCGAGACAAAGTTTTCATTAATGCGCTAATGACATATTAAAAAAATAATATGCTGCACTATCTCGTGTTATGTTAACATGTGTTCAAACTTATCCTTGCCTTCAATCATGACTGTTACTCAAAAAATGTATTTCTGAAAAAAAATTTAATTATAGGCATTTTACCGAATCTTATGATTATACTAACTTCTTGATGAACAACTAATTATAGTATCACGAAAACGAATGTTAATAATACTTTTGCGATTTTGGTTAGAGCTGAAATTCATGGATTTGGGATGGTAAAATAAAGGGATTTGTGCCCCGCAAGTTCTAAAACTTGTCACGAAAGTGCAATTAAATCCTAAAACTTGCAAAAATTATAATCAAATCCTAAAACTTGTCAAATTGATGTAGTTAAGTCCTTCCGTTTACTCCATCCAACTTGGCTAACTAGAAATATTAATGTGGCTTTTAAAAATATTTTCTCTATCTTACATATCGATGACGTGACTAAAATATAAAGCATAAGGTCAAAATGATGTCGTTTTAGTTCAAATCGACCTTTTTTTAATACAAATTTCATTTAAATGAAATAAAAATAAACTAAACTAAATAAAAAGGAGAGTTGGAATCCAAGCAACGATGGCGTTCTCATTGATGTCCCTACTATCTTTTGAAAGGGTCGACGATGGTGGAGGAATGGTTGTGAGGGTCGCCGAACCTCGACCTCGCCTAGTTTTGACCGAGGGTTGCCATGGTAGTTGACCCCCGCTAGTGGCGGCCTCCACCCGGTTATGATCGAGGGTCGCCAACCCCCGGCTAGGGATAGGCGGCCCCCACCGACCATTCCCCTACTATCATTGGCCCTTCTCAACTATGACGGGGCGAATGTGGTGAGGGATTTGTAGCCTTGCTGCCTAGTTTCCAACTTCCTTTGTTGGGTTTAAATTATTATTAGTTGCTTATTTTATATAAAATTAGTATAAAATTCAGATTTGGACCAAAACAACCTCATTTTGGCCATGTCATCGTCACGTAGGAGAGAGAACATAATAAAAAAGTCACATTAGGATTTTCGATAGCCAAGTTAGACAAAGTTAAAAGGATAATTTAATTGCACCTTATTGCACTTTTTACATGTTCCGGGACTCAATTGTGTTAGGCAAACAATATAATATAGAAAGGGTTGAATTGGTTGTTTGAAGAACCATAAAAAAATATTTGAGAAATAAAACAAGTTCATCTTAAAATGTCGGGTCAAGCATCTACAAAGACATTGTAGAGATCGAGTCAACAAATGGTTGAAATAAGTGAGAAGCTTGTGTGCTAAAGTGTATAAAGGTTATGATAAACAAGAGCACACAACAAACATTTGGTCAAACATCGCCAAAGATATATTGTAGAAATCAAGTCATGATCTTTGTTTGACAAATGGTGATGTTTACGGATATGTAGTGCGATAGAGAGGAGATATAAGATATCCCTAGGCCTACGCTTACTCTCAAGGCTAACGGTCTCAACAAGGCTAGAATCCACTAGAAATCTTCAAGGCAAGTTACATACTGCAGTACTCGCCTTTCCAATAAATCACACTATCGGGACTCACAAACCGCTCTTACTATATTGTACACTTGATCTCTCTTCTCATTCCTTTCCCTTCTTCTTTGTAGACAACCTCCCTTCCTCTCAAATCTCTCTCCTTCTCTCTTCGGTTTCTCTCTCACCCGTGAGCTCCCTCATTCTCATCTTATATTGGCGACTTGGAGGCTCGATGATGGAGATCCGTGAGCTTTTCTAGACTATGCACCGACCCTCAATGCTGCAAATTTTCACCCCGTTCTACCCTTGTAGCCGCGCGGTGGTGTGTGAACAAAAATGGGTCGTTTGAGTTCATTTGAGAGACAATTCGAGCTTTGTTTTCTTCGCACAAAGCAATGTAAGGCAAGTACACGTCTAACCTTACCACTAGACGATCCAATGCCTTTAGATGAACGATCTATCACTTGTGTTGAGAATAACCCCTAAGTGATTTTGAAGTTAACAAAACAATCCATGCACTCTTGATCCGGATTGATACGGTGAAATACTTATTTTGCGGATTGTCCAAAGGTGTGAGGATATACGGGATTGAATCGGCAAAATATGGCTCATATGTTACTTTGAGGGACCTAGACGATGTGTCGAGCTTAGATGTTGAGCAGGGAAGCTCCAATATTGGAATGACGCTCAAGTTCCGAGAGAAGTTTTTTACGCGCAATGATCATAACATCAAGAAACATTTAAGGATGATTTAATTGACATATTACATCATCATAACAGCTAATAATCGAGTTGGATCATTCTTGAATATTCTCTATGATGAAAATCAATCAAGGACGCGGATCAAAGGAGATGAACATAATTTTTCTAATGGAGAATTCCATCTATGGAAACCCAGGATCGTAGTTATATGGGCGATTTGATCTAATGGGAAATAATTTTCTTTGGCAACCCTCAATGGCTACAAGATTTTCTTTTGGGATACAATATTGTCCAAATGGGTAGTTTTGGAGAACGATCCTCTGGAGGCCTTGCAACAGATAGTTGAAGGTGGAGGAGTATAAAAGACATATCAAAGTCGAAGAGAACAAAGGTTGGCATAAGAGGGAAAATGATTCTAAATTTCAAGATTGAGAGAACTTCTTTTTACATATTCTCCTTAATCTATTCACTGTAATACTTAGAGGTGTACACACGAATGTTGAACGTTAGGTGTGGAGTCCGTTGTCTCAAGGGGTATTACTAAGTTGTAATCTTTGAGCAATTAACTAGTGGAATCCAGCCAATTGGTTGCCTACGTTAAGAAGTGGATGAAGGCTTGATAAAGCCGAACCACTATAAATCCTCTTCGTGCAGTTTTTCTATCCTTTACTTATCTCCGATTGTATCTTGTGATAGTAAAATTGTGCACGCCGCTTGCTTTGTAATCTTATGTGTGCTAATCATCGGAGGATCAAGCCTTGAGTTTATTCAATCTATAATTTCGCAATTATTTATTGAAATACTCTGTAAACACCTATTCACCCCTCTAGGTTATAATGCTAGCCCCAATAATTAGTGTCGAGCCTGGTGCTTATACTTTATTGAAGTGTTATTACTTCGAGCTAATGATCTTTATGCCTAGCAATTTTTCATCTACATGGATTGAAGGTGGAAGTAATAACCGACCACCATACTTCAAAGGAAAAGAGTATAGCGATTGGTAGAATAAATTCAAAGGCATACCTTAGATGCCGGGATCCCCGATTTGGGATATTATTCAAAGAGAAGTGAACCCAACCGCGAGTACCTCAGGGCGGAACAAATGCAGGGGACAATACCAACATTACTACCACCGCCGCTCTAACTGTTACTAAGATAGTAAAGAGAGATGCTCTAGATGCTAATGCTATTTATTCATTCTATAGTGCATTATCTCCTACTAAATATAAACGTATTGCATATTGTTCCTCGTCAAAAGCAATTTAGGACAAGTCGTACGTCACTTACGAAGGAATAGACGAGAATCAAAGAGACTAAAGTCAATATCCTTCTCGGCCCAGTATGAAGCTTTCAAAATGAAGCCCGGAGAAATAGTGAAGGATATGTTTGATAGATTTCTTGAGATAGTGAATGGTCTCACCTATCATGGGCAACTTGTTTCGGACGGATGCGAATTAAAAAACTCCTAAGGACACTCACGAAGGAATGGGATAATGTCAAAACTTCCATTCGAAAAACTCGGAGGATCTCACCTCTATCAATGGACGAACTCATTGGAACTCTTCAATCTTACGGGGATGAAAGAATCAATGAAGAAGCAACATTAAAAGGTAAGAAATCAATTGCTTTGAAATCCAATACCGATTTTGATGCCTCGGATTCCGAACACGAAGACGATGAGGAACTAACATTCATGGTCAAGAGATTCATAAGAATGGCTAGAAAAGGATGAAATTTCAAAGATAAAAGAGATTTCAACAAGATGATCGGAGAAGATCATCTGGAGGCGAGATGATAGCAAAGATATCACTTACTATGAACGCAAAAAGAGAGGACATATCAAGCCAAACCGCCCTTTATTAAAGAAGAAAGGAAGGGATGAGAAATCCAAAAGAGCCTTGAAGGTTGAAACTTAGAGCAACACAAAATGTGAAAGTGATGAGGAATATGCCAACATCTATCTTATTGCCAACTCGGAAGATGAGTCCGAGGTAACACATCTAAAAATTCCTCTTGAAGTATTTAACTATATAGATTAAGCGTGTTCGATTATAAAGCCACTCTTAAAAGGCTTTCTGAATTAAAAAATGAAGTAATCAGTTTGAAACAGAAAGATGTCTCTCAAAAGGATAAAATAAGTTTTCTTGAAAGTGAATTTTCGTAAATTAAAGAAAAATCAGATTTGATTTCTAATGAAAATATGCGGTTGAAATCTAGGAATGAATTCTTAAAGGGTGATAATATTTCCTTGAAAAAGGAAAAAGATCTTTTGGAGAAAGAAAATGTTTCTTTGAAAAAGAAAAGAAATTCTATTGAAAAAGGGAATGGCTCTTTGAGAAAGGAAATTTTGGACATCAACAAAAAATTTTCATCTAGCTCGAAGACATTACAACACATTCTTTCTATACAAGTTTTCTATTACAATAAATCAAGACTTGGTTTTCAAAAGGAAAGTGATTTGAAAAATTATTTTCCCAAAGTCAAAGGAAGGCTTAGGAAAAGACCTTCAAGAATTTCCTACAAGAATCACTTTTACAAATAGTTCGTAAGATCCGAGGGACAAAGTTCTTCTATATGCTCAAATTGTGGTGAAACAAAGTACTCTAGGAGTTCTTTGTGCTAAAATTTGAAGACTCACTTGAGATATTTTTAGATTTACAAACTCCTATAACCCTAAAGGACCCAAACAAATTTGGGTACCAAAGAGAAATTGAACTTCCTTGATGATTGCAAGTACCAATGAAAAAAAGAAATAAGTAATACCTTGATGGTGGTTGTTCTAGACATATGATCGGAGACTCTAAGATATTCATCAATCTTGACAATTTTGATAGAGGAAGTGTTTCCTTTGGCGGCAACAATAAAGGAATAATTACTAGCAAAGGAACCATGAAGATTGGCAATCTTCTTATCAATGATGTCTTATTGATCAAGAGATTGAATTTCAATCTCATAAGCATAAGCTGACTATGTCATAATGGATACAAAGTATCCTTCGCGAGAAGATAAATGTTCGGGTGTAAGCTAGGACAATAAGTGCTCATTCATAGGACAAAGCAATGGCAACATGTATCTTCCTGGATAGATCATCTAAGGATATAAAATGCCTACTATTGCTTAAGGACGACCCTTAACTTTGGCACAAGAAGCGAGGGACATATAAGTCTAAAAAAAATCTCAAAGCTCTCTTCAAAGAAGCTAATGAGAGGACTTCCAAATGGCAAGTTCAAACAGACAAAGCATTGCGAAGCATGCATACTTGAAAAATAAGTAATAAATTCTTACAAACCAATAAATGATGTTTTCAATAACCGTGCTTTGCAGCTCTTACAAATGGATATTTTCATACATACTCGAACTTAGATCATTGGAGGTAAAAGTATTGCTGGCAATTGTAGATGATTACACTAGATATACTTGGGTTTTCTTTCTTGCACATAAGAGTGATGCATTCTCTGTTGACATCCGATTTTTTATCGTCTTTTTCGCTTAATTTTAAAAAATTTATAGAAAATTTATAAAAAGTCAAAAAAATTAGAAAATCAACTTTGAAAACCTTGGCCAAGCCTAGAGAACCAATTTTGAACAAAAATAATCTTTCATTTTTTCACAATTTTTAATATTTTCTGAAAATAGAAAAATACTTGAAAAATCTAGAAAAATAGCGTTCGAGGTCGCAAAAATATGAAACAATAGTATATATTTTAATTTTAATTCCCTTTTCATTTTGACCTCTCAAAAATTCAAAAATCAAGTTCAATTCTAAGTGTTCCTTCATTACACATAGAGTCGAATTTGTTTAAAAATTACCATTTGAGTCATTTATTTTCAATTTTTGCATTTCAATCTTAACATTCAACTCAATTATCCACCATTGCATTTGGACCCTCGGATTTTAAGAAATTTCAAAACTGCACAAGAGAATTGTATTTTAGTCCCTAAATTATGGTTAAAATGAAATTACTTAAAATTTAGGAATCGCCATGAGAAAATAAGACCATTGTCCTATGTTTTTCGCCATTCTAAATTGATTGGCATGGGTGGCTTGGTCTGATTTGGCCGTTTAGGGCTTGAAATTGCAATTTTTCATAATCGGATCCTAGATTAAATTTGGGGATTTTGTTCAATTTGCAATAAAATTTTGGGGAAAATGACATTTTTTAATAGAATTCATCATGTTGATTTCAATTCTGATTTTTAATTTGGAAAATCTTGAAGTATAGAAGGTCAATTTGGTCATTTTAGTTTCATCATGTTGATTTCAATTATGATTTTTAATTTAGAAAATCTTGAAGTATAGAAGGTCAATTTGGTTATTTCAAGATGCGATCGGGTCCCAGGTTGGATCGCATCCGACCTAGCGACCTGGCTAAACAATGTCATCTTCTTTAGCTAATTCCTACGCGAATTTGAGCATTTGCGGCCGAATTTTGACACTCAAATTGAAGCCTTAATCGACTATAATTGGGAAAGCCATGGGAGGCGTTTTGTTCCTTACATCATTCCTCGTCGATCAAGATCGGTGCCATTGCCTAAGACCGCCGGAAGAGCACAGGTAAGGCTGGTCAATGTCGTGGCCCTTTAAAAGTCAACATACTTTGCAAAATCAAGCTAAATTGGCACTTGTATGTGCTCGCCAAAGGACTTAACGGACTTTAACGGATTCCTAACCATTTCCGTCACCGTAGATGTGCAAAATGGCACATGGGGAGATTGTGAGGATCGAATCAAGCAAAGTGTTCGAGCACGCCGAATTTGAAATTTGGTATAAGGGCCCCACGCTGTTTCAAGCGAGGGGGATCGTTCATTCTGTTCCTTGGAGACTGCAGAAAGAGAGAGGGAGAGAGAAAAAGCGAGAGAGAGCTCGCTGCGTGATCGCCATTATCATGAGCTTGAGCTTCGATTGTGAGGTCTTCGTCGGAGCGATCCAAACCAAACCGATCTACGAATCCACTTCAAGAAGCTCCCCGAGGCTTCGGAGAGGCGATCGCACCAGCTCAATTGGCTCGACATCGCTAGAAAAGGTATGCCCAATGTTCGAGTCTCTCTCTACGCATCAATAGCGAGCTTGTCTCCGACCTTAATCCTTGAAATTTTTGTGTGCGTTTTCATCCTTGAGCATCACCGAGCATATCCAGTTTGTTTGATTGTATCGATTTCGCTTCAAACCTCACATTTGAGCCTCCCAAACCTCCTCACCATTATCGGACCAATCAAAGCTTGCCTAGCTAAATCTAGGCCAAACCAGGTCAATCGACTTGTAGGTAAGCTTCTTTAACTTCAATTGAGTGTGTATTGTGAGTAAATTGCTTTGGTTTACCTTGAATCGGATGATTAAACTTGCCATCGCCATACCGATTCAAGATTTGTATCTCATTGATTTTATGGATGAAATAGTTTGATTTTAGGATATGTTGAACGGGACATCACGGCGAGTCAATCGGCACCGATTTCAGGCCGATTAGCCGAGGTTTCACTTGTTGGATCTCATTGGAGAAACCTCGGCCATCCATTTACTCCGAGTCGCGCGAGGAAGATGAAGACTAGTTAGCTACGATGACTTGGTCAACGTCCGACGCGGCGCTGACGTGGCGCTACGTGGCTTGACACGTAGCGGCCACATCGCCTAGGCCGTTGTAATGGTTTTAGAAAATAAAAAAAATAAAATGATCGCATGGTGGGGGTGGTGCCATGTGTCTTGATCTAGCTTTTTAGAAAAATAAAAAACGATTTTTCAAATTAAAAATCGATTTTTAGAAATAAAAAATAAAATGTTGATCGAACGGTCGACAAATTAGTTTCGTTATTTGATCTTAGCCATTGACTTTGGTAATTAGATTAGACAGTCTAGATTGTGTCATCGTTTAATCGAACCGTAGGATTTAGTATTCAGATCCGAGGGTCGTGATTTAGCCATGTGGTTCAATAGGAAGCGTAGGATCTAATATTAGAATTTTAAATTCGAGAATTAGTTTATAAAATCGAAAAGATTTAAAAAAGAGATAAAAATGGGAACAACATCGTTTTTGTGTCGCGCGAGTCCAACATGGGTCTGGATCAAGTTGATCGGCCCATTGATCGGCTTGACCCGGTCCGATTCATATTAAAAAATTAATAAAAATTAGAAAATCAATAGAAAAATCGAAAAATAGTAAAAAATCCCCAATAAAATAGAAAAATCAGGAAAAATAAAAAAATACAAAAAATGGGAAATGACTACATTTAACTGGTTTGACTCCAAATTATGATTTTTGGGTTCCTGAACTTTCCAAAATGACCATTCTACCCTTCTAGGCATTTGGCCATCATATTTTTTGAATCAACCTCCGAGTTTTAATTGGTCATTTCCTAAGCCTATAGGGCTATATTAGACTTTCCATGTTTACCCTAATTGATTGGTTTGATGCGATTTATCTTCACATGTCATTGATTCCTTGATTGATGTACTTTAATTTTTTTATTGTGAATGATAAGATAGAAATTTCCCGATCTGCATGATACCCATAAGTCGTTAAAGCCTACCTCACCTTTCTTGAGTATCTATATGAATTATTAAGTTAGAAAAACACTCAAGCGGATACCAAAAGGGCGTTGATGGCATTCTTGACGTAACAAAAACTCCGAACCCATTTCTTTGATTTTCGCGAGAATCGATTGGTTACTCCCGACTAATCTATAGGGTTTCCGAACATACCCTCCAAAAAATGATTGGTAATGACTCTATTGGCACGTACACTATACACATACCACTCGACCACACAAAGTTAGGGATTTTTATGCAAAGCTCTTTTGTTTGATTGCATTTGGGTTGACCATATTTAATCCCTCTCATTATGCGAAGTTGTTGAACCTACCCATTTGTTGTTTGATTACGCTTGTGGGCGGCTCCTCAACTCATATAATAAGAACCTTCGTAGGTCCATATCGAAGCCATTTTGATTTCTCGAGTTAAACCCTTCACTCGTTTCATGTGCATGTGATTGGAAGGTTGGTATACCTAAAAAAAAAAGTATCACCTAGTTGGTAAGACTTTTTTGATTCAAGCTTGTAATTTAAATTCTTACCTACTTCACATTGTACATATCATGCATCATTAAAAGTATGTCATGCATCATATTGAAAATCACTTTAATGGTTTTAGTCAATCACATAATATCTTTAAGTGAAATTTGGTTTAAACTCTTCATTTGAGTCCTTTTAGTCAAATAAGAACGTTTAACCCTTATTTCACCAAAAGATGACATGGAGCTGAATTAGTACATATGCATAACATTTACATTACATTGCATGCATCAAACATGAAAATCCGTGATAATTGATTCTAGGATCATTCTTTCATTCATTAGAGATAATTGGGAATGGAGACATCATGATCATCCCGGTCGCATGTAAGGAGCTCACTCAATGGTAGAATCGCCTCAACCCGATCAACCAAGCTTACGTGGAAGGTCGTTTGGGGAGATGGTAGACTTGATCAAAGTAAGGTATCAACCCGCTCTCATTCAAGCACTAGTGACATTATTCAGCCTCTTTTCTCAAGTTGAAAATGCACTTATGTAGGTTGTTTAAAAAAGCTACCATGAAAGTTGATGTTCAACCTCGAGTTCTTTGTGAAAAGTTGAGACCCCTTTCAAATATTGGAAAGGTTCAAGCGTTTAAAGAATGAGGGATGTGATCTCATATCATGCCAAACAATTGATTAATAAACGAGGTCGTTGACATATCGACTTTTCGACCGGAGACCCTAGTCGGGCAGCGTCGGAGAGGCGGTCATACTTGATTGTTCACCGCTCTTGAATAGGCGACCACACTTGATGGTTCATCGTCGCCGGAGAGGTGGCCCAAGGCGATGGAGAAGCTGTTCGGCACAAAGAAGAGATGGTGGTTGTGGGAAAAACTTGGTTCTCCTCGTGTCTATTCCTTTGAGAAATCATATACGGGTCTATCACTCTCCTTTCCTAGGATTGTTTTCGGGCTACATCCCCTTTTATCCTATCATGAATAGCTACCAAACACAAGAGATGATAAAATATATCCTATCCCGATTTTCATCCCGACGACCAAACACGGTTTTAAATTTTCAATATGATTCCTAGTTTAATGGTACAATTTTTGGAGCACTTATTTAAATTTTTTATTTTTCAAAATATCATTAATTTAAACTACATCGGCGAGAAAGCTAACATGACATGGTTTAAAAAAGTCATGTAGTAGTTGCTCTACCATTAAAATAATCTCATGTCACCAACTTCAACAATCGAAGTCATTGGAGTAACTTAAATGAATGAAGTTATAAGTTCCTTAATTTAAATGAGTGTCGTGACCTAAAAAAAAATGGGTTTCCAATTTTAGGTTAATGGATTACCAAATTAATTAATTAGATTAATTAACTTAGCCCGAACTCTCCAAGCTCCAACAAATCGCAACTTGAATTCAATTTCATGCAAGGATTTATCTTGGAGTTGCTACTAATAGCTTCTTGGTAGGCCGATTAGAAACCTAAGTAAAGTAGCGGGAGAACTAAATTACTTCTACGACCCAAAGATTTTGAGTTTGGGGACTTGGTTACATTAACTTTTAAAATTAATGCCCTTTCGGTACCATTTTGAAGAAAACAACATTCAATTTCGCAACTTTGATGAATTTTGAATTGAAGTTCAAAGGTGTAACTTTTTTCCTTTTCTTTTTATGTATTTTTTTTAGCTTTTGTTGAGTAATTTTTTGAAGTAAAAAACACTACATGAGAATGAGATGGAATTGATTCAAGATTACTCGTCATTTTGAACTCTTACAACAAAACTTGTGCTTTGGGCTTTCTTGACCATTGGACCGGTTCGGTGGCTCCTCGGATCGAGAAGTCTTTTAGTCCTATCTCTCCTTCACGCTTTTTCTCATCTCGCTAGAATTCTATGAGGCTCTGTAGATTAAGAAAAAACTAAAAATGAGTGCAATTGATTTGAACCAAGTTAGAGAAAGTAAGAGGGCTTAGCTTTAGTGGAGGAAAACGCTTTGGCAAATTAATCATCAAGATAGATGCAATTTAGGCGTTGATCTTCTCTCCTTTTTTTAGAGGAAAGGTTAAGTTGCCCAATTTTTTCAAGAGAAGCAGGGGATTGGACCGGACCAATAATTGTCGGACAACATCAACGATTCCAAAGATATCGGCCTCCCGAGCCTCGGAAAACTCGCCTTCCTCCATGCCATCATCCAAGTACCGGTGCACGAAAGCACGCTCGGCATGTATTAGCTTGAACTTGTGCTTAATGCGTGAGAAGACCTCAAAGAACGCTGGTCGGGTTGGAGATCATGCGCACAGCCCCTCCGGACCTTGGCGAGGTCGCCTCCCAAGACAACGGTGGGTGGCCGGTAGTTCATACCACACTTGAATCCGGTAGGGCATCAATCGACGAACTGGATAGTGCGCTTGGTTTTGATGGTTGCAACAGCCGTATTCACATCCTTTGGCACTATATCCCCAGCTGCGAAGATCGTACTTGACCATGATAGAAGATAGCTCGAATGCCCCGTTGGTGATCTCGACCACCGAAAGTTTCTCATGGTAGGCCTTCTCGAGAAACAAAATGGTTCAAGGTTGATGTATGTGGGACGCTCAATGTCAAGAGGGCACCTATAGATATCATAGATAGCTTCCCTGTCCGGAAGCACAGTAACATCAATGTATTCCAAAAGGGAGTAGGTCGACAAGGATACTATTGTAGGGCTCCACAATGAGATATGGACACCTATAGAGATGGATAAACAAGTGAAACCCAACTTAGATTTCTTGCTATAATCAATAGACATGCGCTCCAACAAAAGGTAACTAAGCTCCGAACTAGTGCCTCCACCAACAAACATTGAACACAAGGAACCCAATTTTATAATAGCCACAAGCAAAGTTGTTGGCAGCATCTTTCTTTCCACCGATGAGTTACTCAAGGTCGAAGAGCTGGTTGTATGTTCGGCCCTAACTTCGTCGATGACAGTGGGCTCAAGATCTACAAAGACGGCATGAGGCACATGCTTTTCAACACCAATTTTGTTGAAAAAGGTGTTCAAGGCATCATTACCTCCACCAATAGTCTTGTCACTAGGCATTTAGCCATTCGGATGGATGCTAACCTGGATGTCGGGCTGACCGATGTGGATCGAGATGCACTCCATCATATTCGCCGTTGGAGAAGAAGAGCTTCGAGAGAAGAGATCGGAGATCGGAGATCGCGGCGTAACCCGAGGAAAGCCTTGGGGGTCGAAGGCATTTATGAAGACGCCCTCGTTGAGAAAATCTCTCTCTCACCATCCTTAATTTAAGTTAGTAGAAGCTCCAAGACATTTTGGAGCTCATGGGACGATGGAGGTCCGGTCCTCTACTTGTCTAAACCCCCGTCCTCCTTCTTGTCTAAGCATGAGTAAAGATATAAGTATTTCGACTCCAAAACAAGCAAAAATCCCATTTCTAGACAAGATCCGGTGTAGTTGACCTTACGTTGAAAACCGACCAAAATGGCCGACAATTTCTTCAATCAATCTAACAAGGTAGCATGATATCATGGTGAACCTCCCCCCACTATTTTCTTTCAAGAATCGACTCCAACCACGGAATAAGATATGCCCTATCTTTTAATTGTGTAGTCTTCTTTTTTAATGCTCTCTAGCTTCATCATGGGTGTTGCGTGTGGCCACGTACGAATGGGATCCTCGGCGAGAAAAGAATTCTTTCTCTTTTGTTCTCTTTCTCCCTGTGCTCTCTCTATATGGCTGGTGTGAGTGTGATGAACAAAAGCACCCCCTCATGGAGCATAGCCCATTGTTGGACTCATTAGTAGACCAATGCTTTGGACCGGAAAAAGGCAATGATAGGTTCTTTCACCAAGTTCTCTCTCGAGTCCCAAGTATGGTTTGTTTGTCATTTTAAGCTCAACTTTGCTTATCGGTCCCATTTAAATGCAAGTGCAATGTATGTTAAAAATAAATATGAGAGATTATTATTATTTTTGGTTTAGAACTAAAAGTAGTTCTAATTTTATGCATAATTGACTCTCAAAGAAAAATCAAAATTTAAGTATCAACAATTTGCCCCACTTTTGAGTGAAGGCTCGTACGGGTTTCACTCAAAGACTAAAATTGAAACTGTAATTTTGCAAATGCAATTGAATGAAAGATGATAATTTTTTTTGGCGGGCCTTTTGATCCCATTTTCTAATGCAAGAGAAAATATGCATGAAATGCAAAACTAATAAATAACATGTGCCTGCGCTTCTTTTGTTTCATATTAGAGAAACTTGCACATGGATCACATACGAGAATACCTGTTTAACTAGATACCTCATAAATCGATTGTTCCCTTAATCTCCAAGCTTTTTACGGACGCAAGGTTCTTAAGGTACTAAGCCCAACTATTATCGGGGACTTCTCCCTTATGTAAGATGGCGAGAGATATGTATAAAATTGAATTGTATTTCGACATCACAAGAGCTACGTCCTCTTGAATCGAAAGGACCAAGATCACCGGAGGATCTCGAGGTATTGGGGCCTCATCCATTTTTAGAGGTTTTCCTCTAATGTAGAATAACGCAAGATATATGTAAAGTTTGAAAAATATATTTTTCGAGATCACAAGAACTACATCGTTGTGAGTCAAAAAATGATAATCAAGATCACAAGAGTGTACGTCGTTGTGACTTGATAAAAAGACTAAGATCACGAGTGTATATGTCATCATGATTTAGCAAAAAGGGACCAAGACCACAAGAGTTACTTCGTTTTGATTTGGTTAAAATGAGCCAAGACCATAAGAGCTACGTTATTATGACTCGGTATGGGATCAAAATCACGAGTGCTTATATCATCATGATTTGATACGGATCAAAACCATAAGAGCTACGTTATTATGATTTGGCAAAAGATCAAGATCACAAGTGCATATGTCATTGCGATTTGACAAAGGTAAAGATCATGGGTGTATATGTTGTCATGAATCAATATCGTCAAGTTGTATATCACAATATTAAAGGATGTACTACCGAACCGAATCGATAAATACAAAAATAGATGTCTTGCTTAAATTGAATCATAGCAAACATGAATGGTCAAAATGACAACTAAAATCGAGAAAAAGCTGTCAATTTGAAAATGGTTAAGAAAACTCACTTGGATTTTCCAAACGAATGGTCATGGAAAAATACAAGCCGATCGCATCATACTTGTTTAATCTTGAGGTATACTTATGAACAAAATCAATGCAAATGCAACATGATATGTCCACAAATCTTTAAACTTCTTTTTTTTTGTTGCTTGCATTACAAAGCTCCACTAGGGAATTTATCAATGAGAAAACCTATCTCGATCTTTTTGACAAATTTGATCAAATTGAATGAGGAACTTCATCGAGAAAGGACTTCCTCTAACTTTTATGAAATAGTTCGGGTTGAAGATATACTTACCTAAGGATTTGGAAAACTACCCGAATGACACTTGCTAGTAAGGTTTGTTCATTTAATGATCATCGGATGAATTTCGAGACCTCGGGAGGTGACTTGAACATCGGACCCGCATTAATTCGAATATAACTCTGAATGGGGAACTTCAGTCCAAAAGGGCTTTCTCTTGCTCTCGAGAGAAGTTTGTTTATCCTAACTCGTAGGATTTCAAGAGAAATGACTTAATCTTACCATATCGCATTGGACAAGGGTTTGAGTAATCTCGCAATTGGTACGACCGAGCCGATCTAGAGGTCTTAATGAGGACAATAATGAGGGCTAGGCCAAAGGTTTACAAAAGAGACTCCAATGAGTCAAGGTTGTTGAAATGAATTTCTTTATCATCCGCTCCAGGTTTATAAATCAAGAACCCGACAAAAATGAGAGAGAAATAATCTTGCTTGAACTTCTTCGAGCGGTGCTTAAAATCGTTTAATTCTACGTTAACTCAAGTGCCCTAATCGGAAGAGACTTTGAAGGGTCATAACGTAGGTTAAGATCTTGGATCGAGAAATGAAAAGGCTCATTTTGGCTTACAAAATGTATGAGAAGGGGCTTGATGTTGGTGATCACTTGCAATCTTACCACCGATCTTGGCCTTCCGGAATACTATCATTGCTTGAGGATGATATGAGCTAAGGATTGCATTTTGCAATTTGACACTTCATGGGGATCTTTCTCTCAAACCTTTTGGGATTTACAAGAGAGTTGTGCATTTAAATTCGAAGTATTTTACAAATGAGCAATGAATTGAACAGGCATTGGCCTTGCTTTTGGTATGCACTTTGCTTTTTAAATGTCCTGAAATTTTTCGTGAGATCAACCCTTTTTTCTTTTTTTGGGCTCCGGATTCCCTTTTATTGCTGCATTTTTTAGCATCTTGATGAGTTCATTTAGAGACTTTCTCTTGACTCAATCTTTTGATCCCTTCACTCGGACATGGGCCATATTTGCTTTGGATTGAGCAATGATCACCAACCAGGCCTTTAGAAATGAATTTGCAAGCTCAAATGGGCTGTACAAAGGATATAAGTGTGTAGAATAGAGAAACGAATGCTTTCATCATCCTAAGGAACTTGAATTAAAGTTCGAGTATAAATGAGAAGAAACACCCGAAGATTGATGTTAGTACGAGCAAGAAAATTTCTAACCATTTACCTCATGCTACCGATGGAATTACCTCTATTTTGCCCCAATGTGGGGTGGGTTCTTGACCGGGGTATGAAATGAAACCTCTGTTCAAAGAGGTTAATTAATGGTCACCTATAGTATTTGGGATAGAGAATTGGAATGCCTCTATCCTTTCGGCGATCATACCTTTTGCGAGAAAAACCCTTTACCTCGAGGAACACGGAACCTAGCTTCCGCTCGCTCGCTTGGGAAAATGTATTTGGGAGGTGCTTGGCGATGGGTTGCCTTTCATCATCCTGTCGTGCCTCATTCGGTACATTCGTTGTATCTCAATGTAGTTTATGCTCCTTATTCAGAGTTGATAAACCGAACACGAAGAACAACCATGCATAAACCCTACAACGTGTGAGCATTTTCAAGCACATAAAATACAATAACTTTCGATGGTTCACCAAATTTTACGAAAATCTTGACGAACAAAGCATGCAAACGTATTCGAAAATTCATAGGAATGAGGATTATGGGCTGCCCCTGTTCATCGGAATGACTTGCAAAAATTTATTATCTACTATGAGGCATGAGATTGTCGGAGGTTCCAAGATTTTCTGATTTCATTGAGTTTCGAGTAGGAGAGATACTTCCCCGTCCAAGTATGGCAATGACTCCTATATAAACAAAAGAGAAAGAGTCAATGTATGCTCTCATGTTCTAAAAGAATTAGAACGATACCACTTTACTCTTGTATGTACTTCTTGTGAGCTTAAATTGAAGAAGTCCCTTCATTTGGATCAAATTGTATGTCCTTGCTAAAAGAAATAGAGTGTTATCTCCACAACCGAATGGATTAAAAAAGATATACTCCCTTTCTAATACCGCGTTTTGCCACTAGTTTACCCCATTTTCGGTCGGGAAGGGCTATTCCGAGTGGGCAACATCTAGACTTGCCCCCCAAATCTAGCTTGACTCAAGGGTTGGACTTCTAGCATTGGGTCGATTTATGCAAGGATTGGGAAGTGCCGTCTAAGGATCAACTATGCCCGGATTCTTAGTCCATGCTTATCGAGTGATTCGCCAATTTATTTTGAACTTCAAGCATCGATTCTTCCCAACTACTTGCGAAATTTTTTTTTATGTCATCTCCGTCAAAATGGAGAAGAACATGTCAAATGTGAGATCGAAAAGGATAAATTGGAACCGATATCGAGTTACCCTTCACTTCGAATTCTCCGTTTGGGCGCTTTGCATTTTTCTTTTACCAGCTTTGCCGCTTGGAAAAAAGGAATGAATGAATTTGTAGCCATCAAGGTTTTAAAACTACTCTAGGTTTTGTAACCATCTAAGTTGAACTTCAACAAGCCTTGAACCATCAAGTAAAAAGTTTTTATTAATCTTTGTACATTACGGCAACCCTCGGGATTGAACTCGGAGTGCTCCGGACCATTGTTACTCCCCTAGCCACTAGGCTGTGGAGTTGTTGGCGTCCATAAAAATTCATTTTGACTATAAAGTTCTCGAGGCGAGTTGACAATTTCCTGTTCGGAATGGAATAAGCTCAATTTAGAATTTGAAATTGTTTAAGAGCAAATCGGAATGATACAATGTTACCCATTTTTTAGCTTGTTTGGGCTTATTCAATACTTCATTTTATGGCATTCGAAGCATTGTCCTTAGATTGATTTGCCCTAAGTTTGGTTCAATAAGGAGCTCACACATTTGATGGAAGAAGACAAAATTTTCCCCGATTCCAAGCCAAATTTTTTGGAGCACTCGAACATAAATCGATTTCTTTAGGAAGGCTCGAGCCCTATACAATATGGCCCTCGTTATGAACTGCTGATCATCGCTTGCTGATATTATGATGACCGGTATGTCCAACTCGGAACCAACAATCTTCGGAGATCGAGACCATTCATGTCGATCCCTACCATTGCGGTGACAACGTTATCAAATTCATACTTGTTCTGTCTTAGCACTTTTAAAGTTTCCGTTGCTTTTGTATGAGCTGAAACCTTGTACAAGCATCTTCTCAAGATAATAACGAAGATAGAAAGGGAAACGGGGTTCTTGTCAATGGCTATAACTCGTGGACCATCGGGATCGAAAACTCCGTCCATTCCCGCCTAAGTCGAACACGTACCTTTTTCACCAATCCTCAATATATTATAATAAGGAATTCACGCATTTAAGCATGATGATGCTCATGGGTAATCTTGTTCTTTACCCCTAGATTAACTCTAGACGTAAAAAAGAAAGTCCCGCATGGGAGGCTTTGCAACAAAAGATCAACAAGTACATTCATTCATGCATATCCCCTGTTTCCCTTGAGGATTCCTAGGGATCGGCTACTAGTGCCCGAAATTAGGTACATAAGAGAGATATTTTGAGGGCCCATAATCAACAACTCAAGCTTCATGTATGTTACTGATTCGAAGTTACGTCAACGTTGAACCGGTCAATCGCGATAGTAAGCTCGTCATCAAGGAAACTCCAATCATGGTGATGCATGTCCCATCCCTCGAAGGGCATCGGTACTAATCTCGTAAGGTCGATTTTCTCCTGTGTATTTCCAACAAAATTTGATTGTGCTGGAAATTATCCTGGAGAGTGAGGTGATAAATGAGCATTTTCAACACTCGATGTCTTGCTCATCAAGGAATATTCACCAAGGGCGATGGGACCTTCACGGTCAAGGCAAGCGGCGGTGTTAAGAGCTTCTCTATTCCTCTTTTTCTTTGTTCGGAACTTTTCATTTTCCTCTTTTAGAATTGCAAGTTCATGGCGTTTATGTTGAGTCTTCAATTAGGTTCGCTTGTTTTGAAACCAAAACTTGACCTTCAAAGGTTCCAATCCTAGTTTCGACTCGGTTCATTTCTTTGTTGCTTGTTCGGGAAAGGGCACGATTTGAAGAAAGCTTCAAGCTCTTTGGTTTGCCTTTGATTGTGGCGATGGCTATGTTTTCTTTTTTGGTATTGACCACCATTGTTCTCTTTGTTGCTTATTCTTTGTTGTGATCTTGAACTTCATCCCTGGGAGGGTCGGGTTTCATGGTTTCGGCACCGAATTTGATCCCGAAATCTTCAATGTCCCTCGGCAGCTCGCTCTCGGGGATGTTTAGGTTGGTCCCTCCAAGTAAGTAACGGTAGCCTTTAAACATATTGAGTGAGATATCTCGATCGACTTTTGTTCGATCAAGGCTCTTTTCTCTCCGCTATATGCTCATTCTTTCTGAATTTTTCGAGTAATCGTGTATGTTTCAAGCTTTCCTTTTAACGTGGATGAAAACCACCAAGCGGACTCTTCTTACAAGATTTCGTGTTTCCCGCTCTGTCTTCTTCGTTCCTTTTCAACGTGGTGGAACCATCAAATCTTTTTGTGTGATTTTCCTTTTCTCGAGATCTATGCTTGTCTCCCACTTAACTTTTCAACATGATGGGATTGCCAAATCTTTCATAACTTTTCAGATTTATCGGGATCAAGATCGCGGATTAGCGGCGGATCCATAATTCATGAAACGTCCGTAGTTTTATCTATTAGTTAACTCGGCTTCACAAGAATTATCACTGTGACTTTTCCTCATCTTTGAGTTGCCATAAAATCAAGACTTAATGCAGAGCAGATTAACATTTTCTCATCATTAACTTCAATCTCCTAATCACTCTTTTGCATTCATTTTCTTCTCTGTTGTTCCAACAAAAATGGCTTCTATTCATGTGCGGATCTTCTCGGCCGAAGTTTTAGCCAAATGGGAAAGGCTTTATCATCTCCTTAGCCGAGGCTATGCTCACATAGTCGTTCATCCAAAGGCTGAAGCCGAGATCGTATTCGGTTCACGGATATGGACATTGCTTCCATCGAAGGCACCCGGCTAGAGAGGGAGTATAGGACCTTCCCAATCATCTTCACCAACTTCCCGGAGGCTTACCATTTTGCTCATCAAGAGGTTACCTTGGCTTGTATCGTGGGAGCTCGCTATAAGGATCGGTTCGATCGCTTGGTGTTGGCCAATTTTGTGGCCGACAATCACAAGAAGGTCGTTGAATATGCCAATGAGCGGTCTCAATGCTAGTTCCTAAGAGGGGGAGCTTAGTGGAACATTTAGCCCTATCCCAAACGGTCTTTGAGCACGATCGGTGTAATATCATGTTGGAACTCTAGTATACGTGGTTGGAATAAAGGCTTGACGACTGACCATGGACGTAGCTCGTGGGAGAGCACCGGTGCGGGACCTAGAGCTCGCCGCCTAATATCATGAGGTTAAGGTAGCTAGGCTTAAGGGGAAATGTGATTTCCTCCTTTTTAAGCTTGCGGACCTTGATTCTCGGAGTGTTCGGTGCAAGCAAAGCATCGAGTAGTATAGAGAGTCGTTAAACTCTTTTGTGATGCTCATTAGGGCTCGGTTTGGCTTTACGTTTCCACCATAATGACCTATTTGTAAGGCTCTTCATTGTATGAAACGAAAGGAAAGTTTTTGCACATCCGTGTTTTACTTTTGCATTATTCCATCTTCTACATGCTAATAGCTTGAGGAAGCTGTTCACCTTCTATGTCTTTTTACTTTCCTCTTTTCATCTAGGCCAAAGCCCAGTTGTTTCATCATTTCGTTCCTTAGCTACATGGCTGGCTTGGGGATTGGAACCAAGGATGGTGCACTCGAACTTGTGTCGATTATGATGATGTCTTCTAGCGGTACGGTTTGAAAGCGGACATGCCCCTACGCTTCATCTCTTGTATCATTTGCTCTATTTAGGCTAATAGCTTAGTGGTCTCGTCATTCAATACCGTAGCCACGGGGTTGGCTTAAGGAACTTATCCGGATTTTTTGTCGGCGGAGGCGGAGGGATAACAATCATAGGTATTGAACTGGATGGTTGTTGCTTAGTAGCAATAGCGGCCACCATACGCTCCATCATCTAGGACATCATGCTCTCAAATTGCTAGTTCATGGCTTCGAATTGCTCCTTTAGAGCTTCCCTGGACTGCGGTGTTAATCTCGGCCTTATGCGCCATCTTCTTAGCCAAAGAGCTGGTAATTCATGGGGAACTCATAACAAACTACTTGCAATGAATGATTGTATGATGAGTATAGTATGTGAGAGAGCCGAGTCGTTCCATGGCTAGACTAGACTCACAACACCACTCAATCCCGACTCGTGACCTTGACCAGGAAATTCCATTCTCGTCAGATTTTGGCAAACAATTTGTGAAAAATCATCGGCTAGTCAAAATAAAGTGAAAATTTACCAGTTCATTGTCGAGAGGATGATAAATAACTTTCATGTTGGGTGATCGGGCTAGAAATCAACGGATCAATACAGTTTAATGTGTTATTGCAAAAAATCACCTCCAGAAAACTATTTCATCAGCCTATTGTTAAAGGAACGAAAGACCCTTTTAAAGTGTGAATTGAATTCCAAAATTTTGAAGGCTATTAAATGAAGCATAGATCTACAACTTTGATGTTTGAAAATTCCGCAAAAAGGTGGGCGTTCTAGTACTAAACCGTGGAATGAATCGGGAGTCTGAAAATGTGTGAAATTCCAGCCTGATCATAGACAAGGCAAATCGAATTAAGGAAAACGATGAAATTACTATTAATCGAAGTCTTAAAGTATGAAATTGGAAACATAACAATGACATTCCTAAACAATCAATTAATGAAAGTAAAGACATGACTCAATTTCTAAGCAAAACAAGAAATCAAATGATCTTTCTTTTTTAGAGACCACATGCTCAATAGACGAAGGGGCCCTCAAGGCGTGCCGTAATCGTGCATTCTCCTTAGCCAATGCATATGCCTTTTCCTGGGCCTTCATCGCCTACTCTTCGCTGATTTTGATTTGAGATCGATGGGTATGCCGCACCATCACGATCGGGACCTTTAGGAGTATCTCAGCGGGGATGGTAAGAGATTGAATATACCGGACCGTGGCAAAGTAACTCTTCATTTTCCCGGTGGGTTCATCTTATGGGGCAAATCGGTTTCGATTGGAACATTCCTGCCAAGCCTTAGAAAGACATCTAAGCTTGGCCCTATAGTTCTCACCGTTCTCGAACCGGACTTGAAATTTAGTGGGCCCAAGTGGAGGAGGGACATATTGTAGAACTTGAAATTGTCATGCAACTCAAAGAGGCGATAGGCTGGTTGCTCTATAAATGCCCATCGGAGGTACGATCTTCCGATCGCCATGGCACGATCGAATCTCGACCACTCGAAAACATACGGCTTGCTAGAGGAAAATCTCGAGTTTGGATTCTCGAATAGATGGACCCATTGTGTATAATGCAAATTTTTAGTTTGATCTTGTATTTGTTTAAATCTTAAAATAGGGTTATTAGTCATGCCCATTTCAAATACAAACATGCATTCCCCAAATTGAGAAATGTGAGAGAAAAATCAGATTTGTAAAAGCTCGGTTGAGGCTCAAAAAGTCTTATCATTTTCTTTCTTGTTTTCTTCTTTTTTTGGAACGTGTGAAACCTATCAACGAAATGAAAGTTTCAGCAAGAATAGTAATTACAAAGTTGACCCCACGACAAATCTGTTTTACCGTCCAGGTTATCACGGGATCATTAACATTCGACGGAATGGAAAAATGATAAGTCTGAAAAATGTTAAGATAAAAATCCTTGATCTCATGAAGTCGGAGTTATTTTCAAAACATTCAATGAGAAAAGATAATGGGCATGCTTGGCAATTACCCTTTAGCACTTTTTCAATTTCTTTTTTAGTCAAGCTCAAAAATTCAGGTGAGCACTACCATAGGATCCACTTGAATGGCTAGTTCAACTATATCCAACTCAATCAATTTTCCAATGACAATATTGTATTCTTCCAAAGTGGGCGTGAGCTCAAACTTACCTCCTAACACAAATGTGGTCGTCTCGGGGCACAAAAAATGAGCAAGTGCCCGCATGATCCCGCTCCGAATATCGATGTCAAGAATCGGCAACATGAATCCACTACCTTTGAGCACGTACGCCGACCATTTGGCTTCAACCGACCCCATAACTTCTTGAGCTCTAGCTTCGGAGTAGGCACGAAACCGATATCGTTGCAACCTACTCGTATATGGATCATGTGCCAAATAAATCAAGCTAAACCATGGATTGACCCAAAATAAAATAAGATGACAGGAGATAAGAGACAAGAAATCACTTGCCTAAAGGGAGAGAATGTCAATTACAAAGGCATGCACATGAATTGTGGATTCAAATTTTTGTTCTTTTAGCAAAGTGAAATGAAGGATGGAGTGACATGTCGCAGCTTTGTGCACGTTCATCATGGCTAGTTGCCGCCTCGCATACATAGTCATTACTAGTCGAGTCCAATCATTTCGGCTTCGTTCGATCGACAAGGGTAACTCTCATACATCATTGCCTCACGTACATGAGAACAATCATTGAGCCAATTTTTTAAAGAATTTAGGATCCAAGTGGGATAACCTTTAGTGAAGTTTTACCGCCAAGGTTAAAGAACCACTTAGATACCATTCTAAAACTATTAGGTGATCCGAGTTTGGTCACAATTCGATGTGGTATAGTACAATTATACTAGGGGCATGCATGACTTTTTAAAATCAATCGGCGCTTCAATAGTTCAAAAATAAAAATTCTCAACGCCAAGCTTGCAAAATAGAGGTTAGCCACGGATCTCGCCCCTTATAACTCCCTTCTTGCAAAACCATTTAACACCTAGGGATTAAAATTCAACCAAGATTGCCAAACCAAGTGATTTTTTTTTCATGAAATTATCTCGGCCTAAGTCCTCCTTAAACTTCGAAAAATTTAAGTTAGGGTCCCCGTGAGTTACCAATGTCGTCGTAACCTAAAAAAAATGGGTTTTCAATTTTAGGTTAATGGATTACCAAAATAATTAATTAGATTATTAACTTAGCCCGAACTCTCCCAAGCTCTACCAATTCGCAACTTGAGTTTAATTTCATGCAAGGATTTATCTTAGAGTCGCCGATAATTGCTTCTCGGTAGGCCGATTAAAAACCTAAGTAAAGTAGCGAGAGAACTAAATTACTTCTACAAACCAAAGATTTTGAGTTCGGGGACTTGGTTACATTAACTTTTAAAATTAATGCCCTTTCGGTACCATTTTCACCAAAAAACATTCAATTTCGCAACTTTGATGAATTTTGAATTGAAGTTCAAAGGTGCAACTTTTTGGCTTTTCTTTTTATGTATTTTTTTGAGTTTTCGTTGAGTAGTTTTTCGAAGTTAAAAAAACTACATGAAAATAAGATGGAATTGATTCAAGATTACTCCCCAATTTGAACTCTCACATCAAAACTTATGTTCCGGGCATGTCTTGACCATTAGACGGGTTCGGTGGCTCCTCGGATCGAGAAGTCTCTTGGTCCTATCGCTCCTTCACACTTTTTCTTATCACGCTAGAATTCCATGAGGCTCGCAAATTAAGAAAAAACTAAAAAAGAGTGCCATTGATTTGAGCCGAGTTAGAGAAAGTAAGAGGACTTAGCTTTAGTGGAGGAAAATACTTTGGAAAATTAATCATCGGGATAGATGCAATTTAAGCGTTGATCTTCTCTCCCTTATTTTAGCGAAAAGGTTAAGCTGCCCAATTTTTCCACGAGAAGCGGAGATTGGACCGGACAAATAATTGTCAAACAACATTAACGATTCCAGAGATATCGGCCTCTTGAGCCTCGAAAACTCGCCCTCCTCCATGCCCTCACTCACGTACCAGTGCACGAAAGCACGCTCGGCATACATCGGTTTGAACTTGTGCTCAATGCGCAAGAAGACCTCAACAATGCTGGTCGGGTTAGAGATCATGCGCATAGCCCTCTGGACCTTAGCGAGGTCTCCTCCCGAGACAACGGTGGGTGGCTAGTAGTTGATACCGCGCTTGAATTTGATAGGGCACCAATCGACGAATTGGATGGTGCGCTTGGTCTTGATGGTTACAATAGCCGCATTCATATCCTTTGGCACCACATCCCCACATGCGAAGATCGTGCTTGGCCATCATAGAGTATGGCTCGAATGCGCTGTTGGTGATCTCAGCCACTGAAAGTTTCTCATGGTAGGCATTCTCGAGAAATAAAACTGTTTAGGTTGATGTATGTGGGACGGTCAATGTTAAGAGGGCACCTGTAGCTATCATAGATAGCCTTGTTGTCCGAAGCACGTAAACATCAGTATATTCTAAAAGGGAGTGGGTCGGCGGGACATTGTTGTAGGGCTCCACAATAGACATGAACACCTGTGGAGATGGATAGATGGTGAAACCCAACTTGGATTTCTTGCCATAATCAATAGACAGGCGCTCCAACAAAAGGGAACCAAGCTCGAACCAATTGTATAGTAGCCACAAGCAAAGTTGTTGGCAGCATCTTCCTTTCTACGATGAGCTGCTCAAGGTGGAAGAGCTGGCGGTATGTTCCGATCCCGACTTTGTCGATGCCATGAGGCTCAAGATCTATAAAGACGGCATGAGGCACATTCTTTCCAACACTAGTTTCTTTGAAAAAGGTGTTCAAGGCATTATCACCTCTACTAACGGTCTTGTCACTTGGCATCTAGCCATCAGTGGATGTCGTTCTCGAGGCAGTGCAGCTCCCAACAGGCGTTCCCGACTTGCATGCCGAGCTTATCGATGTGGATCGAGATGCACTCCCTCATATTCGCTCTTTGGAGAAGAAAGAGCTTCGCCGGAAGAGATTGCAGATCAAAGATCGCGGCGTAACTCGTGGAAAGCCCCGGGGGTCGAAACCGTTTATAAAGATGCCCTCGTTGAGAAAATCTCTCTCTTGCTATCCTCAATTTAAGTTAGTAGAAGCTCCAGCACATTTTGGAGCTCATGTAACGATGGAGGTCCGGTCCTTTACTTGACTAAACCCTCGCCCTCCTTCTTGTCCGAACATAGCTAAGGATATGAGCATTTCGACTCCAAGACAAGCTAGGATCCCATTTTTGGACAAGATCCGATGTAGTTGACCCTACGTTGAGAACTGACCGAAATGGTAGACAATTTCTTCAATCAATTAGACAAGCCAGCATGATATCATGGTGAATCTCCCCTACCATTTTCTTTCAAGAATCAACTCCAACCATAGAACAAGATATGCCTTATCTTTTAATTGTGTAGTCTTCTTTTTTAATGCTCTCCAGCTTCACCAGTCATGGGTGTTGCGTGCGGCCACGTACGAATGGGATCCTCTAGAGAGAAAAGAATTCTTTCTCTTTTGTTCTCTTTCCGTCCGTGCTCTCTCCATGTGGCTAGTGTGAGTGTGATGAACAAAAGCACCCCCTCATGGAGCACGACCCATTGTTGGACTCATCAATAGACCAATGCTAGACTGGAAAAAGGCAATGATAGGATCTTTCACCAAGTCCTCTCTCAGAGTCCTAGCATGGTCTATTTGTCATTTTAAGCTCAACTTTGCCTTTGTCAGTCCCATTTAAATGCATATGCAATGTATGTTAAAAATAAATATGAGAGATTATTATTTTTTTGGTTTAGAACTAAAATTAGTTCGAATTTTATGCATAATTGACTCTAAAAGAAAATTGATAATTTAGGTGTCAACAATGAGCGATCGAAAAATTGTGGTACTATATTGAGTACTCTACAAAAGATTTGGAATTTTTGGTGTACTTTTGCTTGTGTTTGGCAAATTCCTAATAGCTACAACACCCTCAAGTTTGCAAAAGTTTCTTCGGGAGATGCCATAATCTGTTGTTAGAGTTTCCTCAACCAACTTTTCGGTGTCACAGTTTTAAAACATGTATTATCAAACATACAAATTATGTTACTTTGCAATTTAGTCATTACCAAAGGTGATAGGGGGCTGGCCCGCTCGACCAGCCCAAGCCCACTAGGTCCAAGGTAAATGGGTGTTTGGATAATGTCATTTCCAGAAAAACAAAAAACTGTAAGATGGAGCGATGCCGATTACTTAAATTTAAAAGCAATATTGCAAGGATGGGCTTGGACAACACCTTATGCACGACTCTCGGGTCCAAGTCCACCTAATGATCACCTCTAGTTACACCGTGACACAAATACAAGTAACCAACCGCGGAACCAAATAAACGATAAGCCTTAAAATCTGATCGTAAGCTTTATCTTGAAAGTTTTCAGTCATATGCATTTGTCGATTGTCCAATATGCATAAAATTTTTCTACATCAGAATCTGGTCAGATCTAATGGACGTACAGTTAACCTTAATCACCTCTAGTTACAGTGCAAGACAACTATAGTTAAACCACAGCTAAACCAAACAGAACATAAGAGTGCAAATGATAACCATTCTGTTTCCAAGAGCTATTTGTGGCCAAAAATAGATTCCTTGGATGAGTTTATGAACAGAAAAAAGCATTTGAAAATGACAAAAATTTCTGTTCCCAGAATAAAAATTCATATAATAATAACAATAAAAATTTTCTAATGTTATCAGCGGCCGGAGACCAGCGGCAACGATCGGCGGATGGCAACAGAGCGAGAGAGGGAGACTGCACATGGGAGAGAGGGAGTGAGAGATGAGAGTTATCCTTATTTTTGTTTCTATTCTATAAATAGAAAAGTAGAAAGTTTGTACTTCTCATTTTTGTTTGAAACCTATTTTTAGGCTAAAAATTTGTTCCGAAAATAGAAAAATTAAAATGTTTTATCAAATGAATTTTGGTTCCAAACATTTTATTGAGAACAGAAAAATGGAAAAACACAAACAAAATGATTATCATTCGCGCCTTAAGTCTTATTTGATTGCAAGCTTCATCTTCTCGATTTTTATTTTGACACATTTGTTGATTGTCCAATATGGCATAAACTTTTCCTACATCAGACTCTTGTAAAATCCAATGGACGTACAGGTCCTATCAAGTGTAATTTAGAGTGGAAAAGACTCAATTAGAAAAGTTATACAAGTTGAAGCGCTTGACTAGATAAATTAAAAGTTCAATGATTTAAATGAAAAAAATTGCAAGCTCAAGAATTAAAAGTACACTTTACCTTTTTCATGACAAGGATGTAGTTGGTGTTTCCGCACCTTCATGTATTTAATGATAAGGTTTCACTTGGGGTATTAGTACTTTCAAGTCATCCAGGAACTTCCTTCATTTATAGTCATATTTGGTGCAAGTTATTAAGGTAATTCTAAGGGATGGGTAACATTTGAAGAGCATAACCGGCACAAATATTTGTTATTTTTTCTTTTCTTTCAATTTGTAGATGAGATTGAAGGATTGAATTCATTTGAATAAATATTTCAATCTTTCTCCGAGTTTGGAAATTAATTTTTTCCGGTAATTATTCACGTCGTAGTGCAGATGCATAGGTTCTATTTGAAGCCATACAAATTGAAGACACTAGTTTTTTTTTGAAAGAAGACACTAGTTTACATCCTAAATTAAGATGGCGCTTATTACATTTCATGATAAGATTTTTGAGAGAATAAGAATGATATAGTCATCTAAACGATAATCATAATTACTCCAATGATTAACAATAGATTAAAAAGATATGGCCCTACAATTTAAACGCTTTACTTTTAATTTGCTTTAACGAAGCAAGTTTTCATTTCATTCTAGTGTTATTTGCTGTATCTATAAACGCGAATTGGTCTTGTTTCCTGGTTTTTCACATTAAGTTGCAGTACTTTGAATCTTGGATATTATCTGCAATCTAGCTTTTTCAATGCCAATGTTAAACTTGTCACTCAGCTTGCGCTTTGTCCGGGCATGAGTGCCCATATGAACAGTTTTAAAGCTTTAGTATTCCATTAATAGGAGACTTGATTAAAGAGAACAATATAAGATTTGTACAATGTCAAGAATTTATGATTTTACATACAATCAAAAATCATAATGAAAGCTATATTTGAAATGGGTCTGGTAAAAAAGGAAGTGAAAATAAGTATAATATAAATGATCTTTTTTTTTTTTTAACTTAGCTCCAATTTAACTTTCTTTTGTTTGGATATTTTGTTGCAAGTTCGAGATAAATATCAATATAATTGCAATATTATTGTAAGAGAGTTACCAGTTCCTTTTAATATCCTCATAGTTTAAGGAAAATAGTTTGATGAATCATGTTACACGCTAAAATTTATGAAAAAAATTATCTCGTAAGCCAAGTCAATTTATTTGTTTGGGTAACTTTTTTTGCTGCACTAAATCAATATACTCGAATAGAATCAATTACCACTTAATTGATTTATTTGCTGTATATATATATATATATATAGTGGGATTTGAATGTTTTACTTATTCTATTTCTACTTTTTCCACTAACTAATTCGATTCTAAGATATTAAAAGTAAGTGAAATTCATTCGTGAAATAAAAATGCTCTATACTAGAAAAATTGCATAAAAAATTAGAGACTAGCTTTAGTCCCTATAAAAAATAATTAAATCATTTTGCATATAATTCGCACTTAGTTCAAATTAATTTCTGCATACATTGCATTCTGCATTGTATTAGACCGGCAACGGAAATAGATTTGAAATTAACGCACAAACTGGGCCATAACTCACTATGCAAATATCGGCCATGCATAGGGAAATGTGCCAAAAATTCTTAAGGCCTTAGGGCCTATTTTTTGCTTGATTTAGCCTGCTTAAGTTAATTTACTAGAAAGGCTTTTAATTAAATCTCACATAAATAAAAAAGGTCTGATTAAAGAGCGGATGAGCCTACAAGCGAGGCTAAGGGCCGGCCAAGTCCACTGAATGGATTGGCTGGCCATATTGAGCTTAATTACAAAAGAAATAATTTTTCACGGACCAATTTGCAAATATTCAAAACTTGGGGGACTATTTCGTAAATAAGAGAAAGTAGCGCGAAACCCTAAAAAACTCTATTTAAGCGTGCTTAAGCTTCATTCTTGGAAGCCACACAATTGAAGGCACAGCCACAAAAAATTAAAACTGAGAGAGAGAGAGAGAGAGAGAGAGAGAGAGAGAGAGAGAGAGAGACGGAAAAAGCTGGCGAGAGAGCACTAAAAGATTCTATAGAAGAAAAGCGCTCTCTTCTTTTCCTAGTGTTTTCTTTCTCAAGTAGTATTAGTGACAACGAAAGGCGCCTAGCTTCGATTGTGCAATAGATCCACCGAAGCAGTTCCATTTGGGAGTGGCATCCATCTTGTCAGTTCACGAGACGCTTTACCGCAATAGCCAACCTCATTGAGAGCTCAAAATCCCAGTGGCTTCTACAAGTTTCTAGTCATTCAAGGCCAGTTTGATACATTCCACCTATGACTTCCCCGAAGCTATGACGAACCCTCTTGGTCGAGTTGGACGGCGTTGCCCTCCATCGCGATATTGCGATCCTCAACGAATGCTCATGGTTATGTCTTTATGGGTTTTCACTGGAGCTTGATCAACATCATTGCGGTCCCGACCAGTAGTTGTTGGGTAAATCACATATACCCCAATCTAGATCTATAAACGCAGCAGAAAAATATAAATCTACATACTCATAAGGGTAACTTGTGGATTATAGTGGAAATAATAATCTCAATCATCATATAGTATATATGTTCAGCGGATTACTCATAGACCAACATGCTCTAGAATCAACTTGTATCACTAATCGGAGAAGCATATCATGATTAACGAACATACCTCGATTTCCACAAATTAAGAGCTCTAATCGTAGGTGAGAAAGAATCTAGATCTGCCGATCGTTCGTTCTTTGAAAAAAAACGACAGAGAGTTTTTGGAGAGAATTTTTATAACGATGGAATAGAACAATGTACGTTCTATCCAAGAGTATATATAATCTACTCTCTCTGTTGGAATAGAATATGAAACTGAATATTCCATGATTTTAATCAATAAAGACTTGCTTTTATTCTGTTTGCTTCTATGTGGTAACCGATACTGTACAATAAAGATAATTTCCTTTATGGGCGCAATTCTCCATCATCTCCCACTTGCCCATAAAGGGCCAAACATCTCCATTTCTCTTTTCATTGTGAAGTTCATATGGGCAAATAATCCGTGTGACCCAAGCATACTCGAGAGCTCGTTGCCATACATCTCTTAGGAATATATAACAACTCATATTGGGCATTATAATTTAGAGTAGATCCAAGTATGCGATACCTTATATCAATCAGTCATATTTATATCTCTCATGATCTCTTCAAAGTTCGATATATATTGTACTCACAATTACGATTACACTTATATAATCATAATTAGTCAACCTGTCACGACCCGAACCCCCGTGAGCCGTCGACATCCCACCTGGCCAACACTATGTACAGTTCTCCAAGATCCAAAGGCCAACAAATACAACACTTGCGGAAGCAAAAACAATTCCCCGTACGAAAATCAATTAACATCACGATGACTTGAGACGGTAAAACAAACTTATGTACATAGACATAATTGTCACAACCTTCAAACCTAGAGCTTCAAAGGTCATTGTACAAGCCTCGTGACCACTTATAACAAAAGATTACATGGTCGAAGCCCACTATGCTTCCAAAAGAAAATACTCTACAAAAGCTCAAGAGGCCAACTACCCTAGGCCTCGTCCTCGCTATCCGATACTATATCATCTCTCGCCTCCAACTCATCCTCGTCAAGTTCAGGTGGCTGTTCCGCATCCGATGGCTTTACAACCTCTCCATCTTCTCTTGGTACCATGACCTCGGGGAATTCCGAATTTCCTGGGCGGATCACTCATCGTTGAGGCGGAGTGTCTCGAAAAATGAGAGCGCACGACGGGGTGAGATAAAATCTCAGTAAGAAAGCCCCTAACCCTAGCTTAGGGCTTCCTAGACACGTCCTAGGCGAGTAATTTCTAACAAATCATCCGACATTCAAAAATTCCACAAATAAATTCCCGAATATTCCATTCTTTCTCCAAAAATTGCCACACCTTCACAAATATTCCACGTTACTCCACCGACATCATACAAGTTCATAACATTGAGCCTCGGACCTTTATAGAACACGGCTCCATATATGCATACCAGGGTCTCGACACACAAAGAATACGACTCATAAATCTCGGTCTCGGACACATAGGAACACGACCGGATTAAGTCTCGGACAATTAGTCGAACACGACTCGCTTTGGTCTCGGACGACTTAATTGTACACGACTTTCATACTTTCTCGGTCTCGGACAATCGGACGAATACGGCTCACTTTGGCCTCAAACGACTTGATTGAATACGACCTTCATACTTTCTCGGTCTTAGACAATCGGACGAATACGGCTCACTTTGGCCTCAGACGACTTGATTGAATACGACCTTCATACTTTCTCGGTCTCGGACAATCGGACGAATACGGCTCACTTTGGCCTTAGACGACTTGATTGAATACGACCCATAAATATCGGTCTCGGACACATAGGAACACGATCGGATTAAGTCTCGGACAATTAGTCGAACACGACTCACTTTGGTCTCGGACGACTTAATTGAACACGACTTTCATACTTTTTGACAATAGACGGACCCGCGTAATAACCCCTCAGGTCACTATCCCGTGTTTAACGCCTCGGGATATTATAATACTCATAACCCCGCGTTTAACGCCTCGGGGTATAATAATTGTAAAGCCCGCGTCATAACGCCTCGAGCTATAATTCCTCAATCCAACATCGAGCCCGAGTCATAACGCCTCGGGACAACATATGGTCTTATAAAGTACAAACCCCGCGTCATAACGCCTCGGGGTAAAAATTCCACATTTCCTCTCTTTCATTCCACTTAAGACCATATACCACAATAATTTCCCGATCGCTCGTCCGATACCACACGATCCTTTAAATACTTCCGATCGATCAATCCTTGCCACGTGATCCCGCTAGATTCCTTGATTAGCGGATCGAGACCATCTGGTCTCACCAATGTTCTTCAGTAAAAGATCGGGACCATGCGATCTCTCCAATGTTTCTCAATTGCCCAATCGAGAGCACTCGATTAAATTGTACCGGCAAACACTCGATCGGAACCACGTGATTCACTCACGTTAGAGAATTAATAAATCGGGACCACCCGACTAGATCATACAAGACCAATGGCCAAATCGGGCCACAAGATTAATTATGCTACCGCAATAATTAATCTACACCACACAAAATTAATTCTACTAACGCAAAGCAATTACTAGACGACATGCGTTCGGAATTAGACTAACGTACAATTAATTCATGACTATAGTACTAAACTATAGTAATACCATATTTAATTAACACCGTGGCATAACAACATGTTGTCACATAAAAAGTAAATATAGTTAGAATATAATCTAACCATGGTTCAAAATTAACTAGAGTCAATAACTAACCTAACCATGATTAAATAATAGCATAAAGTAACCATGGTCCAACTTTGACCATACCCAAATCCTCTTGACTTCACTATTCACTTCAAGAACATGATTTCTCTCTCCTCCTCCCCTTCATTCTCGGCCAAGGCATGAAAATGGCAAAAAAAAATCAATTTTTCATCCAAATCTACTCAATCTCAAGTCCCTTAGCAACCTAGATACCTAATCAAGGTTTAGGAACCAACTTACTTGATTTCTAGCCAAATTCTTTGGTGAAAATCAGCTGGAAATGGAAGCAAAAACTCCCTCTCTCAAACCGGGTCGATTTGCCTCGTCCGGACCTTTGCCTCTTCAAACGGACCTCAAAGAGACGTCGGACGAAAAAGTTATGGCCGGAAAAGTGGGGGTTTAAACAAGGGTGCGGGTTTGGACGAGAGAGAGAAGTGAGAGAGAAAATGAAAGCTCAATGAAGAAGATGATGCTGATGATAGATAGGATATTTTGGCAAGATACTAAGTGGAATTATTGGTCTTGAACTTGGTGAGACAAAGTCTTGTGAGCCCCATTAATAATTCACTCAATTTGCTCTTGAAATTGCAAGAAGGGCAATTTGGTAATTTCCATACCTTTGACTAGTCAAAATCGGCCACCAAAGGGTATTGACCGAAATGCCCTTTGGCCAAAGTGAAAAATGGGAAAATATCCAAGGGTAAATGGGTCATTTCCCACTTTCGGTCCAATTTTATTGTCTTGAACCCTTTTGGGGCAAACCGCGAAGAATTTTACCTTTGGATGAGGAAACGTCCAAAATTTAATTATTGGAACCCTGAAGGTCGACGTCAAATTTGAAGCCCGATTCGCGATCAATCTCGATATTTCATTGCGTATCTCAAACTAACGGGGGGTTTTTAGGAGTTACATTAACGACCCGTGATTAATATCACGTTTAAGAATTTCTCGAGCCATGGCGACTTTGGTTGTCATTCAATTGTGAGGGTCAATCACTAGTCCCGATGGGCACGATCGTTAGAAAATAATTTAGGGACGTTCGGAACCCATACAAGGTCAAACGGAATCACCCGTGATCCAAGCGTAGGGTATTATCCAAATCATTCCTTAATCATTCTAGGATTGGCCTATATTGGTCCGAATATTCCCTCGATAATTTTCATGGCCAAAGAGTCAATCAAGGATCAAGTTCTTAAGTCCACGTACTTGATTTTCCTAGCTAGCCATTCCCATTTGGTTAGTTGCTCGAGAGGATCAACTCCAGTGAGATTAGATGAAATACATCAATGAGATATTTCATTCATTCATAGCTTCGAAAGTGTCGAATTCGGGATGTCACACAACTTTGTGAATACAAAATCATAATGTGACATCAATTATGAATTGATCTTCTTCTTTCCTTAAAATCTCTCAATTTCAACTCAATTCGCTTTTCCAGAAACCCGCTAGATTGAATCATCCATGATTATTGGCAACACTCTAGGATAGCAAACATTTAATCAAAATTTCAAGAAAAGTCAAGTCGTGAGCACATAAAGTTTGAGGAACTCATATCCTCAAGAGTCTCACAAGGTTGTAGAGTTGAGATTACTACTCTTGCTAACTCTTCTTGGTCGTCTTATTCTTACGTAATATGAAGTACGTATTACGGTATTCTCTTATTTCCCATAAGCGTATGTTTGTGCATGTAATACCGTACGGATAATAGTTTAGACGATTTCTTTATCTAACTTGAGTTCACAAATATACTCTCATCAAAGAATCTATTAGAACTCACATCTGGCATCAAAGGGATAAAGTGAAATACGTAAGTTACTTCACTTTTGGGCATAACTTATTATGACCTCATCTTAACACTCCTATTAAAGTGACATAAAAAATTTCAAGCTTGAGCTCTCAATTATCGCATAGAAAATAAGCTGAAAATGGTCTCATCTCTATTCATCACACACTATAACTAAAGGCGATTACCCGTGTGAGAAGGCTAATCTCTTATCCGTTCGGTATACTTTCTTAATATAATGCACTAAGCATTGATATGCATCAATGTCAAATGAAATCATAAGCATCAATAATGATAACAAATACCTATGGGGTCCTAAGGACTTTACATGGCTAAGAAATCTGCTTGGTCGGAGGATGCGCTTTAGTACTATTCGTAGATATGTATTGGACGTTTACAATCTTTCGTACAACCACGTCTTTCACAAAATTATACTTGGTATCTATATGCTTACTCTTGCAATGAAATTTGAGATCCTTGATTTTAATTATTGCTGCTTGGCTATCATAATTAATCAATAAAGGACTAGTAGGCATCCTTAGCAACACCTAAATGATAAAAAAATCTCTTAAGCTAAATACCCTCTTGTACTACTACTTGTGAGCCATGAACTCGGCTTCCATGATCGTTAATGCTATACATGTTTGTTTCTTACTACTCAAAGATATTGTGCCACTACATAGTAAGAATATAAACCCAGAGGTAGATTTCTTTCATTTAAATCTCCTCCCCAATCGGCGTCGAGTATAGCCCTTAAGGTACAAATCTCCTCCTTGGTAAGTCAGCGAATAATTTGCGGTACCCTTGGGATACTTGAGAATCCTTTTGACGACAATCCAATATGCTTGACCGAGATTGGATTAGTATCTACTCTCCATTCCAATAGCATGACAAATGTCTGGTCTTGTACACAATTAAGCTCCAACAACATTAGCATATGGAACATTTTCCATTCGTTCCTGTTCTTATGGAGTCTTAGGACACAATCCATGCCTTAAACTATCACCTTTTGTAATAGGAGTGTCAATGGATTTACAATCTAGCATCTTGAAACATTCAAGGACTTTATTTACGTATCTCTCTTGCGAGAGAGACAACAACCTTTTGAATGATCTCTTGAAATATTAACTCCAAGAATAAATGCAACTTCACCCATGTCTTTTCCTTCAAAATTGGACGATAACCAATTCTTCATTGTTTGAACAATCTCCATATTGCTTTCGGCAATCGGGATATCATCCACATATGATGATATGATCACAAAATGATCTTTGGATCTTTTGATATATATGCAATGATCCTCATCAATCGCTACGGAATCATATACTACTATAGCATTATGAAAATGTATATACCATTGTCTCAAAGCGCTTAAGACCATATATCGATCTCTTTTAGGACCCAATTTCCCATACTTGGGGGATGATTCTTGAGTATAGCCGTTCAGCCCCAAGGTTTAAGGAAACTCAAGTCAAGTTTTCGACCCGTCCATAATTAGTATGGAGTGGAGGTATCGATGTAAAAGGCACTCGGTTACGTATATAGGCATACGTTAACAAAGTAGTACCCCAAAAATAATTGGCGGATTAACTTCCGCGATCACGGACCTAACCATTTCCAATCGATTTTTTGTTTTTTTCTCGCAACACCGTTTTATTGAGGAGTGCACGGAATAGACAACTGTCTTTCTATTCTCTTTTCATCACATAAATTTCTGAACTAATTAGATATATATTCTCGACCTCAATCGAATCTCAATGCTTTTATTTTCTTGTCCAATTGATTTTTTGCTGAGGTTATTGTTGGAGAAACATCTCATAAAATATTTTGATGATTTTCAAACTATCCTTAGGTACTTTATTTACCTTTGGTGTGCATATGTTTATAGCATAAGCCAACCGATCACCAAATGGCCATCGGGTAAAAATCGCGTGAAGACCGAAGTAATTTATGTAAACAGTCTTTGAAACTCTCAAAAGATCTCGATCATCGAATGTTTGATATCGGTATTTGCAAGATCAAGTGAAATGAGGAGAATAAAATGTCAACATGGCAATGTCTTGAAAAGATTTCTTTGAAGTCGCTTGCATGTCTTGGAAATGGCCAACGGGAGGATTTACGCTTTCTCGGGAATAGTTCTGCGGCGTGTCGGAGAATGCACGAAGTTGTCGGCAAGGAATAGAGGGTCAGCACCCATTTTAGCAAAGACTCGTCGACTATGCGAAAGCGATCCTAACGCACTTCAAATATGACCCTTCAATATCTAACGGCTCTTTTGCTCCTCTAGAGATGCTCCAACGGCTACTTTGCCAAGGCTTATATAAGGAGAAGTTCGAGTAGACCAAGAGCAAGAAGAGAGACCATTTAAACTGATTGTATATTTTGTTAAATGATATAAACATGTGTTCTAGTTGAAAGACATTAGTGTGAAAGATCGTGTGATCTATTTTCCCGTAATCGTGCATAGACTAGTATACTTCGATAATAGTGAAGCTGTATCTTGATAGTATGATCTATCTTATGAAAGATCAGCTCACTTCTTGTTTGTAACTTGTGAGGCGGATTGCTAGTGCATTGCAGCTCGAGTTGTGGCTATTAGTTGTGAGAAGTGAACGTAGGCTTAGTGTAAGCCGAACCACTATATATTTAGAGTCTTGATCTCTTTTCTCGATATCTCTACTTGCATCCTCTCGATTCTTGTTTGGGAAAATATTTGCTCACTCGATCCTTTTCAATTCACCTTTGATTTTTTGCAAAATTTGAAAAAATTTCGAAACTACCTATTCACCACCCTTTAGGTTGCATAGTCAGCCTTAACAATTGGTATCAAAGCTTTGTTGCTTGTATTTGAAGTGTATTTCTTCTAAGCATAAAGATCCCGATTATGGCTAACTTTGGTGGTTTTATGAGTAAAGAATCCGTAGCATCCAACAAGCCTCCATACTTTGACGGAAGTAACTACAACTACTTGAAAAAATAGGATGTATGCCTATCTTGAAGTTCCGAAGTACTCTGCTCGTTGCTGCATTGGAGAACAACAAACAACCGAACAAATAGCTAAAGTGGCAGCTATTCATCTTGAGCTAATTCAAAAAGAGCTGCTCTCAATTCTATAGCTAGACATCTTCTTTACTATTTCTTATCTCCCTCCGAATTTAATCGAATCTCATATTGTACCTTAGTTAAAGAGATTTGGGATCGTTTTCAGCTAGTCTACGAAGGCACGGACATAGTGAAGGAAACCAAGATGAACATCCCGCTAAAAAAATACGAAATATTTATGATGAGTCCTGATGAAATAGTGCGTGAAATGTATACAAGATTCAACGACATAGTGAATGGCTTGGTAAGCCAAGGAAAGATCTTCACGAGACTCTAAAAAATTGAACAAGGCTGCTTAGAGTACTTCGGATGCATGGATGACTTTAAAGACCTCGGTCCAAGAACTCATCGGCACACTAATGTCATATGAAGCTGGAGGCGTGAATAAGAAAAATCTTGCTAAAGGTAATAAGGTAATTGCATTTAATGTTGACGATGAAAATGTAGGAGCTGAGATATCTACCAAAGAAGACGACGATGCGGAGATGGCACTATTTACAAAGACATTCAAAACTCTCGTGAAGAAAGGTGGCAACTTCGAAGTAAAAAGAATCCAAGATTCTCATATGAGAAGAAGCCTTTTAGAGGAAAAGAAGAAAGCAAAGGCAAGAACATTATCTATTTTGAATGCGGGAAGCTAGGACATGTAAAGCCGGATTATCCTCTCTCTGAAGAAAAGAGGCGGAAGGTTCGAAAAGAAGAAATGAGCACTCAAAGTAGAAATATGGAGTGATGCCGAAAGTGAGTCAAGCGATGGCGATGAAGCAAATCTTTGCCTCATGGCTGAATCCGAAAGGAAAGATGAAGATGAGGTAAATGAATTTGAACTTTCTTATGAGGAAATGCAAGAGTTTTTGAAGGAAATATTTTTAGAACACAAAAAGGCTTCAAAAGGATTTTAAGCGAAAAGGAACTTTTGAAACTCACGAAACGAAACCTTTCTAAAAAAGATGAGCTTGAGAAACCGTAGAAAGATTTGGTCAACTCTTAGAGTAAATGCGACTCTCTGTAGGAAGAAAGCAAATCTTTAAAGGAAGATATTTCAAAAATCAGCACGAATTTCTCCTTTAAGTCAAAACATTTGCAGCACAATTTTTCGATTCAAGTTCCTTTTTACGATAAATCTAGTCTTGGACGTGAAAAGAAACATGAAGAGAAGAATCCCTTTTCGAGTGTCAAAACGAGATTGAAACAAACTTCGTCTCTTCAATCTTATAAAGATCACTTTGCACATCAATTCACTAGATCTACCGGGAAGCAATTCAATTGCTCGGTTTACAATGAACCCGGTCATAACAAGCAAACATGTTCAATGGGGCAAATGACGCCCAAAAAGATTTAGTAGAGATATGACACTAGTCCGAAGAGTAACACAAAAGGACCCAAATTTGTGTGGGTACCAAAGAAAACATGAAAGTCTTCTCGATTGCGGGTGATCAAGAAGAACGGGTGGTATTTGGATAGCGGATGTCAATCCCGATCCCCGGGCCCGCAACAACCCTACCAAAACGACTCAAGGTTAAAAAGGACGACGTCCTAGGCACGTCATCGACCCATTATTTTTATCTTATTATTAAGCGCATGCAGAATGTGCAACTCCCGGACAAATACGAAACCAACAGGGAATAGTAAAGTAGGAAATCACATCAAATACAATCATTTTTATTTTATTTACTATTAATCCTGAGAAGTACATGTACACAAGCCCTACCTCGGGGCCACTTTCTACGGTCCTCAAAAATACCAAATCAGGTTTAGGGGGTTAACACTACTCCGTACAATTCAACAATGATCCACGCCTACTTCGAGCTCTCAACGGCTAAAGGCCTAAAAAATGATTAATAACAACGGGGTGAGATTTAAAATCTCCGTGAGTCAATGCCTAAGTCCGAATAGGATATTGACTTGCTCAAGGCATCCTAAACATGCAAGATAATGTCGATGGCGGATTAATAACGTACGACTCACGCCACGCTCTAGCTACCACATGATCGAGCACAACATCACGGTGAATCATCCGTCACTTGCAAACTTACCCCGCCTTGGTCCACACGACGAGCAGTTCATATATATACGATCAACAATCTATAAATCAAGGCACTCAATCGAATACGCATTACGGTCTCATACACAATGTATCACATGTGTTCCGATTATTAGAGGCACTTAGGCCCTAGACACGACCGGTGTGGCTTGACACTAGGGATCGGTGTCTATTGGCATGACCAGGCTTCATCCCTTACTTCCCGGCGACGGCATCCGATAGTCGTAAGATTTGTACGACTAGCACGACACGGAACTACCGGGAATCCCTATAGGGGCTTCGATCCTTCACAAGCTGCGACCGATGTCTAATAAGTCATGTTATTCCGTACGATTGGCATGGTGCGAACTTACTAGAAAATCGTACGTCGGCACCGGTATAATCTCGTCATATGACCATACAAACACACATACAATCAAGCCTTGTTCTTATCTTTGCATTTAGTCCAATGCACTCACAAACAATCGTGCTCAAAACTTGACTCCGGGCCATTTTCATGCTCAAAATTCAGTCCACACATGGTCACATAGATAGACATATCATCCACAAGACTTTGCAACCATAAAAAGAGTGATCAATCACATAAATCTAGACAAGCAAAGTCATTACACAATCACCCAATAATAATAATATAATAATCACCCAATAAAAATGATCGTATAGTAATAATTAATTTAACAAAATTAATTATCCCAATCACATTTAATTAATCCGACTCAATTATTTAATGCAAATTCTAGTTAATAATACGAAAATATTAGCTAGTTCGATTTTAGATAATTAATTCGGTTACAATTAAAATAAATATACTCGACACTGATTAATTATTCTAATCGCAATCAATTCCAATTATACTAATCCTCGAACGCGGTTAATGCCCTATTCAAAGTTTAGGGGTTAACTCACCACTCCGCGTTCGATGTCGAATCGGGCGCGAGGCGACGCGAGTTCAAAATAAATCCACGTTCGGGTTCGCGGCAACCAACGAAACTCGCACATCGGGTCCTCGGGTGGCGCGGCATCCATTCGAGCCGGTTCAAGCTCACGGGTCGGCCTAGATTTGGCCTCGCGGGTTACTATTCACAGCATAATGGGCGTTGGACCGGTTGTTCAGCAGCCAAATAGTGGTGGGATGGTGCGGACGGGGTTCAAGTGCCGTGGAACAACGAAATAGGAGGTAGCGGAGGATGTGGGTGGTTGGACGAGTGTCGAGATCGCTCGGCTTGGGATGAGAAGGCGCGACGACGGCGTGGCGCGGGCGAGCGGCGATGACACCAAATAGGCGTCGGGCTTGGGTGCGGCGTGATTGGAAGTGACCATGGATGGAGCATGGCGACGTGAGCCGTGTTGGCTCTCGGTCTTGAGATCCCGATGGTCCAAGATGGCGTAACATCGTTGGGTGGAGGTTGGCACGGCATGAAGCGACGGAGGCGACGACCGGAGGTTGGTGGATCACGGCGACGAAGGTCGAGGCGGCTAGGCGAAGCGAGAGATGAAGGCATCGGGGTACGGGTTGCGGGCGATGGAGGTTGCGGGTGGCCGTTACGGCGCAAACCGGCGATGAGCCTAGGCGGCGCTCGGGCGGTGCGAAGCGGGAGGCGATGGCTGATGGTGGTGCTTTAGGTGGTGGCCGGGCGTCGTTGGGTGGAGGCGCCTAGGAAAACAAAGAAAAACGAAGAAGAAGACTAGAGGAAGAAGAAGCGCGTACCAGTTGGAGGGGGTGCTCATCCAAGTCCACGAAAGAGTGAGAAGAAAAGAAAAGGAAAGGAAGAGAGAGAGAACGTGGGGAGCAAGTAGGGGGAAAACTTGGGGGAGTGGGTTTGTGAGGTCGGCATGAGAGGGGAAAATAGCATGGGCAGCCAAGAAGAATGGGGGAGGATTTTTTGACCAAAAAGATAAAATGGGGCCTACTAGACCAAAATTCAAACCAAAAGTTAATGCTTTTATTTTACATGCACAAAAAGAAAATTCCAAAGACAAAATGATAATTTGATAAATGGGCATCGGATGATCTTTTGGCTCGATCGACTAAGGCTAAAATGATATTTCCACATTTAGAGTTCGATCAAAGCTAAATTTGCACGCGATGAGTCTCGGTACTACGAGTCAAAGTTTGACAATTCAAACTTGACTTTTTTCGACAAACGCCCGGAATAGCCAATCATCGTCTCTTAAGTTCTCAAAATCCAACTTCATTTTCCATGCTGGAATTTATAATTTTTTCTATAGACGCCAAAATTCTAGGACGTCATAGCGGATGTTCATGCCGCATGATAGGAGAAAGAAATATGTTCTTCAATACCAAACGGATGGACGGCGGAAATGTCACGTTTGGAGGAAAAGGAAAGGGAAGATCCTTAGTTTAGGAAATGTAAAGCTAGGAAACTTGGTTATTGAAAATGTTTCACTAATCCAAGGGCTTGGATACAATCTTCTCAGCATTAGCCTACTTTGCAACAAGGGATACAAGATCGGCTTCGAAGAAAACATGTGCCTTGGAATCAGCCGGGACTGACATAATCTTTTACGGGTAAAAGGCATGGCAATATACTTGCTGAATGTTGAATTTAATGAAATGCGGTGCTTGATGTCCATCAAGGAGGAAAGTGATGTATGACACAAGAAGCTAGGCCATATCAACGTAAAGCACATCTCCAAGATTGCATCAAAAGATGCAGTACGTGGTCTACCAAAGATCAACTATGGAAAATATGATTCTTGCAATGCTTGTTCCTTGGGAAAACGGGTCGGATCATCTTTCTAGTCTATCAACAATATTGCCACTAGTAGACCTCTGCAATTGCTGCATATAGATTTATTTGGTCCTACTTGTATTGCAAGTCTAGGAGGTAGTAAATCTTGCTGGTAATTGTTGATGATTATTCACATTTCTCTTGGATTGTATTCCTATTCCTAACTCACAAGCATGAAGCTTTTCATTCCTTTGAGAAACTTGCTAGAAAAGTGCAGAACAAAAAAGGATACGGGATCACAACGATCGGAATAGATCACGGAGGAGAATTCCAAAATCAAAACTTTGCGGATCTTTATGACAAGAACGAAATTGAGCACAACTTCTCCACACCTTATACTCCTCAACAAAATGGGGTTGTAGAAAGAAGGAATTGATCTCTATAGGAGATGGCTAGAACCATGATTATTGAAAGCGGAGTTCCTGCCTAGTTTTGGGTGAAGTCATTGCAAAAACAACTTACATTATAAATAGAGTGCTTCTTAGACCAATGCTGAAAAAAACGCCTTACGAGATCTTCAAAGGAAGGAAGCCCATCTTATCATACTTCCACGTATTCGGATGCAAGTGCTACATCCTAAAAATGCGAATGACGATGTTGGAAAGTTCGATGTGAAGTCAAGTGAAGGTATCTTTCTTGGCTACTCTATATGTAGCAAAATTTATTGTGTGTTCAATAGAGATTCGCAGGTTGTTGAAGAAACAATCAATGTCAAACTCAAAGATGGGCGGGAAAGCAATCAACAAGAAGAACATAAGGTGGATTTCCAAACATCCACTCAAGCACCTGTTTAACGACCACAACAATAACAACAGTCGCCAATCCTTCAAGTCCAAATCAATTGCCTAAGGATTGGAAGTTCAAGCCGATCATCCAAAAGATCAAGTCATTGGAGAGATAGATGAAGGAATCAAAATGAGGTTCTCAATCAAAGATATGATGAACGCTTTAGCCTTGATCTCTCAAATTGAGCCGAAAATAGTAGATGAAGCTATCATTGATGAAAGCTGGATCGAAGCCATGCAAGATAAGCTCAGATAATTCGCCATCAATGATGTATGGGATTTAGTCCTCGGCCAAAAGATCGCAAATCATTGATACCAAATTGGTGTTTCGCAACAAAATGGATGACAAAGGCAATGTGGTAAGAAACAAGGCCAGGTTAGTAGCTAAAGGTTACTTATAGGAGGAATGCATAGATTATGATGAAACATAAGCTTATGTTGCTAGACTTGAAGCTATTCGACTTTTACTTGCTTATACCTATCATTATGATTTTATCGTGAATTAAATGGATGTCAAGACCGCCTTTCTTAATGGTTATATTAAAGAAAGGGTGTTTGTTGAGCAACCACACGGTTTTGAAGATCCTTCACGATTGGACGATGTCTATCAATTGAAGAAGTCTCTTTATGGTCTTAAACAAGGCCCTAGAGCTTGGTACGAAAGATAGTTCTTTCCTTCTTGAGCATAATTTCGAAAAAGGTAAAGTTGATACTACCTTGTTTATCAAGAAAAAAGGTAAAAACATCTTGTTAGTTTAGATTTATATTAATGACATAATCTTTGGATCCGCTAATGAGAATCTTTCCAAAGAGTTTGCCAAGCTATAACAAACAAGTTCGAAATGAACATGATGGGAGAAATGAATTTCTTCCTCGGACTTCAAATAAAGTAAACAAGAGTTAGAACGTTCATCTATCAAGAAAAGTATGCAAAAGATCTGGTAAAAGATTCGATTTGGAAGGATGCAAATTCTTAAACACCTATGGCAGCATTTATCAAATTGGGCAAGGATGAAAAATATACGTCCGTTGATTCCAAACTATACGAAACATGATTGGATCATTGTTATATTTGATCGCTTCTCAACCAGATATATTGTTTGCCGTATATTTATGTGCACAATTCCAATCAAATCCAAAGGAATCACATATCACGTCCGTCAAAAGGATTATAAGATACATGGTATCCTCACTCAAAACAGGGTTATGGTATCCAAAGCGTCAAGCTTTGATCTTTTGGGGTACTCGATTCGATTATGAAGGATGTAAAATAGATCGTAAGAGTACATAAGGTACATGTCAAATGATGGGAAACATGCCAATATCATAGTTTTCAAAGAAGCAAAACTCGGTTGCTCTTTCAACCATTGAGGCTGAGTACATTGCGCCAGGGAGCTGCTGTGCACAACTTCTTTGGATGAAACATCAACTTAGCGACTTTGAGGAATAGATGATCAATATTCCTATCTGTTTTGATAATACGAGTGCTATAAACCCGACCGGGAATCCTATATTGCATTCAAGAGCAAAGCACATTGAGGTGAAGCACCTCTTTATTAGAGATCATGTGAACAACGGCGATGTGAGCATACATTTCGTCAATTCAAAACATCTGCTGGCTGAAATATTCACGAAGCCCTCTGGACAAGCAAGCATTCAAATTTATCAAAAGAGAATTGCAAATTTTCAATCCTCCTGAGTGATGAGTCCAAAAGGCAAAAGATCCGTGGATATCACAAAAGATTAAGTAACCGAGATCTCTGCTCGTCAAACATCAAGTACTCCCGATCTTTTGAAAAAAGTTACCATTATAATGCCATGGGAAACGTACGATTTGCCCATTCTAACGAAATATCCGCTTCTGCTATTGTTGATGTGATTTTTTTTGCCCGTTATACTTATCCTCTTGATTTGTTTTTATTTCCTTTAATTATTTTGATTTATTACGGTTACTTTTTGTGTGAAATGTGTGCACATGTGTCCCTATTTAACCCGACCATGTTCACCCTCTATCACCCACTTGCTTCTCAACCGCTTCACTTCCTTTCTTCAAAAAGCGACAACCCTTGCCTACTTTTTCTTCTTCTACTTTCTCTTTTAAACTCTCTCTCTCTCTCTCTCGCATCTTCACCATGACTTCGATAAGATCGATTAGAGCTTCCAAGGGAAAGGGAAAGGTTGGTGGCCCCTCTAACATAGATCCGTCTGGACTCCGGATGTTTTGGCTCCAAGTATTCAAACGGGAAGAGATCTGGAAGGTTACGTAACTATGAGCACTGCTAGTCATATGGCCATAGCTTCACCTATTGCAAACATACCACAATCCATAGCCGTGAGAACCAAGGCCGAGAGCACGATTGTCCTTCCACTGAGTTTGATCCGCGGAAGAAGGAGTGATTCTTCCTCCTATTCTAATCAAATCAAGAGAGGATATTAACGCTTGGCTCCCGGTTGCCCTCGAAGCCTTCAAGCGTAAGACCGGGACTATGAAGGAAGTCAAGGTTCCACCTGCTCGGGTCATTCCTAAACTTGCTGTTGCGAGGATTGTTGGCTGATGCTCCGGAGATTCTAGTGGAAATCTCACCAAGAAAGTCAACAACGGAAGAGGTCGATGGGCCTCCAAAGGAAGCTAAGGAGACAAGTCCATCCAAGGAAACATCCGGTAGACCTCCTGCACTGAAGTGAGCATGTCCGCTCCCGATCTTCTAGAAACCAAGGACCTACCAGAGGAACAAATCGAGGTTAGTGAGGATATTCCTGAATCATAAAACTAATGATGGTATGAATGAAAAACGACGTGAGGATGATGATGATGGAGTTTTTCAAAACTTTGAGCCCACAATTGATTTTGATCTTGACTATGATTTTTTGACCCACTTGTTTTTAAGCAAAGAGCATGAGAATGCTTGGAAAATCTTTTCTCAAAGATCACCGATTTTTCCTCGGGAGGTTGATTTTGATTATCTCGATTCACATCAAATTTTTTGACCGAGGTTTTAGAAAAACACAAGCTTCTAGAACTATGCACAATAGAGGATCACTCATGCCCGAACTTGACATATATGTTTTATTCAAACCTATACTTTCCAAATGTTCATTCCCCCGTGTTCTCTTTCAACAAGAAAAATTACACTTTGATTTGTCGATGAGCTAGCTGAGTATCTCCAAACTAATTTTTGTCCTTACAAGAAGTTGGAGATACCTGCTAATGAGGCTTATAGTTTTCTCTTAGAAACCCCAAACTTCACATGAGATTTTCGAGAAATTGTGCCACTCAATGGTTTGCCCTAAAAAACAATTTTCTCCAAAAGATCCTCACTCTCATCCTCCGTCCGAAATCATCTTCATCAAATGATGTGTTTAGGTTTGAAGCAAAGGTACTATGGGCACTTTGCTCATTGGGTTTGAAATTTCTATCCCGTACCTAGTTTTCTTGCACATGTATCGGACAGTGAAGAGGACAACAAGAGGTCTCATTGCATACGGGTAACTCATCCGCGGCATTTTCAAAAGGAAAGGAATTGAGTTCTCTCGGATGGCCAAAGATCGTTTCTCCTAGAAGGTGATTGGGAAGAAGACCTTGGAGAAGATTATGTTAAGACCCACTCTTAAAGGATGGATGAATACAAGGGATGAAGTTGTGAAGATTGAGCATGGAGATGATAAACGAGTTGAAGAATTATTGAAAAAATGGTATGTTGAATAGCCAATCACTAGGACTAAGCGTAAAGGCAAGGCAAGAGGCTGTCAAGAAGGCCTCACGTCCCCCGCGTCCTAAAAGAGCTTTTACTACGGCGGGACCTTCCCGCTTCGTGTCTTCAAACGTCTTGCAGGTTGTTCCTGTCGATATTAGGGAATTGAAGCCGTCCATGAGCAATATTGTGAAATATCTGGTCAAGTTGGAGATGACCATTATCAATATGGACTGCTATAACCCCCTTCATACCCTTCCGAACCAATCATGTCTCCGCCATCCTAGAAACGCAAGCGCACAAGCCCAAAATGACCTCACTTGCTTTTTGCGCATGTTTTTGCTTGTTTCTAGATACCTTGTATTTTTTAACATGATCTCGTGATGTTCTTTTTAGTTACCTTGGATGTATACACCACTGTCTTGTTGAAATAGAATGAATTTGTTCATATCATGTGCATTATATCTTCCTGTTATCTTTTTTTTTTTTGCTGATGACAAAAGGGGGAGAGTTATATCCTAATGTGAACACAAGAAGTGCTAAATTCGAAAATAATAGGAATTTGCAAAACGGGGGGAGCTATAGTGAAAACCAAGGCAAAAGCCTTGTGCTTGTGAAATAGTGAGAGTATAAGGAAAAATGCCTAAGGGTTTAAGTATTAAAGCTCCTTTTCAAGATGCCCATACTTGAACTTTTTCTTTGAAAACATCTTGAAATTGCGACTACTTAGCTTGATCAACATCTTTTCAAATTAGAAGATTAGCTTAGTCGGTATTTTCTCCAGATTCAGTTTCAAATTTCTTTTCGGTGAAAACATTATGTGGAAATACACCTTCAATATGAAATATTAGCTATGCAGATCTTTACTTATTGCACCTTGTAAAATCTGTCTCACACTACATCTGCGGGATAGTTTTGTCATCATCAAAAAGGGGGAGATTGTTGGATAAACATCTCATAAAATATTTTGATGATTTCCAACCTATCCTTAGGTACTTTATTTACCTTTGGTGTGCAGATATTTATTGCATAAGGCAAAGGATCACCACAAGCCCATCATGTGAAAATCGCGTGAAGACCAAAGAATTTCATGGAAACAGGCGCCGGGGCTCTTCACCGAATGATTGATATCGGTACTTGAATGATTAGGTGAAATTAGGAGTATAAATTGCCAACATGCCAATATTTTGAAAAGATCTACTCAAGTCGCTCACTAGAAATGGCCAAGGGAGGATTTCGCTTTCTCGAGAACAGTTCTTTGGGGTGTCGGAAGATCTCGTAGAGCTGTCCAGTTACGAAGCAAAAGTGATCCCAACGCACCGCAAATCTGTCCCTTCAATCTCCAACTGCTCTTTTGCTCCTCCAGGAGGTGCTCCAACGGCTATTTTGCTAAGACTTATATAAGGAGGAGGTCGGGTAGACCAAGAGCAAAAAGAGAAACTATTTGAGCTGATTGTTTATTCTGTTAAGTGCTCTAAATGTGTGTTCTAGTTGAAAGGCACTTGTGTAAAAGATCGTGTGATCTATTTTACTCGTAATCATGCATAGACTAGTATACTTCTAAGAGTGGTGAGGCTGTATCTTGATAGTGTGATTTATCTTCCGAAAGATCATCTCACTTACTATTTGCTACTTGTGAGGCAAATTACTAGCGCATTCCGCCCGAGTTGTGGCTATTAGTTATGTGGAGTGAACGTAGGCTTGGTGTAAGCCGAAACACTATATATTTGGTATGCTGATCTCTTCTTGCTCATATCCCTCGCTTACATCCTCTAAGTTACTATTTGGGAAAATATTTGCTCACCTAATCTTTTTCAATTCACCTATGATTTTTCGCAAAATCTGAAAAATTTCGAAATAATCTATTCACCCATCCTTTAGGTTGCATAGTCAATCCTACAAGTTATAAACTTTTTAAAGCAACATAATTGTAACGACTCCAAGACCTGACCCCGCTACTCTTTTCTTATCTAAATCGTTTAATTTTTTCTCTAAGGGTCTTCCTGTTCTATAAATTTTCTAACAACCCTCATCGGATTAATTTCAAGAGATACTTAAGGTAAGATGTTCTACCCAATTAAGTACCACTAATTTACCAAATTGTGATCTAAATCTTTTCTCTAACTTTTAAACTAGATTTCCTTTACCTTTATATCGTGGAAACGCATCGGTGGATTCCCGTAGTAATAGCAAACGTAGTAACTTTCAAGATATACATAAAAACACATAATCTTATATATATATATATACACACACACACACATCATTATATCTTACATCACATACATACATCACATACGACCTTTCCGTTCACTTTTTACAAACAAAATTCAAAGGAATTCACTTACTTGCTCTCATATTCTCTCAGCCTACTACCTCCATATTACGCGACTCCGCACCCACATCACAAAACTCCACTTCCGCAACGTCATGATGTTACATATGCATATGGGTAGGCTGGCCAAACAGAGCAGCTCATGGTGAAACCATCGGTTTCTGAAAAATGAAGCGATGAGCATACGGCCTAGTAAGAAAAAGCATTAGCTCCGAGATAAAGTAAAAGTTATAACACACGATGTCTTGTGATCCATTACTTAAATTCATCAAGCACGACATTAGTCATAATATCGAGTATACACTTATGAATGCCATATGATTTTCCTTTCACTTTCGGGTTCTCATCTAAACCTTTCATGTCTCATAACAATCTCATCGACATCAATCACAATGTCAAGACAATTCAGCAAAAGCAACATGCATTCTTTTCTTTTCACTTTATTGGGCATCTTTGTTCTTGAGGTTATATTGGGTAACGTGGGCACTTTACGTGTTCGACAACACATTTGTTCAATCACTTGATAATAATAAATGACGTCTTAGCCATCGCCTCAAGTGAACTTTTGACGGATAACAACACTTGATTCCATTGTCGCGAGCAAATGACACTTGAAATATGTCGTTTACCCACGAGCCCTTACCCTTTTGAGTTAACGGAGGCGTATCGATGTCTTTTAATGGCAATCACATACTTGTACATGCATGATCTCTTTTTTTAATTATCTTTGATTGGGATTATCATACTATCCACACATTCTGAAAAATTCCTATACCGCATGCAATAAATACTTATACAAACGAGAATGAGTTGTTTCTTATTCTTCCTTTAGCAAGTTTATACACACATTCCAGCATGCGTTTTATTTTATGCGTAAAGGAATAACCACGCATCCACTTTAACAAGCATTAAACTAACATCCCTATGTCAAAACTAGTAATCCCCTTACCTTTTCACGTAGAACTACCCGAAAACACGTGAAGAACGAGCGAGATCGTAACCGAACAATCAAGAACACGTGAGGAACGAGGAGGTGGGCATGAGAGATATGGCAAGAGGGAGAGATGAAGATGGCTTGAGAGAAAGGGAGGGCATGAGGGAGAGGGAGAGGAAAAAGGAAGAGAGAATGGTTGGTTATGGGAAATTTGAGGAGACCTCACCCCTATTTATAGTGGTTTTCTAACTTCTTTTCTAATCTTTTTTAATGTGAAATACATTTATTAAATTTTGACTTTGTCTAACTTCCTTTTCAAGTTTCCACTTGTGAAAGGTATTTGTTACATCTTGACTTTTTCTATCTTCTTTTCCATGCTTCATTAATGAACTTGCTTCCTATTGGTTCACTTATTTAAGCTAGTTATCTTAGGTTTCTAGGTTAGCTATTTATCCTCATTTGATTGGTCCATTTGTATGGTTAATAATGAATCTTGTCTTTTCATTTAATGCTTGCAAGTAACATTGACCTTATCGTAACATTAATTACTTGAAAGTGGCATTGATCTTATCCTATCATTAAATGCTTGAAAATGAAATTTTTATTTGTCATTTACCTCTTGACTTCGCATTGACTTCTTGAAAATAACATTTATTCTACCTTGACTTCGTTTTTTTTTTGTCGGAAAATCTTGACTTCGCATTGACTTATGAAAAATGACATTATTCTTATCTTTTAGAAAATTGACTTACCATTGACTTAATTGACTTAGCATTGACTTTATTCTTATCCTTTAGAAAATTGATTTAGCATTGGCTCCCCATTCTATTTTAATTTATAAATATCAATTCAAGAACTATTCCTTAATATTATATTTTCTAATATAATTTCTTGAGAAGTTACGGAATAACCTCTTCTAAAAATTTCTTATGGAAAGGTGGAGAGAATTTATTTTACTCTCTAATTATTTATAGTGTGGAAAAATTTTGGATGTCACAAGTAATGCTTTAGATTAGTGAGAAATCAAATAGACATATACGAATCAAGTATAATCATCCATGAAAATGATGGAATAAGCAGCCTCTTACCTTGCTTTCACGTTCATTGGATGATAGAGGTTAGAATAGATTAATTGCAACAAAGACTCAGCTAGCCCCTTTTCCAAATGGTTTTTGTGTATTTTTTTCCCGCTAGGCAATGCTCACGGATAGGCAAATTGACGTTTTCAATATTGCCTAATGACCCCTCTTTGCCCAACCTATTCCTTCATTGTTGGCTAATATGATCGAGTCTAGCATGCCAAACATTTACATATTTATCATTAGAATCGGAAGATGTAAATAGGGAATAACCGATATTAACACCATTGTTATTAACATCTAAAATGATGAAACCATCTAGAAAATAGCCAAAACAATACTTGACTTGTTTCCAAAAACAAATCAACACCATTGTTATGGAAATTCAAATTAAAACCATGCTTAACCAACACCAACACTAAAACTAAATTCGACGAATTTCTAGAACATATAACACGTCATGCAAGAACAAGGAGCTACCACCATGCATACTCAATTGGCATTGTCAATGCCTTTCACCTCCGCTCCGGAGTTGTTTCCAACATATATCCATTTTGCTCCATGCGAAACTCGTCGAAATTCCACGAAGGCTTCTCTATCCTTCTCTACATGGTCTGTAGCGCTTGAGTCTATATTCCATAAAAGATGAGATTCGAGTTAAAAGGACCGAACTAGAAACATAAGAAACATTCACAAGTGTGTCGGGGTTTCTACCTTTTTTAGCTCGGTGTAGTCGCGAGCGAAGTGCTCCTTGTTGCCACGAGTTAAGGACTTCACCCTTGAAATGTTTTTCTTTAAAGGATGCTTTCCTTACTTAGGTTGGTTGGTTTTTGGTTTCTTTCCTAAAGGCTCTGCTCCTTTGTCCTTCCACTTCTTAAAACCATACGGATGCTTGTGCTTGGAGCTAGAAGCGACATAATAAATATTTGCTAGTGATTTAGCCACCAAGAGGCATTCCAGCTAAAGATGCCGCATCGTATCCTCAAAGGTTTTGATGTTATCATTGTGAGTTAAGTGGATTTTCATACTCTCCCAACTATGAGGCAAAGAGCATATAATCGATTGCACCTACTACTCATTAGTTAATATGTGTCAAGCATCATACAATTCACTTGTCATATTTGACATCCGCCTCGGATGTTGCTTCATATTATGGCCATGATGCATCTTATATGAGTCAAACCTTATAGTGAGTTGTCTTAATTTGGTCACCGATGTTTGACTATACCGGCCTTCAATGCCTCACACATATCCTTAGCATTGTCAAACTGCCTAAACTCTCATTATGTCTTTTCCATCTTGCTCAACATCGTGATACGAGCAAGAGAGTTCTTTCTTTTCCAAGCAGTAAAAGTATCTCTATCTCTCCAATGCGGTGAAGTGATGCCCTCTTCGGGTTCATTTATAACTTGGTTCGAGTTTTTAGTCCTTCCTACTCTTCTAGCACATATTGGATTTTCATGTTCCATATCTCATAATTTTCGCCGTTAAGTTTTTTCCCCTTGTTCAACTCGATTCTGATATTCTTTGTTGCTTTGAAGTCATTCTATAAGAACACAAAGTTCTTTAGACACTATTTGCACAAATCTTTTAATGCCTAATATTTATGCATAAAGATTTCTACTAACTAATTATGTTAACGAATAGTTTCACAAAAGGCCTTAAGATTCGAAAGTTCACTACGTTCCCAATCTTCGTCCAAAGAGCCTAATATGAAACTACCTTTAACCTAATCATTTATATAAATTGAGTTCATTTAATAGTTACACAAACTAATATAACTCCCCACTTGAACATATATGGATAGAAGATGATTAACTATGAAAAAACCAATATATAATCAATAAAAGCTGACTTTTATTATTCTCTACCGAAAAATCCATAAACAAGTTCAACTACTTAAGATAAAAACAACACGGGAGTAAACAATCCTCAAACCCAAAAAGGGTCCCAAACCAGACAGCATAAACAAAAAGAACACTTCAACCACTAAATTGTTTTCTTATAAACCGGTAAAGTCTCATAAAAACATTCGGAAGCTCTCTATTTGAAATATTGCACAGGGTAACAGCCCGAGCAAATCCTTTTGACTTGCACCAAGGTGCACTCATGCGCCGGGTGGTGTTCATGGAAAGAGTCGATGTCCTCGACGTCTTGATCTTAATGTTCTCCCTTATAAAGGCTTCAAGAATCACATCATAATCTCGACGACCTTTTTGCTCCCGGAGAGCATGAAGAAAGTTCATATGACTTTCCGGTAGACTATTGCTAAAAGCAACAATCTTTTGAAACTCTTTCAAATAACCACCTGACCAGATGGCATCCTTTAATTTTTCATTAAAATTGATGACATGGTCAATTAATCCGGTGCTTCCATCCCATGTTATGGCTTTCATTTCACGCTGCAAAACTCTCAAGTTTTGCTTTTTGAGCTCTTGTTCTCGGAACTTGAAGAGTGCGCCACAGTTGTGCCATTATTTCTATAATGAATACTAAAACAACAAGATGATTACTCTTAATCCACGACACAACTATCAATGGCAATGAGAATTTACAAGATGTGTGGAATAAAATGAGATCAAATTGTAATTTTCAAAAAATGCAGGGACCTTATTGCAATTTTCAAAAAATTCAATGACCAAATTGCAATGTTCAAAAAGTTCGAGGATCAAATTGTAATTTTCAGAAAGTTCGGGACCAAATTGTAATTTTCAAAAAATTCATCAACCGGGTCGGAACATGTCTGATACAAGTTTAGGATAGGTCGAAATTGGGTTTGGGATAGGTTGAAATCGGGTTTGGGACACGCTACTTATGCCGCTCACGTGGGCACGTAAAGCCCACGCACACCAGACCCCTCCGATGCGTGCGGCCACTCCCGGTGTGTCCTCATGATGGCGGAACACTCAAATTTATCATCTCACCAAGCCCGCTCCATTGATGTGTTCAAAATATATTTTTAATTAACAAAAAAAAAAAACAAAAGCCAATGAACAATACCGTCAAAAATAGTATTTTTCGCATTAATTCAACTACAAAACTCAAACAATCAGGAAACAAGGATGACAATGCTCTGCTACCAATGTTGGGCAAATCACATACACCCCAATCCAGATCTATCAACACAATGTAAGAATATAGATCTACATACCCGTAAGCGTAACTTGTGGATTATAGCGGAAATAATAATCTCAATCATCATATACGTACATTTACGCATCGGATTATTCATAGATCAAAATGCCCTAGAATCAATTTGTATCACTGATCGGAGAAGCATATCATGATTAACGAACATACTTCGACTTCCATAGACCAAGAGCCCCAATCGCAGGTGAGAAAGAACTCGGATCCGCCGATCGCTTGTTCTTTGAGAGAAAACCCCCAAATAAAGATAATTTCTTTTGTGCTTGCAATTTTCCATCAGTCGCTGATCTCCCGACGCTCATCCGGCCACGATTCTAACAGTTCCGACGGGACAACACTGAAGAGTGTTCGGTGAAGATTTGCTTCATCGCAAAAGGAGACCAACCAAAGTGGAATTGGGAACACTAAAAAGGGCCACCACTTGGAGAAGAGGAGTTCCTTGTCAGAGCCATGTTAATCTGAACATTCAGTGACTCTGGAGAACACTAAAAAAGGGCCGTCGACGGATACGTGGAAATACCAATCCGCTTGCATCGACGTTGACCCGTCACCGAGCCATGGAGTTATTTCTCTATTTTGCAGATTAATTGGAGATCCCTGTCGTCGCCAATTGTTGAACCGAGAGCCCTCTAGACGATTACCGAGTCATCGTTGTCCCCACCAAATAGCCGCGCGAGAAAACCGAAGTGAGGATCCCAACTGAGAGCCATCACCACTGTGGTCGTCGTCGTGTCGAAACCAGCCGCTAGTCCTGGTCGGTCCATGATCCGCAAGTTGATTTGACTTGGTTTAATTTAAGAAAGCTTACCTCCTGTTCGAGGTAATTTCCTTATCTTGGATAATTAAAGTATTTAATTGCCTCTTTTGAACATTATTGCATATTTAACTACGTAGATTCGATTAGGAAATTTCCTAATCTGCAATGCCATATAATTGGATAATTCTATCTTTAAGATTATAGATAGAATTATTTGATTAGGCGGGAATTTAAATCATGTATATTATACTGTAAGATTACTAATTATAATGGAATTTAAATTACATTGTGATTCATTTGATTGATTTCTTTCCTTATTTTAATTAATTGATTGTTATCTTATCTTTTACAATTTATGTGTCTTGCATGATATATTTTAAAATTCTTAAAAATGTTGCATGAAGATAATCTTTGCACATTTAGATTAGATTGCATCTTAGAATTAGAATCATGTAGATAATTTGCATATTTAAATCAATTCTAGAATAATTTAGATTAGATTGCATTCTATGATAAAATTTATCTTTTGGCATAGCTCTCTTTAGGGCCATTTATTATTCCAAAAAATCACAAAAATAATCATTCTTGTCATGTCATATAGATTGCATGTTAGGTCGCATTGCATTTAGAATTGCGTGTTTAGGCCCTTAATTAATTCACACACAATGTAGTCGATTTAATTACACCGTAATTAATTAGATTGCATGTCATCTAGGTTGGCCATGTAATTAATTCAAATAATTCCATATGCATGCTTAGGATAGTCTTGCATTTAATTAATTTTATTGCATCAAATAGAATTCATTCATGGCATATAGGTTTGCCTTTTTCCTTTAAATAAAGAGAGAAGAATTCCGTGGCGCATGCTCCCAACAATTATCATGATTTCTGGATGTTTAATTAATTATGTGCACTTGCACGATAACCTACGTTAGTGGCTTAGGTTAAAATTAGTTAAAGTTATATGATTAAATATTCTCATAAAATGAAAGGTACCGAAAGGGCATTAATAGAAATATTAGTCTTGTGACGTCGTGAAATTTGGACGTACGTAAGATAATTGGATTCAATTTAAGTTTCAATTGTAAATTCCAATTTGTTGTATGAAAATTGGATTTTGAGAATTTAAGTGACAATGGTTGGACTTTTTTGAGATGTCGATCTGTATAGATTAAGCTTTTGTAGTTCGGTCATGCGCAATAGTTTTAGAATTCGTTCGCCGAGCCTAACTCTAACCGAGCCTGAGTTGTGAAAATACCAAAATACACTCCGTCAATTGAGCCAAATGTCCATCCAATCCCGATTGATCAAATGACCGTTTTGACCTGCATTCATGCACTAAAAGCCGAGAAAATTCAAAAGTGACTTGACACTTGGTGGGTCCCACCCCTCAAATCCCCCACCAATCCATCTCATCATCTTTCTCTCAAGTCAAATCCTATACATCTTTCTCTCTCTCTTCTCTTTCCCACCCTTTCTTTTTTCTCTCTCTCTCATCCTCGAACCCTCCCTCTTCACTTTGGCCGGCGCCCCACCCCCTCCTCCTTGCCGCAATGCGCCATCACCACCGGTGGCCTCACATCGCCGTCGTCGTCGCCCAGCTTGCCCAACACCGTTGCCGTCTCGTCATCGACTTCCTCCTCCTCCCTCTCGGCCCAAACCCCTCCACCTCAAACCGTTGCCCGGCCACCCCTCAACCCCCGGAGCACCGAAGCTACGCCTCAGCCACCATACCCCAAACCCGCGTTTTGTTCGGCCGCTGCCTTGTGCCCGAGCCACTGCAAGTTTTCGCCGCCGCCTTGTTGCCGCTTGTGTCGTTATTTTTGTGAATTAGCCCCTAACTCTCGGTTAGGTTGCTCATTGCAATTAGAGTAGCTTAATTAGTCCAATAAGATGTTTAGGCGGATTAATCGTGATCGGTTTAGTTAGAAGCTTGATTTAGGTTAAATGACCACAATTAAATAAGTCGGATTGGATAATTAGGTGGACTGTGGCTAGTTGGTGATTAGACTCAATTGATTGACTAACTGCTATTGTTTGATCGCGAGCGAGTGATAGGTTAGAGCTAAACGGACAATTGGTTGTCGATGGTTAGAATTATATTGGCTTGATTTTAAGACATTGGAATTATTAATTACGGTTGGATTAATTAAATGAGTTTAATTAATCGTTATGATCGATTGCTTGTTTGGATGTATTGGTTGGTGAGTACTATGGGTGAATTTGTGAGTGTCGATCACCTTGTATCGGATGCAAAGTCCTGGTGGATAAATTGTGCATTCACATGACCACGTGTGGAGCCAAACTATATATTTGAGCATGAAAATGGCTTTGAGCCGAGTCTTTGAGCATGATCATGTGAGCATTTGACTAAATGCCAAGATAAAAATCGATTGGTTGTACGATATGCCAGCGTGGGCATATAATGAGTTTAAAATCGTGCTAGTCATATGAAACCCCGACAAGTTTGTACCGTGCTAGTTGTACGAAATCTTTACAAGTTCATTCCATGCCGTCGTACGGAATCGCAAGACTTGTCAAATATACGTTAATCCTTGTCGCCGAGTTGATCGGATGCCAATCGCAGTTTATAGTGATCGAAGCCCCTACGGGGATTTCTAGTAGCTCCCGTGCCGTGTCGATCGAGCCACACGGACTATTAGATACCATCACCGAAAGTAAAGGGACGAAGACTAGTCATGCCGGTCAACACCAACAGTCTTGATGTCGGCCACATCCATCGTGTGCCCGGGCAAATGGCCTTACTTGTTAATAAATGGACTACGTGTGGCATCCTTGTGTATACAACTTAATGTGATGCCTTACCAGTAGATGTTCATGTGATTTGTCGTGTTATGTCAAATATTGCATTAGGGGTGGCTTGAAGGTTGGTAAGTTGCATGTAGTTGATATTATATGTTGTGGATCTATACTAGTTGGTAGAATGCTCTAAGCGAATCAACACCCTAGCAGAGCAATCAACACCCTAGTAGAGTTTAGGCAATGACTCCTTTGAGATTTATTCTCACCTCGTCATGGTTAACATTTTCAGATCCAAGGTAATAGAGAGGCACATCAGATTTGGCGTGCTTTCGACCCTCATTCTATATCATACACTATTCGATTGTAGGCACGGACTAGATCCCAAAGCACTATGTCACGACGATCCGGGTGGATGAGGGGGTTGAGTCGCCTAGTGGCCCGTCTCTTCAAAGCTTGGTTCATATGTGATGGGAATCAGCCCTTTGGCCGCTTTATGGATTTGAGAAGTTGCCTAACCCGACCCCTTACGTTCCTGCTTAGGACCCAATGGATATTGATACCTTGTAGGGAAGTAGTAGACCCGAGCTTGACTGCGAGTCCGTACCGTCTATGGCGTCGGGATTATGTCCCCACGCCCCCTTGTTTATGGCCGAACTCCTAGTCCGTAGGCGTGTGGTTGACCTTTTGAGTGGAGCTTTGTTGATGATGAGGACGAGGGTGTTGCAGCCCTCTTTTGGGAGTAGATGATAAGCTAATTCTTCCCAACCCACGTACCTTTTTGCTGGTTCTATGGAGCCACCCCGAAGAATGGAGTTGTATTCACTTGTATAGCTTTGTATGGTTAACGATAATCTACTATTAGTAATGAAATGAAAATGTCTTTTGGTGAATGATTTGTTGTTGTTGCTTCTGCTTTACTATCCCTCGTTGATCTTGTTGTCTCGGGAGTGTTCGTTTCTACGTGCATAATGAAAGATAAAATTAAATTGGTCGATAATGGGCATGGGACATTATCCTTTATGACTTAAGGTGATTTGGTAGGGACGTTGTGGGCTCGGGGATCGGGCGTGATATCTCCGCCCAAGGTGATATATCGAGCAAAGTCGGCCTAATCCATCGGTCATGAACTAGAGTGATAAGGAGAGTTGAGTTTTTGGAATAATAGTAGGATTGAAAACTCTATGCATATGACCGTTACTTTAGTTCTAGACTATAGGTTAGCGTTCTCATCGCGTGTTGCTTTGAAGTGAGCAGGACTCTGTACAAATGGAGAACCTAGGTGCACCATCTTATGTCACATGTCTAGATGAGGTGGTCTTCTAGAGTATTCTATTTTTATCATTTTTATGTGCATTTTCTAGAATTTTATTTTGGGTTTTAATTTACTATAATTGAGAACTGGCCATTTAAATTGGTCTCTAAAGTGGTGCCATTGGTGCCGACCTATACTATGGTCGGTGGCCATTGGTTGCCTCTAGTAATTTATTTTAATATTAATTCAATAATTTATAGAGCCGTTTTTTTAATTATTTCTATTCTCATAATTGCTGATTTTTTTAAATTACAGCTAATGGCAATTCGGGCATTTTATTAACATGCTAGAACATTCTATGGTTTTCCAGAATATTATTTTTTATTTGACAAAAATCTACCTTGAAAATCGTGCCTTGACTTTTTAAAGCTCCTTTCTTGGAATGCGTGTGACTCTTCAAAGTTTCCTTTTTAGAAATGTGTGTTTGATCTTATTATCTAGATATTCATGTTTGTTCTTATCATCTGGGGATTCGTGCCTTACCTAGGGATGCAATCTTTGACTTTTCAAAGCTTTGACTTAGTCAAAAGTTGACTAGGTCAAAGTCATCATTACCGTTGACTTTTCAAAGATTCTAAAATCTTCCTTGGAATATGGTTTTGACTATTCAAAGATAATGTCATGCCTACCTAGGTTTCTTATTGACCCAATCAAGGATAAAATCCTCCTTAAAAGATGAGCTTTGCCTTTTCAAAAAGGTTATAGTAATAATTATAATTGATTGGTCAAAGATTTCCTATATCTTTTTCGAAGTTTGTGCTCACGAGGTGTCATGCAGCTACGGTGCCATGTGTCGCCTAAGGATTGGTCTTTTCAATTCTTTTGAGATTAGTAAGTATTTGTTGTGTCGAGAGTCGATCGAGCTTCCGATTGATTGTTTACTTGCCATCCCTTAATCGAACCGCGTCAAAGGCATGTCCGGTCGCCATCAAGCATTTGCTGGGATGCCATTGGACATGAACGAATGTGCCGTGTGGCATGACCAGGCATGTTGCATAACGTGCCCCGTTAATTTGGAAACGACCATTTTTATCTCAGGTTTGTTTAGGGCCGAAATCACTCATTCCTCAATGGAATGTCCAATTGGAACACAATCGAGGGTGATCAGTCCATGGCTCGTAATCACACATGTCATATTGCAAAATCGAGAGTGATCAATCCGCGGTTGGTACGTGTCTAGGTACGAGGTTCTTAAGATAAATTGTCTTAGTCAAATTCGGGATCAATTTATTTGTGTATCGGAAATGCTTGCTATTGGACAATACCAAGTTATGATTGCCCGTAGCAATTATTCATCCGAACACTAGGATCGATCATGACTTGCTTGTAGGCAATATCTCCTGCGATTAGAGAGCTAACTTTATTCCCAAGGCTCGTGACTCCAATTGTAGCTCACTTGTCTCGACACTTGAATAGGCCCTAAAATTTCGGATGTCACAACTCTTGCCCCTTAAAAAATTTTGTCCTCAAAATTCTATGACGTACCTAGTTACTGCAATAGATGAGGGTACTCTCATTTTATTTCTTTTTCACTCTCCCATGTGGCCTCTTCTATACCGTGATTATACCATAATACTTTTACTAGGGGAATGTTCTTCTTCCACAAGACTTGCTCTTTTCTATCCACGATCCGCACCGGCTTTTCAACATATGTTATTCTATCATCTATTTCAATCATTTCATAATCAAGCACATGTGCCAGATCGGGCTCATATTTTCTTAAAATTGAGACGTAAAACACGTCATGCACATTAGCAAGTCGTGGTGGCAATGCTAGTATGTAGGTCAATTCCGATCTTTTCCTAGATTTCAAATTGCCCTACATATCTTGGACTCAATTTACCTTTCCTCCCGAAGCAAGATACGCCTTTCATAAGCGACACCTTTAGAAAAACATAATCGCCTACTTGAAACTCTAATGGCTTTTGCCTTTTATCCGCATAACTCTTTTGGCGGCTTTAGGTTGTTCGAAGGCGATTTCTAATAATCTATATGGCTTCGGTGGTTAGCTATACTAATTGAGTCGTTCCCTTTTTGGGTCCTCGGTAACCCCACTATAAAATCCATCATAACATGTTCCCATTTCCATTGTAGAATTTCAAGTGGTTTTAATGATCCTTCATGTGTTGTGCCTTTACTTGTTGATAGGTTAGGCACTTGGCGACAAATTTTGCAATATCCGCCTTCATTCTATTCCACCAATAATGCCGGCGAAGGTTTCGATACATCGTAGCATTTCCTAGACGGATGTTGTAGTGACTATAATGTGGCTCGGATAGAATTTCTTACTTGAGTTGGTTGTCATTAGGCACACATAGTCGCCCACGAAATAGTAGAGTCCCATCTTCAGCTACTTGAAATTTAGATTCCTTTCCCTCATCGATCCTTTGTTGGATTTTTGTTAACTCCGCATCCGTTCCTTATAGGGATTTAATCCTTTGTTGCATATCCGACTCAATTCGCAATGTAGAGAATAGTTTACACATATTTTCCTCCTCAAATTTAAACTTTAAGTCCCAAACTTGAGTGGATAATGTCCATCCTTGGATCATTAAGGTCACAATAAGCGGATTTGCGGCTTAAAGCATCAGCAACCCTGTTTCGCCTTTCCGGGACGATAGATAATTTCACAATCATAATCTTTAAGTAATTCCATCCATCGTCATTGCCGCATATTTAATTTTTTCTGAGAGAACAAGCACTTGAGGCTCGATGATCAATGTATATTTCAAACTTCTCTCGATATAAATAATGTCTCCAAATCTTTAATGTAAAAATAATGGGTGCAAGTTCTAAATCATGAATTGGATAATTGAGCTCATATATGGTTTGAGTTTTTTTTAAGCATAGGTGACTACTCGGCCATGCTTGCATCAAGACGCAGCCCAATCCTTTATGCGAAGCATCACTAAATCTGACAAACCCACATGTTCGGAAGGTATTGTCGGAACAGGCGCGGTTGTTAGCTTCCGCTTGAGTTCTTGAAAGCTTCGTTCACACTTATACGTCCATTCAAATTTAACATCCTTCTTCATCAATCGTGTCAATGGGGCAGCAATACTAGAAAAGTTTTCTACAAACCTTTGATAATACCGAACTAATCCCAAGAAACTACGAACTTACATTCTGCGTCGTTGGTTGAGGCCACTTTAGAACTGCTTCCACTTTGGCCGAGTCGACTAATATACCTTCGCCCGATACCACATGGCCTTGAAGTATTACGCGGCTTAGCCAAAACTCGCACTTACTGAACTTAGCATAGAGCTTGTGTTCTTGAAGTGTTTGTAATGCTATCCGCAAATTTCGGGCAGCTCCTCTTTGTTCTTGGAATTCATCAATATATCATCTATGAATACAATAATGAATTGATTGAGGTATACTTTAAATACCCGATTCATCAAATCTATAAAAAGCTTTGGCACATTCGTTAACCTGAATGGCATCATTGTAAATTCATAATGGCCATAACGGGTTCGAAAAGCCGTCTTTGGAATATCTTCCTACCGATCCGCAATTGATGGTACCCGGACTTGGGATCAATCTTTGAAAATCCCGAGGCCCCTTTAAGTTGGTCAAATAGATCATCAATTCTTGGAAGGGGGTATTTATTTTTAATAGTTACCTGATTCAATTGCTAGTAGTCGATACAAAGATATAACAACCCGTCCTCTTTCTTGATAAATAGTACCCGCACACCCCAAGGAGACGTACTTGGCCGAATAAAGCCTTTGTCGAGCAACACCTACAATTGCACCTTTAGTTCCTTCATTTCGAGAGGGCCATTCTATACGAGCTTTAGAAATTGGTTCCGTCCCCGGAGCTAAGTCAATAGTGAACTCAATTTCCCTCTCTCCGAAGGTAAACCAGGTAAGTCCTTTGGGAATACATATGGAAATTCTCTTCCAATAGAAATATCTTCCAGGTTTGGGTTCCTCTTTCGACTTATCCTCTCTCGTCGCTATATATCCTTGACATCCATCGTCAAGAAGTTCGACGGCCTCTATTGTCAAAATTATAAGTGTCGAGCATTTCTCACCATTCCCGATAAACTTATGTCGCGACCTAAAACAAATAAACAAGGCATCATTTTCGGGCTAATGGATTATCGGTGTTAATTAATTAATTAACCTAACTCGGACTCTCTCAAGTCCATACCAAATCGCAACTTAAGATTCGAATGATTAACATGCAATGTGATTTGAATTTGGAGTGGCCACTAATCATTTTCGGTAGGTCGATTAGAAACCTAAATAAAATAGCGAGAGAAAACTATCTTATTTCTGCGAACCAGGAGATTAAGAGTCCGGGGACTTGGTTACATTAATTACAACTAATGCCCTTTCGGTACCTTAAAATTCATAAAAAATAATGGATTTGACAAATTTGATGAATTCTACTTGAAGATCAAAGAATCAATTTTTTTTGGGTTTTTCTTCCCATGACATTTTTTTGAATTTTTGAGTATTTTTAAAATAAAGAAATTACATAAAATTAGGATGAAATAAGTTCAAGATTACTCCCCAATTTGAACTCGTGCACCAAACTTGTGCTTCGGGCTTGTCTTAACCATTGGACCAATTTGGTGACTCGTTAGACCGAGAAATCTCTTGGTCCTATCTCTCCTTCACGCTTCTTTCTCAACTCGCTAGAATTTCATGAGAGCGCAATCACGGGCGTTGATATTTTTCCCCTTTTGCTCTCCTTCTATTCTCGTACCATTGATGTTTCATCATTGATATGCAATTGTTATTTAACATAAAAACGTAGAAAAAATCAATGTAGAAAATTTGGGCTAATTTGTATTCGAAATTAAAGAAAATTAGGGAATCACTTAACTTTCTTTTCTTTGCGGCGAGCTTGAACGATGGGGATGGACCGGTAGCTTGTGTTGATCGGTACAAAAATTGGCAATTGTAGTATCGGGCTTCAAAACTCTCATACCTTCTCAAAACTCTTTCCAAATTTTTTCTCAAGAGCTCTCTCCATTTTTCTCCTCCAAAAACTCTTTCAATTCTCTTCCACTCCAAAAAAAAAAAACTCTCTCAATTCTCTTCCATTCCTCTCCAAAAAAACTCTCTCAATGATCTCCTACTTCCCCCTAAAAGACTCCTCTCTCTTCAAGAACTCTTCTTCTTTTATAGGCAAAATTCTTCATCCTTCATTCTTCATCTTCATTTCCTCACCTTCCATTTTCATCTTCCTTTCTTCATCTTCATCTTCATTTCCCCACCTTCCATTTTCATCTTCTTTTCTCCATCTTCATCTTCTCTTCTTCATCTTCATCTTCTCTTCTTCACCTTCATTTCTCCATCTTCCATTTTCATCTTCTCTTCTTCATCTTCATCTTCCTTTCTTCATCTTCATCTTCCATTTTCATCTTCCTTTCACCATATTCCTTTCCCCATCTTCTTTTGGTATTTGCAATGCAATCCCTGAAGTTTCAAGTATTTGCAATACAATCCCTGAAGTTCGAGTATTTGCAATACTGATCCCCGAGTTTCGAGTATTTGCAATACGGTCCCCGAGAAAATATTTTTTTCAAGCCCAAACTTCTTGGTGCATTTTTCCACCCCATGCCTAGTCCGGACCCTGTTAAATTAAGCTCAAATTGTATGCCAATGCTAAATGAATATGTGAGATGATATTTGTTTAGAACTAAAATTAGTTCTAATTTTTATGCAAAATATATATTAGTCAAAATTTAGGCGTCAGCATTGCCCCTCTTTGAGTGGAGGCTCGTAGAGGTTCCGCTCAAAGACAAAAGTGAACCCTAAATTTTGATAGTGCAAATGATGGATGAACTTTTTGGCGGGAGTTTTAGTCCCATTTTTTATGTAATGAAGTGATGCATGATATGCAAGATTGTAAATAACATGTGTCATAATTTCTCTTTTCCATGTTAGAGAAACTGCGCATGGATCGCATACGAGAATACCTGTTTTACCAAATACCTCATAAGCTGGTGATTCCCTTAATTTCCAAGTTTCTTGCAAACACAAGGACCTTAAGGTATTTGGCCTATCTGTTATCGAGACTTTTCCCTAATGCGAGACAACGCAAGATATGTGTATCCTTCCGGATCACAAGAGCTACGTCGTTGTGAGTCGAAAGAAGTAGAATCAAGTTCACAAGAGCTACGTCGTTGTGAGTTGATTAAATGTCGAAATCGCCGGTGCATATGTCTTCACAATTCGACAAGGGGAACCGAAATCTTAAGAGCTACGTTGTTATGATTTGGTTTGGATCAAAATCACGGGTGCTTATGTCTTCGTGATTTGATAAAGGAGCCGAGAATCATAACGGCTATGTCATTATGAGAGCCGACTAAAGGTCAAGATCACCAGTGCATATGTCTTCGTAATCGACAAAGGGGAACCAAAATCTTAAGAGCTACGCCGTTATGATTTGGTTTGGATCAAAATCACGGGTGCTTATGTCTTCGTGATTTGATAAAAGAGCCGAGAATCATAAGAGCTATGTCATTATGAGCCGACTAAAGGTCAAGATCACCGGTGCATATGTCTTCGTGATTCGGGACCGAAATCATAAGAGGCTGCGTCGTCATGATTTGATAAGATGTCAAGATCGCCGGTGCATATGCTCTACACGACCGACGGGAGAGGCATATTGCTTGATTGAATCGTAACAACTATCATCGGAGGAGTTGTTAATTTGAAAATGGGTTCGGAAAACTTACCTGGGTTCTCCGAACGATTAATCAAAGAACGAAACGGATCGCTCGTATCATACATGGTAGGCATTTGCCAGGAGAACTTGCTCATTCAATAATCCTTGGATGAATTTCGAGACCTTGGGAGGGACATCGAACATCGGGAATGTATTACCCATCATAGAATGGTATAGGTAACATGCGCAAACATATTCAACAATGAGTTCATGCAAAACTATCCTACCGAGCTTGCAATGATGTATATAATGCAATCACTCATATCATGGTTTATGCATAACCATTCTATCAAGTTTACATTACCAACCCTGTCCCAGGGATGTTCTCACATTATGAATACCTCGAATGTGAGCTGAGTGGGGGGACTTCGGTCAGAGAGGGTTTTCTCTCACTCTCAAGAAAAGTTATTTATCCTGTCTGCGGGATCCAAAAGAAATCACTCAATCTTTCCATCATCGCATTCGATAAGGATCCGAGTAATCTCGCAATTGATACGACCGAGCCGATCGGGAGGTCTTGATCGGGATCGTAATGAGAGCTAGGTCAAAGGTTTACAAAGGGGACTCTAGTTGAGTCAAAGTTCTTGAAATGAATTCCTTCGTCATCTCTCCGGGTTTACAAGTCAAGAACCCTGCAAAAATGAGAGAGAAGTAATCTTGCTCGAACTTCTTCGAGTGATGCTTAAAATCACTGAACTCCACATTAATTCAAGTGCCCTAGTCGAGAAAAGGCTTTTAAAGGGTTGTAATGGAGGTAATGATTTGGGAAGCGAGAAACGAAAGGGTTCGTTTTGGCTCGGAAGATGTTTGAGAAGGGGCTTGATGTTGGTGATCATTACAATCTTATCACCGATCGTGGCCTTCTAGGATACCATCATTGCTCGAGGATGGTATGAGCTCGAAGATTGCATTTGCAATTTGACACTTCATGGAGATTTTTCTCTCAACCCTTTTAGGATATACGGGAAAATTGTGCATTCAAGTTCGGAAATATTCTACAAATGAAAAATGAATTGAAAGGGCATTGGCCTTGCTTTTGGTAGGCACTTTGCTTTTTAAATGCCTAGGAATTTTTTGTGGAATCAGCCTTTCCTCTTTCTTCTCCCCTTTTTTTTTTTTACTCCCAACTCTCTTTTACTATTGCATCTTGATGAGTTCATTGGGAGATTTTCTATTGATCCAGCTTTTCAGGTTCTTCTACTCAAAGATGGACCATATTCGCTTTGGGACAACAATGATCACCAATAAGGGCTTTTAGAAACGAATTTGCAGGCTCAAATGGGTTGTGCAAATGGATATAGATGTGTGGGATAGAAAAAGAAATGCTCTTCGTCACCCTAAGACACTTGAATTAAAGCGTAAGTACAATGCAAAGAACCACCCGAAGATTGATGTTAGTCCAAGCAAGAAGATTTCTAACCATTTGTCTCGTGATGCTTGATGGAATTACCTCTGTTTTGCCCCAATGTGGGGTGGTTCTTGACAGGGTTGTGGAAGTGAAATCTCCGCTCAAATGGGTTGATCAACGGATAACTTGCAGTGTTTAGGGTAGAGAAATGAATGCCTCCATCACTTCGGTTATCGTACCTTTCGCGAGAAAACTTTTTACCTCGGGGAATGCGGAATTTTGCCACCGTTCATCTCGCCTAAAAAAATTGGACGTGTTTGGGAAAGGATTGCCTTTCATCATCCTGTCATGCCCCCTTACGTACATTCGATGTATCTTATGTAGTTCATGTTCCTTATTCAGAGTTGGTAAATTAAACATGAGGAACAATCATGTGCAAACCATGCAGTGTATGAGTGTTTTCGAGCATATAAAATGCAGCAACTTTTTAGCTTGGCGGACAAAGTTCGCAAGTATATAAAAAATTTCTTAGGGGCGTGGATCGTGAGTTGCTCCTGCTCATGCAAATGCGTTGCAAAACTTCATTATACGCTTCGAGACATGAGATTGTCAAAGGCTCCAAGAATTTCTCATTTCATTAATTTTTCGGGGAGAAAGGATACCTCTCTGTTTGGACGGTAGTGACCCCTGTAAAAATCAAAAGAGAAAGCATCAATGTATGTCCTCATGTTCTAAAAGAGTTGAAACGATACCACTTTACCCATGTACGTATTCCTCGCGAACTTTGAATTGAAAAGATCGATTCATCTGGATCGGATTGTATGTCCAGGATATTATCTCTCCGGGTTACGTAACCGTCTGGGCTGAGTTTCGATCTGCGAAGCAAAAAATGTTTTTATTAATCTTTGTACATTGATGCCAAATCCCAAGATCGACCCGGGATGCTTCGGACCACTGTCATTCCCCTAACCACTATGCTACGGTGTTGTTGGCGTCCACGAGTGGTTCGCTTTTGTTATATTGTTCTCGAAGCGGTTGGCAATCCCACGTCGAGAATAAAATAAGCTTAACTTAGAGTTTGAAACGGCTGAGAATCAATTGGGACGATACGGAGTTACCCATCTTTGAGCCTGTTTGGTCTTTTACTTGCATTCTCCCAAGTAAGGCTATTCGGAATCTCTCTTTACGGGCGTTCGGGAGTGTCGTCCATAAATTGATTTGCTACGAGGCCTAGCTTAATAAGGAACTTACGCATTTGATAAGAGAGGAGAAAATTCGCCCTTTAACTCTAGGCAAATTCTAGACAACTAGAAAGTAAAAGTATCCCACGGGGGAACTATACATGGAATTAAAGGAGTATTCATGCGAGATTGGTTCCACCTCTTTTCTTGGCTATTCCAATGATTGGCTGATTTTGTCTTGGATCATACACCAATGATCGTTGTTTGAGGATCCATGATCACTTGCTTCGGATCACAACTGCGGAGGTCTTTCGGCTCCGACCGGGCTGACCAAGGCGGTGAGCTCATCATCAAAGTAACCTTTTGATTTTTCGGGCAATTGATACTCGAAATTGGGCATTGCTACTTGCTAACAGCGGCGACGGATTTTCCACTTTGTTTTTGCCGTGAACGGTCGACTCCTTGAGCTTGAGCCTCCGCCATCGCTCGGGAACTCGTAGGGATGATCAAGCTGGTCCGTTGCTAGAACCACCGGCGGAAGGTCGGTATGGCCGGTATTCTTGATTGGGAAGTGGTCGGGTACTTTTTGCTCCGTATGTTTTCCTGGGATTGATCTTCCGAGTCAACTTTGCTCCGGTCGCCTTGGTTCCAAGCTACATCGTGCTTCTTCGACTTATCTCTAAATCTATGAAGGTGATTTGTGACACTTCGTAGGGTGAGTCCGTCTATATTCATCATTTTGAGTACGGCCATTGGTCGTCTTGAATTGATTCCTAGCTGTCGAAGCGCCTCGATGAATATAGAATGAAGCTCGGCGGACCAAAGGGGCCTTTTCTTTCCGACAAAATCGTCGTAGGCGCCTTGGCCATAGTTCTTTTGTTCGAGTAATTGCTTCCTTACAGCATGCTGCCAAATATTTTGGAGCACTCGAACGTTGAACCGGCTTCTTTAGGATGCCCGAGCACCATGCAATATGGCCCTCGTTATGAACTTGCGATCATCACTTGCGATGTGACGATGACCGGTATATTCAACTCGGAATCAATGATCTTTAAGAGGCGAGACCGTCCATATCGATCCCTACCATGGGCTGTTTGTGACGATGTCAAAATCATATTTATCTTGTCTCGGCTCCTCTAAGGCTTCCGTTGCTTTCACATAAGCTGAAATCCTATACATGCACTTTCTCGGCATGGCAACGAGGATCGAGAGGGAAACGGGGTTGCCATCAATGGCCATAACTCGCGAGATCCTCGGGATAGGAAGCTTCCCATACTTCCGCCCTGGAGTGAACGCATACTTATTTTCCTTTCAAAACCTTCCATATGTAGACCGAAAAATGGGTGTTTCGACTAGAGACTCGGGCTTTAGATGTTCTTTGAACTTGCAAAAATAAATTGCCCGAGAAAATCACAAAAGCGACGATGGCCTTTCGTGACGAGTTCTAGAGGTGCATGAAGACTTCAAGTCCTTTATAAACTTTTTCGATCTCGTTAGTCTCATGCATGACTTTTCTCTCCTTTTCGGTCCTAGTGCCTTGGATCCATTTCGTAATAACTCTTACCTCTCGCTCAATCCGTCGTTCTTTTTTACTTTTCCGATATGGAGGAGCCCTCAAATCTTTTCACTTTCTCTACGAACGAGGCGGTTATTTCCTTCCTCAAATCTTTTCGCTTCCTCCTACGAACAGGCGGTTATTTGCCCTCCTCAAATCTTTTCGCTTTCTCCACTAACGAGGCGAGTTATTTCCCTCCTCAAATCTTTTCGCATTTACTTACGTGAAGGTTTTCAATGCTTAGTCAAATCGGCGAGGAATTCACGCATTTAAGCATGATGATGTTCGTGGATAGTCTTGTTCTTTGCCCCTGGATTAACTCTAGGCATTAAAAGAAGAATGTCTCACATGGGGATTTTGTAACAAACAGTACATTCATTCATACATGTCACTACTTCTCTTGAGGATTTGTAAGAGTTGGCTAGTAATGCTCAAAAAGAGATATTTTGAGAGCCCATAATAAAAACTAAAGCTTCATGTAGGCTACACATTCGGAGTTCCATCGGCGTTGAATTGGCTGTTTGTGACATCAAGGAAACTCCAATTGTAGTGATGCATGTCTCTTCCCTCGAAGGGTATCGGTTCGCCTCGCAAGACCAACTTTCGGGATGTATCTCCAACGAGATCGGATTGTACGAGAACTTGCTCTGGGGATGAGCTGGTGAATAAGCATTTTCAATGCTCGAGATGTAGCTCATCAAGGGACATGTCACCATAGGAGATGGGGCCGCTACGGACATGGCAAACAAGCGGTGTTAATTGCATCCCTATACCTCTTGTTCTCTGCTCGAAGTTTTTCACTTTCTTCCCTCGAAACGTAAGTTCATGACTTTCATTTTTAACCTTCAATCGGGTCCGCTTGTTTTGAAACCAAAACTTGACCTTCAAGGGCTCCATACCTATCATCCGGCTCAATTCATTTTTGCGTCTCTTGTTCACGTAAGAGCACTCCTGAAGGCACTTGAGCACTTTGATTTGATATTTTCTTTTCTGGGGTTATTTGCGGCTGGCTGCCATTGTTGTTCTTTGTCGAGATCTTGAATTTCACTGCCAAGAGAGTTGGGTTTACGGCTCCAGCGTTAGATCTGGTCTCGAAATCCAGCAGTTCGCTTTCGGGGATGTCTAGGTTGGTTGCCTCCAAGTAAGTCTGATGGCCTCTAAACATGTTGGATTGAAATACCTCTTACCGCCTTTTGTTCACTCTATTCTCCGTTGTATGCTTACTCTCTCCAAATTCTTTCGAGTAATCGGGTGTGTTCCAAAGCCTCCCTTTAAACGCGGATGAAAATCACTAAGCCGACGTTTTTCCAAAGATTTCGTGTTTCCCGCTTTGTCTTATTTTTTTCAACGTGAAGGGACCCCGAATCCATTCGCACCGATTTTCTTTTCTTGATAACCATGCTTGTCTCCCACTCGGTTTTTCAATCATGGTGGGATTTCAACTCTTTTCGTAACTTTTCGGATTTGTGAGGCTCGAGATCACGGATTGATGATAGATCTAGGATCCAACGAACGAAACGCCCGTAGTTTTACCCGAGTAACTAACGTGGCTCCGCAAGAATTGCTGTTTCTTCTCTCGGAATTTATGTTTGTCTCCCACTCGGTTTTCAACATGATGGGGTCCTCAAATCTTTTCGTAACTTTTTCGGATTTGTGAGGCTTGAGATGGTAGATCCGTGACTCACGGACGAAACGCCTGTAGTATCACCCGAGCAACTAACATGGCTCTGCAAGAATTGCTGTTTTTTTCTCTCTAAAAGTATGCTTGTCTCCCACTCGGTTTTCAGCATGGTGGGGTCCTCAAATCTTTTCGTAACTTTTTTCGGATTTGTGAGGCTTGAGATGGTAGATCCAAGTGACTCACTGGACGAAACACCCGTAGTATCACCCGAGTAACTAACGTGGCTCTACAAGAATTGCTATTTTTTTCTCTCGAAAAGTATGCTTGTCTCCCACTTAGTTTTCAGTATGGTGGGGTCCTCAAATCTTTCCGTAACTTTTTCGGATTTGTGAGGCTCGAGATGGTAGATCCGTGATTCACGGATGAAACGTCTACAAGTTTTACCCGGATAATTAACTCGGCATCCACAATAATTATTGCTATAGCTTTTCCCTGCCCTTTAAATTAGGATTTAACGCCGAAACAATTATCGCTTTCATATCTTCATCTCCAACCTTCTAAGCACTCTTTTGCATCCACTTTTTTTAGCCGCTTTAACAACAATGGCTTCCCCTCCTGCGCACGCCTTCTCGGCTGAAGTTTTGGCCAAATGGGAGAAACTTTATAATCTCCTAGGCCAGGGCTACTCTTATATAGCCAACCATCGGGAGGCCAAACCGAGATTCGTCTTATGTTTAGGGATATGGATACCGCTTCCATTGAAGGTACCAAGTTAGAGGAGGAATACAGGGATCTTCCCCACCCTCTTCACTAACTTCCTGGAGGCTTACCATGTTGCTCATCAAAATGTTACTTTGTCCCATCTTGTGAAGGCACGCTATCATGATCGGTCGGACAGCTTAGTGTTGGCCGGTCTTGTAGCCGACAATTATAAGAAGGCTCTTGACTACGGTAACGAACAAGTCTCCTTGCCGATTCGTGAGAGGGGAAACTTGGTGGGATGTTTAGCCATGTCCGGACCATCTTCGACGCGATCCGCTCAATATTGTTTTAAAATTTCAATGCACATGGATGGATGAAAGGCTGGACGATCGACCCTGGATATAGCCCGCGGGAGAATGCCGATCCATGACTGGAATCCTGCTTGAGCATCACGAGGACAAGGTAGCCAACCTCAAAGAGAAATGTGAGCTCCTCCTCTTTAAGTTGGCGGATCTCGATTCTCGGAGCGATCGGTGTAGGCGGAGCATCAAGCGTATGGAGAGTCGGTTAAACTCCTTTGTGATGCTCATTAGAGCTCGGTTTGGCTTTACGTTCCCACCCCGTTGATCTATTTGTAAGGCTTTCGATGAATGAAATGAATGCAAGTTTTTACTCATTTCATCTTGGTCGTCATATTTATTTCGCAAGATAACCCCTTTTACTCTACGAATATGTAAATCTCACGCCTCCCGATGGTCAATTTAATTGGGCCGGAGAGGCTCCCCCATTCGAAACAATCTCTCAACAAAGATTAGTAGCGAGGAAACAAACGAACGCTCAAATGTGAACAACTCGTGAATCCAGTATTAATATTATAACTCGATTATGAAAACATCGAGTGAATCGAGCATAATATTTCTTTACGGCGTTAGAATTGATTGGATTGGTAAAGACACGACCATCCATCTCAGCCAGAATCAAAGCACCACCAGGGAGCACCTTCTTTACTATATATGGACCACCATAGTTTGGAGCGAATTTCCCTTACGGGAGTGGGACTATTGGCAATAATTTTCTCAAGACCAGGTCATTAATCCTGAAAATATCGAGGCCGAACTTTTTTGTTGAATGATTTAGCAACTCTCTGCTGATAACACTGGCCATGACATACAGCCTTAAGTCTTTTTTTCGTCGATCGATTCAATTGGCTTGCTCTCTCTTGGATCCATTCAGCTTCCGTCGCTTAGCTTGAGATCGTATACGTAAGGAAGGAATTTCCACTTCAACCGGTAAAACAGCCTCCATTCCATATACAAGAGAATACGGGGTTGTCCCAGTAGATGTCCGGATCGAGGTCCGATACGCCATAAGTGCAAATGGTAATCTCTCATGCCAATCGCGATAGTTTTCAGCCGTCTTCGCTAAAAAAATTTTAACGTTCTTATTCGCGGCTTCTCTATTGCTCCATTCATTTGAGGACAATATGGGGAAGAGTTCAAATGTTTGATCTTGAATTCCTTGAACAATTTGTCCATTAGTTTGTTGTTTAAGTTCGAGCCATTGTCGGTGATTATGGCTTCGGGTGAACCGTATCGAGCAATGATATCTCGGCGGATAAATTTTGCGATATTTCGTGCCGTAATCGCTAAATAGGATGCGGCCTCGATCCATTTGGAGAAATAGTCAATCGCCACCAAGATGAATCGATGCCCATTAGATGCTTTAGGGTTGATAGGACCGATAACATCAATGCCCCACATAGAAAACGGCCATGGTTCGGATAAGCGATGCAACTCATTTGGGGGGACATTAATTTTGTCACCATGAATTTGACATTTGTGATGACTCCGAACATCTTGAATACAATCTCTTTCGAGTGTGAGCCAATAATAACCCAACCTCATAATCTTCTTAGCTAACAAGTAGCCGTTCATGTGTGGACTACGGATCCCTTCATATACTTCCATCATCGGATGAACTGCCGGTTAAGTCAACGCATCTTAGTAGGACGAGAATCGAATGACCGCTTGTACAAATTCTCTTCATTCAAGAAGAACTTCGAGGCCATCTTCCTTATGTACTTTTGGTACATACGGTACTTTTTTCAGGGAACTCCCCGCTTCGAATGTAAGTCTTGATGTCATGGTACCATGGCTTACCATCGGGTTCATCGATCACGGCCATACAATATGCCGGCTTTTTTAATACATCGATCTTCAAGTGGGTCAACCTCAAGTCCATTGGCGACTTGTAACATTGAAGACAAGGTAGCCAATGCATCGGCCGAATCGATTATGAGTCCCGGACGAGATACTCAAATGAGATATCCTCAAATTCGTCTACCAATTCATCCGGATACTCATGGTAGGGTAGCAATTTGGCATCTCTCGTCTTCCACTTTCCAACGATCGAAGGATAATCAAAGCGGAATCTCCGAACACCTTGAGTCGGGCTATCCCCATTTCAATTGCAGCCTGCAGACCGAGGATGCATGCCTCATATTCTGCTATGTTATTTGTGCAAGGGAATACCAATTTTTTGCTACGGGATAATGCCGACCACCTGGAGATATAAGAACCGCGCCCGTGCCTCGATCCCGATAAATTGACAGCTCCGTCAAAATACATAGTCCAGATGTAATCCTCCACCGACATGATGCGATCCTCGGAATGATAGGCATCATCATCTTGTCCCGGATTTTCAGCTAGGACATCCGTTATAGCTCGTCCCTTGATTGACTTTTTGGGACAAATATTGAACGTCAAACTCGGAGATGAGGATTTGCCATTTAGCAAGTCTACCAATCAAGGCGGGTTGATTAAGCAAATATTTGATGGGATTGCATTCTGTCACCAAAAGCACTTGGTAATGCAAGGTATATTGCCGAAGCCTGTGCGTACCCGGACTAACGCCGCACATGTTTTCTCTACTTGGAGTACTTCATTTCCGAGTTGTGAATTTCTTACTCAAATAATAAATGGCTCGTTCTCTTCCATCCTCCTACTTCTCTTGGGCTAGCATAGCACTCAAGAATTCACTAAGGATTGTGAGGTAGAGGATTAAAGGTTGCTTCGGTGTTGGAGGAACAAGCACGGTGGATTCATGAGATCTTTGCTTGATTTTCCAAAAGCTTCTTCACATTCGCTATCCCATTGGACTAGCGCATTCATATTTAATAGCTTGAGGAATGGCTTAGCGGTTTCGATAACCGAGAGATGAATCGAGTAATATAGTTTAGCCTACCCATCAAACTTGGAACTTTTTTAACCGTTATCGGCGGCTTAAGCTCACGAATAGCCTTAACTTTCGAAGGGTCAACTTCAATGCCCTTCTTTGCGTACCACGAATCCGAGTAGCTTGCCCGAGCTGGTCCCAAAGACACACTTGGCGGGGTTAAGGCGTAACTTATACTTTCGAAGTCCGTCGAACAATTTCTTCGGTGTTTCGACGTGATCTTCTCCATGTCTTGTTTTTGCTATCATGTCATCGACGTAAACCTCAATCTCATTATGCATCATGTCATGGAAAAGGGCAACCATGGCTCGTTGGTAAGTGGCTCCAGGCGTTTCGAGACCGAACGGTATTACCCGGTAATGGAACATTCCCCATGGTGTGGTGAAAGTGGTTTTCAACTTGTCATTGATATTCATTATGATCTAATTGTACCCGGAGAAACCATCCATGAATGAAAATAATTCAAACCCTGTATGCATCGTCAACAAGTACGTTGATATACGGGAGGGGAAAATCATCTTTAGGATCGGCCTTGTTCAAATCTCGATAATCGACACAAACCCGAATGCGGTCGTCTTTCTTCATGACATGGACTATGTTAACGACCCAATCGGAATATTCGTAGTCTCAATGAATCCTACATCGAGAAGTTTCATGACGTCCTCTTTGATCTTTCGCACTAATTTCGGTCCGGCCCTCCTTGACTTTTGCACGATCGCTTAGCCGAAGGATCGATCAGCAAACAATGCTCGACAATGGAACGGTCAAGACCGGGCATATTCGCATAGGACCGCGGAAACGTCCCGGTAATCCTTCAAGAGCTCGATCGGGCGCTCAGACATTTCGAGGAAAGGCTTGCCCCAACCTTAACTTCTTTAGGGTTTTCCGCATCGCCTAGGTTGATCGAGATAATTTGTTCACCGATCGAGGGCTTGATCTCCTCATGTCGTTCGAAATCTTGACGAATTTCCTCATAATCTGATTGAACTCATCTAGGTCGTATTCTTCCGAATCCACTAGGTTTCCCTCCTCATGTATCCCCCATGATGACAAACTCGTTGGTCATCGGGTTGGTTTGGGGAGTTGGAATCGAGGATGGTACGCTCGAACCCGTGCTCGTTAAAATAATATCTTCCAACGGTATACACGATAGGGAACACCTTAGGGGCCTTCTTTGGAATTGCTGCCGAGGGAATTAGAGCTGGCACAACCGGCGGAGGGCTTGAGTTGGATGGCTGAAGCTTGGTTATGAAGTTATCCATCATCTTGTGAGACATCATCCCTTCAAATCGCTCGGTTAGAGCACCGAGCTGTTCATTCAAAGTCTCATGGACAGCGGCGTTAATGTCGGCCATTCTCTTCGCCACCAATCGAGTAATATGCGGAGGATCCCCGATAAATTTCCTGAAAAGTGACAAGCCAAGAGTAAGTACAATGAGCGAGGATAGAAGGCCGGTCCATGACTTCCTTCTAGACTCAATGAATGAACTAGACATGACCAAAAGACCGCATCGGGGCAATTTTCAGTTTCGTCGATTTTTACGAGAAAATTCATCTTAATTCGTACATTAGTCAACACAATGCCAAAATTTAGGAGCTGACAGATGACATACCGACGAACAACTTTTGTGTTTTACTCTATGGCGGGTTTCACACGGATCAATGCAGTTTAATACTTCTTTAAACAAATTCATCCAGAAAATTGCTTTATCCGGTTTCCAACAAAAGAACGGAAGACCTCTTTAAAAAAAGAATTAGAGACTGAAATGTTGCAGGCTATTAGTTGAAACAACGATCTAGAATTTTCATGTTTGGTAATTCCACAAAAAGGCACATTTTCTAGTTCTAAATTGTAAAATGAATCTAGAGTCTGAAAACATGTGAAATTTCAGCCTGCTCCATCTCGGCTATTAATTCCTAATTAAAAGAAAAATGCATCGAATTGCTGCAAAAGTTTTTGTCATGAGAGATTATGATCTTCCGAATATTTTTTATAAGGACAAGTTCTTTCAATAGTGAAGGATATCATTGCGACCCATTCGTGTGCCAAATGACTCAACCTAGATCATGGACCGACCCAAAACAAGATAAGAAAAATCAATGATAAAGCTCAAGAAATTACCTCATTTGGAGAGAAAGTGTTAACCACAAAGACATGCGCATGAAAATGCTCATGAGGTTCGATTTCTATCTAGTATGGCTTGACAAAAGTGGAGCCCCAAGGATATCCGGACTAAACCACATCGGCTTGCGGTTGAATCAAGATCCCCCGTAGACATCCGGCTCGGCCAAGTAACGACCCACATCACACGGCGAATGATGGAGGTGTTAACTCTTGGCACCAATTTGAAATAGTTCGGGACTCGAGAAGAGCAACTCGGGCAAGACGACGATGGCCGAAGTATCCCTAATCAAGTACCATCATATGCCTAGCCATTCGGGTTCAATGGCGGGTTGTGTGTGTTAAGTGTAAATGTAAAAACAGTAAAAACATGCGCGGCAGTTCATAGCATCCAACACTTCAATATAAACCATACACAATCTCCTTCAATCTACACAAAATGGTTAGCAAACACTCGTCCCCTTATAACTCCCTTTCCCTTGCAAAACCATTTAACATCTAGGGATTAAAATTCAACCAAGATTGCCAAATCAAGTAATTTTCCTTTTCATGAACTTATCGGCTTAAGTCCTCTTTGGCTCCCCAAATGAGTCAAGCTTGTATCGCGACCTAAAAAAATAAACAAGGCATCATTTTCGGGCTAATGGATTATCGGGTTAATTAATTAATTAACCTAACTCGGACTCTCCCAAGTCCATACCAAATCGCAACTTAAGGTTCGAATGATTAACATGCAATGTGATTTGAATTTGGAGTCGCCACTAATCATTTTCGGTAGGTCGATTAGAAACCTAAATAAAATAGCGGGAGAAAACTATCTTATTTCGCGAACCGGAGATTAAGAGTCCGGGGACTTGGTTACATTAATTATAACTAATGCCCTTTCGATACTCAAAAATTCAAAAAAATGTCATGGGAAGAAAAACCCAAAAAAAAAATTGATTCTTTGATCTTCAAGTAGAATTCATCAAATTTGTCAAATCCATTATTTTTTATGAATTTTAAGGTACCGAAAGGGCATTAGTTGTAATTAATGTAACCAAGTCCCCGGACTCTTAATCTCTGGTTCGTAAATAAGATAGTTTTCTCCCGCTATTTTATTTAGGTTTCTAATCAACCTACCGAAAATGATTAGTGGCGACTCCAAATTCAAATCACATTGCATGTTAATCATTCGAACCTTAAGTTGCGATTTGGTATGGACTTGGGAGAGTCCGAGTTAGGTTAATTAATTAATTAACCCGATAATCCATTAGCTCGAAAAATGATGCCTTGTTTTTTTTTTTTAGGTCGCGACAACTTACAATTTGGAGATCCTATGGGATCGAAATGAATCATCTTCGATAACAATCTACCTTGGCTCGTTCTTGTTGGAGCCAATCCATCCCGACTATTAGGTGAAAGTCATACATATCTAGAACAATCAAGTCATCTTTCCTTCTTGACCATCCATTTCAATTGTGCATTCCTTGCACACAAGAGTGGTCATCGACTCTTTCTTTAATAGTGTAGAAACTCGTAAAACTACTTCAAGTGGTCTAACTTCTAACCCCACTAGATACATAAATTGTCTAGATATATAAGAGTGGGTAGCACCAATATCATATAAAGCATGTGCAGCACAACGATTAATAAAGACCGTACCTATGACAATGGTCTTGGAGTTCTCTACGTCCTCTTGTGTAACCACGTAAACCCATCCTTGGGTAGGCAACCGCTGGGTATTTCCTTGCGGTGCGGTTTGTCGTGGTCGTTGCCGTGCTGATAGCTACTGTTGTGGACAGTCCCTCATTAAATGACCTTCCTACCTACATCGATAACAAGCTCGGGTTCGCTTCCCGCAAGGCACGTTACCATGCTACCTTCCATAGTAGCGATAAACCTCGCTCATCGTGCCGTTTGGCCCTTTTCTCTTCTTGTTTGTGATTTGGGGCTACTTTCATTTGTATCTTTTATCAAGATTCGCCATCCGCAATGGTATTCATTTTGCGTTCCAAGCACGGGTCACATGCTCTACTATATATTTCTCAATCATTTGGGCTTGAGCATATAGCTTGTTATAATCCTAAAGATTCGGAGGTACGACTTATTCCCTAACGCTAAGATGTAACCCTTCTTGGAACTTTTTGCCTTGTCTATTGGTTCATCTACCAATCTAGGGGCGTACCTTGATAATTCGATGAACTTAGCCTCGTATTGATCCACCGTCATCTCATTTTGCCGCAATCGCATGAACTCCATCATCTTCTTATCACGAACACTCTTTGAAAAATACTTTTCATGAAAAGCCTTAGCAAAGGCTTCCCAAGTTATCTTGACTCCTGCTGGAAAGACTACCCCTTTCATAGCTTTCCACCAATAAGCGGCATTACCCCGTAATTGATACTCTCCCAATGCAACTCGATCAACTTTCGAACACTCCGAAATGAAAATATCTTTTCCAATTCCTCTATCCACAATTCCACCTCATTAGGGTTTTCGGTACCAGCAAATTTTGAGAGTTTCAACTTTAAGAATTGTTTAATCAAACCGTGCAGATGATGTCTACCCCGACTATTTTTAGTTCCTAATGTCGAGGCATTTTCGGAGGCATTTGCCTCCGGCCGTTGAACCTCGCTCTGGGCCTGTTCCCCTATGAAGTTACCAATTTTGGTCAAGGCTTGTAGAATACCGTCCAGTTGGGGATCCTATCTTGGTGGCCTTTTATGAGAGCCCATCTTATTCTACTGTTGGGAAACTAACTAGGAAAAGGTTATATACAACCATCGTTAGAACAAACAACAATCCAAATCAACATAGACAAGAATGAAAATCTTCAATCACATACATGTGGTGTTTCCTATTGGTTAATCCCATACTCTTGCGCACCTTATCACTCCAGGTATAAATCTGCTTCGATACTAAAACCGGCTGTAACGCCTCCGATCTAACCCCAATGGTATCCAACAGAGGAATTCATGCTAAATGGAACCGGAGCCGATCTTGGCCCCAAGTACTAGGTGTCGGCGGGTGAGGTCTCGTGACGTCCCAGGTGCGTCGACCTCATTTCGCCCCACAAAATTTTAAAATTTTCTTATTTCACACAAACAATTCATGATACTTACTTTTACTTAAGTGAGTATTTTCACAACAACACATAAACATACATATCATATCATTAACATAGTCTCTATGTCATTTACATCGCTCAACTAATTTTATGCTTCTATATACATCATATATGTTTACGGTAAAAGGGAAAGGGTACGCCTAGCTCTTCTAGTGGCATGTATTCTTCCAAAAGCTCGTCTTTATAGTACATCTATTTTTATCCAAAAATAGCATCCCTCCAAAACTGCTTCATGCATTATGGCCTTCTCCCACTACCGCTAAAGTCCGGTGGCCTATCGAATTCCCTTAGCGTGCCTATGAGTTCTCCACCACGAAGTAGGTACCACGCCACGAAATAATGAGGAACCCAATAGTTGAGCCCCTCTTCCACGAAATAGTAGTAAGGTAGCAGCGATAAGTAATATCCTCCTCAACGTCTGCTACATAGGTGTGTTTTATCTCAACGAACATGACTAGACCAAAATGAGTTAGAGGATTAGTCGATGACATACCTACAAATCTGAAAAATAAAAGGAGTGAGAACAACTTCTTAATAAGTGAAAATCTAAATCCACGATAGGAAGTTAGTGAATATTCAAACTTAAGAATCAAGCAATAAATAAATAAACATAGATCATTCAAGACTATATCCAAATCATTTGGCCATGTAACTCTTTTGTAGGTAAGCATGCAATTTTTCATCATTTCATGTACGTCCCATGCTTCTCATGGGCCCACCCGTTCTTTCCTCGAACAAGGCATCTTGGCGTGCACAATGAATATACTAAGGCATCCCATACGGCAACCCGAACATGACTCGATTATGAACTTTCGTCGTTTTAATCGATTTGTCCCATACCAAATCTCATAGTCAAGATGTACACAATCATCCATGAACAATGCATATCATATCATGTCATATCATATCATTGGTCTAAGGTTCTAGAGGTGGCTCTCATGAGACTCTCGTTATCGTGTAGCACTTAGTTCTTGACCATCACAAGAAAAGAGCATGCAAATCAAAATTCATTCATGCAAGATACATAAGTGGACACGGCCTTTACCATAGCATGAGTTTAGAAATTTACTTACATATCTTGTTGGCAAGAACTTATATCAAGTGAAATGACAGATCGTGGTGTCGGTGGGCGGCGTATGCTCCGGGGGGATGGTCGGTGAGGTGGTGATCGGTGAGGAAAATGGAAGAGATTAGAGTGGAGAGGGGGTGGCCGAAATGTAGGGAGAGAGAGGGGCCAAAATTGGTAGGGGACCAAATGAGGTCTCTTGCCCATTTATAGCCATATTTTTCTAATTTATTTATTATTTATTTTAATTCTTGACTTGTTCTCCAAGAAACTTCTTTACACGTGTCACCATTTTATTAGTACTTATTGTCACATAATCTTTATCATTTTTGGACCTAATATGAGGAAACATCCTAGTGGCTCATATGGCCCAATTAAATTATGACATCTACCTAGTCTATATAGCTATAATATATACTTGTCAAATGCAGAACCTATTCTATACCATCTTATACCACATGTCTAGATGAGGTGGTCTTCTAGAGTATTTTTTTTATTATCATTTTTATGTGCATTTTCTAGAATTTTATTTAGGGTTTTAATTTACTATAATTGAGAATTGGCCATTTAAATTGGCCTCTAAAGTGGCGCCGGTGGCGCCGACCTATACTACGATCGGTGGCCCTTGGTTGCCTCTAGTAATTTATTTTAATATTAATTCAATAATTTACAGTGCCATTTTTCTAATTATTTATATTCTCATAATTGCTGAATTATTTAGATTACAGCTAATGACAATTTAGGCATTTTATTAAATGCAAGAACATTCTATAGTTTTCCTGAATATTATTTTTTTTTTGATAAAAATCTACCTTGGAAATTGTGCCTTGACTTTTTAAAGCTCCTTTCTTGGAATACGTGTTTGACTTTTCAAAGTTACCTTTTTAGAAATGCATGCTTGATCTTGTCATCTAGATATTTGTATTTGTCCTTATCATCTAGAGATTCGTGCCTTACTTAGGGATGCATGCTTTGACTTTTCAAAGCTTTAACTTGGTCAAAGTCATCATTACCGTTGACTTTTCAAAGATTCCAAAATCTTCCTTGGAATACGGTTTTGACTATTCAAAGATGATCTCATGCTTACATAGGTTTCTTGATGACCAAGTCAAGGATAAAATCCTCCTTAAAAGACAAACTTTGATTTTTAAAAAAGGTTCTAGTATTGATTATAATTGATGGTCAAAGATTTCGATATCTTTTTCGAAGTTCGTGCTCACGAGGTGTCATGAAGCTACGGTGCCATGTGTCGTCTAAGGATTGGTCTTTTCAATTCTTTTGAGATTAGTAAGTATTTATTGTGTCGAGAGTTGGATCGAGCTTCCGATTGATTGTCTACGGCTATCCCTCAATCGAACCGCGTCAAAGGCATGTCCGGGCCACCGTCAAGCATTGTCGGGACACCATTGGACATGGTCGAATGTGCTTTGTATGGCATGGCCAGGCATATCGCAAAACATGCCATGTTATCGTTGGGAATGATCATTTTTATCTCGGGGTTCGGTTTAGGGTTAGAATCACCCATTCCCGAACCGAACGTTCAATCGAAAGATAATCGAGGGTGATCATTCTACGGCTCGTAATCCCACGCTTCATATTGTACAACCGAGAGTGATCGGCCCGTGGGCGCCATGTGCTCGGGTACAAGGTTCTTAATATAGATTGCCGTAGTTGAATTCGGGATCGATTTATTTGTGTATCTAAAATGCTTGCCATTGGATGATATCAAGTTATGATTGCATATAGCAATTATTTATCCGAACACTAGGATCGATCATGACTCGCTTGTAGGCAATGTCTCCCGCGATTGGTGAGCTAACTATATTCCCAGGCGCTCGTGACTCCAATCATAGCTCGCCCATCTCGACACCTAAATAGGCTCTAAAATTTAGGATGTCATACGGGAGTTGTTGGATAGAGGGTTCATCCACCCCGTTGTTTGTGAGGAAGAATGATGGGTCACTGAGGTTGTATATCGATTATTGGCGGTTGAATCATGGTGACAATTAATAATAGGTACTATTTGCCGATGATAGATGATTTGTTTGACTAACTGCAAGGAGCTTCGGTATTTTTTAAGATCAATCTATGGACGAGATACCACCAGTTGAGGATTAAGAAGGAGGATATACCGAAAACGGCATTCGGGATTTGTTATGGGCATTACGAGCTCACTTTGTGATGCCGATTGGTCCGACAAATGCTCCTGCTGCTTTTGTGGATTTGATGAACAGGGTGTTCAAGGAGTATTTGGATCGATTTGTTATCATGTTCATGGATGATATCCTAGTGTTCTCCAGGAGTCTAGAAGATCATGAGTAGCATCTAAGAACAGTCTTTGGGACCCTTAGGGAGCATATGTTGTATGCGAAGTTCAACAAGTACGAGTTATGGTTGACTCATGTAGCATTTCTAGGTCACGTGATTTCGGCGAAGGGATCATCGTAGATCCATCTAAAATTGAAGCGGTCATAGATTGGCTGAGGCCTATGACGGTGACCGAGGTTCGAGTTTCCTATTATAGGCATTTTGTGCCTCACCCTTAACATGACTTTGAAGAAGGACGTGAAGTTTGAATGGACAGATAAGTGTAAGCATCATTTCCAAGAGCTCAAGCGCAAGCTAACTATGGCTCCCGTTCGACGATTTCGTCCGGTCCTAGAGGTTTTGAGATTTATAGCGATGCGTCCCTTAGAGGCTGGGGTGTGTTCGATGTAATATGAAAGGGTAACGATCTATGCATCTCATTAGTTGAGGCCGTATGAATTGAACTACCCAACGCACAATCTAGAGTTGGCTACGATCTTTTTTGCGTTGAAGATTTGCAAGCAATATATGGTTAGATAAAGATTCCAAGTGTATACCGATCATCACGAGTTTGAAGTATATATTCTCTTAAAAGGAGTTGAACATGAGGCAGCGTCGTTGGATGGAGCCGCTTAAGGATTATAATTGTGAGATTTTATACTATCCGAGTAAGGCAAATAAGGTTGTAGATGCGCTCAGTAGAAAATCGGTGATTGCTTAAGTACAAGTTCGGGAATGGCGTCTTCTTGAACAAATGAGAGATTCGAATTTTAAATCGGAAGTAGGTCATCTCGTTAAGTCTCGTGATTACTTTGAGAATAGAATCAAAAGTACGGGTTAAGGTGAAGGTGTTATAGTTGACAAACCCGGCCATTTAGAAGATCCTTCAAGAGGGCTCACACCAAGAGAAGGGCTAACTTTCAAGAAGCCGAGGATAGAATACTCAAGTTTCGAGGACGTTTGTGTGTGTCGCCGATGAAGGTTGAAGAGAGGAGATTTTATCGAAGCGCACCGTAGCGATTATAGTATTCATCCAGGTAGTACGAAGATGTATTAGAATTTGAAGTAGCACTACTTGGTGGAATGGTATGAAGAAAGACATAGTGAAGTACCTAACAAAGTATTTGACATGTCGCGGAGTTAAGGCGCAGAACTCTAAGCCTAAAGGGTTACTGCAGCTGTTAAAAATTCCAAAGTAAAAGTGGGAGCATATCACAATGGACTTCATGGTGGTTTACCGAGGAGTTAGAGGGAACCTGATTCGATCTAGGTTGTGGTAGATAGGTTGACAAAGTCGGTGCATTTCATCCTAGTGAGAAAGGATTTCGCCCTAGCAGATATGTGGAGCTGTATGTGAGGCGCATTGTAAGGTTGCATGGAGCGCCAGTGACAATCACTTCGGATTGTGACCGCAAGTTCACCGCCACGTTTTGGAAAAGTCTGCAGACCGTTTTGGGAACGAACCTGCGATTCAAGCACGGCTTATCATCGGTAGATTGATGGCCAATTTGAAAGAACGATTCAGACTCTGGAGGACATGTTGAGAGCTTGTGTTTTGGACTTCAAGGGTAGTTGGGAGGAATAGTTGCATCTAGTTGAGTTTGCCTACAATAACAGCCACCAAGTGAGCATTAAGATGGCACCGTTCAAAGCATTGTATGGTAGAGCATGTAGGACGCCAATGTCTTGGGATGAAGTGGGTGAAAGAAATATCACTGGTCCTGAGTTGATGCAACAGTCGTTGGAAGGCATCAAGGTTATCGAGAGATAGGCTTAGGATAGTTCGTAGTCGTCAAAAAGTTACGCCGATATGAGACATAAACCAATGGAGTTTCAAGTGGGGGATAATGTCTTTCGATGGTGTCGCCTATGAGAGGAACGTCCCATTTTGGCAAGAAAGGGAAGTTGAGCTCGAGGTATGTAAGACCGTTTGAGATTTTGGAGCGGATTGAAAATCTCGCGTATCGTCTTGCATTGCCGTCGAGACTTGCTTTGGTGCATAATGTTTTCCACCTATCAATGTTAAGGAAGTACAAGCCGGACCCCCTCATGTGTTGGGTTACGAGGAGCTCAAGTTGGATGAGCGAACACCGCACGTGAAGTACCCAATGGAGATAGTGGACATGAAGGAGCAAGTGTTTGAAATAAGACGAACCCGTTGGTCAAGGTGATTTGGCAGCCCCATAAGATCGAAGGAGCTACTTGGGAAAGCAAAGAAATCATGAAGCGTAGTTATCCTTTTTTTTTTGAAGGGTTGTAACAATAGTTTAATTTTGGGGATAAAAGTTTTTGAGGGGAGAGTTGTAATGTCCCAAAATTTCAACCTCTATAAGATAACTGGATTCAATTTAAGTATCAACTATGAATTCCATTTTATTGTATGAAAATTCGATTTTAAGGATTTAAGTGACAATGGTTGGGCTTTTTTGAAACGTCGATAGGTATAGATTAGGTTTCCGTAGTTCGGTCGTTACGCGATAGTTTTAGAACCCGTCGCGCCCGAGCCTAACCATGACCGAGCTTGAGTTGTGAAAATACCAAAATACCCTCCGTCGATTAAGCCAAATGTCCATCCAATCCCAATTTATCAAATGACTGTTTTGTTCCACATTCATGCATTAAAAGCCAAGAAAATTCAAAAGTGACTTGACACTTTGTGGGTCCCTCCCCTCAAATCCCCTACCAACCCATCTCATCACTTTTCTCTCAAGTCAAATCCAAGACATCTCTCTCTCTCTCTCTCTCTCTCTCTCTCTCTCTCTCTTCTCTTTCTCTCCCTTTCTTCTTTCTTTCTCTCTCACTCACCCAAACCCCTCCCCCTTCACTTTGGTTAGCACCTTTGACCCCTTTCCTCCTTGCCGTGATGCCGGTCATCATTGTTGGTCTCCTCACGCCACTACCAGCTCGCCACTTGACACCGTTGCCGCCTCGTTACCCCGACTTCCTCCTCCTCCATTTCGGCCCAAACCCCTCGCCTCACACAATCACCCGAATACCCCTCAAGCCGCACAATACCTCAGCCCCGCAGCACCGAAGTAGAGCCTCGGCCCGCCGTACCCCGAACCCGCGTCTTGTTGAGCCGCTGCTATCCCGTGCCCCGAGCCTCTTGCAAGTTGTTGCCGCGCTTTGAGCCACCTTGTTGTCATTACCGTGCCTGCGTTTTTTTTTTGTGAGTTAGCCCCTAACTCTCGGTGAGGTCGCTAATTGCGATTAGAGTAGCCTAATTAGTTCAATAGAATATTTAGGTATATTAGTCGTGGTTGGTTTAGTTATAAACTCGATTTAGGTTAAATGGCCACAATTAAATAAGTTAAACTAGATAGTTATGTGGATTGTGGCTAGTTGGTGATTAGACGAATTGATAGACTAACTTGCTATTGTTTGATCGCGAGCGAGCGATATGTTAGAGCTGAGCAGACGATTCACTTTGTCTAATGGTTGAAATTATATCGACCAGATTTTATGACATTGGAATTATTAATTGCAATCGGATTAATTAAACGAGTTTAATTTCTCGTTATGATCAATTGCTTGTTTGGATGCATTGGTTGGCTCATGAGTGCTATGGGTGAATTTGTGAGTGTCGGTCACCCAATATCATATGTAAAGTCTGGTGGATATACTTGTGCATTCACATGACCACATGTCGAATCAAACTGCACATTTGAGCATGAAAATGGCTTGAGCCGAGTCTTTGAGCATGATCTTGTAAGCATTTTACTAAATGCCAAGATAAAAAAGCGATTAGTTGTAAGATATGCTTACGTGGTCATATGATGAGTTTAAAATCGTACCAATTGTACGAAACCCCGATAAGTTCGTATCATGCCAATCATACGAAACCATACAACTTGTCGGATGCACGTCAATCCTTGTTCGGGGTTGATCGGATGTCGGTTGGCGCTTGTGACGGATCGAAGCCCCTACATGGATTTCTAATAGCTCCGTGCCGTGCTAGTTTGGAACCACACGAACTATCGGATACCATCATTGGAAGTAAGGGACGAAAAACGGTCATGCTAGTTGATACTAACAGTCTTGGTATCGAGCCATACTAATCGTGTACACCGAGCCGAGTGGCCTTATCTATTAATAAATGGACTGCGTGTGGTGTCTTGTGTATGTAACTTGATGTGATGCCTTGCCATTGGTTGTTGATGTGACTGTCGTGTTGTGTCAAACATTGTATTATGTATAGCTTGAGGTTGGTAAGTTACATATGGTTGATATTATATGTTGTAGATCTGTACTAGTTAGTAGAATGCTCTAAGCAAATCAACGCCCTAGTCGGGTTTAAGCGTTGACTCACCGAGATTTATTCTCACCCATCATGGTTAACATTTTCATGCCCAAGGTAATGGAGAGGCACATCCTGATTTGGCGTCCCCCACTTGACCGGTCGTTCTATATTATCTACTATCCGGTCATAGGCACAGACTAGATATAGGAGCACCAAGTTACGATGATCCGGGTGGATGAGGGGCTGAGTCACCTAGTGGCCCATCTCTTTAAAGCTTGGTTCGTACGTGATGGGGATGAGCTCTCTAGCGCGCTCATGGATTTGAAGGGCCGCCTAACCCGATCCCTTACGTCCCCACCTAGGACCCGATGGATATTGATACGCCCAACGGAAGTAGTGCCGCCTGAGTTCATGCCGTATATGGCGTCTATGTCCCCACTTTCATGGCTAGGACTCCCGATCATAGGTATATAGTGGACCTTTTGAGTGGAGCTTTGTTGATGATGAGGACAAGGGTGTCGTAGCCTCTCTTTTGAGAGTAGATGAGAAGCTAACCCTCCCCAACCCACCTACCTTTTTGCTGGTTCTAGGGAGCCACCCGAAGAATGGGGTTGTATTGACTATATATAGCTCTGTATGGTTAACGATCATCTACTGCTAGTAATGAAATGAAAATGTCTTTTGGTGAATGAATATTGTTGTTGCTTCTCGCTTTACTATCCCTCCCGATCTTATTGTCCTGGAAGTATTCGTTTTCGTATGCGTAATGAAAGATAAAATTAAATGGTTCGATAATATGCCTAGGACACTATCCTTTATGACTTGAGGCGATTTGGTAGGGATGTTGCGGGCCCGGGGATCGGGCGTAACAAGTCTAATCAAGTCCCCGAACTCATTAATATCTAGTTCGTAGAAATAGAATAGTCCTCCCATTATTTTATTTAGATATCTAATTTACCTATTGTAAATGATTAGTTGTGACTCCAAGTTAAATCATTTCTACGTTAACTATTGAACCTAAATTGCGATTTAGTAGAGTTTGGGAGAACTCGAATTAGGTTAATTAATTTAATTTACTTAGTAATCCATTAGCCTAATTTTAGGTAGCTACAACTCTTAAATTAAATGGGTTTTTTCAATTTAGTGACATAGATGAAAGGAGATAGGCTATATTTGAAATTCAAGTGAGATTTTCACATTTGACATAATTTATACTTTCAAATTATAAATACCTTTTTCGGCCAAATATTTATGTACACACACCATGTTGAGAAATTCCTCTATGATGTTTGGCGATGAAAAAACAATCAAAGGCTACTAACATGTGTATTTGAATGTCTAAAATAAACAACTTATATACACACAAGCCTTATGCAAATAGTGGTAATGACAGGATGTCTAAAGTATGGAAAGGCTTTGGCTTTTTATAGGAGCACAAGCTACTGGAAGGTAATGTGTATAAGTCTGAAAGAACCTTTGCAAAAGGAGAACAAACTTAGAGTGAGAGTTTTTAAAGCTGGGATGGACCAATATGCAAATTGTCTTACCATAGGACGTCTAAAAGCATGGAAAGACTTTGGCACTGCAAAATGACAGCAAGTTATAGGATGGAAAATGCATCTAATTCTAGATGGACCTTTATAGAAGGAGAACATGATGTAGAACTAGGGTTAGTTAAAGCTTAGATGGACCAAAAAAGGCGAACCCTCTATAGAACATGATGACATTAATTGACTTAGAAGAACATGTTTGTAGAAAGTAAATAGACCATAGAACGATAATTCATGAGAAATCTGGAAGAACACTTTATATTAGTAATCCATGCTACCTACATATGAAGTGGATGGCTCCGCTGCAAGCCTTTACGATCCTAGTGGGAAGACCTAGCTCTTTATCAAGTTGAATTGAACTCAAGTTGGTGTTTTACAATTGTCTTGTAAGCGTTGGAATCTGTCAAAAGCAGCTGGAGTAATTCAGACTAGAGATGGCGGTTAGGTTCGGAACCGCCGATTCGGGTCGATTCGGTTTTGTTTTTTAAATTTAATTTTTAAACTAATAAATAATAAAATAAGCATAATAAATTATAAATTATAATCAAATTGTACATTGTAATAAAATTTGGGGAAAAAAAGAGAAAGGAGGAATGGGCTTGAACTTAATGAATTATCATTAAGCGCCTACATATCTTCTTGGGGATAGAAGAATCAAAGCCCATGTAGTTCTTTTACCTTTGATAACCCCAACTTACCTCATCGTCGATCGTCGCTACCGTTGTGGTACCGTGCCGGTGATATCTCCACAATCCTCGCTAAAGAATTCGTGTTCTCGATCAATTCTTGGTGTCGAAATGTTTGTCAATCGTCGACACAAGACTTCGGAGCTCGGACTTAATCTTGAACGGCGAGAGTCCAAAACTAATCCTCCGGCGCTAAATGATTGTTCAACCGCAACGTTGAAGATGGGGTTGCTAATATCGCGAGCGATGAGGGCGAGCTTGGGTAGTCGGTTGAGTGACTCTCTGCCACCACTCCGGATTTGAAAATCTGTACTATTTTCGTATCACGAAACTCAAATTGAGTGGTGAAATATTTTTCTATTTCATAAATACTACCGGTTGCCCTTTTATTTTTTTTTTCTCTTGAGCATATCATAACCTCTACCAAGTGAATTACCGGTTTCGTTTGAGGCGGTAGATGGTAAAGATCCACCATCATTTAAACCATATCTATTACAAAATTCTCCATGTAATGCTACTATAGATTCTCTAACCTCTCTTTGTACAATTGAAACATCTATTATATCTTCCAAATGTAAACAATCATAATAATGCACATTCAAATAATCTAATAAACCATCTAATTTAATACGTGGATAAAAAACAATACCAACTAAATAGACAAGAGGAATTTTGAAATAATAATGCAACCATTTTTTCGCATTTTGAAATAGTTTGAGCTAATCATTATCTTTTTCATATACATTAAAAACACTACCAATATTAACACATTCTATTAAAAATAAATGCGTAGTAGGATAATAAATACCGGATAAAGCATTAGTAGCATCATTAAAAATTTTCAAAAATCTAAAAAATTTTGCAAACGTCCCAATATTGCGGAAGTAAAGTAATTTCGGGAATATTTTGCGACATAAACGTACATAATAAATCTTTGTAATCAAAAGTTGTAATCAAAAGTTTGTGAAGCAACTCATACGTAGAATTCCAACGAGTGGAATATCTTTTGGAAACCTTTTGCCCTTCTCCCATGTTGTTTACAAAATTTTCCCCATGCTTTCATAAAATGGGCACGACTCCATAAATATTTAATTGCGCCTTTATTGGGCAGAGAAGACTCGAGAGTTCGTAAACCATCTTGTACACATAAATTTAAAACATGGAAGCACATATAATGTGAAAATTGTTCCCAAAAGAGGGTTTGCAAATATTTTCTAATTCGGGAATGGAAGTGGTATTTTGCATTATCAAACCAATTGAAAAAACTTTATTTATCAAATAATATTCTTCTAAAACTTGTTTAATTATTCTATAAATATTATGGCGAATGCTTTTCATCAAAAACTCGAAATGCAAGAAATCTTTTTGAATGGTTAGTCATCACCTATCAAATGACCGTAACACCCTATAAGAATGAATTTGCCAAGGATCACCCAAATATCACTACCTAAATGCCGCGTCCATTGAATTCCGAAAAATTTTGCTAAAGTTTTTTTTGTTTTTCATAAAGATTCAAAGTTCGCTTTAAGAAAAGTTGTGTACCAATGCAATATTTATCAAATATTTCCATTAAATTTTCACCAATAGTAAATGGAGCATGATCAAGGGCAACATATTCGCTAATGTTTGTTTATAAAGTGCATCGGTGTAACGGAATAAAGGATGAGTATTAGGATTGGCGTCGGAAATTTGTTGTTGTCTAGTATCGATCCCGCTGCGTTGGATGTTTTTGTGCCGACGGAATGTTCCATAGCCGTCTCCTTTGCTAAATTTATATGTTTGGGAACAATATTTACAATTTACATTATACTTACCTTCGCTTTGTCTATCCTTGTCAAGTGCAAGTCGGATGTCTCTCTCGGCCTTTCCGTTCCCACTCATTTGCCGTCGATGTTTCTTGGCACCGTGCGGATGAAGACTTTCTTGTGTTGGGGCGTGCTCCGTTGAAATGGAACAACGTTGATATTGTCGTCATCGTCTTCCCAACATGCATACTCACGAGGATCCATCGGAATGGATATTCGAATCTCCCATCGTCATCTTACCATTTGGATTTGCTCCACTTGCCATTTTGAGAAAATTAGGCGGATTCGAGAATTGGAATTTGAGAGAATGTGGGTTTGAGGAATTGTTGAAGGTTTGTGAGAAAAATAAAAGAAGAAATATATTTTTTTAAAAAAAAAAAAATTATTTTTTTTTTTTTTTAAAAAAAAAAAAAAAAAAAAAAAAACCCGCCTGCCCGCAAAAAAACTTTTTTTTTAAGGAGGAAAACCCCCCAAAACCCCCCTTTTAATTTTTTTTTTATAAAATTAAAAAAAAAAAAAACAAAATATAAAAAAAAAAAAAAAAAAAACAGAAAGCCCGATTGGCTTTTTTAAATTAAAAACCCGACGAAAAAGAACCACCCCCCCCCCAAATGGTCATATCTAATTCAAACCGGTTTCGCCGTTGTTGGATAAGTAGAAGAGATGTCAAATAGACTGTAGAACCGAAGTTGTCCTTTCAGAAATGGCCTTTAACGGTTGCAGAAGTAAGTTCTCATTGTCAAAGAAGGTCAGAACAACGGCCACTTGATTGGATAAAACTTTCGATAGCTTCTTTGAAGCTGGGAAGTCTTTAAAAACACATCAAAGTGATTTCTGGCATTGAAGATGTTAAGCTGTACCTGCAATTTGAGCCAGTTATCGGAACCCGGCCCAAAATTTATTTGAGAAAAACCAAGCATTGAATTTAGGTGGACGTCTGCCGTGGAAATATTAATTTCCTGTTCAGTTTTGGAGAAGGAAAAATGGCTTTCCTATTTTGTCTTGATGTTATATATTAAGTAGCACCGATATCGACATGCGACACGACACGACACGACACGATACAACATGGTGCACTTCATTTCTCAAAAAAATAAAGAATTGTGACACGTTGGACACGTTTATAAATGTATATTTTGACATATATATATATATGAGATAAAAAATCATGTACATATAAAAAGGCATAAGGACACTTAAGATGTCAATATTTGCTTACGGTGATCACTTTGGTGCCAATATATTTTTTTTTTATCACTTAAGTGTTAAATCGAAGAAAAAAGATCACTTTAATGCCAACGGCGAGAAATTCTGGCAATCTCCTTTGGAGTTGGCACTTAAATAAAGGTTTTAAAAAAATGGCACTTAAGTGATCCAAAAACGATTACTTTAGTGTCAAATCGGAGAAAAACGATCACTTTAGTGCCAACGACAAGAGATTCTCGGCGATCTCATTGGAATTGGCACTTAAATAATTATTTTAAAAAATACAATTAAGTGATCCAAAAAAATATTGGCACCAAAGTGAACGCCATACACAAATATTGACACTTAAGGTATCCTTTTACCCATATAAAACTATAGCGATGAGTTTCTTCTTCTTCTATTAGAGAATCACAATTAGATTTTCTTTTAGGCTAGTTGAGTATATTAATTTTGAGGTGGCTGGGTATATGACTTAAGTATATATATTCTTAAAAAATTTATATTTTGACACTAATTTATTGAAAATGCTTGGACTCACTTGTCGCCGACATATCTAAAACGCTAACTGCGTGTCTATTGCATGTCAAATAATGTCAAAATGTCGGAGAAATCTTGGACACAATTTGGAGGCCCCAAAAAGTGTCGGTGCTTTCTAGGTTATGTATGTATACCAGAGTTAGTGGGCAAGAAAAGAAGGAAATAAAATAAAAGGGAAAGCATTGGTTGGACTTGGACTTACATTGGCCAGAGAAAGAATAAAAAAAGAAAATAAAAGATAATGAATTATTTCCCGCAGAATTCACTTTGGGTTCAGAAGGCAAAGTGCATATACATTGCAATAGGCACTCGTGGGTTGGATAAGTTGGTCACAAAGAATTCTTGAAGCGCCATTCAAAACGACTGCTTGCGTGTGTTTCCTTCGCGGAGTTACCCCGATAATTTTGGTGTTGAAGCCAATTAAATCTTGTGGTTAGATTTATATCATTCCTTCATGAGATTGTGAGATTATTTTGTAAGTAATTGTATGGCTAAGCACTTGTGAGTTATTGAACGTAATTGTGGGCTAGGAAGCATTGAGAATGTTAGAGTGACTCGAGTGTGATTGTAATCGCCATTGTATTACTTGATCTATAGTAGAATGCATTATCGCTATCTCCGTGGATGTAGGCCTCTATGATCAACCACATAAATATGGTGTCCAATTTATTTTCTTGTTCTGTCTATTTTATTGTTTCAAGAAATTGATTTCGCAACAATTGGTAGTAGAGCTAGATTTGGTTGAGTTGAACTGAATCGATAGCGACGAGAAGAAGGAAAGGTAGGAATCGATAGATTTGATGGGAAGCATTTTGGTTTATGGAAGATGCAAATTGAGGATTATTTTTACCAAAGGAAACCGCACTTACCCCCGTATGGGAAGAAACCAGAGTCGATGAAGCAAGCTGTATGAGAATTGCTTGGATAGATAAGCGTTGGATGTTATTCGACTAACATTGTCTCATAACATCACATTTTAGCATTATGAAAGAGAAGACCCTTTGCGATTTAATGAATGCCTTGTCGGACATATACAAGAAGCCCTCTACGATTGACAAGGTTTATTTGATGCGACGTGTATGTAACTTAAAAATGAGAGAATGTGCGTCGATTGCGAATCAGGTTAATGAATTCAATGTGATTGTTAGTTAATTGAGTTCAATTGGGATTGACGAAGATGAGGTATGTGCTTTGATTCTATTATCCCGATTGTCCGGTAATATTCTTACTCTTTATCTTGTTATTAGTAATTCCTCTAGGCCAATAAGTTTGAGTTCGATGGGATTCGAAATTTAATTCGAGTTAGGACATTCATAGAAGAGGAATTTGGCAAATCTGTGTCAATTTATTTTATAGGTGAAAATAGAGGAAGAATTTGTACTCATGTTAGCGAAGTAGTATAAACCCAAGTAGACGTAGTTAGCCTGGGAGATGTGGTGATGTCTGCTGGAGTTGTAGCAAGATAAGGCATCTTAGAAGGGATTGCCATAAGTTGAAGAATGAGAAGATTAAAGGAGTTAGAGTTGAGTCTGCTTGATGATGTTACGGCTATAGCTGATCGTAATTCAGATAATGATGATTATGTCTTGTCTGTCATTAATGATTCATCGTTTACCAAATTGAATATGGATTATGGTTGTTCTTTTCATGCTACACCAAATAGGAACTGGTTTAGTACTTATCGATGCGTCGATAATAGTAAAGTGTAGATGAGGAATAATGCTGAATGCAATGTTACGGGTATTGGTAATGTTAGAATCCAAATGCATGATGGTATTGTGAAGTCATTGATTGGAGTGAGGCATGTTCCAAAGTTGAAGAAGAACATGATTTCCTTGAGTGCTTGAGAACTAGGTGTTAGTATTCTTCGAATACGGAGTTCTGAAAATTATTCTAGGTGCTTTAGTGATAATAAAAGAAATCAAGCACAATGGCCTCTATGAGCTTCAAGGTGAGATAATGACAGATTTCATTGTGGAGATGTCGGATGCATCTGTTTGAGAGTCTGAATTTTGGCATATGCATTTGGGTACATTAGCGAGAGAAGCTTAAAGGTTCTAAATGAAAGAAATTTACTATGTGGTTATATTTCGACAAACTGAATATATGCAGATTTTATGACTTAGATCAATGGCCAAAAAGGCAATTCGGTGCGACTATTAGAGAAACCACTAAGATTGCAGAATTAAATCACTTAGATGTTCGCAATTGTTGCGGTTTCCTTTGAGGAAAAATGTCGATTTATGCTAACCATTGTGGATGACTACTCGAGGAAGACCTAGATATTTGTGCTTTGGCATAATTTTGATGCTCTTGTCGGGATCAAACAGTTAAGAGCTTTGATCGAAAAGGAGATCGGAAAAAGATCAAGCATGTCGGACGAAAGCATGGAGTTTTGCTCGAAGCTATTAAATAGATTATGCATGAAGGAAGACATAGTGAGATACTACACTAGTATCAATGAACCACAATATGTAGCGAGAGTTGATGAGAAGAATATTGCTAGAGACGACCCATAAAATGCTCTCTAGTATTGATATAGCTAGGAGATTCATAGCAGATGCGTTTAGTACAATAAACCACCTGGTGAATAGATCTCCATCGATCGCAATTGGATGTCGAACTCCGGAAGAAGTGTGGTCAGGTAACTTTGCTAATTATTCTATTATTAGAATATTTGGTTGCCCGTGTTATGTTCAAGCTACTAATGGTAAGCTCGATAGAAGGGCAAGAAAGTGCATGTTCCTATGTTATACACAAGGTGAGCTCTCTCCAAAGAAATCTCCCTATTCTATTCCTCAAGTCCTAGATCTTCATGAAATTGATTGTGGTGCCTAGAATTAAACTCATATGTTACCAGAGAGAAGTTACATTTAATGAGTCTCCAAGTACTTATAGTTATGAATGATTATAACAATTCTCATATGGATCTAGACAGGTCTTCAGCTTGAGGTGGAGTTGCATCCAAAAACCCCTAAGGTAGTGGGTACTAGCGAATTAATCGACACGAGATAGTGCTTGTAGCGAGGTGGAGCCTCTAGAGCCAACGATTCTTTGTAACTACGATATTAAGAAGGTACGTATTCGATCCGGCTGATAGATATGGATACAATGGAAATTGACTAGCCTAGTTTGATCGCGATCGAATGTGAAGTACGATCAAGTGGGTGTCCGATAACCAATGGTTTTGTTTTATCTACGGTAGAGGAGCTTGTGTCGAAAAGTTCTTATAGAGCAATTAGAGGTGCTTGTGCAGTTAGTGTTCCGGTGAGGTCCACGATTATAACAAAGTTCAAGCGCGGCTTAAACTTGGAAGATGTTTGTGGTAGTTGGGCCTAATGGGACTATGGGAGAGTAGCAAGTGAAGTTCAAATTTTTAGCAAAGCGATTTTAACTTAGCTTAAGTGTTGAGCTAAGATGGATATTGTCGAATTTGAGGCCATTATCGAAACGTGACCCGAATTTTACTAAAGAAAAGTTCAAGCATTGAATTTATGTGGATGTCCACCATGGAAGTATACATTTCCTGTTCAGCCTTCGGAGAAGGAAAATAGATTTCCTCTTTTGTCTTGATGTTATATATGTATGCCAGAGTTGGCGCTCAAGAAAAGAAGGAAATAAAATAAAAGGGAAAGCATTGGTTGGAGTTGTACTGGTTAGAGAAAGAACAAAAATTAAAAAAAAAAAAAAAAAAAAGATATTAAATTATTTCCTGGAGTCACTTTGGGTTCCGAGGGCAAGGTGCATGTACATTGCAATAGGCACTCGTGGGTTAGATGAGTTGGTCACGAAGAATTCTTGAAGTGCTGTTTTCAACTGAGCGCTTGCGTGGGTTTTCCTTGCGGAGTTACACTGATAATTTAAGTGTTAAAGCCAATTAAATCTTCTTGTTAGATTTGTGTAATTCGTTCGTGAGATTGCAAGATTATTTAGTAAGAAACTGTGGGATTAAATACTTGTAAGTTATTGAATGTAATAGGGGGCTAAGAAACACTTAGAGTGTTTGAGTGACTTGAGTATGATTGTAATATCCGTTGTATTGCTTGATCTATAGTGAAATTTATTGCTACTCTCCCGGTAGAGTGATTTCTAATCATAAATATTTGATAGAGAGGGGATAATTATCCAAAAAGTCCTAAACCTATTATATAGTGGCCAATTTAATCCTAAACCTTTCAATTATACAAATTTAGTCTTAAACCTATATTTGCAAAAAGTACTACATCGACAAAAGGACAAAATTGACAAAATTTCAAAAGATTTAGAATTAAATTGATAAAATTTTAAAAAATTTAAGACTAAATTGTTACAATTCGTACAATAAATTTAGGGCTTGTTAGACAATTTTTCGGATAGAGGGTGTGAATATTTGTAATCTAGAAATATAGTGACATAATGTTGTAAGAGATCGAGCCCGCAGAAGCAACTTTAGAAGCTTCGAGGAGGAGCAATACATTTTATAGGAGCAATAATGTCTCAAAAACTACATATCAGATTCTAGCCTTGTTGAGGCAGTTATAATTTGCAGAGTAGAGTACGCCAAAAGGAAGGCCAAACTACTATCAATTTGATAATCATTTCTTCTGTTCCTTTACTCTTTCAGTTTTTGTTTGATAGAAGATTATAATCTAAACGAGTGTACATGTTTCTCCAGTACCACTTCACCATCTACACATTATAAATCACGCACTCCCAAAAAAGTTTCAAGTTTTACAAAACCACCAATTCATCCTCTTCTTGGTCGTTGTTCGCAGTCCATTTGAATTGGTATCAGAGCTTTGCTGCTCGCTATTAAATTATTACATGCTATGTCGTAAAGTCTAAATGGCTAGCATTTCAGGAGCCTCGACTAGGGAGAGGCAATCTATTTCTAGACCTTCTATATTCTATGGACTAACGGCATCCATAGAAAATGCATGATAAAGTTTTTGTTCCGTCCATGGATAATGGTTTGTAGAATGTGATAGAAAATGGAACATATGCGTCAACTCAAAGGAATCCAGCTTCTCCTGCACTGGAGTACAACCTGCTGTTCCACAACCAAAATCTTCTCGGCACAACCTACGGCTCTACCAGTCGTTCCATTCCATCGAACATCAGGCCAGAACAGGAAATAAGTAGACTTACTTTAAATGCAAAAGCTATTCATGTTATTTACTGCGCATTATTTCTCACCGAATTTAGTGTTTATATAGTTAGGAAATCTAGGATAAATTCGAAGTTACATACGAAGGGACTGACCGAGCGAAGGAAATCAAGATGAATATCTTGTTTGGAAACCACCAGATGTTCAAAATGAAGCCCAATGATAACATAACACAAAAGAACATCTCGCCGTCTTAAGATGAACTCGTGGGAACTCTCATCAAATGAAGAAGCAGCCTTACTTACCAGAAAGGCTATTGCTTTCAGTGCCAACTTTTTGGTCCAGCTTGAAAATGAAGAGTGGGAGGTCAAAAGGCTACTGCTTTCGGTGCCAACTTTTTGGTGTAGATGACACATCATCAAATGAAGATGACGATGAAGAAGCAGCCTTACTTACCAGAAAGTTCAAAAGCTACATAAGAAGGAGATAACTACAAAGGAAAGGGGAGTTACAAGAAGGTAGAACCAAATAGAGGTTTGAAAAGGAAAAGAAGAGTAAAAAAGCAAAGAAATCATATGTTTTAAATGCAAAAATATAAGAACATATCAAGCCAGGTTGTCCTCACTTGAAGAAAAAGAAGATATTTTAATTTGTTTGATTTGTTTTATCAGCACACTAATCAAGACCAACTTTATGGTGCAAAATTCTCCAAAAACTCCTAAACCTATTGACTTTTGTCAATTTAGTCATAAAACTTTTATTGCACTAATTCAGACCTAAATCTTTTAATTTTGTCAATCCACGACTTCATCTAACAGTTTAAGCTTTAGAACAGTTGATAGTGTTTCCACAAAATTTCACGTGGTATTAGAGTATGAGATCCCGAGTTCAAATCTTTCTAGACCCCATTTGCCTCCCCAATTAAATATTTCACGCTTAGTACCGGGCAAAAAGACCAAATTAAACGTGAGGGAGAAGTGTTGGAATATTAATTATTAAACTACACCTTCATCGGCCAATTGGCAATGTTCTCATAGAATCCTAAACCTTTTTGTGTTTTGTCAATTGAGTCTATCTTTCCAATTTTGGCTGAAAATTGCAAACGTAAACGCCATCCGTCTTACGTGGCTGTCACGATCTAAAATTGGGCTAATGAATTACTAAGTTAATTAAATTAACTAACCTAGTTCGAGTTCTATCAAACTCTCGCCAAATCACAACTTAGGTTCTATTGCAAAATAAACCCAGGGGCAAAATATGATTTAAATTAAGTTTTTAAGGGTTAAATTGCATTAAATCTAGCCTTAGACTAATTGAAAATTTCGGCTAAGCCCTATGACTGGGCTTGCCGAAATTCCATCACCATTGAGGGTTCAACTGTCTTTTTTCTAAGTTTAATTAGGCCTATTTTTGCTTAATTAAGCTTTTAGTCAGGGCTTTTCTAATTGATTAACCTTAAATGAGCTGAATTTAACCCAAATTAAGCCTTAAAGCCATGAGAATTTAGGCCACCCCACGTCCCCTATGCTGGCCGAAGTAAGCTCTAGTCCGATTAGTGTCAATTTTGATTCCATCCCTACCTGGTCCGATTAAATGCAAATGTATGAACATTAAGATTAAAAATGTACTAAAATACAAACTATATGAAAAATGATTTAAATATTTTTTGGCTAGGAACTAACGTTAGCCTCAAATTTTATGCAATTCATGTCAAAATAAAAATACTAAAATTTAGGTGTCAACAAAGTGGCATGGTCAACGCTAATGTATAACATTTTTAATAATGTTTTAATATTTCTTTTGAAATTTTTATTTATTTTATTTTATTTTATGTTTTCCTTCTTTACTTTTTCTTATTTTTTCCTTTTTCCACCTCAGGCATGGGCCGCCCTTGCCAACCTTTGGCAAGGGGCGAATTAACCGAAAGAGGTTGGTAGACGAATCCTACAAAGAAATATTTTTCTCGTTCACAAAAATGTTTTGGCAAAATTTATTTGTCATTACTAAAAGTATTTTCATTGACTAATTATTTCAAACGATCATCTTTGGAAAACGTTTTCAAAATAATTCGCGAAATAAACGGAGCCCCACTCTATCATAACCCCTCCTCATCATTTGCCTGCGTCTCCATCTAAGCACAATTGTGTGTTGAAAACCCTTTCTCTTAACCAGTGAAAAAGCAAAACCTTTTTTCTCTTTAACTCTTCTGCCACTTTATCTGCTCTAGTGGAGCAGCATTACCAGAGGCTTTAATTGGATCAACTCGCATACAGTGTATTACTACGATCGATGCAGTCACGTTAATGCGAGAGTTAGGCAATTAATGACCATAAAAAATGGCAAAGTATAATTTGAAAGCAACATAGTGACCGGTCTAACTGAGTGAGCAGCAGGCCAAATTTTACCCGAGGAACATTTATTAATTGGTGCTACTTTTGTCAAAAAAAGTAGTTCAAGCGCCTCTCTCTCTCTCACACATTGATGAGCCTAACCGAAAGCAAAAGTTAGGAAGCATTTGGTTTTCATGAGCACAAATGATAACCATTCTCTTCTCGGAGTTTATTTCTGATTATAAATAGATTTTTTTATTTCTATTCCCTGTACGAGTTTTTAAGTAGAAACACGTTTGATAACAATACAAAATTTATGTTCTCGAAATAGAAATTCGTTTGATAATAGCTTAAAAATTCTATGGTTGCCGACCGTTGAGCCTTGGTCGGTGACCAGCGATGGGCGGACGGAGATTGGCTATCGGCGGATGGTGAGGCGAAGGGCAATGGGTGAACGGGAGCCGGGGATCGGAGACCTGCCAATTTTTCACTAATATATACTTCTTAAATTATAGGGGCACTTGATATACCTCTCTAGCTTCCATTGCTGGTTACATTAATGGGATCTATCGCCTGATATAGCGTTAGAATTTAGATTATATGATTGATTTAGGAGGGTTTGATTTCGTGTAAACAAATTTTGTCGAGATATGTTGCTTCGCTTCTTGCTTTGGAAACACGAAAGAAAATGAAAGGCGATGTCACAACGGTCTTTGGTGACCTATGCCCTTGTGGCCGGTGAGGGCATGGCGGCCTTCGCATAGAGCCAGCAAGGGCCGTGATGCTCTCGCCGGATCTAGGCTAGGCGAGGGTAACAATAGCATCTCGGCTCTCGTGGCCGGCCCTCAACCGAAAATTTAAAAAAAAATAGAAAAAAAATAACTTTATAAAAAAATTCAAAATTTTATCAAAAAATGTTAAGGTCAGTGCCGAATGTGCCACATCAAATGGTCGGATCCACGTCGGCAATTTCTACCCAAAATTGACCGGATTGACTCAAGTAATATCAATGGAAAAAGATTTAGAACTGAATTGATCAAATTAAAGGGTTTAGAACTAAATTGGTACCAATGACATATGTCTAAAATATTTTTTTAGTATTTTTCGCATGCCGAGCGGAGATCATAAAAAGAACAGCAACGAGGAGGCTGCAGAAGAGAAAGACCCTAGAGGAAGCCATTTCTCAGTTAAACTGAAGCAAAGACAGTTTGTTATCGATGAAGGATGATTTGCACGGAGACACACCTTTCTAGTGGACTCCAAAGAGCTCGTGGTGAGACTGGGTATAAACATGTGTATGCTAGCGGTGGAATATTTTTTTATTGGATCAAGGAAAATTGACGATTTCTCTCCTATATAACCGCCTGCCATTCAACGAAACAAGTGCAGAGACTTGATTACATTTTGTCACTTGTGAAAATAATGTAATTTTCCTAAAGATTAATAATTAGGCATATAGGCTATGTTTGGTCATCGTAGGATATAAGCCGGAATATGATATGTTTTATCTTATCTTGTGTTTGGTAGTTGTGTATGATAGTATAAAGGGGTTCTAAGGGGAAAAAAGCCCGGATAAAAATATCATAGGGAAGGGGGTGGGATAGACAAGGATATGATTTCTCAAAAGAGCAAACATGAGGAGAATCGAGGCTTTTCCACAACCACCGCCTCTCCTTCGCGTTGAGCCACCTCTCCGTCGTGACGGACCACATCTCTATCACCCCAGGGCAGCCTCTCGGTTGGGGGCTACCTCTCCGACAATGGCGACAGTCAGAAGTGGCCACCTCTTTTGTGACTCTAGGTTGGGGTTCGGCCGCAAAGCCAAGTTATACCACGATCTTGTTCTCTAATCGATTATTTGGCGTCTTAGGAGATCACATCTCTTGTTCTTTAACCACTTGAACCCTTTCAACATTCTAAAGGGGTCTCAACATATTATGAAGAACTTGAGGTTGATCGTCGACTATCACGGTAACTCTCTTGGATGACCTATATGAGTGCATCTTCAACTTGCGAAAAGAAACTAAATAATTAGATTGTTCAACATTTGTTTACTCACTCAACAAGATAACAAGCAAGGCCAACGTATTATTCTTAAAAGATTTGACTCCAAATCAAGACTTTCGATTCTATGAGGTCTGCTCTGTGGATGTTGTGTTCGAATTCAAATGGCATAAAGCTCTATTTAACAATAACTTACTCATTAGAACTCATCACTGAATAATTTCTAAAGTATCATGATATTTCAGCAAAATAAAGTCGATCTCAATCTCCTCTTGCCTCTGTTTATTCGACTTTAAATTCATAGTTCACCAAACAATAGATAGGATATAACAAAATCCTTGAATTTCTTATCGCATCCTATTCAGTTCTATTCGATTAGAAATCCGGAAGACTAAATACAACCTAAGATCTTATCTTCTTGAACTTCCTTGAACTAGTCTTCTTCTTCTTTTTAGTGAGTCATAAATATGGATATCGCCCATATTTATGTAGAATTAAGTTTATATGGAGGAGATGTCCAATAAGTCAAACAAGATTTAATATTGTCAAATCAGAGAGAAAGGAAAATACAATCTTATATTTATGACAAAGATATTTATTGCTATATAGGGGTTAAACTTCACACTCCGTGTACAAAAATATTGTAAATAACCCATCCTTCCGGAGCAAAACAACTTTACATGCTCTTTCTAATCACGAGGAATTAGTGCATTTTCTTCAAATATTGATATCAAATTATCAAAAATAAAAATAAAAAGAAGAAATATAAGTATTCCACAGTCAAATATAGTATACGTAAGTCGAGCAAGAAGCTTTAGATCAACATGAAGTCCATATAAGTCAGCTTCAGTGGGGAACTTGACGGGGATGTGGCAAATCGGTTTAGATTTGGGTCATCTATCGCTTTCCACTGTAATATGCCAACATCAGTAAACATCTGAGTCGACTCGTGCTTGAAATCACAAAAAGAACCACTGAAACGCAACGAAGCCGCTCATAACAGTAGAGAAACCATTTTATTCGACATTTATTACAAAAGCTGTTAAGCTTCCACGAGTTACATGGATTATATTCTCACACACTCCCAACAGGATGATGGACCAACTAAGTCCATTTTCTAATTCTTGACATCTTCAGTTTCTCCCGGATGGTCCCGGAGGGTGACCACCATGGCCATGACCGCCACCGCCATGACCGCCGTGGTCATTGGAAGTGGAGACATGTTGACACCTAAAATTTTGACTAATCTATTTCTTGCATAAAAATTAGAACTAATTTTAGTTCTAAACAAAAATCATCTCACATAGCATTGGCATATAATTCAAACTTAATTCAACAAGGCTCTGGACTAGGCATGGAGTGAAAACGTACCAAGAATATTCGGGCTTGAAAGAAATATTTTTTTCAGGGACTGTATTGCAAATACTAGAACTTCAAGGACTGTATTGCAAATACTAGAACCTCGGGGACTGCATTGCGAGATACCAAGAGAAGAGGATGAAGAGAAGATGGAGAAAGGAAGATGATGAAGAGAAGATAATGAAGAGAATGTGAAGAAAAGAAGATGAAAATGGAAGATGGAGAAATGAAGGTGAAGAAGAGAAGATGAAGATGAAGAAGGGAAGATGAAGATGAAGAAAAGAAGATGAAGATGGAAGATGGAGAAATGAAGGTGAAGAAGAGAAGATGAAGATGAAGAATGAAGGATGAAGAACTTTGCCTATAAAAGAAGAAGAGTTCTTGAAGAGAAGATGAGTTTTTTTTGGGGAGTATGAGAGAATTGGGAGAGTTTTTTGGGGTGAAAGAGAATTGAGAGAGTTTTTGAGAGGAATTCTTTAGAGAGGAAAAAGAGAATTCTTGAGAAAAAATTTGGAGAGAGTTTTAAGAGGGCTTGAGTGTTTTGAAGCTCGGTGCTACCATTGCCAATTTCTGCACCCATCAACACAAGCCACAAGTTCATCACCATCGTTCAAGCTCGCCAAAGAAAAGAAAGTTAAGTGATTCCCTAACTTTCTTTAATTTCGAATACAAATTAGCTCAGATTTTCTACACTGATTTTTTTTCTCTACGTTTTTATGTTAAATAACAGCTGCATATCAACGATGAGACATCAATGGTACAAGAATAGAAGGAGAGCAAAAGGAAAAAATATCAACGCCCCGGATTGCAGCCTCATGAAATTCTAGCGATATGAGAAAGAAGCGTGAAGGAGAGATAGGACCAAGAGTTTTCTCGGTCTAACGAGTCACCAAATCGGTCCAATGGTCAAGACAAGCCCGAAGCACGAGTTTGGTGCACGAGTTCAAATTGGGGAGTAACCTTGAACCTATTTCATCCTAATTTCATGTAATTTCTTTATTTCAAAAAATGTCATAGGAAGAAAAATCCAAAAAAATTGATTCTTTGATCTTCAAGTAGAATTCATCAAATTTGTCAAATCCATTATTTGTTTCATGAATTTTAAGGTACCGAAAGGGCATTAGTTGTAATTAATGTAACCAAGTCCCCGGACTCTTAATCTCCGGTTCGCAGAAATAAGATAGTTTTCTCCCGCTATTTTATTTAGGTTTCTAATCGACCTACCGAAAATGATTAGTGGCGACTCCAAATTCAAATCACATTGCATGTTAATCATTTGAACCTTAAGTTGCGATTTGGTATGAACTTGGGAGAGTCCGAGTTAGGTTAGTTAATTAATTAACCCGATAATCCATTAGCCCGAAAAAGATGACTTGTTTATTTTTTTTTTTCTAGGTCGCGACGCCTTGGCGACTCCATCTGGGGACCCAAAGAGGACTTAAGCCGGATAAGTTCATGAAAAGGAAAATTACTTGATTTGGCAATCTTGCTTGAATTTTAATCCCTAAGTGTTAAATTGTTTTGCGGGAAAGGGAGTTATAAGGGGAGGAGTCGTGGCTAACCTCTATTTTGCAGGCTTGGTGATGATAATTTTATTTTTTGAACTATCGGAGTGCTTGATTGCCTTTAAAATGTCGTGCATGTCCCTAATATAATTGCACTACACCACCTTGACTTGTGACCGAACCCGGGTCACCCGATAGTTTCGAGGATGGTATTTATGTGGTTCTTTAACCTTGGCGGTAAGGCTTCGCTAAAGGTTATCCCACTTGGATCCCGAATTTTTCAAAAAAATGGCTCAAGGGTTGTTCTCATGCACGTGAGGCTATGATGCATGAGAGTTGCCCTTGTCGACCGAACCAAGCCGAGATGATTGGACCCGACTAGTCATGACTATGTATGCGAGGCGGCAACTAGTCATGATGAACGTGCGCGAGGCTGCGACATGTCGTTCGTCCTTCATTTCATTTTGCTAAAAGAACTAAAATTTGAATCCACGATTCATGCGCATGTCTTTGTGATTGACATTTTCTTCCTATGAGCGGTAATTTCCTATCTCTTACGCCCTGTTATCTCATTTTTATTTTGGGCTGGTCCATGGTTTAGGTTGATTGTTTATGAATCTCATTGTCTTGTTTCCAATTTCACACTTTGCTTCCGTAGTTTTTACAATTTCATCGGTTGTCCTCAATTCCGATTTGGCTTGTTCCTGTTGTACGATTTTTACTAAATTCTACGATCGAGCTTTGGGTAAGTGACAAACATGAAAGTTGTAGACCTATGTTTCAACTAATATCCTACAAAATTTCAAAATTAAATTCATAATTTAAGATGGCCTTTCGTTTTTTTAACTACCTGTGGTTATAACAGTTTTCTGAGTGCGATTTTTCGGAAAGACACATTAAACTGATTTGATCTGCTCATTTCTAGTCCGATTGGTCAATATAAAAGTTGTTCATCATCTTCTCAACTATAAGCTCGTAAAATGTGGACGTATTTTGACCAACGTGCGAATTAATACGGATTTTTTCGTAAAAGCGAACAAACTGAAAATTACATGTTTCAATTCTTTGGTCATAATCACTTTGTTCGTTTGAGTCTAGAGGGATGCCATGGGCCGGCTCGCTATTCTCGCTCCCCGTACTCATTTTTGGTTTGTTACTCGCGTACAGGTAATTTTTCACGGATCCTCCATATATTACTCGATCGATCGCGAAGAGGATGGCCGACATTAACGCCACCGCCAGTGCTTGCCCTAAACGAGAAACTTGGCTCCTTGACCGAGCGCTTTGAAGAGATAATGTCCCGAAAGATGGAGGAAATGATGGCCGCCTTCTCCGCCAAACTTCAATCATCCGCCAAACTTGCCGCTAACCATTCCTCGCTCTAATTCCTCCTACGGACAACTCCGGGGATACATGAGGAGGGAAACCTAGTGGATTCGAAGTATACGACCTGGATGAGTTCGACCCAGATTATGAGGAAGTTCGTCAAGATTTCGAACGACATGAGGAGATCAAGCCCTTGACCGGTGAACAAATTATCTCGGTCGGCCCTAGGCGATGCGGAAAACCCTAAAGAAGTTAAGATCGGGCAACCCTTTCCTCGGAAATGTCCGAGCGCCCGATCGGACTCTTGAAGGATTACCGGGACGTTTTCGCCCGGTCCTATGCAGATATGCCCGGTCTCGACCGTTCCATTGTCGAGCATTGTTTGCCGATCGATCCTTCGGCTAAGCCGATCGTGCAAAAGTCAAGGAGGGCCGCACCGCAATTAGTGTAGAAGATCAAAGAGGAGGTCATGAAGCTTCTCGATGTAGGATTCATTGAGACTACGAATATTTCGATTGGGTCGCTAACATAGTCCCCGTCATGAAGAAAGACGGCCGCATTCGGGTTTGTGTCAATTATCGAGACTTGAACAAAGTCAGTCCCTAAAGATGATTTTCCCCTCCCGCATATCGACGTACTTGTTGACAAAGATCGCAGGTGTTTGAATTGTTTTCATTCATGGACGGTTTCTCCGGGTACAATCGAGATCCCGATGAATGTCAATGACAAGTTGAAAACCACTTTCACCACACCATGGGGAATGTTCCATTACCGGGTAATGCCGTTCGGTCTCAAAAACGCCTGGAGCCACTTACCAGCGAGCCATGGTCGCCCTTTTCCACGACATGATGCATAATGAGATTGAGGTTTACGTCGATGACATGATAGCAAAAACGAGGCATGGAGAAGATCACGTCGAAACGCTAAAGAAATTGTTCGACGAGACTCCGAAAGTACAAGTTACGCCTCAACCCCGCTAAGTGTGTCTTTGGGACCAGCTTGGGCAAGCTACTCGGATTCGTGGTAAGCGGTAAGGGCATTGAAGTCGACCCTTCGAAAGTCAAAGCTATTCGTGAGGTTAAGCCGCCGACGACGGTTAAAGAAGTTCGAAGTTTGATGGATAGGTTGAATTATATTGCTCGATTCATCTCCCGGTTATCGAAACCGCTAAACCATTCCTCAAGCTATTAAAGAAGAATGCGCTAGTCCAATGGGATAGCGAATGTGAAGAAGCTTTTGGAAGATCAAGCAAAGATCTCATGAATCCACCCGTGCTTGTTCCTCCAACACCGGAGCAACCTTTAATCCTCTACCTCACAATCCTTAGTGAATCCTTGGGTGCTATGCTAGCCCAAGAGAAGCAGGAGGACGGAAGAGAACGAGCCATTTATTATCTCGAGCAAAGAAATTCACAACTTCGAAAATGAGGTACTCGAAGTAGAGAAAACATGTGCGGCGTTAGTCCAGGCTACGAAAGCTTCGGCAATATACCTTGCATTACCAAGTGCTTACGGTGACATGAATGCAATCCCATCAAATATTTGCTTAATCAACCCGCCTTGATTGGTAGACTTGCTAAATGGCAAATCCTCATCTCCGAGTTTGACGTTCAATATATGTCCCAAAAGTCAATCAAGGGACGAGCTATAGCCAGATGTCCTAGCTGAAAATCCGGGGCAAGATGATGATGCCTATCATTCCGAGGATCGAATCATGTCGGTGGAGGATTACATCTGGACTATGTATTTTGACGGAGCTGTCAATTTATCGGGATCGTGCACGGGCGCGGTTCTTATATCTCCAGGTGGTCGGCATTATCCCGTAGCAACGAAATTGGTATTCCCTTGCACAAATAACATAGCAGAATATGAGGCATGCATCCTCGGTCCGCAGGCTGCAATTGAAATGGGGATAGCCCGACTCAAGGTGTTCGGAGATTCCGCTTTGATTATCCTTCGATCGTTGGAAAGTGGAATACGAGAGATGTTAAATTGCTACCCTACCATGAGTATCTGGATGAATTGGTGGAGGAATTTGAGGATATCTCATTTAAGTATCTCGCCGAGACTCATAATCGATTCCCGATGCATTGGCTACCTTGTCTTCAATGTTACAAGTCGCCAATGGACTTGAGGTTGACCCAATGAAGATCGAGGTATTAAAAAACCCGGCATATTGTATGGCCGTGATCAATGAACCCGATGGTAAACCATGGTACCATGACATCAAGACTTATATTCGAAGCGGGAGTTCCCTGAAAAAAAGTACCGTATCCGACCGGAAGTACATAAGGAAGATGGCCTCAAGTTCTTCTTGAATGGAGAGAATTTGTACAAGCGGTCATTCGATTCTCGTCCTACTAAGATGCGTTGACTCAACCGAGGCAGTTCGTCTAATGATGGAAGTACACGAAGGGATCTCGTGGTCCACACATGAACGGTCACATGTTAGCTAAGAAGATCATGAGGTTAGGTTATTACCGGCTCTCGTTGGAAAGCGATTGTATTCAGCATGTTCGAAGCTGTCACAAATGCGATTCATGGAGACAAGATCAATGTTCCTCCAAATGAATTGCATACGGTCGTCGGAACCATGGCCATTTTCTATGTGGGGCATTGATGTGATTGGTCCGATCAACCCAAAAGCTTCTAATGGACATCGATTTATTCTGTGGCCATTGATTATTTTTCTAAGTGGATTGAAGATGCATCATACCTAGCAATCACCGCACGTAATGTTGTGAAGTTCATCCGTCGAGATATCATTGCACGATACGGCTCACCCGAGGCCATAATCACCGATAATGGCTCGAATTTGAACAACAAGCTAGTTGACAAACTGTTCAAAAAATTCAAGATCAAGCATCTCGAACTCCTCTCCGTACCGTCCTCGGATGAATGGAGTAGTAGAAGCCGCCAATAAGAACATTAAGAAAATTTTAGCGAAGACGGCTGAAAACTATCGCGATTGGCATGAGAGATTACCATTTGCACTTATGGCGTATCGGACCTCGATCCGGACATCTACTGGGGCAACTCCGTATTCTCTTGTATATGGAATGGAGGTCTGTTCTACCAGGTTGAAGTGGAAATTCCTTCCTTACGTATACGATCTCAAGCTAAGTTGACGGAAGCCGAATGGATCCAAGCAGAGAGCAAGCCAATTGAATCGATCGACGAAAAAAGACTTAAGGCTGTATGTCATGGCCGGTGTTATCAGCAGAGAGTTTCTAAATCATTCAACAAAAAAGTTCGGCATCGATATTTTCGGATCAATGACCTGGTCTTGAGAAAATTATTGCCCAATAGTCCCACTCCCGGAAGGGAAATTCGCTCCAAACTATGGTGGTCCATATATAGTAAAGAAGGTGCTCCCCTGGTGGTGCTTTGATCCTGGCCGAGATGGATGGTCGTGTCTTTACCAATCCAGTCAATTCGACGCCGTAAAGAAATATTATGCTCGATTCACTCGATGTTTTCATAATCGAGTTATAATATTAAATACGCATTCACGAGTTGTTCACATTTGAGCATCCGTTTGTTTCCTCGCTACTAATCTTTGTTGAGAGATTGTTTCGAATGGGGGAGCCTCTCCGCCCAATTGGATTGACCATCGGAGCGTGAGATTTACATATTCGCAGAGTAAAAGGGGTTATCTTGCGAAAAAATATGACGACCAAGATGAAATGAGTAAAAAATTGCATTCATTTCATTCATCGGAAAGCTTTACAAATAGATCAACGGGGTGGGAACGTAAAGCCAAACCGAGCCCTAATGAGCATCACAAAGGAGTTTAACCGACTCTCCATGCGGTTGATGCTCCGCTCCTAGTGATCGCTCCGAGAATCGAGATCCGCCAACTTAAAAAGGAGGAGCTCACATTTCTCTTTGAGGTTGGCTACCTTCTCCTCGTGATGCTCAAAGAGCCAGATTCCGGAGTCATGGATCAGCATTCTCCCGCGGGCTATATCCAGGGTCGAGATCGTCCAGTCTTTCTTCCAGCCATGTGCATTGAAATTTTAAAATAATATTGAGCGGATCGCGCTCGAAGATGGTCCGGGACATGGCCAAACATCCCACCAAGTTTCCCCTCTCACGAATCAGTAGGGAGACTTGTTCATTACCGTAGTCGAGGGCCTTCTTATAATTGTCGGCTACAAGATCGGCCAACACCAAGCTGTCCGACCGATCCCGGTAGCGTGCCTTCACAAGGTGGGCCAAAGTAACATCTCGATGAGCAACATGGTAAGCCTCCGGGAAGTTTGTGAAGAGGGTAGGGAAGATCCTGTATTCCTCTTCTAACTTGGTACCTTGAATAGAAACGGTGTCCATACTCACAAATATGAGACGGATTTCGATTTCGGCCTCGGATGGTTGGCTATATAAGAATAGCCCGGCCCAGGAGATTATAAAGTTTCTCCCATTTGGCCAAAACTTGCCGAGAAGACGTGTGCGAGGAGGGAAGCCATTGTTGTTGAAGCAACTGAAAAAGAGTGGATGCAAAAGAGTGCTTAGAAGATTGGAGATGAAGATATGAAAACGATAATTGTCTCGGCGTTAAATCCTAATTTAAAGGGGGCAGGAAAAGCTCTAGCAATAATTGTTGTGGAGGCCGAGTTAATTATCCGGGCAAAACTACAGACGTTTCGTCCGTGAATCACGGATCTACCATCTCGAGCCTCACAAATCCGAAAAAGTTACGAAAAGATTTGAGGACCCCACCATATTGAAAACCGAGTGGGAGACAAGCATACTTTCCGAAAGAAGAAACAGCAATTCTTGTGGAGCCACGTTAGTTACTCGGGTGAAATTACAGGCGTTTCGTCCATGAATCACGGATCTACCATCTCAAGCCTCACAAATCCGAAAAAGTTACGAAAAGATTTGAGGACCCCACTATGTTGAAAACCGAGTGGGAGACGAGCATATTTTCCGAGAGAAGAAACAGCAATTCTTGCAGAGCCACGTTAGTTACTCGGGTGAAACTACATGTGTTTCACTCATTGGATCTTGGATTTATCGTCAATCCGTGATCTCGAGCCCCACAAATCCGAAAAGCTACGAAAGGAGTTGGAGTCCCACCGATTGAAAACTAAGTGGGAGACAAGCATGGTTATCAAGAAAAGAAAATCGGTGCGAGTGGATTCGGGGTCCCATCACGTTGAAAAAGACAAGGCAAAGCGGGAAACACGAAATCTTGGGAAAACGTCGGCTTAGTGATTTTCATCCGCGTTAAAAGGGAGGCTTTGGAACATACCCGATTACTCGAAAGAATTTGGAGAGAGTAAGCATACATCGGAGAATAGAGTGAACAAAAGGCGGTAAGAGGTATTTCAATCCAACATGTTTAGAGGCCATCAAGCACTTACTGGAGGCAACCAACCTAGACATCCCCGAAAGCGAACCGCTGGATTTCGAGACCGGATCCAACGCCGAAGCCGTAAAACCCAACTCTCTTGGCAGTGAAATTCAAGATTTCGACAAGAATAACAATGGCGGCGGCGGCATAATCAACCCTTAAAAGAAAATATCAAATCAAAGTGCTCGAAGCTGCCTTCAAGGAGTGCTCTTACGTGAATAGGAGACGCAAAAATGAATTGAGCCGGATGATAGGAATGGAGCCCTTGAAGGTCAAGTTTTGGTTTCAAAACAAGCGGACCCGATTGAAGGTTAAAAATGAAAGTCATGAACTTACGTTTCGAGGGAAGAAAGTGAAAAGCTTCGACGAGAGAGAACAAGAGGTATAGGGATGCTATCAACACCGTTGTTTGCCATGTCCGTAGCGGCCCCATCTCCTTTGGTGACATGTCCCTCGATGAGCCACATCTCGAGCATTGAAAATGCTCATTCACCGATTCATCCCCCGAGAGCAAGTTCTCGTACAATCCGATTTCGTTGGAGATACATCCCAGAAAGTCGGTCTTGCAGAGGAAACCGATGCCCTTCGAGGGAAGAGACATGCATCACTACAATTGGAGTTTCCTTGATGTCACAACCACCAATTCAACGCCGATGGAACTCCGAATGTGTAGCCTACATGAAGCTTTAGTTTTTTTTATTATGGGCTCTCAAAATATCTCTTCTTTGAACATTACTAGCCAGCCCTTACGAATCCTCAAGAGAAGTAGTGACATGTACGAATGAATGTACTTGTTTGTTACAAAATCCCCATGTGAGACATTCTTCTTTTAATCCAGGGGCAAAGAAAAGACTATCCACGAACATCATCATGTTTAAATGCGTGAATTCCTCGCGATTTGACTAAGCATTGAAAACCTTCACGTAAGTAAATGCGAAAAGATTTGAGGAGGGAAATAAGCGCCTCGTTAGTGGAGAAAGCGAAAAGATTTGAGGAAGGAAATAATCGCCTCGTTCGTAGGAGGAAGCGAAAAGATTTGAAGAGGGAAATAATCGCCTCGTTCGTAGAGAAAGTGAAAAGATTTGAGGGCTCCTCCATATCAGAAAAGTAAAAAAAGAACGACGGATTGAGCGGGAGGTAAGAGTTATTACGAAATGGATTCAAGGCACTAAGACCGAAAAGGAGAGAAAAGCTGTCATGAGACTAACGGATCAGAAAAAGTTTATAAAGAACTTGAAGTCTCCATGCACCTCCGTAACTCGTCACGAAAGGCCATCATCGCTTTTGTGATTTTCTGGCAATATATCTTTGCAAGTCCAAAGAACATCTAAAGCCCGGTCTTTAGTCGAAACACCCATTTTTTGGTCTACATATGGAAGGTTTTGAAAGGAAAATAAGTATGCGTCCATTCCGGGCGGAAGTATGGGAAGCTTCCTATCCCGAGGATCTACGAGTCATGGCCATTGATGGCAACCCCGTTTCCCTCTCTATCCTCGTTGCCATGCCGAGAAAGTGCATGTACAAGATTTCATCTTATGTGAAAGCAACGGAAGCCTTAGAGGAGGCGAGGCGGTACAAATATGATTTCGACATCGTCGTCACAGCCCATGGTAGGGATCGATATGGATGGTCTCGGTCTCTTAAAGATCATCGATTCGGAGTTGGATATACCGGTGATCATAACATCAGCAAGTGATGATCGCTAGTTCATAACGAGGGCCATATTGCATGGTGCTCGGGACATCCTAAAGAAGCCGGTTGCGTTCGAGTGCTCCAAAATATTTGGCACATCTTTGTAAGGAAGCAATTACTCGAACAAAAGAACTATGGCCAAACTTACTACGACGATTTTGTCGGAAAGAAAAGGCCCCTTTGGTCCGCCGAGCTTCACTCTATATTCATCGAGGCAGTTCGACAACTAGGAATCAATTCAAAGACGACCAATGGCCGTACTCAAAATGATGAATATAAACGGGCTCACTCTACGAAGTGTCACAAATCACCTTCACGAGATTTAGAGATAAGTGAAGAAGCACGATGTAGCTTGGAACCAAGGCGACCGGAGCAAAGTTGACTCGGAAGATTAATCCCAGGAAAACCTACGGAGCAAAAAAGTACCCGACCACTTCCCAATCAAGAATACCGGCCATACCGACCTTCCGCTGGTGGTTCTAGCAATCGGACCGCTTGATCATCCCTACGAGTTCCCGAGCGACGGCGGAGGCTCAAGCTCAAGGAGTCGACCGCTCACGGCAAAAACAAAGTGGAAAATCTGTCGCCGGTGTTAGCAAGTAGCAATGCCCAATTCGAGTATCAATTGCCCGAAAAATCAAAAGGTTACTTTGATGATGAGCTCACCGCCTTGGTCGCCGGGTTCGGAGCTAAAGGACCTCCAGAGTTGTGATCCGAAGCAAGTGACTATGGATCCTCAAACAACGATCGTTGGTGTATGATCCAAGACAAAATTAGCCGATCATTAGAATGGCCAAAAAAAGAGGTGGAACCAATCTCACATGAATACTCCTTTAATTCCATGTATAGTTCCCCTGCGTGGGATACTTTTACTTTCTAGTTGTCTAGAATTAAAGGGCGAATTTTCTCCTCTCTTATCAAATGCGTAAGTTCCTTATTAAGCTAGGCTTGTAGCAAATCAATTTGTGGACGACGCCCCGAACGCCCATAAAGAGAGATTCCGAATAGCCTTACTTGGGAGAATCCAAGGAAAAGACCAAGCAGGCTCAAAGATGGGTAACTCCGTATCGTTCCAATTGATTCTCAACCGTTTCAAACTCTAAGTTAAGCTTATTTTATTCTCGACAGGGATTGCTAACCGCTTTGAGAACAATATAACAAAAGCGAACCACCCGTGGACGCCAACAACACCGCAAAGATAGTGGTTGGGGGAATGACAAGTGGTCCGAGGCGTCCCGGGTCGATCCCGGGATTTGGCATCAATGTACAAAGATTAATAAAAACTTTTTGCTTCGCAGATCGAAGCTCGCCCTGACGGTTATAGAACCTAGAGAGATGACATTCGGACATACAATCCGATCCAGATGAATCGATCTTTTCAATTCAAAGTTCGCGAGGAATACGTACATGGGTAAAGTGGTATCGTTTCAATTCTTTTAGAACATGAGGACATACATTGATGCTTTCCCTGTTGATTTTTACGGGGGTCACTACTCGTCCAAACAGAGAAGTATCCCTTCTCCTTGAAAAATTAATGAAATGAGAAATTCTTGGAGCCTTTGACAATTTCATGTCTCGAAGCGGACAATGAAGTTTTGCAACGCATTTGCATGAACAGGGGCAACTCACGATCCACGCCTCTAAGAAATTTTTTATGTACTTGCGAATTTTGTCCGCCATAATGAAAAGTTGCTGCATAGTTTGCGCATGATTGTTCCTCATATTTAATTTACCAACTTTGAATAAGGAACATGAACTACATAAGATACATCGAATGTATAGAAGGGGGCATGACGGGATGATGAAAGGCAATCCTTTCCCAAACACGTCCAATTTTTTCAGGCGAGATGAACGGTGGCAAATTCCGCATTCCCCGAGGTAAAAAGTTTTCTCGCGAAAGGTACGATAACCAAAGTGATGGAGGCATTCATTTCTCTACCCTAAACACTGCAAGTTATCCGTTGATCAACCCATTTGAGCGGAGATTTCACTTCCACAACCCTCGTCAAGAACCACCCCACATTGGGGCAAAACAGAGGTAATTCCATCAGCATCACGAGACAAATGGTTAGAAATCTTCTTGCTTGGACTAACATCAATCTTCGGGTGGTTCTTTGCATTGTACTTGCGCTTTAATTCAAGTGCCTTAGGGTCACGAAGAGCATTTCTTTTTCTATCCCACACATCTATATCCATTTGCACAATCCATTTGAGCCTGCAAATTCGTTTCTAAAAGCCCTTATTGGTGATCATTGTTGTCCCAAAACAAATATGGCCCATCTTTGAGTAGAAGGACCCGAAAAGCTGGATCCATAGAAAATCTCCCAATGAACTCATCAAGATACAATCGTAAAAGAGAGTTGGGAGTAAAAAAAAAAAAAGGAGAAGAAAGAGGAAAAGGCTGATTCCACAAAAAAACTCCCCGGGCATTTAAAAAGCAAAGTGCCTACCAAAAGCGGGGCCAATGCCCTTTCAATTCATTGTTCATTTGTAGAATATTTCGAACTTGAATGCACAATTTTCCGTATATCCTAAAAGGGTTGAGAGAAAAATCTCCATGAAGTGTCAAATTGCAAATGCAATCTTCGGTTCATACCATCCTCGAGCAATGATGGTATCATAGAAGGCTACGATCGGTGACAAGATTGTAATGATCACCAACATCAAGCCCCTTCTCAAATATCTTCCGAGCCAAAACGAACTCTTTCGTTTCTCACTCCCCAAATCATTACCTCCATTACAACCCTTTAAAAGCCTTTTTCGACTAGGGCACTTGAATTAATGTGGAGTTCCATAATTTTAAGCATCACTCGAAGAAGTTCGAGCAAGATTACTTCTCTCTCATTTTTGCGAGTTCTTGACTTGTAAACCCGGAGAGATGACGAAGAAATTCATTTCAAGAGCCTTGACTCAACTAGAGTCCCCTTTGTAAACCTTTGACCTAGCCCTCATTACGGTCCTAATCAAGACCTCCAGATCGGCTCGGTCGTATCAATTGCGAGATTACTCGGATCCTTATCGAATGCGATGATGGAAAGATTGAGTGATTTCTTTTGAATCCTGCAGCAGGGATAAATAACTTTTCTTGAGAGTGAGAGAAAATCCTTTTGATTGAAGTCCCCCATTCAAGCTCACATTCGAGGTATTCATAATGTGAGAATATCCCTGGACAGGATTGGTAATGCAAACTTGATAGAATGGTTATGCATAAACCATAGTATGAGTGATTGCATTATACACATGTTATTTCTAATCATTGCAAGCTCGGTAGGAAAGTTTTGCATGAACTCATTGTTGAATATGTTTGCGCATGTTACCTCGGACATTCTATGATGGGTAATACATTCCCAATGTTCGATGTCCCTCCCAAGGTCTCGAAATTCATCCAAGGATTATTGAATGAGCAAGTCTCCCTCCCGGCAAATGCCTACCATGTATGATACGAAGCGATCTGTTTCGTTCTTTGATTAATCGTTCGGAGAACCCGGGTAAGTTTTCGAACCCATTTTCAAATCAACAACTCCTCTGATGATAGTTGTTACGATTCAATTCGAGTGCAATATGCCTCTCCTGTCGAGTCGTGTAGACATATGCACCGGCGATCTTGACATCTTATCATGACGACGTAGCTCTTATGATTTCGGTCTCGGATCACGAAGACATATGCACTGGTGATCTTGACCTTTAGTCGGCTCATAATGACATAGCTCTTATGATTCTCGGCTCCTTTATCAAATCACGAAGACATAAGCACCCGTGATTTTGATCCAAACCAAATCATAACGACGTAGCTCTTAAGATTTTGGTTCCCCTTTGTCGAATCGTGAAGACATATGCACTTGGCGATTTCGACATTTAATCAACCACAACGACGTAGCTCTTGTGAACTTGATTCTACTTCTTTTGACTCACAACGACGTAGCTCTTGTGAACTTGATTCTACTTCTTTCGACTCATAACGACGTAGCTCTTGTGATCCGGAAGGATACACATATCTTCTTAGTTGTCTCGCATTAGGGAGAAGTCTCGATAACGAGATAGGCCGAATACCTTAAGGTCCTCGTGTTTGCAAGAAACTTGGAAATTAAGGGAATCACTAGCTTATGAGGTATTTGGTAAAACAGGTATTCTCGAATGCGATCCATATGCGAGTTTCTCTAACATGGAAAAGAGAAATTATGACACATGTTATTTATAGCCTCGCATATCATGCATCACTTCATTACAAAAAATGGGAAAAAAAAAAAAAAAAATTCATCCATCATTTGCACTATCAAAATTTAGGGTTCAATTTTATCTTTGAGCGGAACCTCTACGAGCCTCCACTCAAAGAGGGGCTTATTGACACCTAAAATTTTGACTAATCTATTTCTTGCATAAAAATTAGAACTAATTTTAGTTCTAAACAAAAATCATCTCACATAGCATTGGCATATAATTCAAACTTAATTCAACAGGCGGCCTGGACTAGGCATGGAGTGAAAACGTACCAAGAATATTCGGGCTTGAAAGAAATATTTTTTTCGGGGACTCGTATTGCAAATACTAGAACTTCAAGGACTGTATTGCAAATACTAGAACCTCGGGGACTGCATTGCGAGATACCAAGAGAAGAGGATGAAGAGAAGATGGAGAAAGGAAGATGATGAAGAGAAGATAATGAAGAGAATGTGAAGAAAAGAAGATGAAAATGGAAGATGGAGAAATGAAGGTGAAGAAGAGAAGATGAAGATGAAGAAGGGAAGATGAAGATGAAGAAAAGAAGATGAAGATGGAAGATGGAGAAATGAAGGTGAAGAAGAGAAGATGAAGATGAAGAATGAAGGATGAAGAACTTTGCCTATAAAAGAAGAAGAGTTCTTGAAGAGAAGATGAGTTTTTTTGGGGGAGTATGAGAGAATTGGGAGAGTTTTTGGGGTGAAAGAGAATTGAGAGAGTTTTTGAGAGGAATTCTTTAGAGAGGAAAAAGAGAATTCTTGAGAAAAAATTTGGAGAGAGTTTTAAGAGGGCTTGAGTGTTTTGAAGCTCGGTGCTACCATTGCCAATTTCTGCACCCATCAACACAAGCCACAAGTTCATCACCATCGTTCAAGCTCGCAACGAAAAGAAAGTTAAGTGATTCCCTAACTTTCTTTAATTTCGAATACAAATTAGCTCGGATTTTCTACACTGATTTTTTTCTCTCTACGTTTTTATGTTAAATAACAGTTGCATATCAACGATGAGACATCAATGGTACAAGAATAGAAGGAGAGCAAAAGGGAAAAAATATCAACGCCCGTATCATGGGTCTCATGAAATTCTAGCGATATGAGAAAGAAGCGTGAAGGAGAGATAGGACCAAGAGTTTTCTCGGTCTAACGAGTCACCAAATCGGTCCAATGGTCAAGACAAGCCCGAAGCACGAGTTTGGTGCACGAGTTCAAATTGGGGAGTAACCTTGAACCTATTTCATCCTAATTTCATGTAATTTCTTTATTTCAAAAAATGTCATAGGAAGAAAAATCCAAAAAAATTGATTCTTTGATCTTCAAGTAGAATTCATCAAATTTGTCAAATCCATTATTTGTTTCATGAATTTTAAGGTACCGAAAGGGCATTAGTTGTAATTAATGTAACCAAGTCCCCGGACTCTTAATCTCCGGTTCGTGAAATAAGATAGTTTTCTCCCGCTATTTTATTTAGGTTTCTAATCGACCTACCGAAAATGATTAGTGGCGACTCCAAATTCAAATCACATTGCATGTTAATCATTTGAACCTTAAGTTGCGATTTGGTATGGACTTGGGAGAGTCCGAGTTAGGTTAGTTAATTAATTAACCCGATAATCCATTAGCCCGAAAAAGATGACTTGTTTATTTTTTTTTTTCTAGGTCGCGACAAGACATCTCTAGTTTCTCCCGGAGGGTGACCACCATGGCCATGACCGCCATGGCCGCCTCCACCATGGTCATTGGCGGTGGTGACATCTTTAGTTTCTTCCGGAGGGTGACCGCCATGGCCATGACCACCACCGCCATGACCGCCGTGGCCATTGGAAGTGGAGACATCTCTAGTTTCTTCCGGGAGGGTGACCACCATGGCCATGACCGCCATGGCCGCCTCCACCGTGGTCATTGGAGGTGGAGACATCTTTAGTTTCTTCCGGAGGGTGACCGCCATGGCCATGACCACCGTGGCCACCATGACCCCTGCCGTAACCGTACTTAGCGTCCTTCACACTCTCCTCTGAAAAGTTAACCCAGGGTATGTGATCATATTCATGTACACCAACAGATTACGTGTAATCTAGTTTACTGTGTACGAAACATAAAGTACTAAGTTAATTTGCAACTATTCAATAACTGCTACCATTTCATCGACCTCTTTATGATGAACAGCACATCTTGATATTGTCCAACATAATCTTTTCAAAGTTCATAAATTAGTTTATCTACCATGAGCAGCTGAAGCACACAAAAAAGTTGACAGACCTCTTATAGTTAGGTTAGCAGTACACGTCGTCTATCGCCTCATTAAAAACATTTCTAGAAGTAGTTTTCCATGATTATGTGCCTGTCTGCCTTTAACAAACATGAGTGCTCAGAAATCGGACAATCACACGGAAACGCATATACACATCAAACGTGAGAATACGATTCCATATTTTCCATCAAACTGAAGAGAACTAGAGAAGAAAATTGCGGAAGACTTAAATGTTCAGAGCACTCACGTGATTGAGTCTCCTCAGCCAGCTCACGAGCTGAGACCTGTGCGACCATGAGAACAAGAACAGCCAGAAGGAGGCCGCACGAAAGAAAAACCCTAGAGGAAGCCATTTTCACCATTGAAGGCTAGTGGTTCACCAGAGATATCTTAAGGAAGAACTATGCAGGTGAGTGCGTGGCTACACTGCAACTGGGGTGCCCTATTTATAAGTGGGGAAAGTGGAAGTACAGGTAAGAAAACATGAGCTGTGGCAGGACTCAACAGGCTTTTTTTTCGTTTAAAATTACATTAAAAATATTTTTTTTGACAGACTATCAAAAACGGTATAGTCTCAACCGTAGATTCACACATCATCATCGTATATTTTGTATAAAACACCTATTGATTGGGAGATTGTATAGTCATTAATAAGTATCACATATCATTCATTTTTATAGAAAACAAAAGACAAACAAACGAGACAATTCTCAAACAGTTTCAAAACAAAACAAGCTCCATAAAACAAGATAAATCATCGGAACAAAGATAAATGTCACATACTTAAAGAGTAAATATCTGACTTTTTTAAATCAAAATTGCGCCGATCGGCAAATTAGTCTTAAGTAATGATCATACACCGAGAACTCTATATATTACTACGACTTTGCCTTTCAGCGGTTCGCGTCTAGGTTCGGCAACTCAACTCCATCATGGTTCGGAGTAAAAAGGTTAAATGAGCACAAATATAATAGTGAGAGCAAGACCTTTACAAAGTTTCTCCGATCTCCTTCAAAGCTGGATTTATACATCAACGAAGCTCGAGGTAAGTAACATTTCGAAAATATACATGTAAAAAATCACAAATATAGATTGAATTGGGATAACATTTTCTCTAAATGAAAGAAAGAAGCATATAAATTTAGACTAGATTAGAAGAGAAAACCCTCAGAATAGGAGGAAAGTAAAAAAAAATAACAAATTAAATTAGTTAAAGTAGATGGGAGGTGGGTCCCTCCATGGACAAAGTTGTGTGGAAATGAGAGGGAGAGCTGTAGAGAGGTGGCGCGTCGGGTTGAGTGGGAATGGGACCCACCTGACTTTGTACGGTTGTGATTGCCTTAAATCAGGAGGAGATGCGTCCAAAACGGTTCGCGTGCAAGAGTCAAAAGATTAGATTGAGTGGTGGGACCCGCTGGTGATCTTGTTCAAGTGCCGTGGCAAGTGAAAGTTGGCAAATTAGTGATGTCTTCATCTCTTGCTACGTGGTACTAATCATAATCTAAGAGTGATTATATATATTGGGATCTCTCTATCGCCCTCCAACTCTTCCTAATTGACCAATTGCCAAAGCTTCTTTTCCTGCTAAACAATAATGGAGAGCTTGGATAAGTATCGAAAAGAATATGAAACGTAAAAGTTGGAAGCTTATTATAATGATATCAATTCAGTTATAAATCTTTTAATTAGATCATTTAATTCTAAACTTTCTACATTAGTACAAATTCAATCAATCATGCCAATTTTGGAAACTTGTTGATTATCCTACAGTGCTGTAATGCAATTGACATAGACAATTTTTATAATTCTATAGTATTTTTTTGAATTTTTTTTATTAATTATCAATTTTTATTTGTTTTTATTATAGCCAAGAATGGGTCGACCCTTGCCCGCCACCACAGAGGGCGCGGGGCCGCCAACCCTCGCCCAGACCCCTCGCCATGTCCGTGAAGGGCAACCTCACCCAGTGAGGGCTCAATCCTTGCGGCCCGGGGGCTTTGTTGAAGTTTGTTTGTAAAACAAACAAAAAAAAAAAGAAAAGGCTGCTTTTTTCAATCCCACATAGGATAAAAGAAGAGTGCAGAAGTCTTTTTATTGGTTAGTAAGTAGAATTTTTTTATTTTCTTAGAATAAAGAAATGGGTAAGTGCGCTAGACCTCACTATACTCGCGTGGGTGCGCGTGTGATTGCGCGATTATTAGACGCACTTAGCCCTTTGGCGCCGCGACGGAAATAAACCTTAATTATTATTATTTTTTATTTGAAATAAATTCTTTTATAATTATATTCTATATATTTTAATTATGATTGTTCGAGACATGAACAGTTGTGTCCGAAGGTGGTTGTTATCTTACGAATAGTTGTGTTCGAATTTATCACACACAAAGGGTTATGTTTGAATTGCAATGTTTAACGTGAATTGGTGCGATGTTTGGACGTGAATAAGTGCGTTTGTACATGTAGTTTGGACACCAAGAGGTGTGTTCTATTAGTATTATATAGAGGACATTGTTTCAATTTTCTATAGAGTGTGAATTTTTTACTCTTTCGTTTTCCTTCAAAAGAGAGACAGCCAATTTTCATTATTTCGATGAGAGTTTTAGGAGATTTATTGGAATTCTCTTATTCTCACCGTGACTTTGTTGTATCTTGAAGGAACTTTTTAGAAACTACAATTTTACTTGGGGCAAATTGATCCTAAAATAGAGTGATTACATGCCCCAAAGTCCACTACATTGTTACTACATTCCTTTATTATTTTTCCCAACAGGGCTTTACCCTCGGCCCGTGGCTGGCAATGGTCTTGGCTAGGGTCGTGACCCTCTCTAGCATCAATTGAAAAAAATGGATAATGATAAGAAATTCAAAAAAATATTATAAAATTATAAAATTCGTCTACATCGGCGTGAATTGTGCCACATATGACGATCGACGACGACTAATGTCTATGTTAGTAATTTTCAAGTCAAAATTGACTGGATAAACTGAATTGGTACAAATGCAAAAGATTTAGAACCAAATTGATCCAATTGAAAGATTTAAGACTGAATTAGTATCAATGCAATAGGTTTAAGATTTTTTTGGTACTTTTCCTGGCTTTCTTAAAAGATAAAAAAGCACCAATATATGGGCATCAGATTAATCTAGTGGGAACAAACTCAGCACATAGATTCTCTAATTCGCAAAGGCTAGTAATACGTTAGTGGCGGCTATAAGACACTAATGAATTAACGAGAGAAATCAAGTTACAATTGATAGGATTTGGGAGAATCCATGTAAAGTAAAAGCACCAGCTTGTGAGAGGATTATTTACGCCAACCTCATGGGGTTCACCTTGCAAGAGTCTCGCGACACGACTCGCATGATTTGTGCACGGCACTGGGATGCTGTGTTAGAAAGTTCTTTTGAGCTTGATAATCATCACATGTAAAAGAGCTTGATAATCATGTCACATGTAAAACACATTTTTCTTTCGTTAATTGAAGGCTTGGTTGATGATTTCTTGAGAGGCTTTCTCTTAAAATTCCGAAGAGAATTGGACAGCCTTTTTTGCACGTGGGACTTTGAAAATTGATGGTCTCGAGCCTTTTTTAAGTGAAAAGTCATGGAGGCTTTCAAAGTTATCTCTATGCCCTGAATAATGATTGATCCGGAAATTATGTATTGCGCAAATTCATTTATAAGTCACGTTGTTTTGGTTTTCGAGATGAACGACAATGCACGACAGATGAAAGGATGAAAATTGAAGACAAGATCCCATCTCCATCTTAGTACATCCGAAGAACTCAATCTCTATATTATTATTTCCTTTTAATCGTCGAGATTGAAGCTGCAAATTAGCTGTAAGTTTCTGATTATTTGCTGTAGTGACTAGAATTGAGACCAACTCAAAGAAGAGGGAAATAATCCAGGAATCGTTGTGAAGGCCGGCTAACCCACCGATCTTCTTGTATGGTCTCGCTCGGTATGTTCCTTCGGTCTATCAATCACGAGGTGTTCAAGTCAGTTTTTGTGTACCGCAACTGGTCCATCTCGGCACACTCCCGATATCAATCCGGTGCATTCGAGATTTTACTTCTGAACTACTTCCTACAAAACTTAAGCCCAGGACCAAAAAGAGAGGAGCAAATTCTTCTTCCATATAAGCAACACCTCGTCGGTAATAGTTAAAGGTTTGAATGTTGGAAGGGACTCAGCATTCCACATAGCTAATTTGTTATTTATTGGTTCTTGAAAGAGATTGTTAATTTTTTTTTCTTAATTGCCGTGTTTAGGATACATACAAAACCATACACGATCTTTTTGAATGAATAGTTCTCTATTTTACCTTATTTTTTCTTACTATTTTCTTATATAGACTGTGCTATTAAATAAAACTCCACATAGGAATTCACAAATTAGACTTGTAAGTTTTTGTAAATGTGGAAGAATAGACTGCGATGAAAATATTTTCAATCCATGAGGAGTGATTTCAAGTTAAGAAAGTTGCTAGTAACATTTCTGTCACCGACGAGAAAATCATAACCATGTAGATTGACAAGCTGATGGGCTATAGACCACAATAAGTTTCTAATAGGACAAATAATTAAGCAATTACACATATAAACTAATGTAGCAGAAGCAAGTTGTCAAATAAGAAAATGTAAACTAGGAAACTATGGTTTCTTCTTTCGATGACTTTATTAAAAATGTGTTTTAATATTTTATTTTCATATTATTATTCCAATCTCCCGTAATAAATTTGTATCAAGTTATTTGGGTAACTAGACAATTTTTAAAATGACATTATTAAAAATTGTGTAGACTGCATGGTACCTTATCTCGAAGGGTCGCGTTAGAGAGGAAATTGAACACCTTTTTGACTAGAAACGGAGGCAAATCGAGGTGGTGAAAGCAATGGAAGATCCATATGGCTTCCCAATGTTTCCGCCATAGTTGGTCCTGGCGGTCACTGGCATATCTTTCCCAATGAAGGACAGCCATTCACTTCCTTAAAGTGAGTTCTCATCATTCTCTCGGCCAATTTCAACAAAATATCCCTCCCACTTTGTGATATCACCAACTGCACATAATACGCCGAATGTCATAAAGACGGTGTTAGCTAGTAATGACTGTTGGAGGTTAAGGTTTTAGAGAGTAGGGAATGTCGCTTGAAGTATTACACCAAAAGACGTCAAGTTTGAAACGTTCGTAAGTGTTATCTCCAGCGTAGAGGCGAACCCTAGAATTATATGCAAGCTATTGGGTTACAGCCCATATGGACCCAAATAACCATGCATTCACCTATTGGGCTTGTATGTGAACATATTATTTATGGATTATATTAACAATATATCCAACAATCTCCTTCTATGTTCACCATACAAAGACAATCCAATACGGTGGTCATGTAATGTTCAAACAAACATGAATCATCCACATTCAATCCAAATAGTGAACCAATGTTATCATGAATCGTTTCGAGATCATAATACCAAAAATAAATATTAAAAGTTTCATATTCAGTCCTGAACTCATCCAAAAAAAATCTCGAGAATCAGTCCACAATCAAGATATGCATAACGGTCAAGTACAAGTAGGCTAGTCAAAATAGTTTAAGGCCTTACAAATACAAGAAATGAGCAGAAAATGTTCACAAAATAAAGATAACAAAATGTAAGTCTCAAGTAAATGGACTCAACCAAAATGGGCAATAGAAGGTGAAATGTCAAGTCCCCACATTCTCTAAATGATCTCGTAACCATTCATTCGTCAAGTAGATCATCCCTGGTCGGGACTCCACTCAATAAGCTCTCCTCCATTTTTGCCATCCCCTATAGAATATCAAATATGAATTTCATATTAACATGGATTCAATCATTTGAACAATCTACTAAAGTGTCTAGTTCTACTAAAAGAACTTAGCACCACAACATCGTGCAAAGAAGAACATATATTAATGTCCATAAGGCATCATAACATCATGTTCATAAGCATCAAGCCGGTTTCATAAAAGATGAATAAGGCCTAAACAGTTTAAATTACAAAGAGCCATCATCATGAAATATCAAGTTTCAATTAAGAACAAGACCAACGGGCTTCTTATGCAAACAACTATTTCCATGTTTCAATTTGGAATGTCACAATCATCGATTCCTTAAAGTCAAATAATCTCACATCAAGTTTGGAATGGGATCATTTAACCAAAGGATAATCCAACCTAGTTAGATTGTATCATCAAGTTTGGAATGACACAAACTTTCCAGGAAGAACCTTTGAATTAGGTAGAAATCGTCTTCATCAAGTTTGGAAGGAGACAACTCACCCTTGTCAAATTAGTCAGCAACCATGAACATCAATGAAACACATAAATTGTGCTTATCGGTTTGGCCAATAAAGGAATATTCGATAATTCAAAACACACAATTAAAAGGTATGTAAATGATAATTAAGACTTGTATACACGTCTTTAACCCCATTTCCCCACTGTTTTGAATAATCGATTTTTAGGCAACCCTTTTGTGAGAGTATCGGCCATGTTATCCTTCAATCTCACATCGATCAAGGTGATAACTCCTTATTCTCTTAGATAATTTAACAAGTGCATGTCTCAATCTCACATGTCTTCTCTTTGAATTAAAGAGAGCATTCTTAACAACTTGGACACTGCTTGATTATCACGGAACATGTTTAAAGAATTAATCTTTAGCCGAGTCAAAGGAATATCCATAATCGATTCTTAATCCACTCGCCTCTTCGTCGGTTGAGGCTAAAGCAAAAAGTTCCGATTTCATAGACGACAATGCAATACAAGTCTATCTTTTGGATTTCCAAGTAATAGCAGCTCCACCCAAAGTGAATATATATCCACTTTGGTGGACTTACTATTTCTAATTTCTAAGCACCACGAGGCATCGAATATCCATCCACGGTTGGAGGAAAATCGAGTAACATAGAACATAATGTTTGGTATCTTGAAGGTATCTCATCAGCCTACCGAGGGCATCCCAATGCTCTTTACTAGGATTACTAGTGAAACGACTTAGCATGCCAACCGCAAAGGCGATGTCCGGTCTAGTGCAACTCATAGCATACATGAGACTACCAATCGGTTTCGAGTACTTTAACTAATCCACGCTGGTCCCTTCATTATGACTCAGTTTTTTATTATAATCATATGGTGTTTCACACGGTTTGCACTCACTATATCCCTAGGTAGAAAGTAGCTCGCTCAATATAATGAGTCCGGTTAAGGGAGATAACTTGCCTTTCAAAGCTTACTTTCATACCAAGAATGGTATTAGCAATACCAAGATCTTTCATGTCAAATTCTTTAGCTAAAGTAGCTTTCACGTCACTCACTACAGAATGATCGGAGCCAAGAATTAACATGTCATCAACATACAAGCAAATGATGACTATCTTATTTGGCATAAAACGATGGTAAAGGCATTTATCCTGAATAACCTGGATTGAAAGCCATAACTCTTTACCACTTTGTCAAATTTAAGATACCACATCTTAGGAGCTTGTTTAAGACCGTACAAGGATTTGTTCAATTTACAAACCTTGTCCTCAAGACCTTTCATAACATACCCTTCCGGTTGTTCCATGTAGATCTCCTCATTTAACTCTCCATTTAGGAAAGCTGTCTTTACATCCATTTGATGTACTACAAAGTGTTCAATAGATGCCAAAGCAAGAAGAATTCTTATAGTTGATAGATGACACACGGGTGAATAGACATCAAAATAGTCTATTCCACTCTATTGTTTATAGCCTTTAGCTACTAAACGTGCTTTGTATCTAGCTATTGATCCATCGTTATTCGGTTTCTTCTTCAATACCCACTTACACCTCTATAGCCTTAGCCCCTTTTGGCAAATTGACTAGCCGCCAAGTGTGATTACGTAAATGAGAACTCATTTCATCATCAATGGCTTCTACCCACGGTAGAGATTTCTTAGATCTCATTGCGTCCCGATAGGAAAATGGATCATTCTCTAGATGGTAAGTGACAAAGTCCTCACCAAAAATTTTGGGAACTTTTTCTTGTGTAGATACTCTAACCGGAACCGATTCAACAACCATCGTGTGGGATTAATGTCGAAGGGCTTGCTTCGGATTCTACGGGAGATTTTGAAATTGTATCTATAGATCCCGAAACATTCAAGCCACGATCTCCGAGAAACTTATTCTCGAAAAATTCTACATCTCTAGATTCTATCACTTGTGTTAGTAGATAGATCCAAAAACCTATATGCAGCACTATCTTCCGCACCGCCTAGATATACACAAGTAATGGTTCTAGGTCCCACCTTAGATCTCTTAGGATCTTGTAGTCTTACATAAACAATACAACTCCAAGTCTTAAGAGTATCATATCTACAAGGACGCTTATGCCATATCTCATAAGGTGTTAGAGACAACTTAGAGTGTGGCAACCTGTTTATAATGTGATTAGCAGTTAAAAATGCTTCTCCCCAGGTAGGAGGAAGGCATGCCCTTTGTAAGTAACATGGAATTTAACATTTCGATCAACGTTCTATTCTTACGCTCGGCAACACCATTTGGTAGGGTGAGTAAGGAACAAGTGGTTTCAAGTATTATGCCCTCCGAAGCACAAAATTCCTTGAACCCCGTCATTGTGTATTCTCCTCCTCTATCACTCCTAAACTTCTTAATTTTCAAGTTGAGTTAATTTTCTACTCTAGACTTGAAAATCTTAAACTTTTCAAAAGCCTCGTCTTTCAATTTCAACAAATACACATGACAATATTTAGAAAAATCGTCTATGAATGTTATTAGATACTTCCGACCACCTTTTGTTACATAATTTCTAAAGTCACAAAGGTCATAATGTATTAGCTCAAGAAGTTGTGTGCTTTTAGAAACCGACTTAAAAGGTTTTCTAGTGATTTTAGCTTGTGCACACACTTCACATTTGTCAAATCGAATAGAAGTGTCCAATGGAATATTGTGAGTCTTAGCTAGATGTTGCATCTTCCCGTAGTTCACATGTCCAAGTCTATTGTGTAACAAATTTGGATCAATCAAAGTAGAACTCACATGGTTTATGCTATCGGTATCTAAACTCAACCTATACATACCATTAACCATGAATGCACAACCGAAATAACATGAGTTAATAGATAAAGTTACTCTACCATTCATAGTTGAAAAGGACATACCAGCTTTATCAAGTAAACTCATAGATATCAAATTCTTTGTAAGTAAAGGTACTACTCTAACATGTTTTGAGTTAGTAATTTACCCGAAGAAATCACCAGATTTGCGGTTCCAAAGACGAGTTACCTTTGCCTCACCACCATTGCAATTTTCCACGGTGTCTTTCACTTACGTAACCTCGGTGAGTAAGTTCTTGTCGTTTGTAGCATGACAAGTAGCGACATTATCCAACCAACACTCGGAAGAGACATTGACTTTTCCATTCTTTATCATTCCAATAAAGGCTTGAGGCTCGGATTCTCTAATTAGCATGTTAGCCTCATTATGTGGTGTGTCATTCTTTGGCTTCTTTGGTAGCTTACACTCTGCTGCCCGGTGACTCCACTTTCCACAATTATGGCACTTGCCCTTCTTCTTACTTTTGGAGATAGTCTTTTTGGCCTCTAAGCGTGAAGAGGATTCACCTTTTGGTGACTTGAACTTTTTCGAGGTTTATAGGAATGTGAAACTAAGTTGGCAATCGACTTTTGTTGTCCTACTTGTTCCAAATTCTTTCTAGAAATGTTTTGATCCTCAATGTGAATATACCTCTTTAATTCATCCAAATCCCATATGTTCTTTCTGTTTGTGCATCTCGGTCTTGAAAGAACTCCATTCAAGCAGTAGCTTACTCAACACAAGACCGACAAAGAGATTATCGGACATATCGATTTATCCTCTTTTAACTTGTTCCTCATGTTTTCAAGTTCAACTAATCGAGAGGTGATGCTCGAATTCATATTGAATTTAAAATCAAAGAACTTCTCTGCTAAGAGAGTTTTAGAGAGCCCCTCTTGTTTTTGGACCGAGCGTTCAAGTGATCCCATATCTCTTTCGCCGTTTTATACTCACTATAAGTCATCGCTAGACGAGGATTTAGAGAAGTCAATAAGTAATCTCTACGAAATCTTCATCTTTGTTCCATTGATATTCATCTACATCCTCGGTGGTAGATGCAAAATCACTCAATACAAGTATAGAATATTTCACGTTCTTTCATGCCAAATTGAACGTGTAATTTCCAACCATGAAATTCAAGTAACATCAAGTGATTTCAGCTTTATAATACCATAGGAATTATATTTCGCCATTTTAATTAGAGCAGAGAAATAGAAAGAGTGCACCTTAAAGTCTTCTGAGCTCCCAAAGTCGAATAAAGTCTCTAACCTTGGTCAAACCATTGTAGAAGTGAAATTTACCAAAATAGACCCCAAAAACGTGTTCGGAGCGCCCAAAAACCTTAAGATAGGCTACCCTTGTTGCTGAAAATTTGCCGGAAAAATTAGGTGCTACAAGACCCGGTCCGCTACGGTGCCGGTGCTCGATCGCTTTTCTCTAGTATTCGATCGCTACGATCTGCGAATTCGATCGCTGTACCGAATTTTCCGAATTTTCCGACGGCCGTAACTCCACCGTCCGACCTCCGATTGACGCGAGTGACCACTCAAAACGTTCGTATTGACGAGTAGAACAAAACCCAAGTGGTTTCACCTTCTGAAATTAGCTTTATTTCCTGATTTTCTGAATCAAAGATTTCGTCCACCGAATCTTCAAACTCGGATCCCAGCCAATTCCGCCGTTGAAAACAAGTAAATTATACCCGTGAGTTCGTCTCGACGAGATCTTCAAGTAGACACCTTGCTCCCTCAAATCCGATACACGAAGATAATACTTCAAGATTGTTGGAGGTTAGGGTTTTAGAGAGTAGGGAATGTCGCTTAAAGTATTACACTAAGAGACGTCAAGTTTGGAACGTTCGTAAGTGTTACCTCCCAGCGTAGAGGCGAACCCTAGAATTATATGCAAGCTATTGGGCTACAGCCCATATGGACCCAAATAACCATGCATTCACCTATTGGGCTTGTATGTGAACATATTATTTATGGATTATATTAACAATATATCCAACAATGACATCAATCATCATGAAACTGTTCTACTCATAAAAGAATAACAAGAAAAGGGTTCGATTTAATTTTTTTTTCCTTTTTGGTATACGTGAAGTCGTTTTACCATTGTTGTATGCGGCACAACATTAGAACTTCAAGCCATTCAGCTTGTCTGGTATTGACAGAAATTCAGCGCTTTGCACCAAATGCAAATCCAGAGGAAACAATTGGCCTGTAGATGCTATGGATTGTGGCACAGTCCCCTCCTCTGTTCTCAATCCAATCGACCTAAAATGCACATAAAACACAACTGGGAACATACCTATAACTATGTCATTCCACGTTTAAATGCATGTTTTTTCTGTTATCCATTTGTTTGTATTACAAGTGGCCATACATAGATGGATATATCAGTTAAACTGAATCTAATAAGTTTTGAGTATTGATTGAACTTAACAGTCCAACCTTAGAGGAACCATTTGGTAAGTCTTGCATCAGACAACCTGATGGCCTCCTTTGGTACTTGATGAATTAACAATGCAACATGCACTCTAGTGAATAATCGACTACTCCCCACATGCCCCAGTCAAGCCATTTGCAGTACCTAGCAAAGTGAACGGATCTTGCGGGAACAAGCGCGGTAGGGATATGAAATTCGGCAGACATCTTGGAAACAGATTAGAGAAAAAAGAATTAGCTAGTGTTGGAAATGACTCTTTAAATCCATATAACTTCCAGTTTTATTCATGGGTGCATTGTCTAACTATCTTTGAAACTATAGTAGAAATTAAAGATGAGAAAACGACACGTAATCATTGATCGAGGTTTAGAATTTATGAAATGATCAGACTTACTGATGCAATACAAATGCGTCTGTACTCATATTTAGGTCGATATGATACGTGAACAGATGTAGGGAAATCAAATTGGCTAATTACATTTAGTCAACTCCTATGATCTGATAGGATAATTTGAAGGTGAAAACACTGACAACTCTCACAACTCAAGTAAGAGAAGATTTGACCATAAAAAAACAAAGGTAAGAGAAGGAGGCGAATAGACTTTTTGATTTCTTCTTATTCACCTTAATGACATGATCACAAGAATTGCTTTTATACAGGCTTGTTATATGGCTCTTACTCTTTCTCCAGCATCTCCCTTTTAGCCACAAGTTCCTCCATTTCCTTTTCCTGAAGCTGTATGAACTTAGCAATTTCCTCCATCCTCCTCTTATCGTCAGCACTTCAAGGATTAACATTTGATTGCTTCACTCGCTCCCTCTTCTCATGTTGCTCCGTCTCAAAGTCCTCTTCGCATTTAATTCATCATGAATAACCTTCATTTGCTCTTTGAAGAACAGCTCCTGATAATCCATTTCCTCCTGGTTCTGCTCACGTTGCATCTTTTGTTCTGTGCCTGACAATAGTTCTCCTCCATGATTTTCAGCAGCTATTCACTCACGATGTCAAATGATTTCTTGAGTGCTTTTGAGTGCATTCAATACTTAACATCCTTGTTCTTAAGCCAGATGAGTTGCTGGTTGTCTTTTGTCTTTGATTAATTTGGTTGACCGCCACCTCTTTGAAGGAATCCATCTCAAATTCGAGCTTAAATTTTGCTTGTGAATGCCAGTTAAAAAAGTCTAAATCCTCTCCATAAAGCCGGCGTCCTATCATGGTCGACAATATGAAGTGATGAACACACAATTTTATAGCCACATTCAGTCATGCTACAGTTAAAATACAAGGAATCTCATACATACCACTTGTAGCATCCCTTCGTAAGTCCCTGCGCCGGGATACAAGACTCCCAGAAGAGTGGGCCTCGACATGATGTTGGAGGACTTATCCGACCATTGATTCTGAGCATGATCCAAAGAAGAAAGAACGTTAGTATTTTGAAAACAAAATATTCTACGGTTGTTGACTAGTTAGTAAGGAAACCAGTCCCACCACATCCATAAGCATTGTAACAATACGAAACCAATCCATATTGATGACAACAGTTTCTCGGGAAGCTTCAGTCTTAGGCCTTCCTATTGTAGGAACTCTCGGCACATGCTCGGGGGTTGAGTTAAAAAATTCAATGGTGATGGATGGATTTGGCCTATTTGGCAGCCTCCCCCATTTGTCATCAGCCACTTCCTCGGGGAACAAATCCTGTAGAGCTGGATTTAGCTTGTGAAGCACATTTTTGCACTCAAAATCACGTAATAGCTCGGTAAGTCCATCATCTTGGATTTTCCATGACGGTTCTTCGATCTGGGCCACCGCCGTTAACTCCTCCATTGCATCTAGAGCTCTTCCAACTATTGATCACCTTGTGGTCTCGGTAGTCATCGAGACTTTCATTAATGGATCAGTAGCCCTTGCAACTCCCCCTCTTACATCTGAGCCGCACAATCGGAGACACGACTTGCCTGGGGTGAATGCTGAGCTCCAAAAGACTCGGCAGATTGCTTAGCATGAGCGTTGGTTTGCAAGAAGTCGATCATCTGTCGTGAACTAGAGAGAGATTTAGTAGGTGATTAGAGAACTTTGGGTTTTAACATGAATAGAACATCGATTGAAAATAGAGTTCCAGGGTTTGGCTAAAATATCATGATGAAACCAATCTGCACACCCATGTCTAAATTACTCTTTCACGAATCTGCTCATTATTTTTCTTACAATTGTGAAAAATAATTGCCAGGGTTTATTTTATGCACTTTGCATGCAGAGATGAGGCAAGTAATCGCCTTGACATTAGCATCAAGTTGTGACCCTAGTTTCATCCGTTCATTGGAATGGGGGTTGATTGCACATAATTGTAAAAGAAGGGGGGGGTGGGTAAGGATACAAAGCATAGCACTTTCGTAACCGAAACACAGCGACAAGTTAAGAATAATTGCAGATCAAAAAACAAAAATAACGACACGATGCTCGTGAGATATACATTTTCAAAACTGAGGACAACAAGCCCCGTTTGTTTTCGCGAAAAATAACTTCAAAGAATTTTTTTTTTAGATTTTTTGGTGTTTGTTTTGCCTTGTCTGGGAAAACATTTTTCACCCATGGAAAAAACTTCTTCAGGAGTGCGTAAAATATTTTTCTCTTTTTGAGATGATGAAAATATTTTTTTCTCATATTTCTTTCCTTCACTCCTTCACATTTCTTTTTATTTTAATTATTATTTTATTTTTTTATTTTTATTTTTTTTTCTCTTTTTTATATTTCTTCTGCTGATCGCCGACAATCGGCCACAGGTGAGGCTCAAGCTCACCAGCCTCGAAGATCCGGCGAGGCGAGGCCTCGCTCATGGCCGGTGACCGACTGGCAAAAAAATTAAAGACGAAAGAAGAAGAAAAATAAGGGAAAAAAACATAAAAGACAAGATTCATAAAAAAATTGATTTTTATTTATAACATAGAAAATTTGTCTACAGTAGCGATGGCCCTGCCACATCGGATGGTCAGATCCACGTCAATAATTTCTAAACAAAAGACGATATAGAAAACAAATTAGATTTTCCTTGCCTAAAAGTGAAAAGTACTTTTCAATTTATTTTCAGGTATCAACCAAACATCGGAAATGTAATTGTTTTTCTAAAAATTGACTTCGTGAAAATCTTTTTCCATAGACCACTCGTTTTTCGCTAAACAAACAGAGCTTAAAAATTTTGTGTCAAAAAGTAAAAAGAAAACCATACTGCTCCAATGGATTGAGCAGAGGATCGGGCCATGCATGATCATATTTGGGATCAGCCATAAGAAAGAGCGGGTGCACCTAAATCTCCCTCTTCGGTGCCTTATCATTGTTCACATCGCCACCACCCATTTCATTCATCTGTTCAGAAAAATAAGATGAGATTTTCTCGCGTTTAGCTCTCATTTCCTTTAGACTCTTTACTTTGCAGAATAAAATTCAACAGAAAGCCCATAAATGATCAACCAAAGCTGGAAACAGATAAGATCAAGATAATGAAATTCAACAGAGACTCGTATATTAAAAAAGATCATATCATTTTCGTTTTGGGTCACCTCAACATATTTCATGTATCAAATTTATCAGAAACCCCAAGAGAATCAGATATTACAAAAGATCATACCTTTTCTTTCTATTCCAACTCGATATATTTCATGTATCAATTCATCAGAAAACCCATCGTTTTTTTTTTGGTCCTTTGGAGAAATGACATTATCAGCACAACCAGATTGTTTGTAGGACAGATTTCAACAAAACTTTAGCAGATGAAAAACGATCAGAAAAAAGAAAGTCCTCTTGAGACACTCATATCTACAAGATCCAGACACATGCAAGCTAAGAAAATAATTCACCTGAAACCACTGATCATGAAGAAAGTAGCTCTCTCTCTCTCTCTCTCTCTCTCTCTGTATGCGATTGTTGTGTCCGAGTCCTGGAGACGATGAAAACACACATATATACAGGGGGCGAGATTAATTGAGAGTACAAGTGAAGAGAGTAGCGTGAATAGTGTGTCAGAGAGTAGCATGAATAGCGTGTCTTGCTCAAAACCTCGCAAAAAAAAAAAAAAAAAAAAGACAGCTCAGGTGATTGGTCCATTTTGTTCTATGAGAGTGCGGACTTCAAGTGAAATTTTCTTCGACAAAATCTAGAAAGTGAGTTGTTGTTACCTGATACGTTTTATTCGACTCAAGACTTACATAGTAGACTTGTCTAAACCTAATCCATTCTTTAAAAAAAAATACCCATATCCTTCTTTTCTCTTTCCTTTTACTTTTTTCATATTTCTTTTTAAGTGAATTGAATTTTTTTGGAGCATATCTTTCGTTTTTGTCTTGGGTTCTTTTAGAAATCGATATGCAATGCTAGTGAGAAAGCTGAAAAATGGGAAACCACATTCTCTTGGGTTTTGTTATAAGGAAAAATATGTTAATGACTGGAAAAGGTAAGAGGGAGTATATGAGATTCACTTATTGATGACCTTCCTTATACTGAAATTCGAGAAGTGGGTATTTAAACCATATTTGTTGAGTAATTAATGTTCTGATGATTCCTTTCTTTCATAAGTTAATATAAATTAAAATTCGAGGCCAAAGCTTCTTTTCCTGCCAAAAGATAATGTTGAAAAGAATATGAAGGGTAAAAGTATAAAAAAAGTCATAAATCTATCACATTAATACCAATTCAGTTCTAAATTTTTTAATTTGACCAATTTGATCCTAAGCCTTATGTATTGGTACAAATTCAGTTATCGTGCCAATTTTGATGGGAAATTACTAATATGGATCCCGACCTTCCTACGTGGCACAATTGGTGTTGGCATAGACAAATTTTATAATTTTTCAATATTTTTCTGAATATTCTATTAATCATCAATTTTCATTTTGATTTTTTTTATTGTGGCCAGCGAGAGTCGTGACCTTTCCCGAGGTCATTGCCACAACCCTCGCCCACTTGACCCCTCGCCACATCTAGTGAGGCCAACCCTCAACCAAGTGAGGGCTCAATCCTTGCGGTCCGGACAAGGGCCACCCTTGTCGAATTTGGCAAGGGCTTGACCCTCGCCGGTCACAAAGAAAAACAAGAAGATAACAATGGTAAATTCCAAAAGGAGTATTATGAGATTATATAACTTGTCTACATTAGTGCCGGTCGAGTCATGTAGGATGGTCGGTTACGGCCGACGTCCATATCACCTATTTTTAGTCAAAATTAATAAGTATTTCAAAGTTCCCTCCTTTTCCGACCAAAAAAAAAAAGTTCCCACCTTTCTCCCTCTCCTCCCTCTTGTTAATGGAGACATGACATAAATCTCTCTCTATCTTTCATCCAGTTCTGTAATGAGGGCAGATTTACAGCTGTAAGCTTCGACATTAATGGCCCAATTTATGGAAGGACAAACTAGAGAAATTTCGGTCTGTTTTGCTGAGAAGCAACTCGATTCGTATGACATTATAAAATTAAGGGAAAAAGTCACCAAAAACCCCCAAACTATATTCATTGTGACACATTTACCTTAAACTTTTCTTTATGTAAAAAAAACCTCAAACTTTTATCCATGTGACACATTTACCCCAAACTTATACTAGTGTGATACATTTACCCCAAACTTTTTTTATGATACTAAAAATCCTAAACTTGTATCCGTATGACACATTTATCTCAAATTTTAGGGCAAATATGTCACAAGCCTACAAGTTTGGGGTTTTTTGTGTCACAAAAAATATTTTGAGCTAAATGTGTCACATTGATATAAGTTTGAAATTTTTTGTGTCATAAAAAAATGTTTGGGGTAAATATGTCAATCAGGTATAAATTTGGGATTTTTTATGTCACAAGAAAAAATTTAGGGTAAATGTGTCATAGTGAATATAATTTAGGGTTTTGTTTATGGTGTTTTCCCTAAAATTAATCCCTGCTTTATAAGAATGTTCATTTGCCAAATCAAGTAGAAATCATATTATAATTCCTCTCAAACAAAATCGGGGGACAAAGATTTCGATGCTTCCATATTACCATGTTGATATAAGATAATTTTAGCCATTTCCCATCCTTCCAAGAGTCCATTGCTTCTGTGCTGTCACTGTTGACAGGTCAAGGGTCAACTTTGACTAACACTTTCTCTTTCGTGAAGGCAGTTAAAAAGAGAGAGAAAACGAAATTCAAAAGAAAAATGAAAGCGAGGCAAAGGGATTGAATGCGAATTTAGAGGCGCGAAAGTCATTGAGGATATGATTCGATTTGAACCGCATGAGTGATTGCATAGTTCCACGCTATACACCGAATGACGTCGCAAACATCATGTATTGTACACCAATCATAAACTTACACGTGTTGCTGATGTGGTATTATGCAACAATTGAATACTTTCTCAAAATGCATAGAGAGAGAGAGAGAGGAAGAAAGAGGGGGAGGGCGAGGAGTGGCCTAATGGAGCCCTCGCCAAAGCCTTGCGAGGGCATCCCTGCACTTGCCCTCGCCGACGATCGGCAACTTCCATTGGCCATCACGGGCCTGGCTATTGACGAAGTGAAATAAGGAAAAATAAAAAATAGAAAGGAAAAAAAAAGGACATAAAAGAGAAGAAAAAGAAAAACAATTCAAAAAAACAATTAAAAATTTTAAAATATATTCACATCAGTGCTAGCTATGCCACGTAGGACGATCAGTGTCGACGTTAGCAATTTTTAGCCTAAATTTTATTAATTTTTGAAAAAAAATTAGGACCGAATTGATACCAATGCAATATGTTTAGGATAATTTTCGATGCTTTTTCTTCAAGAAATGTGGACTTGTCGAGAAGTGGGGTGAAGTTAGACAAGATGGAGCTCTCAAACGGAAGAATTACTAAAAAATTCCTAAACCTATTGTAATCGTGCCAATTTAGTCTTAAACATTTTTCTTTGATTGAGTCCTAAACCTTTTGAAGTTGTGTCAATTCAGTCCATTTAGCCAACTAGCACTTACATGATAATTTTTAATAATTTTTTTGAAATTTTGAATTTTGAATTTTGAATTTTGAATTTTGTTTTATTTTTTAAATAATATTTTGCTGTCTCTTTTTATTTTTTTATTTTGTTAGGGTTTGGGACTATTGACATTTAAATTTTGATCTTTCTTAAAACATTCATTTTTATAAAAATGAGAATTAGTATTAGTTCTCACCAAAAATTAATATCTCATGCATAGCATATTTATATTTTCCGTCGGTCATACGTTATCTTGCATTCGGACTTGGAGGTGAAACAAGCAAAGCTAAATTTGACAGGCGACTAGACCAGAACTCATCTTAAATTTTCGGCAATGGGGAATGAGGTGTGCCAAAATTTTATTAGGCCAATTAGACTTATTTTTTAGTTTAAATTAGCCCATTGAAGCTTAATTAAATCAAGAAAGGCTTTTTAATTAAATGTCTATTATTAGGAAAAGCATTAATTTGAGCCCGAAATTGTGCGGAAAGCCTACAAATTCTTTTGGAAAATTAGGCCAAGGCATGATATGAAGTGTGCTGAATTTCATTTATGGGTTTGGACCCTATTTTCAAATTTAAATCAACTCATTTTTTGCTCACTTAAGCATTTAAGGCTTTTAATTAATTATCTATTTAATTAATTGAGGCCCGATTTGGGCCCGAAAGAACACGACACGGCCCACACACATTAAAATTTCGGCTGGCCCTATGTGCATTCTTAATGGCCGAAATTTTGAGGAATTTTATAAAATTCGGACTCTTGAAGATCAAAATTTTTAATTGCCATTAATGAATCCCACTTCAACTTGGATTAGAAAACCCTTATTTTATAAATAGGGAGCTAAGCTTAGGGTTAGAGGGAGGCCAATTCAATTGGACATATACGCCAATTTTTTAGGTAAAAGGAAGGGAGATGGGTCCTCTTTCTTCACGTTTTTTTTTTTTTTCCGGCCGGTTCGGGGGTCAAGGAGGGAAGAGTGCAGAAGAGAAGAATTCTTGGTTTTACATATGCAGTAAACGTCAAAGAATTCATCAAAGAAAAGGCCAAAAGAGGACCCCACGCATCTTCTCCCCCACCTCTCCACCAGCGAAGCCAAGAACTTTGGAGGACTTCCGTCGACGATCGGCGTGTCTGACGAGTTTCCATCACGTTCATAGCTGTTCTAGTGCACTTTCAGATCCAACACCGGTACTTCGCTGCACCATTGTAACCGGGCTCCCTGTCTCACTCGTTTTGTTCCGTTTTTGAAGGTTTCCTAGTGAAGTATCATCGTTGACTATCCGCAGCCTCCCCTCCAGTGACTTTCCAGCCTTGTCCGATCATCGACGCGACATAGTCCAGTGGCCGACGCCCTACCAAGGAATCCTTCTTGCCTTCTAGCGAGCATCCATCAGCCTCTATTTTTGTCCAAAAGTTCTTTTTGCCTTGCAGGTTACTTAATCAAATCAGCCATCTCACGTGAACTCCAATACCATCTCACGAGTTCCATGCATGTTGAGAGATGTTGAAGTCCAACCTGCAATGGCAGATTAGAAAGCCCCATTGTGAGCACTTTTTCGGCTAACTCCCATCGTCACTACCCACGATCATGGCGCTTTTCCGTGAGGCCACCGATCCGCGAATTAGCTCATGGTTGTGGACAAGCGAGTCCCACTCAGATCAGGACTAGAATACATATTAGCTCATGGTTGTGGACGCTGAGAAAATCGCACCAGGCTCCGACATCATTCCCAAAATTGCAAACCATTCATTTTCTATTAATCTCCGTGGTTTTGTGCTAACTTTCCAACCATATTTTTCGCCTTGGACCAAAAACTCAGTGTCGTCTTAGACAAACCAAACCTCCCAAAAATCACCAACATTGGACACTCACGGGCAAAATGGTCGACTCAATAGCCAAGTTCGTGCAATTACTATCGCGACCTGCCTTAAACCTCTTCCGAGGGTCCGGCGAGTTTAGAGGTATTGCCATAGGTCAACGGCGTGGACTCTCCCAAATCCTACCTTGTGTGACGTTGGAATTCTTTTTTACCGATTAGCAAACTAAAATGCTTCTAAGAATCGTCACTAGCCTATTGGGGTCGGCTAAAAACCAATCGAGACCCGGAGTGTTGTCTCGATTCCTACGCAACCAGAGCTTCTAGGTTCGAGGACTTATTTACGCTAACTATATAATTAGCATCTTTTCGGTACCTAACTAGTTAATATTTCCTAAGGTGACCATACATTTTGCACATCATTTTAAGCTTGCCAAGTACCTAACTAGTGATAGATGATCATGCATAATGCTTTTTTGTCATTTCATGCAATTACCTATTTATCCTTAACCTAACATCTAGGAAAAGTGATTAACGGGCAATTTTTCAAAAGATAGTGTTATGATAAACACTCGGTTAGGTAAATATGCCAAATAAAGACTGGAATGGACACATACAAATCAAATCTAAAATGGCGATATTTAAAGAAAACAACTCCGATACACGGATTGAACACACAAAAATGGACCGGATTGGATGTCGGTCTTTATTCTCGCCAAGCCCCTAATGGGTTGCCGGCTTCATGGGCATCACTATCGATCGCCACATTGGAATGTCAATCGATGCATCAAGCATTTGGAACATGCACTCACTCAAAGAAGATAGTTAGCGAAGTTTAGCCAATTAAAGGATAAAACGAGCATCTTGAACTAAACTCTAATTACCGTGCTAATCTTTCTACTGAGACATCCATCGCTAATTCACCAAAAATTCACATGCAAAATATGATTAAGTTATGTGAATGAAGATAGCCAATAATCAAGTAGGCAAAAGCCTAATCTAGACAAAATAGGTAAACAAAGGCATTTTCTACGGATATCCTTTTTTTGGTATTTTCTGAAACTTTTTGATTTTTTAATAATTTTTATTATTTTAATAATAAAAAGGGGATCTGGGTTGGGTCTTTGAACCTGGCCAGAACTGAGCTGGACCTAGGCCTCCACGGCCTAGGTCGTTGGCTAGATTGGGCTCAACATACGAACCCAATCTATGGATTGTCCAAAAGGAGAGGGCTTGACTTAGGCCCAAGTCTTCTTTCTTTAAAAGAAGCCGACCCGTCTAAGAAATAACAAAGCCCAGCTCTCCTCCATCGCCCTAGCAAAACCAAATGACAGGCCCCGCTACACAAATAAACCAAGCCCACGAAAGAAAAGGAGACAGTTCGGCGCAAGACATAAACAAACTAGGCTCTGCCCTATTCACCATCTTCTTTGCGCGGCACCACTTCTGCAACACTTATGACGCCAGTGCTCTCCCAACACCACCAGTCTTCGCTCACCTCGCCGCCGCACCATTGCCAGGCCACACTCACTCGAATCTGCTTGTCCACTACTGGATGATCGATACTGGGATTTGCCAGCCACGTTGCCGTCTCGTCGGACTGCCACTGGTTCGGGTTGCCTCACCGTCACCTTGTCGGAATGCCACTGTTTGGAACCCCCACCTCCTTTTTCTTACGCTGGCATCGTCGTTGGTCCAAGTTCGCGTGTCACACCGCTCACGCACGCATCGCCCATGACGCTTTCTCCTATGAACACCTTCCCTGTTCAAGCTTGCCGGAGCTCATCTCCGGTAGTCCACGCTCACCGGCAAATGCCTGACCACCAGACCGACGCTACCTCCCAACATCACCACCGGTTGTCCATGTACTGACAGCCCACTCCGAAAACGAGTGAGAATTGATGGCCACAGTGAACTGCCATCTACCACCACCGTCGGGTCTTGCTCGCCTTCCTGATCAGATCCAACGTGTTCTGACAACTCCAAGCTGCTGGAATCTTCTCATCTTGCCGCTGCCACGCCTGGACAGGCCGAGAAACCACAGCACCGGGGCCAATCATGATCATCATCTAGCTATGATCCACCACCAGAGATGATGGAGATGACTGTCTGGTCTAGTCCGAGACGATGGAGTGCGTGAAGGAGAGTTCACAGCAGGTGTGGCCGACGCTCAGAAGGACGGTTGTAGGAGGAACGCCGTTGGAGAAGAGCCAGCTCTTGGTTTTGCCTCACGAACAGATGTCCCCTCCTCAGTCGCTTCGTCAGAAACTCTTTCTCTCGATGGTTCCCTCCTTTGCTTTTGAAGCCTCACCGGAAGCTCCCTCCCTCGTGTCCTCCCCCCTCCTCTCCGTTTGCTGTCTTTTCTTTTGTATCTAACCCTCAACTTCTTTCCTAAGCATCCTTGTGGGGACACGAAGAGAGCAAGAAAAATGGAAAACGTGGGTGGCTTAGTGACCGTGAGAGTTGAAGAGAAGAGAGAGAAAGAGAGGTGTAATATGTGAGTTTTTTTTTATTAGGTCAAAATAAATGGTGGGACCCATTATTATGAAAAAAAAAAAAGAGCAGGTGGTTTCTTAAAAAAGAGGCATTGGGAGTCTTCCATCACATAAAGAGAGGAAAAGAAAATAAAAAGGAGAGAAAGAAGAGAAGAAAGAAGGAGAAAGGAGAAAGGGAAAAAGAGGAAAAAAAATAATCACGTGCGCACACCACCCACCACGAATGCCTCACCGAAGTCATTTCACTACGTGTCGCAGCGCTAGGTAAGTGCTTGCACCTCGCTTCTCTCCTATTAAAGTGAATTTTCGGATTTAGGGCAAAATTCGGATTTTGGGGGAAACCGAGTTGCTGTGTCTCGATTTCTTGGGCGTTTGGTTGTGTTTTTGCTTGAAAATGAAACTTTAGGATGTTACGAAGTCGTAGTATTCAATGGATCATGATTTCGTGTTATGGTTTGCCGGAACGAGCAATTCAAATCTGCTGCGCTTGGACTAACTACGCGAACAATGGTCTTCGAGGGCTATTTTCTTTAGTTTATGGTTGTTTGCTGAGGTTCGTCATGTTAAGACTTTTGTAGTAAGTCCAATAAGCTTCGTTTCGACTATAATATTGTGTTAATAGGACTTTGTTTGATTGAGTTGAGGAAGTTCTCGCAATTAGGACTGGAAAATTCGAGTTTTGGAGGTTTTGATGTCGTGGGGCTTGATTTTGGTATCGGTTAGCCATAATTATTGTATGAAATAAACTCAAGGATGTTATGGAGCTAATGCTTTTGACGGTTTGTTAATTGGATTTACGGTTTGCCCGGACGAAAGTTTTGAAGTTCGACATGCAGCTGCCCAGTGCGACCAGCAATTTTTTGCCGTGATCCAATTATTGGTTTAAAATTTTTGGATTGTTTTTTTTTTTTAGCTTTTAATGTTGTTTTTCAATTAATTTTAGGATTTCAAGCTTTGCGGTTTGAGTGACTACTATAGGTTGGATTGCAACTTTTTAAGGTGAGATGTACTTTATCTTCTAAGAATTTATAAAACTCATGCTTTAAAGATGAACACATGTACTGTGGGTTAATTTTCTTAACAATGTAAATAAAGGTGACGTTTAGAGTATTATTTTTGCATAAACAGGAGCGAGCTATTACTACCCTTTGATTATTTGATATGGCTTGTTAACGTTTGTCGTAATCTTGAAATGTTGTTTGAGAAATATGTTTCTAAGGAAGGCTATGTATTTGGTTTATAGCCTTCGATTTGTGAAACTGGATCGTTGTGGTTTATTTGGATTTGGTATTGAGATTAATACTCATGTCCCTATGAATAAAACCCATTGAAGTGGGGGTAGTATGCATACTTGTTTGGACGTCATTGAGCTGAACCACCATTTGAAATGGGTGGTAAACCTAACCAAGAGAGGTAAACTTGGTCGCCTTGTCATGGCGGTAAACGTAACCATAGTTGACGATGAGTATGAGATTATTCGATGGATGGACCATCGAAAGTTGGTTTAATGAGATTAAACAATGGATTGAACCATTGGTAGTTGTTATTACTATGAATTACTTTTTGATTTACTTTGATGATTGCATAGTGATTTCTCAATCCGTTTAGAAGATATTGTACTTCTCATTCGAGCTATGATTGCTCACCTTCTCTACCCCATTTTGTCTTTTAGGTTCATCGATGAGCCGCAAGTAGGATCGAGCGTACGTTAGCTACAAGACTTGTGAGATTGTGGGGGTATATTTCTGGATAAGTTTGATATAGTTGGTGATTTTTTGAGCTAGATGTGGAAAGATATGTATGTATATCTTTTTGATATAGTATATGAGCTCCGATTTTGTGGACATGTAACATTTTTATCAAATATATATGGATGTATATATTTCGATATTAGGTTTTGTTTGAGATCTGCGTCCTTTGATTCAAAAGGACGGCCGTGTCATGCCCCTTTTTTCTCGGAGAATCGGATTGTGACATTTGTTGGTATCGAGAATATAGGTTATGATTTTTAGGTATAGATATGGGATGTTATGAAATTGTGTGATGGATTTTAATGCGTTATCTTTTTAGATACTAAAGTTATGTTCTATTGGTGGTTCCGGGTAGTTATGAGCTCCGACTCGGATCCACCACTTTTCTCTCTTCTCAAAGATGGAGGTAAGAGAGCCGTTGACTTCGATCCTAGAGATGTGCCTCGAGGTTTGTTGTCACCTAAATTTTGATTTTTTTAAATTACTTATATTTCATAAAAATGAGAATTAACTTTAGTTCTCACCACAAATAATTTTCATGCATAATATCTTTTATTTTTGTCACGTATGCATTGCATTAGCATCGGTTTGTCTTGGTGATGTGAGATTGACTTAGTTTGACGGGCGATTTGGATCTAGATTGATGGGCAAATTCTTGAGTATTTGTGCTGAAAATTTGAACCAATTCTAGATCTTATAATTTAGAAAAAGGCTTTAGTTTTAATATTTGATTAGTTATAAAAAAAAAGCCTAATTTAAGTCTAGAAAATGTACAATAAGCTCATGTAATACATGAATTTTGGTTAACCTAAAGTACAATATTCTTAGCCGAAATTTTCAGGGAAAAATAATTAATCTGGTGCAATTTAGCCCATTGGGACTTAATTCAAGTCATATTTTGAGCCCAGGTTTATTTTGCAAAAATTGAGAAACTTTAGGCCCTAAGCTTGTAACAATTTTCTCTAAAAATACTAGCTTAAGCTTAGGGTTTTGAGAGAGGCCACATTCATTATACACGTACGGCTGAAAGGAGAGACCCGGCACAGGTCTTCGGACAGCCGGCACATTGGGAGGGACGACCGCAAAAGAAAGAGAAGAAAAATTCTCTCGGTTGTCTCTATGGGAGGGGTTCTGCAGAATATGCTAAAGGAGAAAATTCATAAAGGGTGCATGCGGGGGGGAGGTTGAACAAGAAGACAAAAAGGAGCTTTCTCTGTAGGCTTTTCTTCAGTCAACTCCATAAACAAAAGGCCGTGCTCTCCAATAAAGGAAGCTGCACCAAAGGATTTTGCAAGAAGGAGAATCCCAAGACGCCAAAGATCAGGGAGTTATTTTCTTCTTTCACTATTTGCTCGTATAGCTATATCCTGGTGGTATCTCATGTTGCAAATTTGAGCGTCTTCATCAGAAAATCTACGAAGAGGCCAGACCATATAACAAACGGCAATTGAGGGACTGATTTTTTGACTAACGCAGCCGCACGTAGACCTTTTCTCCTGCAGGTCCTGACAATTTTTGGCCAGCGAGTTCCCTTTCCTGTGAAATAACATTCCCTCATGAAGTCCCTTTGATGAACACAAGCTATTATCTGATTTCTTTCCCATGACGAGCACTTCCCAACAAATTCCCCAAGTCAGCCTAGAAGGATCGTCTGTAAGCGAAGCCTTGTTATTCTTTGAATTCACAGTTTGCTTTTTGCAGGTTATCCAACGAAGCTAATCAAGTGCCGTCACCCATCAAGCACTCCAAGCCGCCTGGGAGGAGAAACAAATTGTCGCCGCGATTGTCTTTCATCGCGATCACCACGAGTGGCAAGCCGAGCTGAGCCGATCCCGATCTGATCCATCGACGTGCTCAAACGGAAAACTGAACATCCTTGCAATATTCCAATTAGAAAAAAATCTTATCCTAGTGATAATTTGTTTATTAATTCGAATTGTCTAGATATTTTCCTACCTTTTGCATATCTAACATATTTATTCTTGCAAATATTATTACATATTTTTGAAAGGATGTAAATCCTTATTGATAGGGTAATATTGCGTTAGAGATAACGCAATATTATCCTATAGTTAAATTTGGCATATTATCTCGTAGCTATCCTATTTGAATTGCATCATATCATATCTTATCTTGATTGTTTGAATCTTGCATATTTACCTTTGTGATTGATGTTTGCACATTAATAAACAATCTTGCCCATAACAAATGCTCCCCAAATGTGTCTTGTCCCTCGAAAAACGTACATTAAAGGCAACCTATGACTTCAATCTCGAAGTACGATCGTGCCCGTACGTGTGAATTAGATATCAAATCCTCGATTTCGAGGAGAAGATTGCTAATTCCTAAATAGAATTTCAAGGTTTGCCCTATGTATATAGGGACGACGGTAATTCTTTAATATATTCACTTGCTAACCCTAATCTTGGGGGATGTTGTGAATAAAAATCGGAATTTCGGATTTAAAAGGTGTTTTATGGGCAATATTGTTTACTTTTGTTCAAATTTCATCATTTTTATGGCTTAAATAAATTCCCGAAAAAATTCAAAAAAAGATATCACAATTTCTTAAGTTAAATAATGTTTTCTCATACTTTTGCATGAAAAATAACACCTAGTAAAGCTTAGGACTTTGAGAAATCAATTTCTTGATTTAAATTAGTTGTTATTTGACTTTAGGATAGCCTTCCGTCTCAATTTTTCATAAATCCGAAAAATGCATAAAAATACAAAAAAAAAAGTCATTTGCATTGCATAGCATATAGTTTAATTTGCATTATCATATTTTTCATGTCATACATATTTGCCTCGTCAATATGTCATGTCATGCGTTTTTGCCATGTCATTACATCTCATATGTCATATAGTTAGATTGCATTAGCATTGCATGTAATAAAAGAAAATCCCAAAAATATTTAATTGAAATCATCAAACTAAGGATTTTTCATGAAAATCGGGTACCGAAAGGGCATTAATTGAAAAGTTAATGTAACCAAGTCTCCGAATCCGTTTAATTTCTGGTTCGCATAAATAGAGTATTTTCTCCTAAATACTTTGTTTAGGTTTCGATCTACCTACCATAAAAGATTAGTGGCGGCTCCAATTTAACACATTTTTTATTAAATGAACCTAAGTTGAGATTCGGTAGGACTTGGGAGAGTCCGAATTAGGTTAGTTAATTTAATTAACCTAATAGTCCGTTAACCTGGAATTATTTAATTTTTAGGTCGTGACAAAGTTCTAGAGGCGGGTCTTCGACAAGACATCAAAATGATACGGGAGCAGACTCACAAGAAACAAAAGAGCGAGCAAAGCAACCAAGGACCCAAAACAATGTATCTCGGAGTTATTGAACTTGGCGGTGATCGAGGTTACAACTTTTTCCCAATTCGGGAAGGCGAAACCACCAACTTATGATGGAAAAACGGATCCTCTTATGGCTGAATGTTAGATTAGGAAAATAGAGTGAATATTTAGAGTTGAAGGGGTCCCCGAAGAGAAGAAAGTTGATTTCGCTACCCAATATCTAGAGGGCGAAGCTGAATATTGGTGGGAATGCACTAGACCAGCTCTTGGAGGCGGGGATGCAACTATTTCTTGGAAGGACTTTGTTGAGATATTTGACGCTCAATTCTTTTCGAAGTCATTCCAGGCAAAGATGAGGAGGGATTTCGTACATATATCTCAAGGTGATTCTAAGTATTGGAGTATGCAAGTCGTTTCAACCAATTGAGTAGATTTACGGAATAATTTGTTGCTAGTGAGGAGGATAAGGCTGAACATTTTCGAGAGAGGGCTCCGACTCGAGATTCGTTTCACATTTATGCCTCTTGCACTCACAACTTATAGAGATGTCTTTGAAGCGAGCGATGAGGGTTGAACAAGGCGCTTTAGAATGCGAGAATATAAGGTGGCTCTCAATCTAAGAAACCCAAATTTACTTATTCTCAAGAAAGTTACGCAAGTGGAAGCATAAAGAGAAGAGGCATCCACCAATTAAGAAAGGGTAAAAACCTCATCGATCAAGGCCCTTCCACTATTTGCGAAAAACACCATAGCGGTAAGTGTTATTGGAAAGACTGGAGTTTGCTTTTTATGTGGAAAGGTAGGACATATACGACAAAATTGTCCTATGCAGAGGAATGCTCCGGCAGATAACGAGATCTTGTTTTGTATGTGGGCGACACGGACACTTAGCACGCACTTGCCCTATGCGGAAGAATGCACCTCCGGTTGACGAGCCACAGGAGAATCAACAAAGACAAAGGATAGCTTGGGAAGGTCTTTGCGATGATAGAGGAGGATGCAGCGGCGTCTAATGCATTTGTGGCAAGTGATATTTCTATTACCTTACGATATGCTTATGCCTTATTTGATCATGGTGCTACGCATTCTTTTGTTTCCATGGAATTAACTAAGAAACTTGATGTGCTACTTGAATCACTTGATTATGATTTGTGTGTGGATACTCCCCTTTGGTGATTTCTTGATTAGCGATCGTGTGTATAAGAAATGTATGCTCCGGATTGATAATGTCGAGATGCTTGTGGATCTTGTGGAATTAAATAAACCAGATTTCGATGTCATTCTAGGAATGGACTGGTTATTAACGAATCATGCTACTATTGATTGTTATGCGAAAAAAGTTATTTTTCGACCTCCAAATTAGGCTGAATTCTCTTTCTCGGGGAGTTGTAAGGTTAACTTCCCAAGACCGATTTCAATTTTGCAAGCGAGAAAGCTTTTAAAGAAAGGTTGTCGTGGTTATTTGGCTTATGTGAAAGACATTAACAAGGAGGTGGTAAAGCTGGAAAATGTTCCCGTTGTTCGAGATTTTTCAAATGTATTTCCTGAAGACTTGCCTGGTTTGCCTCTTGATAGAGAGATCGAATTTTTCATCGATCTAATGTCCGGCACCACACCCATTTCTAAGGCACCGTATCGGATGGCACCAACTGAATTAAAAGAGTTGAAAACACAGCTCCAAGAACACCTAGATAAGGGATTCATCCGGCCTAGTGTTTCACCTTGGGGTGCTCCTATTTTGTCCATGAAAAAGAAAGACGGTAGTATAAGGCTATGTATAAACTACCGAGAGCTTAATAAGGTAACGAATAAAAATAAATATCCTTTGCCTCGAATTGACGACTTATTTGATCAACTTCGGGGAGCTCAAGTATTTTCTAAGATCGACCTCCGCTCCGGGTATCATCGGTTGAAGATTAAAGTAGATGACGTGCCTAAAACTGCTTTCAAGACGAGATATGGCCATTATGAATTTCTTGTTGTGCCTTTTGGATTAACGAATGCCAATGCTGGTTTTATGGACTTGATGAATAGGATGTTCGGGTAATATCTTGATTGGTTTATTGTAGTATTCATTGATGATATTCTGGTGAATTCGAGGAGTCGGGGGAACAAGAGCAACATTTGAGGGTTGTTTTGCAGATTTTGCGCGAAAAGAAGTTGTATGTGAAATTCGGTAAGTGTGCGTTCCGGCTTGATCACATTGAATTTTTGGGCCATGCAATCTCAAAAGATGGTATTTCGGTTGACCCGAAGAAAGTCGAGGCGGTTGTTCGGTGGAGACACCCCACTAATGTCACTTGAAGTCGAAGTTTTTTCGATTTAACAGGTTACTATAGGTGATTTGTGGAGGGATTGTCCAAAATTGTTAGTCCATTTACTCGCTTAACTCGGAAGGGAGTTAAATTCCTATGGACGGATCAATGTGAGCGCAATTTTCAAGAATTAAAGAAACGATTGATGTCGGCTCCTGTATTAACCTTGCCTTTAGGTATCGGTGGTTATATTATCTATTGTGATGCATCTAAAGAAGGTTTAGACTTTGTTCTTATGCGGGATGGGAAAGTTATAGCCTATGCCCTTTAGACAGTTGAAGCCACATGAGAAGAATTATCCGACTCACGATCTAGAGTTGGCGGCGATTTTGTTTGCCTTGAAAATATGGCGTCACTATCTATATGGCGAGAGATGTGAAGTCTTTACCGATCATAAGAGTTTGAAATATATATTTTCTTAGGGAGAACTCAATATGAGGCAGCGAGAGATGGCTAGAATTTCGGAAAGATTATGATTTGTCCATCAATTATCACCCGGGTAAGGCGAATGTAGTAGCCGATGCCTTGAGTAGTAAATCTTTTGGAAATATGGCGGTATTACTTACTTCTCGAAGCCTATTCTCGAGTACATGCAAAAGCTGGACCTAGAGGTATTGATACATCATCTTGGTGCCCGATTAGCTAATCTTAGAGTACAGCCCACGTTGATAGACAGAATTAAAGCAAAACAAAATGATGATCCCTAGCTAAGAAAGATTAGAGAAGGCGTCGAGCCGAAAGGCAAACGGACTTCGGTATTTATGCCGATAAGTCACCGAGATTTCGCGGTCGACTCTGTTCCCGACGATTGAATTGAAAAAGGAGATATTGCAAGAAACCCATAGTACTAGATTTTCTATTCATCCAGGGAGCACTAAGATGTATAGAGACTTGAGAGAAAACTTCTGGTGGATTAACATGAAAAAGATATCGTCAAATTTGTCGACTAGTGTCTTGTTTGCCAGCAAGTAAAGATTGAACATCAAAAGCCAGGAGGACAGCTACACCCACTTGAGATACCCAAATGGAAGTGGGAACATATTACCATGGATTTCATCGTCGGTTTACCGAGGACACCAAGCGGTAAGAATGCTATATGGGTGATTGTCGATCGGTTGACTAAGTCTGCTCACTTCTTGTCATATAGATTCGGCCTCTCACTTGAAGACATGGCGAAACGGTACGTTAGTGAGATAGTGAAGCTTCATGGGGTCCTAATGAGCATTGTTTCGACGGGGATCCATGATTCGTGTCCAACTTTTGGAAAAGTTTCAACGAACGTTGGGTACTAAACTCAACTTCGATCTGACATTTCATCCATGAGACAAACGGCCGGTCGAGAGAGAACTATTTAGATTTTAGAGGATATGCTTGTGAGCATGCGCTATTGATTTTGGCGGCTCTTGGGACGAGCACCTCCATTTGGCGGAATTCTCTTATAATAACAGCTATCATTCCAACATCAAGATGGCCCCTTTTGAAGTTTTATACGGTCGAAAGTACGAGACACCGGTTTGTTGGGATGATGTGGGTGAGAAAAAGACTAACTAGTCCCGAGTTTATACAAGAATCGAAGCGAAAGTCAGACTTGTTCGAGAGCATTTGAGGACAAAGCACAAAGCCGCTGGAAAAGTTATGCCGATATCAAACGGCGTAAATTAGAATTTGATGTGGGTGATCATGTATTTCTAAAAGTCTCTCCTATCTTGTGTGTTATGAGATTTGGTATACGTGGCTAGTTGAGTCCTAGATATGTGGGACCATTCTTGATATTGGAGAGGATTGGTGGGGTTACTTATAGATTGGCATTGCCTCCGGTGTTATCCGGAGTGCATGACGTGTTTCATGTATCTCTATTGCGCAAATATGTACCAAGTCCCGATCATGTATTGGATTATACTCTTTTGAGGTTAAGGGAAGACTTAACATATGAAGAGCAGCCTTTACGCATCGTGGACGGGAAGGATCAAGTGTTACGGCGTCGTACGATTACTTACGTGAAGATTCAATGGCAAAACCACATGGAGAGGGAGGCCACTTGGGAGCTCGAAGAAGAGTCAGGCGCAAATATCCTCGCTTGTTTGATGACTAAGGTACATCTAAATTTCGAGGACGAAATTTATTTTAAGGAGGGTAGGATGTAATATGTGAGTTATTTTTTACTAGGTCAAAATAAGTGGTGGGACCCATTGTTATGAAAAAAAAACAAAGAAGAGAGTAGGTGGTTTCTCCAAAAAGGGGCGTCGGGAGTCTTCCATCACATAAAAGAGAGGAAAAGAAAATAGAAAGGAGAGAAAAAAGAGAAGAAAGAAGGAGAAAGGAGAAAGGGAAAAGGGAGGGAAAAAAAATAGTCACGTGCTCGCGCCACCCTCCCGGGAATGCCTCGCTGAGGTTATTTCACTACGTGTCGCAGCGCACAAGTGATTTTTTCAAATTTAGGGCAAAATTCGGATTTTGGGGGAAACTGAATTGTTGTGTCTTATTTCTTGTGCGTTTGGCTGCATTTTTACTTGAGAATGAAACTTTAGGATGTTATGAAGCCGTAGAATTCGACGGATCATGATTTCAGTATTATGGTTTGCCCGGAGTGAGCAATTCAAATCTGTTGCGCGAGACTAACCACGCGAACACTAGTCTTCGAGGGTTAGTTTCTTTAGTTTCGATTGTCTCCCGAGGTTCATCATGTTGGGACTTTTTGTAGTATGTCGAATAAGCTTCGTTTCGACTATAATATTGTGTTAATCGGACTTCGTTTGATCGAGTTGAGGAAGTTCTCGCAATTAGGGTTGGAAAATCCGAGTTTTGGAGGTTTTGATGTCGTGGGGCCTCGATTTTGGTATCGGTTGTTGACACCTAATTTTGACGATCCCGTATTATATATATATATGTATATATTTGTTAAATGAGAATACCTATAATTTATTAAATATGCATCTTTTCTTGGGTTATTGAAAATAAAAAAATTAATTAATGAATTAATTTGTTATTTAAAAAAAATCAGAATAGCCCGCCCACTTGCCCCATTTAGGCCTTTTTCTCTCATGAGTTGGCCTCCAATTTTTTTTTGAAATTGTGCCTAATTGTGCCTTTATTTTTTATTTTTTTAGCCCCCAACTCCCTCTCTTTACCCTTTTACAGCCCACACTCATTCCATCACGTTTTTCTCTCATACAACTCACGTTAGTCGCATTTCCACCGTACTCTTCACGTAGTTAGTCACCCACCCACGTCCACATCATCCGGTTTTCACTCTTGTCCACACAAGCAAGCTTGGGGAAGGAGGCAAAAGTAAGAATACAAGCGGTGCGGGCGGCAGGCTAGAGATTGGTGGGGTTGCCAAAAAATGGAGAGTGAACAGAGAGAGGTTGGAGAGAGCTCCCGTGGAATTTGGGGAAGTTCATTCCTCTCTATTTCGTCAAACAAGTAAGTTCATTTCTTGGTTCTTCCCTGTAGCTTTTTATGCCAACTGAAGTTGGCATTTTCTTGCCTACATCCGTATAATGTCTTCATGCATGAATGTTATGGGTGTCCTCTTTTGAGCTTGGTTGTCTTCTCATACTCTAAAAAAAAAAGAGCCCCACGTCCCCACTAGTTTAGTATACCCCCATTAGTTCTTGTGGCATGTCTATTTGTTGGTTTCCTTGTGCGAGTCTACGCATTCTTCTCGGTGATGTGGGTCTTGAGTTTGGTTCAACGCAGTGTGGTCCCTCTTGCGTTAGCGACAACCGAATCATTTTGAGTAGCCCCCGTTAGACGGTCGGCCATTGCGGGTTGGCTACGTCAATTGTTGAGAAGACTCTAGTTCGTGGAAAGTTGTCTTAGACGAAGTGCAGCTCGTCATTGGACTGTTACCTTATGGGAAGGTCATTGTATGCGCCATTCTCGGAGATTGACACAAGGTAGAACGTACGATGAGGAAAGAGCAAACGGCCGGTCGAGAGGGTTGTTGCTTTGAGCTCGATGTGGTGGAAACTTGGACAAGGTTGCTTCCGCTGCCCGTGAGGATGAACGTGGGGAGTGGCACCTAGGCGTTGGATCAACGATCGGGAGACCGTTGGTGAGCGTCTCGACCCGCGAAAAAGACCCAGCTTGGGCTGATTGAGTTGGTACAGAGGCGAAACTAGTGACTTGAGTTTGGGTTGAGGCGACGCAAGGGTGAATAGAGGAGACGCGAGCTTGGGCCGAGGCGATGCAAACGAACAGTGGTAGTCCGACGAGGCCACGCAGGTGAGCAGAATCGATTAGCCTCCAACAGGTTCGGTAGGTGTGGCCCGGCACGGCGCGATGGGCGGATCCCGGCCTTGCGACTAGGGGATCCCGACGAAAGGCAATGCGGGCAAACGAAGGCTGGTGGTGGCTTCGGTTTTGGTTACGGCCACAGCGAAGTCGGCGTTGCAGAGGAAGAGAAGGCGCCACACAAAGAAGATGATGTGCGGTTGCCTTTTTTATTTTTTTGTGTCTCGACTTGTTTTGGGCTGAAGTGGACGGGCTGGTATAAGAGGAAAGAAAGGTTGGTGGTGTAGAGGAAAATTTAGGCCTAGTTCGGTTAAGAAAAAAAAAAGGGCTTCGACCTTGTTCTCGCCGATCGGGCCCGGTTAGGGTCCTCTTTCCGGGCTCGATCGGGTCCAACGACTTGGTTTAGGCCCGAATCGAGAATCCGACCCGGACCGATCCCTTTTAATAAAAAAAGTAAATTAAAAAATTATTAAAATAATTATAATAATAAAATAAAAAAAATCAGAAAAACAAAATCCAAAAAAATCAGAAAAAATTTAGAAAATTAGAAAAACAATTTTCATGACCTTCTCACCCCCAATGTGATTTTTTTTAAGCCTCAAATTGGCGTTGATTGAAGATCGATGTCCAATCGGTCCGATATTACTGTAATTCGATCTTCGAGTCGAAGTTGTTTGTCTAAATATCGCCATCATAGATTTGGTCTGCATGTGCTTATTCCGAGTCTTTTATTTGGCATATTTATCTAGTTGAGTATTTATAACACTCGTCTTTTGAAAAATTGCCTGTTAATCGTTTTTCTTGGATGCTAGGCTAATGATAAATAGGTAATTGCACGAAATGACGGAAAAATATTATGCATGATCATTCAGATCTTGGTTAGATACCCGATAAACTTAAAATGATATGCAGAATGTGTGGTCACCTTAGAGAATATCAACTGGTTAGGTACCGAAAGGGCACTAATTATCTAGTTAGCGTAAACGGGTCCCCGAGCCTAGAAATTCCGGTTGCTTAGGAATCGAGATAATACTCCCGTATCTTAATTGGTTTCTAGCCCACCCCAATAGGCTAGTGGCGACTCTTAATAGCATTTTAGTTTGTTAATTAGTAAAAAGAAACCCAATGTCACGCGAGGTAGGACTTGGGAGAGTCCACGTCATTGACCCATGTCAATACCTCTAAACCCGCCGGACCTCGTAGGAGGCCGGAAGGCGGTCGCAACGACTTGGCGACTCCACCGGGGACAAGAAAATGGGTTAGAAATCTGTGTAGACTTAGGCTTTAATAACCGAGTTGATTGTTCCTAAATTTGATCTCCATTCGACCGTGTTGCTTGGAAAATCGGGTTAATCTCGCTAACTCGTGATTAGATGTTCTTGCGGGTTTGGTGTTATAAGGGGTGCAAAGTGATTGTTGACCTATTTGTTTTGCAGCGAGTTGTGGGAATGTATGTCCTTTGGATGTATATTGAAGTGGTGTTTGATATACCCCGCTATGCATGCCTCTCATACACTATACTTTTTGCACATACATCCAACGGTCAAACCCGGACTGCGATCCCGAAACCCTTAGGAGGTATCGAAATAGATTGGGCCATACGCAAGTCTACAAATGGCATCATCATTTCTAATCCCACTCATCACCTCGAAATATGTGCCCCGACCCGATTATGCCGTTAGCATTTTTGGGGGCGGTACATTATTCCGTTGTGATGGGAGCCTTTAGCCATTACTCAACCTACCCTTACGCGTCAAATCTCACTTGTCAGCATGCGTCTGTTTATACCATTAACATGTACCATTTACCAACCGCTGTGAGTATAATCTCTACTTCGTCCCAATTTTTCCCATGTCTCTTTCGGTGATGTTTTTGTTACGTTTATAGACTGACTAAAATACTCATATATGATATAGACTCGATGGGAAAGCATGACATCACCCTTATCCCTATTCCTAAAAGACTTTTGTTGACATGGTGGGAGGGTATGGATTGTCACAATCAGCGATATGTCAAAGGGCGGGTTGGCTACCTCATACACCTACTATGGGTTCTCGGTCATGCCCATGCCATCCAAGCCATGACACATTTTTGGAATCCAATCACATCTACCTTCATCTTCAATGGTCATGAGTTAACTCCTACCCTCAAAGAATACTATCTCATCATTGGTATCCACCTAGAGAGAAAAAACTGATTGAGCCACCTTTGGGTCGCAATCCCGCAAGCACCCTTGCTGAATTCCTCGATACACCCAAAGTCGAGATCGCCAAAGTACTCAAAAGCAATGCTGGTCGCTGCCCGTTGACCTTTCTATTTGGGAGATTCTCGAAAGCGCAAAGGACGATGACACCAAATCCGCCCGAGCATTTCTTCTTACCTTTTTGGTTTCATAATTTTTCCTATATCCACGGTCGCCATGAACCCTCTTCTTGCCCATGTTGTGAGACAAGTTTGCATCAAATGGGACTTCATCCTTATGATCCTTGCTGAATCTTTCTTGTCTCTCAACAATTTTCAAGCCGATATCGATGGAAAGAAAGTGTTTCATGCGTCCGTAGGCCTTTTATATACTTGGTTCATCTCTCATACTCTCAAAAAAAAAAAAAAAAAGAGCCCCACGTCCCCACTAGTTTAGTATACCCCCATTAGTTGCTGGCATGTCTATTTGTTGGTTTCCTTGTGCGAGTCTACGCATTCTTCTCGGTGATGTGGGTCTTGAGTTTGGTTCATTGCCGCGCCTGGTCCCTCTTGCGTTAGCGGCAACCGAATCATTTTGAGTAGCCCCGTTAGACGGTCGGCCATTGCGGGTTGGATACGTCGGTTGTTGAGAAGACTCTAGTTCATGGAAAGTTGTCTTAAACGAAGTGCAGCTCGTCATTGGATTGTTACCTTATGGGAAGGTCATTGTATGCGCCATTCTCGGAGATTGACACAAGGTAGAACGTATGATGAGGAAAGAGCAAACGGCCGGTTGAGAGGGTTGTTGCTTTGAGCTCAATGTGGTGAAAATTTGGACAAGGTTGCTTCCTTGCCCGTGAGGATGAACGTGGGGAGTGGCACTTGAGCGTTGGATCAACGATCGGGAGACCGTTGGTAGCGTCTCCGACCTGCGGGAAAGACCCGGCCAGCTCGGGCTGAGTTGGTACGGAGGCGAACAAAAGTGACATGAGTTCGGGTTGAGGCGACGCGAGGGTGAATAGAGGCGACGCGAGCACTGGCTGAAGCGACGCAAACGAACGATGGCGATCCGACGAGGCCACGCAGGTGAGCGAGAATCGATTGGCCTCCAACGGGTTCGGTAGGTGTGGCCTGGGCAAAGGCGCGATGGGCGGATCCGGCCTTGCGACTAGGGGATCCCGACGAAAGGCAATGCGAGCAAACGAAGGCTGGTGGTAGCTTCAGTTTTGGTTACGGCCGTAAGCGAAGTCGGCGTTGCCAAGGAAGAGAAGGCGCCACACGAAGAAGATGATGTGCGTTGCCTTTTTTTTTTTTTTTGTCTCGACTTGTTTTGGGCTGAAGTGGACGGGCTGGTATAAGAGGAAAGAAAGGTGGCGTAGAGGAAAATTTAGGCCTAGTTCAATTAAGAAAAAAAAAATGGGCCGACCTTGTTGTTCCGATCGGGCCGAGTTCAAGTCCTCTTTCCGGGCTCGATCGGGTCCAAAGACCCGGTTTAGGCCCGAATTTGAGAACCCGACTGGACCCGGTCCCTTTTAATAAAAAAATTAAATTAAAAAATTATTAAAATAATAATAATAAAAATAATAATAAATAAAAAAATCCAAAAACAAATCCAAAAAAATCAGGAAAAATTCAGAAAATTAGAAAAAAAAATTTCATGACCTTCTCACCCCCAATGTGATTTTTTTTAAGCCTCAAATTGGCGTTGATTGAAGATCGATGTCCAATTCGGGCTCGATATTATCTTGTAATTCGATCTTCGAGTCGAAGTTGTTTGTCTAAATATCGCCATCATAGATTTGGTGTGCATGTGCTTATTCCAGGTCTTTTATTTGGCATATTTATCTAATTGAGTATTTATAACACTTGTCTTTTGAAAAATTGCACGTTAATCGTTTTTCCTGGATGCTAGGTTAAGGATAAATAGGTAATTGCACGAAATAACGGAAAAATATTATGCATGATCATTCAAGATCTTGGTTAGACACCGATAAACTTAAAATGATATGCGAATGTGTGGTCATCTTAGAGAATATCAACTGGTTAGGAACCGAAAGGGCACTAATTATCTAGTTAGCGTAAACAAGTCCCCCGAACCTAGAAACTCGGTTGTGTAGGAATCGAGATAACACTTTCGTGTCTCGATTGATTTCTAGCCGACCCCAATAGACTAGTGGCGACTCTTAATAGTATTTTAGTTTGCTAATTAGTAAAAAGAAACCCAATGTCACGCGAGGTAGAACTTGGGAGAGTCCACGTCATTGACCTGTGGCAATACCTCTAAACCCGCCGGACCCTCGTAGGAGGCCGAAGGCGGGTCGCGACATCGGTTAGCCATGATTATTGTACGAAATAAACTCAAGGATGTAATGGAGCTAATGCTTTTGAGGGTTTATGAATTGGATTTACGGTTTGCCCGAACGAAATTTTTGAAGTTCGGCGCATAAAGGCTGCCTAGCGCACGACCAGCAATTTTTTTTGCCCATAAGTGTCCGATTATCGACGTTTATATGTCGTTTAGTCCAATTTTTTGCCACTGTAGTATTTTTTCAACTTTTAATGTTGTTTTTCAATACTTGACAATGCGTTTGCTCTAGGCGTTAATGTTCACCAAACTTGAGAGGACCGGCTCATGGAACTGGCCCGGGGCTCCACGCCTTCGTACCTTCGGGAAAGGTTAGCTCAAATAAACACACCTGCTGGGCGACCATGTAAACGCACGGGCTTGGCCCTAAGAGGAAACGACACGCTTCATGGTACTCACGACCCATGAAAAGGCGATTGAAAATATACAATTCACGATTTCGACCCTTGAAAAGGTGATGGAAAAGACACAATTCATGGTCTCGACCCACGAAAAGACGATGAAAAAGACATAATTCACGGTCTCGACTCATGAAAAAGCTATAAAAAGACACAATTCACGATCATCGACCTACGAAAAGGCTATGGAAAAGACATAGTTCTCGGTATTCGGACACATGAAAAAGCTATTGAAAAAATACGGTTCACGGTACTCAAACCCGTGAAAAGGCTATTGAAAAGACACAATCCACGATCTCCGACCCATGAAAAGGCTATTGAAAAGAGACAATTCACGGTACTAAGATTCATGAAAAGGCTATTGAAAAGACACAATTCACGGCACTCGGACCCATGAAAAGGCTATTGAAAAGACACAATTTACGGTCTTTGACCCATGAAAAGGCGATAGAAAAGTCACAATTCATGGTGCCGACCCATGAAAAGGCTATTGAAAAGACACAATTCACGGTCTCCGACCTATGAAAAGGCTATAGAAAAGACATAGTTTACGATTTTCGACCTATGAAAAGGCTATTGAAAAGACACAATTCACGTTTTGACCCATGAAAAGGCTATTGAAAAGACATAATTCACGATCTTTGACCCATGAAAAAGCTATTGAAAAGACACAATTCACGATCGGCGACTCTTGAAAAGGCAATTGAAAAGACACAATTCACGGTCTTTGACCATAAAAAGGCTATTGAAAAGACACATTTCACAATACTCTAACTCATGAAAAGGCCATTAAAAAGACTCAATTCACAGTACTCGACTCGTGAAAAGGTAATTGAAAAGAAGAAATTTCGCTTAGCATTGTATGTACTCACAAGAATGAGGAAACCTGTTTATGGATAAAGCCTCACAAAGTTAAAGTTCACCTTACATGTCCAAAGATGGTTAGCTCAAACAAATAGTAATTCTAAAGGGGAAATAAAATCGCGCTGGGTGAACTTACTTTGCGACCTCAAGAGTACATTCTCTGGATTACATGGGATAGGCTCTCGACCTTAGCGTTTGCATGTCGATTGGAACCTCTTTGTTGACGCCTAAATTTTGACTAATTTATTTTTTGCATAAAAATTAGAACTAATTTTAGTTCTAAACAAAAATCATCTCACATATTCATTTAGCATTGGCATATAATTTGAGCTTAATTTAACGGGCATCTGGACTAGGCTTGGGGTGGAAAAATGCACCAAGAAGATTTGGGCTTGAAAGAAATATTTTCTCGGGGACTGTATTGCAAATACTCGGAACTTCAGGAGCTGTATTGTAAATACTTGAAACTTCAGGGACTGGATTGCAAATACCAAAAGAAGATGAGGAAAGGAAGATGGTGAACGGAAGATAATGAAAGGAAGATGAAGAATAGAAGATGAAAATGGAAGATGAAGAAAGGAAGATGAAGATGAAGAAGAGAAGATGAAAATGGAAGATGGAGAAATGAAGGTGAAGAGAGAAGATGAAGATGGAGAAGAGAAGATGAAAATGGAAGGTGGGGAAATGAAGATGAAGAAGAGAAGATGAAAATGAAGAAAAGAAGATGAAAATGGAAGGTGAGGAAATGAAGATGAAGAATGAAGGATGAAGAACTTTGCCTATAAAAGAAGAAGAGTTCTTGAAGAGAAGAGAGTTTTTTTTTTGGGGAGTGGAAGAGAATTGAGAGAGTTTTTAGAGTGGAAGAGAATTGAAAGAGTTTTTGGAGGAGGAGAATAGAGAGAGCTCTTGAAAAAAAAAAAATTGAAAAGAGTTTTGAGAGGGTATGAGAGTTTTGAAGCCCGATACTACTACTATTGCCAATTTTTGCACCGATTAACACAAGCCACTGGTCCATCCCCATCGTTCAAGCTAGCCGCATGACAAAAGAAAGCTAAGTGATTCCCTAACTTCCTTTAATTTCGAATATAAATTAGCCCAGTATTTTCTACTTGATTTTCTCTCTATGTTTTTATGATAACATTTGCATATCAACGATGAGATATCAATGGTACAAGAATAGAAGGAGAGCAAAAAAGGAAAAAATATCAACGCCCGGATTGCAGTCTAATGGAATTCTAGCGAGATGAGAAAGAAGCGTCAAGGAAAGATAGGACCAAGAGATTTCTCGGTCTAACGAGTCACCAAATCGGTCCAATGATCAAGACATGCCCGGAGCACAAGTTTGGTGCACGAGTTCAAATTGAGAGTAATCTTGAACCTATTTCATCCTAATTTCATGTAATTTCTTTATTTTAAAAATACTCAAAAATTCAAAAAATGTCATGGGAAGAAAAACCAAAAAAAAAAATTGATTCTTTGATCTTCAAGTAGAATTCATCAAATTTGTCAAATCCATTATTTTTTCATGAATTTTAAGGTACCGAAAGGGCATTAGTTGTAATTAATGTAACCAAGTCTCCGGACTCTTAATCTACGGTTCGCTGAAATAAGATAGTTTTCTCCCGCTATTTTATTTAGGTTTCTAATCGACCTATCGAAAATGATTAGTGGCGACTCCAAATTCAAATCACATTGCATGTTAATCATTCGAACCTTAAGTTGCGATTTGGTATGGACTTGGGAGAGTCCGAGTTAGGTTAGTTAATTAATTAACTTGATAATCCATTAGCCGGAAATGATAACTTGTTTATTTTTTTTTTTTAGGTCACGGCTGACTTAGCGACTCATTTGAGGGACCCAAAGAGGACTTAAACCGGATAAGTTCATGAAAAGGAAAATTACTTGATTTGGCAATCTTGGTTGAATTTTAATCCCTAGGTGTTAAATGATTTTGCGGGAAAGGGAGTTATAAGGGGAGGAGTCTGTGGCTAACCTCATTTTGCGGAGCTTGGTGATGAGAATTTTATTTTTTGAATTATCTGAGTCTCGATTGCCTTTAAAATGTCGTGCATGCCCCTAATATAATTGCACTACACCACCTTGACTTGTGACCGAACCCGGGTCACCCGATAGTTCGAGGATGGTATTTATGTGGTTATTTAACCTTGGCGGTAAGGTTTCGCTAAAGGTTATCCCACTTGGATCCCGAGTTCTTCAAAAAATGGCTCAAGGGTTGTTCTCATGCGTGTGAGGCTATAATGCATGAGAGTTGCCCTTGTCAACCGAACCAAGCCGAGATGATTGGACCCGACTAGTCATGACTATGTATGCGAGGCAGCAACTAGTCATGATGAACGTGCGCGAGGCTGCGACATGTCGTTTGTCTCAAGCTAAGGCGACGGAAAGCTGAATGGATCCAGAGAGCCGCCCAATTGAATCGATCGACGAAAAAGACTTAAGGTTTGTATGTCATGGCCGGTGTTATCGGTAGAAAGTTCCTAAATCATTCAACAAAAAAGTTCGGCCTCGATATTTTCGGATCAATGACCTGGTCTTGAGAAAATTATTGCCAATAGTCCCACTCCCGGAAGGGAAATTTGCTCCAAACTATGGTGGTCCATATATAGTAAAGAAGGTGCTCCCTGGTGGTGCTTTGATTCGGCCGAGATGGATGGTCGTGTCTTTACCAATCCAGTCAATTCTCGATTTGTAAAGAAATATTATGCTTGATTCACTCTAATGTTTTCATAATCGAGTTATAATATTAATACTGATTCACGAGTTGTTCACATTTGAGCATTCGTTTGTTTCCTCGCTACTAATCTTTCTTTGAGAGATTGTTTCGAATGGGGGAGCCTCTCTAGCCCAATTGAATTGATCATCGGGAGCGTGAGATTTACATATTCGCAGAGTAAAAGGGGTTATCTTGCGAAAAAAAATATGACGACCAAGATGAAATGAGTAAAAACTTACATTCATTTCATTCATCGGAAAGCCTTACAAATAGATCAACGGGGTGGGAATGTAAAGCCAAACCGAGCCCTAATGAGCATCACAAAGGAGTTTAAGCGACTCTCCATACGGTTGATGCTCCGCTTACTTTGATCGCTCCGAGAATCGAGATCCGCCACTTAAAGAGGAGGAGCTCACATTTCTCTTTGAACTTGGCTACCTTGTCCCTCGTGATGCTCATTTCTGATTCCAGGTCATGGATCAGCATTCTCCCGAGCTATATCCAGGGTCGGATCGTCCGGCCTTTCTTCCGGCCATGTGCATTGAAATTTTAAAACAATATTGAGCGGATCTCGCTCGAAGATGGTGCGGGACATGGCCAAACATCCCACCAAGTTTCCCCTCTCACGAATCGGCGGGGAGACTTGTTCATTACCGTAGTCGAGGGCCTTCTTATAATTGTCGGCTAGAAGACGCGCAACACCAAGCTGTCCGACCGATCCCGATAGCGTGCCTTCACAAGGTGGGCCAAAGTAACATCTTGATGAGCAACATGGTAAGCCTCCGGAAAGTTAGTGAAGAGGGTGGGGAAGATCCTGTATTCCTCTTCTAACTTGGTACCTTCAATAGAAGCGGTGTCCATATCCCTAAACATAAGATGAATTTCATTTTCGGCCTCGGATGGTTGGCTATATAAGAGTAGCCCTGGCCTAGGAGATTATAAAGTTTCTCCCATTTGGCCAAAACTTGGCCGAGAAGGCGTGTGCGGGAAGGAAGCCATTGTTGTTGAAGCGGCTGAAAAAAAGTGGATGCAAAAGAGTGCTTAAAAGGTTGGAGATGAAGATATGAAAGCGATAATTGTCTCGGCGTTAAATCCTAATTTAAAGGGCAGGAAAAGCTATAGCAATAATTATTGTGGAGGCCGAGTTAATTATCCGGGCAAAACTACGGACGTTTCGTCCCGTGAATCACGGATCTACCATCTCAAGCCTCACAAATTCGAAAAATTTACGAAAAGATTTGAGGACCCCACCATGTTGAAAGCGAGTGGGAGAGAAGCATACTTTTCGAGAGAAAATAGTAATTCTTGCAGAGCCACGTTAGTTACTCGGGTGAAACCACGGGCGTTTCGTCCGTGAATCACTGGATCTACCATCTCAAGCTTCACAAATCCGAAAAAGTTACGAAAAGATTTGAGGACTCCACCATGTTGAAAGCGAGTGGGAGACAAGCATACTTTCCGAGAGAAGAAACAGCAATTCTTGCGGAGCCACATTAGTTACTCGGGTAAAACTACGGGCGTTTCGTTCGTTGGATCCTGGATCTATCGTCAATCCGTGATCTCGAGCCTCACAAATCCGAAAAGTTACGAAAAGAGTTGAAGACCCACCATGATTGAAAAGCGAGTGGGAGACAAGCATGGTTATCAAGAAAAGAAAATCGGTGCGAGTGGATTCGGGGTCCCATCACGTTGAAAAAATAAGACAAAGCGGGAAACACGAAATCTTGGGAAAAACGTCGGCTTAGTGATTTTCATCCGCATTAAAAGGGAGGCTTTGGAACATACCCAATTACTCAAAAGAATTTGGAGAGAGTAAGCATAAGCGGATAATAGAGTGAACAAAAGGCGGTAAGAGGTATTTCAATCCAACATGTTTAGAGGCCATCGGCACTTCTTGGAGGCAACCAACCTAGACATCCCCGAAAGCGAACTGCTGGATTTCGAGACCGGATCCAACGGCGAAGCCGTAAAACCCAACTCTCTTGGCGGTGAAATTCAAGATCTCGGCAACAACAATGGCGGCGGCGGCGACGTCCAACCCCGAGAAAAGAAAATATCAAATCGAGTGCTCAGCTGCCTTCAAGGAGTGCTCTTACATGAATAAGAGACGCAAAAATGAATTGAGCCGGATGATAGGAATGGAGCCCTTGAAGGTCAAGTTTTGGTTTCAAAACAAGCGGACCCGATTGAAGGTTAAAAATGAAAGTCATGAACTTGCGTTTCGAGAGAAAAAAATGAAAAGCTTCGACGAGAGAACAAGAGGTATAGGAATGCTATTAACACCGCTATTTGCCATGTGCGTAGCGGCCCCATCTCCTTTGGTGACATGTCCCTCGATGAGCCACATCGAGCATTGAAAATGCTCATTCACCGATTCATCACCCGAGCAAGCTCTCGTACAATCCGATTTCGTTGGAGATACATCCTAGAAAGTCGGTCTTGCGAAAGCGTAACCGATGCCCTTCGAGGGAAGAGACATGCATCACTACAATTGGAGTTTCCTTGATGTCACGACCCGCCAATTCAACGCCGATGTAACTCCGAATGTGTAGCCTACATGAACCTTTAGTTTATTATTATGGGCTCTCAAAATATCGCTTTCGAGCATTATTAGCCAGCCCTTACGAATCCTCAAAAGAAGTAGTGACATGTATGAATGAATGTCTTGTTTGTTACAAAATCCCCATGTGAGACATTCTTCTTTTAACGCCTAGAGTTAATCCAGGGGCAAAGAAAACGACTATCCACGAACATCATCATGGTTAAATGCGTGAATTCCTCGCCCAGTTGGTGAGCATTGAAAGCCTTCACGTAAGTAAATGCGAAAAGATTTGAGGAGGCAAATAATCGCCTCGTTCGTAGGAAAAAACGAAAAGATTTGAGGAGGGCAAATAACTCGCCACGTTCGTAGGAGGAACCGAAAAGATTTGAGGAGGGAAATAACTGCCTCGTTCGTAGAGAAAGTGAAAAGATTTGAGGGCTCCTCCATATCGAGAAAAGTAAAAAGAACGACGGATTGAGTGAGAGGTAAGAGTTATTACGAAATGGATCCAAGGCACTAAGGCGAAAAGGAGAGAAAAGGCATGTCTACGGGACTAACAAGTCGAGAAAAAGTTTGTAAAAAACTTGAAGTCTCCATGCACCTCCGAACTCGCCTTTGTGATTTTACGGCAATTTATTTTTGCAAGTCCAAAGAACATCTAAAACCCGAGTCTCTAGTCGAAACACACATTTTTCGATCTACATATGGAAGGTTTTGAAAGGAAAATAAGTGTGCGTCCATTCCAAGCGGAAGTATGGGAAGCTTCCTATCCCGAGGATCTATGAGTCATGGCCATTGATGGCAACCCCGTTTCCCTCTCGATCCTCGTTGCCATGTTGAGAAAGCGCATGTACAAGATTTCAGCTTATGTGAAAGCAACGGAAGCCTTAGAGGAGGCGAGGCGATACAAATATGATTTCGACATCGTCGTCAGCGCCCATGGTAGGGATCGATATGGACGGTCTCGAGTCTCTTAAAGATCATTGATTCGAGTTGGATATACCGGTGATCATAACATCGCAAGTGATGATCAGCAATTCATAACGAGGGCCATATTGCATGGTGCTCGGGACATCCTAAAGAAGCCGATCTGCGTTCGAGTGCTCCAAAACATTTGGCAGCATCTTTGTAAGGAAGCAATTACTCGAACAAAAGAACTATGGCCCCTTTGGTCCGCCGAGCTTCATTCTATATTCACCGATGCGGTTCGATAGCTAGGAATCAATTCAAGCACGACCAATGATCGTACTCAAAATAATGAATGTAGACGGACTCACCCCTGTGAAGTGTCACAAATCACCTTCACAGATTTAGAGATAAGGCTGAAGAAGCACGATGTAGCTTGGAACCATGGCGACCGGAGCAAAGTTGATTGGAAGGTCAATCCTAGGAAAACCTACGGAGTAAAAAAGTACCCGACCACTTCCCAATCAAGAATACCGGCCATACCTACCTTCCGCTGGTGGTTCTAGCGAACAGACCAATTGATCATCCCTACCGGTTCCCGAGCGACGGCGAAGGCTCAAGCTCAAGAAGTCGGCTGCTCACGGCGAAAACAAAGTGGGAAATTTGTCGCCGGTGTTAAAAAGTAACAATGCCCAATTCGAGTATCAATTGCTCGAAAAATCGAAGATTACTTTGATGATGAGCTCACCGCCTTCATCGCCCGGTTCGGAGTGAAGGACCTCCGAGTTGTGATCCGAACCAAGTGATTATGGATCCTCAAACAACGATCGTTGGTGTATGATCCAAGACAAAATCGGCCGATCATTGGAATGGCCAAGAAAAAGAGGTGGAACCAATCTCGCATGAATACTCCTTTAATTCCTTGTATAGTTCCCTGCGTGGGATATTTTTTACTTTCTAGTTGTCTAGAGTTAAAGGGCGAATTTTCTCCTCTTTTATCAAATGCGTAAGTTCCTTATTAAAGCTAGGCCTGGAAGGACGATACCCATGAACGCCCGTAAAGAGAGATTTGGATAGCCTTACTTGGGAGAATGCAAGTAAAAGACCAAGCGGGCTCAAAGATGGGTAACTCCGTATCGTCCCAATTGGCTCTCGGTCGTTTCAAACTCTAAGTTAAGCTTATTTTATTCTCCACAGGAGATTGCCAACTGCTTTGAGAACAATATAACAAAAGCGAACCACACTGGGACGCCAACAACCGCGCATAGTGGTTGGGGAATGACAGTGGTCCGAGGCGTCCCGGGGTCGATCCTGGGATTTGGCATCAATGTACAAAGATTAATAAAAACTTTTTTGCTTCGCAGACCGAAGCTCAGCCCAGGCGCTTATAGAACCTGGAGAGATAACATCCCGGACATACAATCCGATCCGGATGAATCGATCTTTTCAATTCAAAGTTCGCAAGGAATACGTACATGAGTAAAGTGGTATCGTTTCAACTCTTTTTAGAACATGAGGACGTACATTGATGCTTTCCCTTTTGATTTTTACGAGGGTCATTGCTGTCCAAATAGAGAAGCATCCATTCTCCCGAAAAATTAATGAAATGAGAAATTCCTAGAGCACTTTGACAATCTCATGTCTTGAAGCGAGACAATGAAGTTTTGCAATACATTTGCATGAGCGGGGGCAACTCACGATCCACGCCCCTAAGAAATTTTTTTATGTACTTGCGAACTTTGTCCGCCAAGATAAAAAGTTGCTACATTTTATATGCTCGAAAACACTCATACACTTGCATAGTTTGCACATGATTGTTCCTCATGTTTAATTTACCAACTCGAATAAGGAACATGAACTACATAAGATACATCGAATGTACGGAAGGGGCATAACAGGATGATGAAAGGCAATCATTTCCCAAACACGTCCAATTTTTTCAGGCGAGATGAACGGTGGCAAAATTCCGCATTCCCCGAGGTAAAGAGTTTTCTCGCGAAAGGTACGATAACCGAAGTGATGGAGGCGTTCATTTCTCTACCCTAAACACTGCAAGTTATCCGTTGATCAACCCATTCGAGCGGAGATTTCACTTCCACAACCCTGTCAAGAACCACCTCACATTGGGGCAAAACAGAGGCAATTCCATCAGCGTCACGAGACAAATGGTTAGAAATCTTCTTGCTTGGACTAACATCAATCTTCGGGTGGTTCTTTGCATTGTACTTACCCTTTAATTCAAGTGCCTTAGGGCTGACGAAGAGCATTTCTTTTTCTATCTCACACATCTATATCCATTTGCATAACCCATTTGAGCCTGCAAATTCATTTCTAAAAGCCCTTATTGGTGATCATTGTTGTCCCAAAGCGAATATGGCCCATCTTTGAGTAGAAGGACTTGAAAAGCTGGATCAATAGAAAATCTCCCAATGAACTCATCAAAATGCAATAGTAAAAGAGAGTTGGGAGTAAAAAAAAATAGAAGAAAGAGGAAAGGCTGATTCAGAAAAAATCCCAAGGCATTTAAAAAGCAAAGTGCATACCAAAAGCAAGGCCAATGCCCTTTCAGGTTCATTGTTCATTTGTAGAATATTTCCGAACTTAAATGAACAATTTTCCTGTATATCCTAAAAGGGTTAAGAGAAAAATCTCCATAAAGTGTCAAATTGCAAATGCAATCTTCGGTTCATACCATCCTCGAGCAATGATGGTATCCTTGAAGGCCACGATCGGTGACAAAATTGTAACGATCGCCAACATCAAGCCCCTTCTCAAACATCTTCGAGCTAAAACGAACCCCTTCGTTTCTCAATCCCCAAATCATTACCTTCATTACAACCCTTTAAACACTTTTTCGACTAGTGCACTTGAATCAATGTGGAGTTCAATGATTTTAAGCATCACTCGAAGAAGTTCAAGCAAGATTACTTCTCTCTCATTTTTGCGGGGTTCTTGACTTGTAAACCCGGAGAGATGACGAAGAAATTCATTTCAGCAGCCTTGACTTAACTAGAGTCCCCTTTGTAAACCTTTGACCTAACCCTCATTACGGTCCTAATCAAGACCTCCCGGATCGGCTCGGTCGTATCAATTGCGAGATTACTCGGATCCTTATCGAATGCGATGATGGAAAGATTGAGTGATTTCTTTTGAATCCTGCAGACAGGATAAATAACTTTTCTTGAGAGTGAGAAAACCCCTTTGAAGTCCCCCCATTCAGCTCACATTCGAGGTATTCATAATGTGAGAACATCCCTGGGACGGGATTGGTAATGCAAACTTGATAGAATGGTTATGCATAAACCATGGTAGGAAAGTTTTGCATGAACTCATTATTGAATATGTTTGCACATGTTACCTCCGACATTCTATGATGGGTAATACATTCCCGATGTTCGATGTCCCTCCCAAGGTCTCGAAATTCATCCAATGATTATTGAATGAGCAAGTTCTCCGGCAAATGCCTACCATGTACGATACGAGCGATCTGTTTCGTTCTTTGATTAATTATTCGGAGAACCCAGGTAAGTTTTACGAACCCATTTCCAAATTAACAACTCCTCCGATGATAGTTGTTACGATTCAATTCAGGCAATATGCCTCTCTGTCGAGTCGTGTAGGCATACGCCTTTGGCGATCTTGACATCTTATCAAATCATGACGACGTAGCTCTTATGATTTCGGTCTCGGATCACGAAGACATATGCCTTTGGTGATCTTGACCTTTAGTCGGCTCATAATGACATAGCTCTTATGATTCTCGGCTCCTTTATCAAATCACGAAGGTTATGAGGTATTTGGTAAAACATGTATTCTCGTATGCGATCCATGTGTAGGTTTCTCTAACATGGAAAAGAGAAATTATGACACATGTTATTACGGTCTTGCATATCACGCATCACTTCATTACAAAAAATAGGATTAAAACTCCCGCAAAAAAAGTTCATCCATAATTTGCACCGTCAAAATTCAGATTCAATTTTATCTTTGAGCGGAACCTCTACGAGCCTCCACTCAAAGAGGGGGCATTGTTGACGCCTAAATTTTGACTAATTTATTTTTTGCATAAAAATTAGAACTAATTTTAGTTCTAAACAAAAATCATCTCACATATTCATTTAGCATTGGCATATAATTTGAGCTTAATTTAACGGGCATACGGATTTAGGCATGGGGTGGAAAAATGCACCAAGAAGATTTGGGCTTGAAAGAAATATTTTCTCGGGGAGCGTATTGCAAATACTCGGAACTTCGGGGATTGTATTGTAAATACTTGAAACTTGAGGGACTGGATTACAAATACCAAAAGAAGATGAGGAAAGGAAGATGGTGAACAGAAGATAATGAAAGGAAGATGAAGAAGAGAAGATGAAAATGGAAGATGAAGATGAAGAAGAGAAGATGAAAATGGAAGATGGAGATATGCACTTGGTGTCATATTTGTTCTAAGTTGTTAGGCTCGCCAAACCGAGGAAGCTTATTATGGAACTGGTTTCGGGGTGCTAAAGCTAGCATTACTTGTCCAAACAAGGTTAACTCAAATAGTTACTAACGCTAATGAACATATATGATATGTTCGCTTCACAACTTGAAACTTGTCATAGATGATCGAATCGCTCACACTAGTTCCCTAAACAATTCGGGACTTACGGAACAAATTCGAACCGATGGGGAAGTAATGTTAAATGCATGGGTAGATAAAGCTAAATGTTCTCATTGGGAGGCTACTTGGTGTGATGTAGTATAGAAAACTTCTCACTTAGTTAGATGACTTCACCGACCATTAGACTCCATGGGGAAAATCAATTGATGGGAGAACTGTAGCTCCCGAAAATGGTCTTTGGATGAAAAAATTGGTTCATGAAAGACAACAATTTCGTTTCATGAAAAGTATTTATTGATCATGCCAAGTTAAGATCCTTTAATTTGAAAGGGCTTTTCACACATTCTCAATGGGGGATATCTATTGATCTCAATCGCTCACTTGGGAGTTTTAGAATAAATACTCTTGAGGCCTCGCACTCTCTTCGTGTCTAAGGTTTCGGACATATTCGCAATGCATACATTGTTGATCAATCCGAAAGGTTTTTCAAGAACCGTAATGTTGGCTCAATCATAGGCTTACACAAGGGGTTTCTCCTACTTTGAGGCCACTTTGGGGAAAAATGCGAAGTTATTATCTTTGCCGGGTTTACAAGTGAAGAACTTGGAAGATAAGACAAGAAATGATTTGCTCCACTCCTTCGAGCGGTAGCCTCTCTATAAAGTTTTCATGTTAACTCAAAACATCCCAATTGTAAAAGTCTTTGAATGGGTTATAATGTTGGTTCGGGGAAGGCTTATAAGGCTCGATTTTTTTTCTTTCAATGGGGCTTTATGAGTTGGTGACCACCTTGGTGTTTTTACCCATCTCGATCCATATGGGGAAAGCATCGACTTTAGGGATCACAATATGCCTCGAGAGCCCAATTAGCTGTTTGTTTTTGTTTGGCAAGAAAAGAGTTTTACTCTATTTTCTCGCATTCATTTCTATTTGAGGTAAGCTCGATGCTTTTCTCCATTTGGCTTTTCCTCTCTAGGCTTTGGCTTTGCTTTTACTAGGAACTTTGCTTTTTTAGCCCTCTATTTCTCATTATTTTTTTTTTCTTTGCTATTTTCATGAGCTCTCTAGACTCTCGAGACATTTCACATCGACATCAATTTTCTAGTAAATCATTTGTCTTGCCCCAATGTGGGCGAGATGATCACCACTCGGGCTTTGAAATGAATGATTTCTGGGTTAACTTGGCTAGCAAAGGGTATTCGGTGTTTGGACAGAGAAAGAAATGCTCTCCTTTATTAGAGATATTTCGAGCTTCCATGAAGATTTACCCGAAGTTACCACACAAAGGTTAACATAAGTAAAGGCAATTAAATTTTTCTTACCTTTTTCTCCGCTGATTTTCAACTGTAATCTCTCGTATTTGCCCCGATGTGGGGTGGTTCTTGATAGGGAGTATTTTGAACTCCTCCTTACTCGGGCTCAATGTGGCTAGAAGGGATATATTGTCTATATGGGGAAAGAAGGAATGCATTTCATCACTTCGACTCTTGTACACATTGCGAATGAATCTTCCGTCCCAAGAGACGAATCTTACTCTCACTCTACTTAATCTTAGAGTGTATCGGGAATGTGTTTAGATTGGGCTTTCCTCTCATCCTAAACACTCTTGCTTGGCATATTCAATATCTACGCTTCGTTTGGAAAAATCATCCGATCAAACAAACCTATAGGAGACTTCAATGCAAGATGCATGTATGCATGAACTAGTACGCCAATTCAGCGAACATGGATGCTTTCTTTAGGATGAGTAGGAGCATTTACTCCAGCTGTACTAGGGATGAGATATTTGAACAATACTTTATGGTCCGAACATTTGTTATGATCCAATTGGGGCTAAAACATTTAAACAGTCATACTTCCAACAAAAGTTTCAAGAAAAGGATACTTACCCGGGCTACATTGGCCGACTACTCCTTTGCATATGTTCCTCTAAGGATGAATGATGCGACACATCTTGGTTCACCACGAAGGCTCATTGATGCATTAGAAGCATAAACAAATAGCATGGAGCTATTAGCATTCCTCCCACACACCGACATTCGCATTATGGATGAGAGTGACTCCTTGGGGTATCCACCTATCATGGCTTGATGATGTTTCTAATACATCCTTGAATTTAATGAACCGACCCCATCTTCGGGGAAATGACCTTCTATATCCTTCTCTAGGAATCCCGAATGGGGAATATTTGTGTGATGGTCTTGTTGGACATGAATCAACATGATGATTTTCCTTAGCATCGATCACTACAACTCGCATGAACCGAGATTCACCAATTCTTGGGTGTGATGAAATTCATGTGCACAAGCATGCCCCTTATCCAAAATCTATATGAATTGAAACTCGTTGACTCCATCTCTCCGTCTATTAGCTACTCTGTAATGGCTTCATGATCTTATTAGATGTTGGACTTGAAATCAACTTTCATTGTGGAATGTCATTTACAATAGCGTGCCAAGGATTCTAATCCTGGACTTAGCAATGCCTAAGATTTCTCATTTAGGGCTTAACATGAAGAAAAACATTTTAAGAGCCCTTTTTCTTGAAGGACTTTAGGGAGGAGGATACTTACCTGATCCATACTGGACAATTAATCCTACAATAATGCAAAGAAAATCATGTTAGCAGGTATCCATTTTGAAAATGACAACCTGGAATGATACAACGTTACGCTTTTGTCTATCCATCCATGATTGACGGTTTCCCCTTCATTTGAGTTCATGCCACTTTTCTTTTGGCGATTCCCTTTTCATCCTTTGCTTGTAACTCCTCCTTGTGTGTTGTTTCTTTCTTTAAGGGACTTACTTGCGGTGTGGTGACCTAGTAACCCCTTTATCCGGGTCTATTTTCATTTAGCTGAAAATGCATCCTAACTTAACCTCAAAGCTTGCAATGATGCACAAGTGGCTTATACAAGGAGCATGGAGCTGCTAACATCATCCCGCAGCTTTGTTATCTAAGGGACGACTATGAGGAATATCAACTCTTCATGATCATACGATGTCTTCGATGCATCCTCACCTTTGATGAGATGCTTGGTTATCTACTCGGGGAAAATGATTTTGTCCTTGTTGCCCGGGATGGTCCTACAAACCGGGGATCGCTTTTACTTAAGGAGTCTACGAACTTCACCGACATGGTCTAAAATGGTTAGTCAATACGGAGTTCCCTTCATATTACCACATTTGGTGTGGTCTCTAACGTGATTTGCGGGCATTAGCAAGTGTTGATCGGCGTCGACCAATTGATTTTTTTATGTTTGCCCCTCTAATGGCTTCATTCCGAGCTCTTTGGGCAATTCTTCAAGGTTGCTTGAAGAGCGAAAAACCATCTCTAATCACTTGATTCCCTTATACTTCTCTATTGAAATATCATCGAGACCCGAGCCGGGGTGTTCGGAAAAACTCTTGAATCTTCAAGTATTAACTTTTCTCAGCTAAACGTGTAGTTCGCCTTTTTGACTTCCACATTTCTTGTTAGAGAGGAATAACATGTCGAGATATGATAAAAAGGGACAAATTGGAATCGATACCAAGCTATTCTTCGCTTTGACTTCATCCTTTGGGAAGCTTGGCACTTCTCCTTTATCAACTTTGCCATTTGGCGACAAACAATTGGATGGACAAGCGGTGCTCAAGGTTTGAGGATCGCCCGAGGTTGTACATCCATCTAGGTCGAACTCGCTCTACGCTTCATCGAGCCTTGGACCATCAAGGTTAACATTGTGACAAAACTTTCCTTGGGTTGCGCTCGGACCACCGTCACTCCCCATGCCATTGCACCGCGGTGCGGTTAGCTTTCATGGGGTGTCGTGCTTATTATTTAAACACTAACTCAAGAGCGGCACGGCCACCCCTCCGTGTTATGTTGGACGATTCACTTTGCATAAATCTCAAGGTGGTTAACAATTTCTTGACAAAAATGGAATAAACTCATGTTAGGATTAAAAAGATTAAGGGTCAATTAGAAACGATACAAAGTTACCCTTCTTCGAGCTCGCTTGGGCTTTGCTATTCCCAAATTGAAGCTACTAAAAAAATCCTTTCTATGGCACTCGGGGTACCACCTCTAAGGCAATTTGCCCCATATCTATTTGACAATATATCCATGCACTCGACGGATGGATAAGGAGAAAACTACCCTCATGTCTAGTCTTTCTCCTTTTCATCTTTGGGAGAAAGTACTCGTCCAGGTACTTTGCTCCAATATGGCTTGAGCTTTCGACTATCGTCATTTGTCAATGGATTGGTGATTCTAACACTCCAATGCAAAACTTGATTAGCGAATACATGCTACTTTTGAATCCACCCGTCTATTGAAGGAGACATACTTTTGCCCCCAAGGTTGACTTCATCTTAGGCACCTGCCCCAACTAAATGCATCCCTTAGGAGGCTACAAAGTGCTCAATGGTCCTCCATATCTCCAGGGTTCTCGATACCCAACTCCGACGTTCTTGATAAGGCGAAGGGTATTACATTGAAGTAAAAGGTTCCCCGCAAGGGCTATAAATGGAGTCTTGCTTCTATCCTCATCTTTTGTTTGGACATGGACATAGCCGAAAAACTTTCTATTAAAAATAACAACTCAAATCCAACTATACCGTCAACCGGACATGAATACATAGGAGCGGGAAATCATCCTCGGGTTGGCACTATTGAGATCTCGATAATCGGCGTAAACCCCGATTCTTCCTCCTTCGTCACAAGGACGATATTCATTGTCCACTTGGGATAGTGAGAAATCTCGCTGAATCAACCTTAAGGGCACCGTCATCTCCTCTCGATTTTTTGGGCAGTCCGGACTTTATCCTTCTCATGCTGCTTCTTTGGCGGCACCTTTGGGTTGGCTATCCTAGCATGTCATGTAAGACGGGTGATCACATTCAAAATTGTCAAGAAGGGTGATTAATTTGGCACTTTAGCACGCCATCTTGACTCTCTAGCCTATCTTCATTCCGCTCATTATTATCGCCATCTCTACTTCCATTGCTTCGATCGCTCACGGCGATTTCATTTGAACTTTATCTCATTTGGATTATCGCTATCATTGTCCGAGTGTAAAGTATTCCCTTCGCGAATCCGAGTTACACGGTGCTTTCACTATCTAAGTGTGAAGTATTCCCTTCTTGCAAATCCGAGTCACCGGTGCTTTCATCCAAACATGTTGGATGTCATATTTAACTTCCCATGCTCCTTGCTCGAGCCATTATTCATTTTCACCTACGCAAGAAAAGGATGCATTAGCTTGCATTTCGAATGAACCATATTTTGGAAATGAAATACTCCTTTTTTATCTCCAGCTTGATCGTCTTTCCTTCAAGGATGCATCGTTACTCTAGTTGAGTACAATCAATCACTAGTGCGGGTTTGTCATATCGGTAATAGGTTATGGTTCCTCGGAGAAATTTGTTCCGCCAAAGACCCTGGACTTGTTCTTTAAGTGCTTGCTCCTTCCACTTGAGAGAACTTCGCCCGCTTCTCCATCTTCGGCAAAGTTCCTTATTCTAAAACTCTCTATAGACATCGTAACACATGAGATGGGCTTCTTGTTCATGGAAGAATATGTATATAGCTTTTTCTGGATCATTGTCGAGGTCCTCATCTACGAGGGCATCGATGCTTGGACTACTTTTGCCGGTGGGCATTGTTCTACATCATTACGACCGCATCTTTGGTTGGACAAGTTGCTTTAGCTCCTCCAATGTCTTCCTCTTGAGACTCAAGAAATCAGCGATCTCGTTGGTCTTTTCCATCGAGGAAGCTAAGGACCGATAAAGGAAGCTTCTATAGCTTAATTCGCGGCTCCAGCTCCTTGATGGCATTAACGGAGATAGTGACCTCCTCGTGGATCGACACCGATTTCTTAAATAGCTCGATTCAACCATGGTGGTAGTCATCACGACTTTTCCATTTGTCATCCGCAAAGAAAGGTGTATAACATGTCATTCGAAAATAAACTTGGATGATACTTCGGAACGATACGTCTCGTTTATCTCGATTGAACGATCTCGCCATGCTTACCATCTAGGGGTTTCCCCAATGGTTGGGTCAACTACTCTAAATATCTTTTGAGACTAGTCTGGACTACTACGTCCCGTTAGGTTTCTCCTAGCAAGCATGATTGGTGCTGTCCACACGGACAGATGCGCATCATGTCGTCCGTCGAATCGTCTAGTTTATGTTAAACCTTTCTTCATTTAAGTTGGGAAACCATGACATTTCATGCCCCCGAGCTATTCTGTGATTTCTGTGTTTCTTTTTCATTCATACATGGGCATGATTACCTCTCCATAGTGGCTATCCTCTCGTATTACTAGAATAGATCCTCGTCTTCCGGGGAATTGCTCCAGATTGGCTCTTCTTGTCCATTTAGGTGCATCTTTTGCTGACCGACTTTAGCCTTAAAAACAACGAGGAATGGGACTTTCCCATTCTACGGAACCGGACGATAGGTCATTGACTCGTTTGAAAATGTAGCCTTCCTTCACGCTCTCCGCCCAATTATGGAATGAACACGGGTTTGACATCTTTAGGCGTCACTTTACGACACAATCTTTGCATGATCAATGAAGAGAATCTCAAAGAATGACCTTCATTCATGTCCTACAAGAGAGACAATAATGTCGAGTACTTGGATAGAGAATCGATCTTTCAATGAGATCGCCTATTATATGAAAGTGAAGCGACGATATTGGCCCCGTAATCTCAATCTAGAGGCATTCGGTACTTTGCTACGATTTCATCGAAAGAAGAGACGGCATTAAAAGATCGTTCGCGATTATCAATAGAACGCCCATTCAATTTCAAAGTTTAACACACACAAAGCGGCATTTAATTTTGAAAATTTTCTTTGAGATTTTCCTCTAGTAAAACAATGTGGTTTTAAACTCACACTTGAAAATGATGACAAAATGATCTACTCGATAGAAACAGATTAGAGATGTTTGAAATTTATGCTCAAGATTAATCGCCGAAGCTAATTGCTAAAATTTTTTTCAATTATGGGCTTAAACCACACATAGGGTGTTCAATTGATTTTCGCGAATTGTCGAAAATAAAACTCGGAGTGGACCAAAGAGAAGAGAAATCATACTCACAATGGTAGGTGAACGGTACATGTTAATGGCATAAACATACGTATGCTAACAATGAGGTTCAACACATAAAGGGTATGATAGACTAATGGTTCAAGGCTCCAAATCCACAATGAAATGATATACGGCCCCGAAAACATTGACAGTATAATCGAGTCGGGGCATATACTTCGAAGAGATGCGCGGGATCGAAATGATCATGCTATTTGCAAACTGCGAATGGCCCAATCTATTTTCGCCACATCCTAAGGATTTCCTAAGGGTCGCATCCAAGTTTAACCGCTAGATGTGTGTGTAAAAAGTGTAGTGTATGAGAGGCATGCATAGTAGGGTATATCAAACACCTCTTCAATATATATCCAAATAACATACATTCCCACGACTCCTCGCAAAAATATGTAAAACAGAATTAGTGGATTAACTAGGTTTGTGACATCCTGAAATTTTGACCTTTATAAGAAAAATTATGAATTTCAGCGTAGAAAATAAATTTGGATTTTGAGGATTTAAGATACGGTGATTGGTTATTTCGGGACGTCAAATAGAAAAAGTCAAGTTAGACTAGTTAAATGTTGACTCTGATATCGACATCCTTCACACCTAGTCTTGACCGAATCCTAATTGCGAAATTTCTAAAATTACCTTCGGTTTTAGTACCAATAGCTTTATTTATTTACCGTTTTGCCCTCGGATATTTTGCATATAAAACAAAATAGGTTAACTTTGACTTGACCTAGTAGTGGGCCCCACCCCTTTATTCCCATCAGCCCCCCCCCCCCTTTCACATTAACTCCTTCCTCCCAAGTTTTACTTTTTTGACTTCTCTCTCTCTATTTCTTTGTCGCCCCCCATGATGCGATCCCACCTCTCCTCCTCTCTCTCCCTTCTTCTTCTTCTTCTTCTTCTTCTTCTTGTTATTTTTTGTTCTTCGTTCTTCCTCTTCTTCTTTTGGTTTTCATTCGATGCCTCCCCACTTAGACTAACGCCACCACCTAGCTACTCGCCTCCCTCCGTTCGTTGTCGCCCTTGTCCGGCCTCATCGAACCACTACCCTAACGTCGCTTGAGCTCATCTCGGCCGAGGCCGAGCCGTCGCGACCCCAACTCCCCTCCATTCGATCTCTACTCTCGGCCACCATCAACACCACCACCACACCTCGCCCGCGGCCAACCGTCGACCCTCGCCGCACAACCGATCTCGTGTTAGCCAATAATATTTTATCCTCGACTACTTGGAAGTCAACTTTCCTTTTAGCTGAACCCTCTTGTAAGATCTTTTGAATTGTAGAGTCACGTCGATTGCAAAGCCTTAACCCTTGAATGCACTTCCGATTCAATCCTCAACATAGCCATAAGACTTGACGGACTACTTACTTCCAACTTAAACTATGAGTCTCGCACTTTCTCAAGAAGAAGCTATTCTTGGACTAGTAATAGAGCAATCACTAAATTTCGACTCAAAGCATCTATAACCTTATTCGCCTTACCGGAATGGTACATAATTTCATTGTCATAATCCTTAAAGAAGCTCCATCCAACGATCTTGCCTCATGTTCAACTCTTTTTTAGTGAATAGATACTTAAGAATCGGATGGTCGGTGTATACTTGAAACCTTTCTCCTACCGAGATAGTGTCTCCAGATCTTAAGAGCAAAAATGATTGCTACTAACTCCGGATCATACGTCGAATAGTTCAACTCATGTGGCCTTAATCGACGAGACACGAATGCAACTACCCTTCCATGTTGCATTAAAACGCAGCCCAATCCTTTGTGTGACGCATCACTATAAATCTCAAAACCTCCAGGACCGGATGGTATCTTCAAAACAAGAGTCGTAGTTAGCTTGTGCTTAAGCTCTTGAAAACTATGGTCACACTTATCTATCCACTCAAACTTCTCGTTCTTCTTCAACGGTCACATCAAAGGCATGGCTATGGCATAGAACCTTTCCAAAAACGTCTTTAATACCGCCAATCCCAAGAAACTTCGAACCCCTATTGCGGTCATAAGCCTCGCCCAATCCATGACCGCTTCAATCTTAGTCGGATCCATAGAAATTCCTTCACCAAAAATCACATAACCTAAGAAAGCTATACAAGTTAGCCAAAACTCTCATATCTCGAACTTAGCATACAACTCATGATCTCGAAGGATTTGTAATACCGTCCTTAGATGCTGCTCATGAATCCTCAAAACTCCTCGAGTACACCAAGATATCGTCTATGAACATGATAATGAACCGATCCAAATACTCCTTAAACACCCTGTTTATCAAATTTATAAAAGCAACAGGGGCATTTGTTTGACCAAACAGCATTATAGTAAACTCATAGTGACCATAACATATCCTAAATGCCATTTTCGGTATATCCTCCTTCTAAATCCTCAGCTAATAATATCCTCGTCCGTAGGTCGATATTGGAAAATACCAAAGCTCCTTGAAGCTAGTCGAACAAATCGTCAATCCTTGCAAATGGTACTTGTTCTTAATCGTCACCTAATTGAGTTGCCTATAATCTATGCACAACCGCAACGATCCATCCTTCTTCCTTACAAACAACACAGGCGCTCATCATGGTGACTCACTAGAATGGATAAATCCTTTGTCAAGCAACTCCTACAACCGTACTTTTAACTCCTTGAGTTTCGATAACGCCATTCGATACGGGGCTTTGGAGATTGGCTCCATTCCATGGACTAACTTAATTACGAACTCTATTTCCCTATCTAGCGGTAACCGTGGTAACTCATGTATAAAGATATCGGAAAACTCACAAACTACACGATGTTCTCCATCATTGGCTACTCAACCGACGTGTTAACCACTATCGCTGAATATCCTTGACAATCACTTTACAACAAATGAGTCACTTCCGGCGATGAAACCAAGAGAGTCAAGGTTCCTCATCGACTTTCATCAAACTCAAAACTAACCCCATCCAAGGGATTAAACTCAAATGCCTTGCGATGATAATCCATTGTAACTCTTTGCCTCGTGATCCAATCCATGCCAAAAATCACATTAAAATAAAAAATCTCCGGCACAATCAAGTCTATCCTTTCCGCCCGACCACCTATAGTAAACTTACAACCAGGACAACTTATCGCAGACACTATACTATCATTTAATGGCATAGAAATCTTAAAGACCGTTCCCAATGGCTCCGGACTCTACCCAACTAACTCAACAAACTAATTAACAACAAACGAATGCGTAACTCCAAGGTTAAACAAAGCATACGCTACATGATCATGCAAGAAAACCATACCTATAACGGTCATCGAATCGTTTGCCTCTTCTCTAGTAACAGTATACACTCTTCCTTGCGCTGGGGCCGATTCTAGTAGTTCTGCGGCACATTTCCTCGTAGCTATCCTTCTTGCTTTGGCGGTGCTTGAACTCCCTTTTGTCTCTGTGGGCAATCTTTTACTTGGTGGCCATGTTGATCACACCAAAAACAAGCTCCTCCTTGGAAAGGGTATGGGGGCGTTCTATGCCTCCCGGTTGCGAAACGGCATACTCCACCAAGGTTGGGTGCCGGTTTCCTCCAACATTCCTTCGATTAGGTGGGGATAGGATGCTTTCCTCCAGTCATTGGCTTCTTCCCAAATAAAGGATCGTTCCTACTAGAGGGCGCAAACCGTGATCCAAATGCGACTCTCCTTTCAATCATGTTTCTTTCCACTAGTTGGGCCCTTTCATACAACTCGTTATAGTCTTTCGGGTTCAACGGCACCAGCAGATCCTTAATCTCGGTGTTTCAACCCGTCCCCGAATCTCTTTACCCTATCCATAGAGTCTTCCACCATTCTTAGTATGTAACGACCCTAGGACCATTGCCCCGTTATCTTACCTCTTTTTTAACTTATTTATTATGTTCTCGCCAACCTTTATTCTTTATTTGTGGAAACAATGGCAATCGACTTGAATTAACGAGACATAGCAACTTTCAATATATTTATAAACATTACTTAGTTATAAAAATTTGCTTCAAATGTATTTTACAATATACACTAAGCTCCTTTATTATATACCATCAAAATTGAAGAGGTTAACTTGACCATACTTTTACTAAACTATTAGAACCTCTTCCTCATCCCGACTCGGGTACTCTCCTAAGACATCACTTCGCATTGAAGACCCGATGGTCCATTAAAATTGCGCGCAGAGGACCCATGAGCATTCTTTCACCTACTCTTCGAAGCCAATTTCTACATTCCTATCTTCCTACTAGGTATATTCCATGTGAGTCAACAATCCAAATAGAAGGGCACAAGGCGGATCCATCTTAGTTTTCTAAAAAATAAAAGAATGGGCTAGCGAGCCCGGTAAATGAAATTACTAGGCCTAAAGTAGGAATGCTAGCTATATACTCAACAAAGTTATCTTGTGGTCTATTGTAAATATAAACATGAATCTTCATTTTGAATCATCAAATGCATAGAGTCCACTACATAACTTTTATTCAAATGCCATGAACACATCAATCTATGCAAGTCACATCAAACGGCCATTCCTAGCTCATCAATTTTCGTGCTTATCCGGGCCATAAATGATTGCCTATCCGGCCTATAAATATTTGCCTATTCTGGGTCATAATTAGTATGACGTATCCCAAAAACGCTCATTTATGGGTTCAACATTACCAAATCGTAAACGTCTCACAAAATCACCTTCGCGGGAACAACGGCTCAATATACCCACAATACGAATCCTTGAGACTTTAAGCAAACGTTTCTCGCCTAATTGCCTATCTAGGCCATACGTCGTTCCTCGGATGATCTCGCACATACACATTTTGCGGGCGCATGCATTTAATCATTTTAATGCAAAATATCTCGTTATATGACTCAAATCATTTTAATGCAAGAAAATCTCTTCATGGCTTAATGCAATAACACTCATGTTGCACATAAAATGCACACAATTCATGTCAATCTAATGCAATGCTTCGTTTAAGTAACAAACGGATATTACCGTGTTAGATCTAGTAATCCCATTTACCTAGTACCCAAATTATGGTGTCCTACGTCAAACAACAAGAAAACAAGACAAGAAGTGACGTGATGGTAGCGGCGGCAGACAAGGAGGTCGCGGCATGAGGCGACGGTAGAAGTTGGTATGGGGAAGAGGAATAGGCGTGAGAGTAGGGGAAGAGGAAGAGAGTGAGAATTGGTGGTTATGAAAATTGAAGAAACCACACCCCTATTTATAATAATTTCCTAGCTTTTTTCATAAGATTCGTAGCTTCCTTTATAAAGGTTCTTTGACAAGTGACTTAATGTTTATTTTTTATCTTGAAAGTGACTTGATGGTTATCCCTTATCATTAATGCTTGAAAGTGACTTGATGCTTATCCGTTAGAAAATTAACTTATATCCTCTTAATTAACTTGGCCTTGATTTAGATGTTTTAATTGACTTGTCATTGACTTATATATTAATTCTAAAGATATTACTTTGTGTCATGATTTCTAATACAAAATTTTTGGGGAAACTTCTTAAATAAGTAAGGTAATGGCTTGTTTGAGAAGTTTCGGGATAACTTTCTCAAGAAGTTATGAAATGGTTTTCTCGAGAAGCTACAAGACAGCTTCTTTGTCAAGTTTTCTATAAATGTGAACGCATTTAAATCATCTTGATGTTGTCAATCCTATAGTGTGAACTCATTTATAGTTTGTTGACTTTGTAAATCATATAGTGTGAACTCACTTATAATTGGTTGACTTTGCTAGTATTTTAGTGTAAACTCATTTATAGTTTCTTGAAAGTGCCATTGATCTTATCATAGTATTAATTACTTGAAAATGATATTGATCTTATCATATTACTTGAAAGCGACGTTGATCTTACCCTATCATTAATTACTTGAAAGCGACGTTGATCTTATCCTATCTTTAATTACTTGAAAGCGACATTGATCTTATCATATTATTTGAAAGTGACATTGATCTTATCCCATCATTAATTACGTGAAAGCGATGATGATCTTATCCTATCTTTAATTACTTGAAAGCAACATGAATCTTATCTTCTTTAATTCTTATGAATCTTATCCTATCATTAATTACTTGAAAACAACATTGTTCTTATCTTATTAATTAATGCTTGAAATCGACATTCTTCTTATCCATTGGAAGACTTAATTGATTTAGCATTTACTTTATTCTTATCTTTTAGAAAATTGACCTGTCGTTGACTCAATTCAAGAGCTACTTTTTAATATTCTTTTTCTAAGGAAATTTTTGCATAGCTCCCCAAATAAAAAGATGACTTTCTTGAGGAATTTAGAAATAACTTTCTAAAAGTTATGGAATAGCCTCTTCTAAAATTCCTTAAAGAAAGGTCGAGAGAATTTATTTTACTCTCTAATTATTTCTAGTGTAGGAAAAATTAGGGATGTCACACAATGCATACCTCGGCAACTTGGCAAACTTCACCTCATACTAATCCACAGACATTTGGTTCTAATGCAGCCGCAAAAACTCAGCCATCTTCTATTCTCGCGTACGGTCGAGAAGTACTTCTCATTAAAGCTTCCACAAAGCCCTGGATCGTACCTTCTAGAAAGATCCATCATTGAAAGGCTTCCCACCAAGTACTAGCCTTACCCTACAATTGGTAAACAGCCAGCGTCACTTTGTTTTCCTTCGAACATCTTAGCAAGGTGAAGGCCTTCTCCGATTCCTTAATCCATAAGGTGGCGGCCTTTGGATCACCAGCTCCCGAAAACTTTGGGGGCTTGAGCTTCAAGAATTGCTCCACTAACTTTGTGCATCCGTTGACCACCATTCCCATTTCCAACAAATAGGTCTTCATGTGGAGCGGCGGCGGCAATAGCAGCTTGGTTCCTCAATTGCTGCCCAACTATATCTTCTAAGGCTTCCCACGCTTGCAAAATCCCATCCACTCTAGCATCCTTCCGAGCTGCCCTTCCTCTAGGCACCCTCATTACGGTTACTCATCCTCGTAGTTAGTTTACGGAGCCCCCGCTCACCCCAAAGCAACATTTAATGAGAACTCGGGTATACAGCCAAAAACGCAAGTAACAAACACATGCACGGGGTTTCAATCCTAATAATTGTCCCAAAACCCACCGCTTCTTATCATTGCGCAGCCATGACTAAGCGGTTAGCCGACCTTGCTTTGATAACACCTTGGGTGGGGTTGTCACGCCCGATCCTCGGGTATGCAACCACCCTACCAAAACACCTCGGGTCATTAAAGGACGACGTCTTAGAGACGTCATTGACCCATTGTTTTTATCTTTTTATTAAGCGCATGTGGAACGTGCTACTTCTTGGACAATAAATAACACAGTTGGGATAGAAAAGTAGGCTATCAAATCATACATCGACAAAAGAATATTCTCATTTATAGATATTCATTAACCCTTGGGAAGCTAGAATATCTATAAGACTATACTCTTAGGGCTACTCCTCAAGACCACCAAAAAGATATCGAGTTAGGGCAAGGTTAATTCCATATCTACAACTCCAAATGAGGGACCAACGTCACCCTCCTAAACTCCAACAAAAGAGGTCTCCACTTCTACGTCCTCTTACAAACGGTAGCCGGGCAGGCGTCTCGAGGGTTATAGTCCCGGGTCGACTTCGAGTCCTCCACCTCCCCATCCGGGGTATCTATGTCCATGGGGTCCTAGATTTGGACATTAGGGAAAGCGATCGGCGGCTCTTCGAAGCCTTGGATCGGCCCGAAGAGGTCATCCCCATGACGCACAAACCAGGCTTTGAAGCGATAAGGCACTAGGTGCCCCAATTCCTCCTCTATAAGAAGGTCATCATGTGATGTTCCCGGATCCGATCCAAACCTAAAATTGGATGGTATGAGATATCGAAGGACCTGGTCGAGTGGAACCCCGAGCTGATGGATGGACCTCCATGGCTACGATCTTGAAAATAATCAACAATAACGGATGTGATATAAAAATCTTTGTGAGTCAACGCCTAAATCCGAACAGGGCATTGATTTGCTTGGGGCGGCCTAAACAAGTAGGTCAATATCGATAACGGATCAATAATGTACATCTCTTGCAACGCTCTAGCTATCACATGAGCTCCGCACAACCCAACAATCAATCATCGACCACATGCAAGCTTACCTCGCCTTTGTCCACACATTATACGGTACATATCATGGCATTCAATTGCACACAACCTAACGCATACAACCAAAACACTCATCAATAACTTTTATTCATAATGCATCGCAAATGTTCTAGTTATTAATGGCCACTCGGCTCTAGCACATTAGACAATTGGTGCTCTTCCGACATGACCGGGCTTCGTCTCATTACTTCGATGACGGCGCCGATAAGCCATGTGGTTCCAAGTACCCTCGGCATGGACTAACAATCGGGCATTCTTGTAGGGAGCGTCGATCCGCATCTTGCCACGATCGGCATATGATAAACCGTGTGGTTCCAAGTACCCTCGGCACAAACATACCATGCTCGACCTCAAGTATCCTCGGGTGTTGGCTTCATCCCCAAGTACCCTTGAGCGATGGTAACCATCATGTGACCACACAAGTAGGCCAAGCAACCAAGTCGGTTTATATCTTTGCATTTAGCCCAATGCACCCTCATTCGTAGTCAAAACTCCGCTCAAGGCCATTTTTCATGCTCAAAACTCGATTCACACATTGTCACATGAATACACCTTATCCACCTGGATCGCGCATCTTATTAAGGGTGATCAATCATCACATCTATATGATATACATAATCAAGGCATATAGCAATCATCAAATAATCACCCAATAATAATTAATTAATTAATAATTAATTATCCGACCGAGACTAATTAGCAAAGCTATAATTAATTAACCTAATTATAATTAATTAATTTTATCTTAATTAATTAACTCGACTATAATTAGTCAACTCATCTCCGTTAAATTACGCGACCATAGTCAATTAGTACCACAATAATTAATTAATTCAGCTTCAATTAACTAAAGTAACTAAGGTTAAATAAAGTAACTATGGTTAATAATAAAGTAACTAACATTTAATTAATAGTAACCATGATTAATGAAAAGTAACCATGGTTACTTAACTCAATCAATGTTAACTTTTCCTAACCATGATTAATTAATTTAGCCTAACCACGGTTAAACTACCTAATCCATAATTAATACTAATTAATCTACCTCTCGAACACAATTAACATCCTAATAATAGATTAGGGATTAACTCACACACTAACGGCAAGCGACGACAAACGATCGGCGGCAACAACTCGGGCGCGGGGGCGGCGGGTCCATAGTGACGCGACGGAACTATTTCGACGGGGCGGCTGCCGCGGCGACGACCAGTGGTGGGGTGCGACTAAGGATCGAGAGGGAGGGTAGAGGTCACAAGGCTTGCGGACGACGACAACCGGCAGGTATGGCGTAGAGCGGCGAAGGGAGGTGAACGGCGATGGCTGGGCGGTGACGAAGGCCAACGGCGAGCAGTGGTAGTGGCGGTGAAGTGGTGACCGAAGCAAAGAAAAATGAGAGAGGGAAAGGGAGGTTTCCGTGGGGTGGGGGGGGAGAGAAAGAAGAGAGGAGAGAGAAAGAGTAGAGAAAAAGATATGGAATGGAGGAGGAGTTGAACTCGTGGGGTCCACCACGGGTCAAGTCAACGCTAATAGTTTATGTTCTATATGGGTAATATCCAAGGGCAAAACGATAATTTGGCTCACGAGGGTAAATTAGTCTACCGGTACTAATAACCGAGGGCTTTTTGGTACTTTCACAACTAGGGTTCGGTTAGGGTTAGGCTCGGCGTAAAGGTTTTTTGATACTACGACGTGACGGCTCGACTACTCGACTTGCCTTTCTCTAACCGACGTCTCAAAATAATCCAATATCCATTTCGAAAAATAATTTGATATCCAATTATTGTCCCTTTATTCCTCGGAAAATTCAATATTATATACCATCTTTGGAATTCATGACTAAAATTCATTGAATCCAGATTATCTTACAAACGTCGAAATTTCGGGAAATCACATGGTGCATGCTCCCTGGATTATATCGATTTCTAGATGTTCAATTAATTGATTGTGCAACCGCATGATAACCTTTGTTAGTGACTTAGGTTAAAATCAATTAATGTTGCCTTCTCAAATGATTTTTATGAAATAAAAATAATACCGAAAGAGCATTAGAGTAATCTAACATAATCAAGTCTCCATACTCTTAATCTCTGCTTTGTAGAAGTAATTTAATACTTCAACTAATTTACTTAGGTTTCTAGTCGACCTACCAAAACGATTAGTGGCGGCTCCAATTTAAAAATCTTTGCATGTTAATCACATTAAACCATAAGTTGCGATATGGTATGCACTTGGGAGAATCCGAGTTAGGTTAGTTAAACAATTAACCTGAAATTTCCTTAATTTTAGGTCGTGACACTTGTTCCATTGTTCATTCATCGAGTACCAAAGGAAGCCATCAAGGTGTCCGACACAAGAATTACCAAATGATTCCTCTAAGGTTTGACTCTTAGTTTAGTCAATAATCAACACTGATTATATTCAGTTTAATTGATATATCCATCTATGTATATCTACTTATGATAAAAAAAAATTAACAGAAAAAAAAAACATGTGATTAAACTTGGAAGGACATAGTTGTAGTTATGTTCCCAACTGTGTTTTATGTACATTTAGGTCACTTGGGTTGAGAATGGAGGAGTGGACTATACCATAATCCATAGCATGTACATGCCAATTGTTTCCTCTGGATTTGCATTTGGTGCAAGACGCTGGATTTCTGCCATTACCAGACAAGCTGAATGGCTTGAAGTTCTAATGTTGCCTAATTAGAATGCCACATACAATAATGGTGAAACAAATTCACACGTACCAAAAAGAAAAAAATAAATAAAACCCCTTTCTTGTTATTCTTTTATGAGTCAAACAGTTTCATGATGATTGATGTAATTAAAACAGTTTCATGATGATTAATGTAATAACTAGCTAACACCATCTTTATGATTTTCGGCGTATAATGTATAGTCGTGATATGACAAAGTGGTAGGGACAGTCTGTTGAAATTGGTGAGAGAATGATGAGAACTTACTTGAAGGAAGTGAATAACTGTGCATCAAATATGTGGTCTCCATTGTTAGAAGCAAGTGGAGCGACGGATATTAGGGTGACCACAAAAGAGATGTGACTTGGGGATGAACCATGCGTAAGCGGCTAGGCTTGTAATGATGCAGTCTAATGAAGGTGGGGAGTGATGCCGAGGTAGAGAGGCTTGGATAAGGAGCGGCTCTTAGTAGACTTCTAAGATGGCGATGGGGGTAGGAATGAACCAAGCCATCGATTGAAAAAGGTGGGTATATGTGTTGGGCTAAAGCCGAGTTGCTTTCGGGATCTAATTCTTTTCAAAATGTGAAATGTTTTCAAAGTAAACTATTCCTATTACTTGAAATGATCTTTTCGAGATCGAACTCATGTAGTTTTGAAACAACATGTGCATAACATTGCACCTCAAATGATGGACAAGGAAAGGACGAACAGATGAGATGCCTGGGAGTAAGGAAATGCCTAAGAATGCCTGATGGGAAGTTGGTGAAAGTCAATTGTGTGTGCCTCTGCTACAGTCGGAGAAGGCCCCTATTGTGTGATTAGGGTAGCCTTGAAAAGAAATGGAACCTACATGAGCTAGGCGGCCGGTGACCCGGCAAAGTCGTGGTGGAATGTGAGATGCTTAAGGACTATCATCAACGGAACCACTGACAGCCCTATGGGATTAGCAATGCTATTGGCGGAATTCAATTATGTCCCAAGTAGTGATGGACAATCTATCTGGTTATATGGTGGAACCGAGAATCCTGAATAATGCCGTTTGGATTGGCAAATTGCAGGAGTGAAGTTGAGGCCAAGGGAGTTTAAACGAAAGTCAAGATGTCAGAAAAGTGTGGCAAAGTCTTAAGGATTGTTAAGGAGGGGACAAAGATGGAAATTTCGATGACGAAATTTTTTAAGCATGGGAGAGTTATGACGGCCTAAATTTTCGCTAGCTTGAGCTACGAGCGAATTAGTAGATATCGAAATTGGAATAGTGGCCAAAGTGAATTGGGGCCAACAAGTTTGGCGCAGTGAGAACTCAAGATCATGGACCGTTAGTTGTCGATAATTGTTCTGGTTTTGTTTGAACCTATTCGTGCAGAAATTTAGACTAATTTGGAGCGCAAAACCTTGACCCAAGAATTGAACCCCCACCTGTATAAGGACCCCTTCCCCCATCCACTTTCTTTGTCACACAACCTCCCTTTCTTTCTCATAGATGCACCCTCATCGAGAGCTCCCTCAGTGATTCCGCCCCCCCCCCGGACGCCTCCTCCTCTCTACCTCAAGCTCCTCAGCCGCTCGATGCCGCTCCTTTCTAGACGACGACCCACACGGCAGCAACAACTCGACGGCCAACTTTCCTTGAGTTTTCCTCACCCTCAATCTCGCCCATGACTCTCTCTCTCTCTCTCTCTCTCTCTCTATCTCTTGGTCTCTGGTTATTGGTCCCGAGAGGAGAAAGGAAGAGCCAAAGCTCATTCTTGGCGCAATTCAACTCGATTTTCTTCGCGGAAGACTTCAAGCACGCAGAACTCTAATCCTACCTACTAAACTGACTATTAGCTGCAATCCAAATTGACATGTCCAGTTTGGACGAGATAGTACTGAGATAGAGATTGTGTATGTGGCTTAGCGGGTGGCATTGCATGTTGAGATAGAATTGCGTATGTGGCTTAGCGGGTGGCATTGCATGTTGGCATTGCATGTTGTTTGTGGTTGGAATAGGACCTTAAGGTCATGGGTAGGTCATAGTTAGAGGTTGATCGTCTTGTTGGCATCAAAAGCTAGTGAAATTGAAGAGGATCGTATGTAGCACACAGCCGGCCGAGTGGCTTTAAGAGAGATTGTGCATTTTTCGTGTATATATGGTGAATCCGGTGAAAGGGTGAAGACTAGTAGGCCGAGTAGTCAAAAGTTGGGAGTTGAGTAGGACCGTCGCAGTCAAGACAACGTGAGTTATGAGCCTCTAGGTTATGTCGGAACAGAGTGGAGGGTCTTGGACGTGGGTATGGAGGCGACGATGAGAAACAAGGTACAATTGATCCTGGACAATCAGTTGTGGTTATGTGAACTGACTCTGAACTACTAGACTTGCCCGAAGTGGTTCAAACAGAAGAGCGTTGATAGAACCTTGCTTTGTGGTAGCCCCACTCTATGTATCTCCATTGTGTCATCAGTTACACTTGTTCTGTTGTTGAAGTAGCTATTCATATAGTTTTGTAGTTCAATAGTCATTTTAGTCGTTCGGATTAGTGATTCCACTGCTGGGTTATATGCTCACCCTTCGAGGACTTCACTATTTCAGCTTGCAGATATGCCGATTACACCCGTAACTCCATTCACTCACTACGGCACCCCTTTGAGTTAGTCTGTTACATGGGAAGAGCATGACGCGCCCGAGTTTCCTGAGGTGCGCTTCCTCAAGTGCATCGGCCTGCTTTTGGTCAATATAGGGCCGCCTATGGAGCTGATACCTCTCAGGTTTGTATCCGTATATGCGTAGCTCTCAGGCCAGTTGTTTGGGCCTCTTCCTTACTATGGACAAGGAGCCGACGGGAGTGATGACAGTGATGGTAGCGTAGAGTGGCTGACAACGAACGAAGGGTTTGTGCAGGCAATTTTTTTTTTTTTTTTTTTTGGGATTTGGTGACATGGGAGCTACCTTTTGGATGTTGGTCGTGAGATAGTCGAAATAGTAGAGGTGATGAGGATCGTGCTAGTTGGATGGGAACGGCTACTTTTTGCTGTTGTTCCCAGATGTCTGCTTTTGCTTGTTTTTATTTTAAAATGATGTAATTAAACTGCTAATTATATACATAATGTAGCTACTTTCAAAGTCGTTGAATAGTCCTATTGCTTGTTCGCTGCGAGTTAGGAAAACCTATGAGTAAAATCATATCCTTAGGCGTCGTGCCTGCCTTTTTTTTCTGCATATACTTGTATTTTTGTTCAGTCTTTCACATGTGCCTTATTATATGTAGTAAAAGATTAAAACAGAACACGATTTGAGTGTGGGTCAAGGTTGGAGTCCAATAAGGTTGGTATCGGAGAAAGGATTACGGTCGGGCACCGACAGAGAACGTGCCTGGTATATATATAAAAATTGAAATTTGCTCACGAATGATCCTTTTGATGTAATGGCAAGTTTTGCCTTGAAATTATAAAGTTAAGTATGCTCAGGTAAAAGCACTACTAGAATGGGTGACCTCCTAGGAAAGAGTTCGCATGTATATCAAAAGATAAAATCCTGAGATTCGATATGGGACATGTCATAGCACACAATACCTCGAGTGAAGAAAATCCCAAGTGCCACACGTACTTTTCTCTTCAAAAATCGAATTATACCATGTATATACACTGCACTTGTTTTTTGGCTACTTATTAATTGCCCTGAATCTGTTCTTTGCAACCATCCCAATGAGCTGTGTCCCCATGCATGGTTGATGGACACATTCAATTTCAAAGTTGGCACCAATCACCATAAATGCCGAGAGAGAGAGAGAGAGAGAGAGAGAGAGAGAGAGAAGCAACTGCTTATTTCTCTTTTAACAAGAAAGAAGAAGTAAACAAGCCCTGCTTTCTCTGTTTCACCAGAATGATTACACAATAGAGGAAGGGCGAAAGCAGAAGCTTGGCATCTCTAGGTGCACTGTTTGAATTTTCTTTGGCTCATGGTCATTTATATCTTTCTCTGTCTAGCGCAATTATCAGGTTGACACTTCGGACCACCCTACAGGTGAATGCCCATCAACCCCCACAGAGAGAGTAAAAGAGGGGAGAGAGAATTCGACCTGAATTCCTCCATCGAAAATGGAGATCAGCCAAGTTTTTTGTAAAGAAAATGGAGTTATCTTATGTGATCGATGGTGCACATAGATTGAGATTTGAAGTCAAGGGACTGGTTTTGAGTGAGAGATCTGTGGTGAAGTACATTAAATGCTCTAGATCCATTTTTCGTCTGAAAAAAAGCAATGTAATTGCAATTCGAAGTGCAAGATCCGTTCTCCTCTATGTTTCTTCTTTATTTAGGTAGAGATTTTGTGTAAAGTGGGCAACTAAAAATAAAATAGCATATTGCAATTTTTGGTACAATGGCTTAATTATGTTGTGATTTCCAAAATTGATAATCTAAAAATTGAACATATATTAATTAAACATGTTTGATTCGTTCTCAAGAGCATTTGTCAACAAGGCTCTCTAAATAACAGGCGGAACTGGATCCCAAAAAGTCCTCTAGCATAGGGGTCATACTAAGCAAGATTGCAGATAATAGGCTTGAATTGTTACTCATTGTAAATCTTGATGACAAGTAGATCATTGTAAGTGAAACAATTTCGAGATCAGAAGTTTTATGCATGTGTCATGGGAAGATTCTTCCCTAGCCATTCGAGTAGAAGAGAGCAGTTTTTTGCTATCAGGGTAAAGCGTGGAGGATGCAAAAGGGATGATGCAACTAAGTCGTGGGAGATTGGGAGTGGCGTCATGGGGTATCAGGATGTTTGTGCTAGGTGTTCGAATGTGATTGATTATCATGTTGAGGATCCTGTTGGTGGGGATGGTCACTCCTGCGCTGAGATCTCAGTGGCTCAGCATGAGGCTCCCTTTCCGCCGGCCGCAGATGGGCGCAAGGCCGCTTCGGCCACGACTCAGCTTGCGCAAAGTTTCCTCCCGTTTGTTGAGGATGTGAAGATGAAGGTGAGGGGTGTTTAGGGAAAAGAAAAGGTGGGTGAAAAAAGAAGTTATGAGAAATCTGAATGTGAACCCCATATGACAAGTGTCGGTCATTAGTGGAGTGACTTAGAGATGAGTTCGCAAGGAAAGACCACCTAATATTTTTTCATGCGCACTGTCCTATATTCTGAAGGGAAGGCTCTTCATTTGACCCAAAAAAAGTCAAATGGAAGGTTCTTTTCAAGTAGGGCCCACTATTGGTGTGATGACTTGTTAATCATCGCGTGTTGAAACAGGTTATGATATGTGTGGTTAACCTAAGTAGGACACGTTGAACTGCTCCAACACAAACACAATACACTTAATCAAGTTAGTTACACGAAACAAATACGAGTAACACAATTGCCAAATGCGCCGCCGTATCAATTGTGTTAACACGTTTAAAATGTTTCTCGACAATGGATTGTTTCACTTCATAGTATATACTGTTGGAAAAAGTTTAGATAATATAAAAATAACAATCATAGGAAATGTATTGGAAAAGATAATAAAAGCAAGACAATTGTTTAAGACGTGAGAGCATTGTCCTTAAGGATAATTCCGTCTCTCGAAATACGAAACTCCGTGCATAAGGCTTCTAGCTCTTTCCAAGATATAACAGACTTTCCTTTATATTCCGCACTAAATATTAGAAGAAATAGGAATAACGTTATGTGTATAACCCAAAGAACAGAATGGAAGATATGTGGAGGAAATGAAAATTCTCTTTCTCAATCCGAGATACAAGGATTGTGGTATGATGTTCAATTTTATAGGCAAAACGAGAGAGAGAGAGAGAGAGAGAGAGAGAGAGAGAGAGAGAGAGAGAGAGAGAGAGAGAGAGAGAGAGAGAGAGAGAGAGAGAGAGTCGTTATGAAGCTGTTACAAAACCATTATAAATCAATTAGAGGTAATAGAAGATGTCCATTATATAGCCGTCATAGAATAATATAGGGTTTATGAAGAAATCAATCATACATTATAAAGTCGTTATATTACCATTAGAAAATTGTTATACAACCATTAGAAAACTCACCGTGGGAAACAACGATGACTAATCATTGCGGTCATAATTCTATCAAAACCATTTTAAAAGAATATTTCAAAACTGCTGAAATATCCAACAATTCCCCACATATTTTAAAAAAAATTGAAAAATAAAAAATAGAATAATGTTTGGTTATTAGAGCGTAATGCATCGGAACTAGGGCTGATTAGACTATGAACCAGTCTTAGAGAGAATGAAATATAATTCACGAAATGATTGGTGAAGTTTAAAACTTCTATGGACCAACAATTCCTTTTTGTGAATTATGATTTTCACCAATCATATTGCACTCCCACAAGATTTGTTGTTCAATGTGGTTTTGCGCTAATAGGCTATGCGCGTGCTTGGTTTATTCATGAGTGCTCTAGAGATTTTCGCTAAAAATTCTCATGGGAATGACCTCACTCCACACTTATATAGGTGATTCTATTAAATATATTATGTAGCTTAATACACCATCACTAATGGTTATGAAATTCATTAAGAGCTTGACTCACCCTATTTTTCCTTGGAGCCTTGCACTATCCTCACCTTAGGAGGGACATAAATGTTAATAGTGTATTACTAGATCAACAAGTGACTCGTTTAACCCGTATGAACCTCATTCATGGGATCACCAATCACATAGGTTGGGTTACCATCACCATTGATTTTCTTCAATTGGCTTAAGTCCCATTCCCCTCGATGAATAGTTAGAGGATTGGCCAAAATCACTTTTGACTTTACGTAATCGATGGACATGATTCAAACTTCAAGTAGCTGCTTTACTCCATCACATCTTAATAGGATGTGTCTCTTTCTATCATTGAAAATTGCATTCTTTGCGGTGGCTATTGGCATTTTACAATAATTATTTTCATTGGCAATTACAATGCATAGACACATAATGTGTCAATTTCATTTCCCTTCTCAAGAGCTTGAGTAATTCTCGTACCATAAAGATAACTATTTCTTCTCCTTCTTCTCCTATTAGAGTATACAAGGATAAAGCATTATATTTTCACATGTGCTTGGCAGCACTCGAGTCTACCACCTGTTGTTTTTCGCGTTAGCCACAATATTAACTCGAGAAATGACAGCAACAATTTTCATCATCGGAATCATCTGGTTCAACCAAATAGACTTTTGGTTTAGTAGGATTGTTATTTCCCCCACAATATTTTTGGCTAATTTCCAAGTTTCAACATCTCCACAAAAGTGAACACGACCACATATCCATTAGTGGATTTTGCCTTATCTCGAATTCAATATTCAGTTAACTTCACCGTATTCTTCTAATACAATGGGAAATCTACTATATAAACTAATTTTACAGTCTCACGGCTGCAAAATTACAACTCTGAAATCCGTATTTTATAAGTAGCCTCTCCACGTAATGTTGTTGCGTAGGCATTAGGCCACTATAACTTCTTATGAATTTAACACCTCAAATACATGTTTGTAAGGGAAGCCCCAGCCATGTTCATAAGATGCACTTGCAACCCAGCATATTTACTATTTACATTAACGTGCAAGGAACGCTTCAGCAATGTTCACGTGATATACTTACAAGTCACAAATCAAATAAAACAAGATAAGATATCCATCATCTATAAATGAACCCAAGTAACCGGCAGGTCCAAGCTCCGTTCCAGCAACTTCAGGCGTGCTCAAAGCGGAAGTTTTAATGAACATAAAAAATGTTTTCAACCCACAAAATATAATCTGCTAGTTACCAGGCGCTTACGTAAAAAGAACATAAACCGCTATGCTCTATCTTGCTTCAAATATGCATTAGAACAATATACGCTAGAAAAATGCATTTCATGGCGGCAATTATGACAATCATCAATCAACCATATCTAAGCTTAAACCTTTACTGGTAATGCCTAACCCAAGAATGGTATTTCTCAATAAACAATCAACTAGCATAGCATTATGTCCACAGAATTTCCACAATAACGGTGCATGAACTTTCCAAGAATGAGTAGTTCTCAATCATCAACTAATCAGATTATGGCGAATTTTACATTACATCAATTTTCTTGCAATTTTTTTCCCTCAAATAAGACAACATAATTTCTTGCAAACCATACGGGGTGATCTTGGATCTCTCTCATCTCAAAAGCTAACTCAAAAGATGAGATTTTCTCTCACATTTATAAACCGACCACCAGCCCCTTCCACAACCGATGTGGACAACCCCAACAATCTCCTTCTCACACATCGGGCCTCGGGTCGGAGGAGCAATAACTCGTATCTCTCTCGTGTGATCGTTGAGTCCAGATTTGTTGATAACCTAGGCTATGATATCGGTGTTGTGTGGTCTTAGACCTCTATTATCCCAAAAGCTAACTCAAAGGATTAGACTTTTCTTCACACTTATAAACCGACCACCAGCCCATTTCCACAAATGATGTGGGACAACCCCAATAAATCGGGACACTTCAAAGCCATTATAAACAAGATTTATTTCAAGCTTTCCATGAGAAAGAGGATGAGTACACATACCTAATTTTGGGATGACGAGCTTATGATATCTTTACGTGTCTCTTGAAAGGAATTTTTATTTGGTATTGTCCCATGAACATTCAATACTTGTCTTCCGCCATCTTCAAGTCCTCATTCAATTCCAACAGCATGGTAGAAGCAGTAGTTCCATCTTGAGAATCCATAAGATTGTTGGAAAAATGTTAAATAATATAAAAATAACAATCATAGGAAAAACGTTGGAAAAGCACGAGAAAAATAAGCATAATTATTTAAGGCATGCCAAAGCACTATCCTTAAGAATAATTTCGCCCTTTGGAGTACGAAGCTCGGTGCATGAGGCTTCTAGCGGCTATCCTCCCAAAATACAACAAACCTTCTTCTATATTTCACAATGAATATTAAAAGGAACATGAACAATGTTATGTGTATAACCCAACAACAGAATGAAAGATATGTGGAGGAAATGAAAATTCTCTTTCTCAATCCGAGATACAAGGATTGTCGTTTGATGTTCAATTTTAAAGGCAAAACAAGAGAGAGTGAGAGAGAGTCATTATGAAGTTGTTACAAAACCATTATAAATCAATTGGTAATAATAGAAGATAACCGTTATATAGCCGTTATAGAATAATGGAAGGTTTATGAAGAAATCAATAATACGTTATAAAATTGTTATAATGCCGTTATATGACCGTTAGAAAATCATTATGCAATCGTTAAAAAATGACCGTGGGAGATAACGATGGCTAGTCATTGCGGTCATAATTTTATCAAAATCATTTTAAAATAATATTTCAAAACTGCTGAAATATCCAACAATTACGGGATTAATTTTTCTTGTATTCCTAAATATGCTTTATCTTACCAATTATTTATTTGATATGGGTGTTATTACTTTAACCTTTCAAGAATAAATAGTCTATAAATATGAACATGTCTAATTATGAGGTGTTAAAACAAATTGTACATTAACTAAACAAGTCAATCATGTCTTAACGGGTAAAGAGGGTCAGCTCGCATAACAAACGTTTTCTAAGTGTCATAAACAAGTTACGATACGAATCCATTTACGCCAATCCAAACTTATTTAATTACGTGTTGAGTCGTATAAATGGACCGTCTGTAAAATTATCGGCACTATTTTCAAGTGGGTTCTCTCAAATATTGATTATAAGAGCTTCGGAGTTTTGTTAATTGTGTTGATACACCACATGGATGAGGCATGTACACAAATATGCAGACTAGACATCCTAAACCCGAGGTATTTATGCACGAAAGATCTGTATCAAGCCATAACATCTAAGCATAAAGAGAAAGTAACTTCATGATGAACCATTTTATATGCACATGTGAAATCACGGGCAAGAACATAAATAAACGTGCAATGAATAATTGAAACTGAACCCAATGTAAATTCTATTACTTAGGCTCCATCCATTTCGCAAAAAACAACTTTCAGAAAAATATTTTCTGAATTTTTTGGCTTTCCTTTCAAGAAAAATAAATGAGTCAAGGAAAATAGTTTCCTCTTATGGAAAAAAAAAACACCATCAAAAATGAAAAAATGATTTTCTCTTTTGAGAAGAGGAAGTCATTTTTTCTTCCTCCAATTATTCACATTCCTTTATTCTTTATTATTTTTATTTTTTTAATAATTAGAAGTGTTTACTTTTTTTAAAAATCAAAATTTTTACTTTTTCTTATCTTTTCTTTTTCCTTTTTCCTTCTTCCTCCGCCGGCCATGGGCTTTAACGACGGCTAGCAGCCCAACGACAAGCCTTGACGTGGGCCAGCAAGCTTGAGGCCGGCGTGCTCGCTTGGATCTAGTGAGCCTCGAGCTTGCCGGCTCACGTTATGTCTAGTCGATGGGCTGCTAGCCATCGCCAAGACCCATAGCCGATGGAGGAAGAAGGAGAAAGGAAAAATAAGAGAAAAGCCTCATTTTCCTGCAAAATAAGCAGCGCCTTAAATAAAAATACTGACATAAAACAAGTCTACACTAACATGCCAGGCCAATGTTGTAGCATTTTCATTAATTCACGACGTTTCCATCCTTGATAGCAATTACACAATCAAATTGGCAATTATATACCCCATGTGCGATGGACTATTTTGGACGGGGTGAGAATGGTTCCAGTTAAATCTGAAAATCAATTTCATTTGAAGTTTTAGGATATGCATGGTAAGTTTCAAGTTTCAAAAATTGATAAACCGGTTTTGACGGATAGGTTTCAAGTTCAATGTGGTAGAATCTATTACAAGTCTTTGTTTTTTTCTAGTTTTATTTCTTTGAGTGATCGTTTAGGATTCCATGGCATCCGATAATGAATATGTAATTTGGAACCGCTAGTCCAAGATCTTATCTTTTGGTGATATCTATGATTCAAACTTTTAATTTTGTTAATGTTTCTTATTTTTCATGTGTCTAAATGAGTTGTAGTGGTGGATTGCAATGTCAAATGGTGATCGTTAGAGGTGATGATTTCGACAAAAAAAAAAAGATAATGATTCACCGCAATCTTTCAATGAAACTTACAAATGGAACCCGAGTAGACCCTGGAACCAACCCCGAAACCCGTGACATGGTAGGTTCCAAATTTCAAAATATACATGGTAAATTCCAAGTTTCATGTTTCGAAAATTGGAGAACCGATTTCGACAAATAGGTTACAAGTTTTTGGTAGAACCTGAACCGATCCCGAAACCGCTCATCCATAATCTTGAAACATCTAATCATGCATCGGACTTATTTGTTTAAGCAAAAGTTGATATTCGGGCAAAATGTGAGAGATTTTAATTGAAAATAACACTCAAATAACTTTCCAAAACCACCATGTTGTTTGATTACGTGTCCACGAAGATAAATGTTTAAAGGGAAAATTTCAAAAAAGAGCCTCAAGTAACTTTGTTTTCTTAAATGAGTGATTGAAGTGGTCGTATTTTAAATAAAGGCACTAAGTGTTTTTTTTTATTTCAAAAAAAAGCCCTGATCGAATAGTGTTTTCATCCTTTTACTTTTTTAAATTTTTTATTTTTGTTTATTTTTCTCTTTCCCTTTTGCTTTTTTTTTTTTTTCCTTTTTCTACTTTCTCTCCCCTCCCCTCCCCTCCCTCCCCAGTGTCTTCTACAACCTAGGATACCTTCATCTTCATCAACCCCAACGTTTTTGCAACCCTTAGACGCCTTCCTGACGAAGTACAGCGGGCGGCTGGAGCCGTCGTCAGCCGCAAGCATGGTGGCGAGGATGCCTCCAACGCCGGTCCTGACAAGGACGACGAAGAAATCGCAAAGAAGGCGTGGCGTCACAAGTCCCGAGGCGGATCTGGTCCTTGAGGCAGACGAGGGCATCGTTATTTTACGTGGTTCCGATAATCATGTCCTTCGAGATGGATTTGATCCAAAAAGAAATATGTTTTTCTACATTGAATACTTTTGTCCTTCCCCATTCTGTTATATGCAATTGCAGATGCAGTGGTACAACTTAAGTGCAAAGGCAATGTGGTGTCCTCTGCAACCCCAAATCAGAATGGTGCCTTCTCAATCCTGTTGGACCCTCTCCAGTTCATCCTCTCCACGGTACTCACCACTTGCCAATTGGTGGTCCCAACCCCTCTCTCGAGCCGTAATTCGAGCCTGCCCGTCGCCGGGGTCCTCCAGTCAACGTCGCAGTTCGTCAGGAACACAATCCAGGGACTCCTCAGCATCGCCAACATCGTTCCGACTGGGTTCAATCTCACCGGCTGAGCCATATGGGCATGCAAATCGGACCCGCCTCCTCTGCATCAACGGCAGCGAGACCACTTGCATTGTCGCTGGGCAACCCTCGTCCGCCTTAGGACCCGCGACCACACACCTCCGTAACAACTTCTTCGATGTCCTCGGCAGGACTGGCATCGGGGTCATCCTTGCCGCCATGCTCGCAGCCGACGAAGGCCCTGGCTGCCCGCTGTACTCCACCAGAAGGGCCATCAGAGGGTTGCAGAAGACGTTCGGGTTGATTAAGGTAAAGGTGTCGACGGTTGCAGAAGAAGACGTTGGGAAGGGGAGGGGATGAAGGAAAAAGAAAAAAGTGATGATCACTAAGGACTAAAGGTTCCCTCCGTTTCGCGTATAACTTTTAGGAAATTATTTTTTTGAATTTTTCTGGCATTCGCTTCACGAAAAGTAAATGAGTCTACTCATGAAGAAAATACCTTAAAAAATAGAAAAAATAATTTCCTCTTTTTTAGAAGACGAAAACATTTTTTCTTATCTTTTCTTTCTCCGCTTCTTCACATTTCTTTTCTTTGTTAATTATTTTTTATTTTCTACTTTTAATTTTTATTTTAATTTTCTTTGCTTTTCCCTTATTCTTCGGCTAGTAGTCGGCCGGTGATTGGCCATAGGCAAGAGAAGAGAGGCCGAGCCTCACCTCGAGGCAAACAAGGGTCGAGCGAGGCCAAGCCTAGCTTGCCTACGGGCCGGCAACCACCAAAGAAGAAGAAAAAGAAAAAGATAAAAATAAAATAGAAAAAATAAAAATTTTGATTTAAGAAAAGAATAAAAGATAATTAAAAATAAAACATCAATGAAAATAAAATTTATTGAAAGGAGTGCATAGAGGAAAATCAAATTTAATTTCCATGCCGAGTTCATTTTCACGTTTTAGCCGAACACCACAAAATATTATTAAAAAATGATTTCCTAAAAAATATTTTCTAGAAACATTTCATTTTTCACGAAACAAACAAAGCTTAACTATTGATTTATCCATTACTCATTGGTTAGTAAGCCATCTAAAGTGGTATTTGTGATATCACAAATGTGTTATCTTCATCGTTGGCCCATATCGCTTAAATAACTCCGACATTGACACGTAACACGCGACACGACACAACACAACACTCCAACACGTCATTTCTAAAAACATAGAGGATTTAGACACGTTGGGACACGTTGTATATTTAATGTGTATTTTCATGTATACATAACTATATAAAAATATCGGTGTATTCTTTTCGCTTCTTCTACTTTTGTTAGGGATTCATGATTAGTTTTTTTTTTTTTGCTGACTAGGTATATTAATTTTGGGGTAGCTAGATATATGACTTAAGTATATATATATTTTACAAATCTATATTTTGACCCCTAATTTATTGAAAATGCTTAAAATTGACCCATGCTTGTCAAAATGACATGTTAGGATACTTGACTCTTATGTCCGAAGCGGCGATCACATGTGGATTGCATGTCAAAAAGTATCGGGAGAGTGCTAGATACTACAAGGAGACCTTCGAAGAGTGTCGGTGCTTCTTAGCACATCGTCATCCTAGAAGCCTATAAGAGACCGCTTCTTGTTCAAACACTCTCGTCTCAACGACTAAAACCTTGCCCTCATAAGATCGGGTATAGGCCTAGTCCGTCCATGGAGAAATTACCAAAAATGTGCTAAGCATGTTACATTTGTGCCAATTCAATTATAAACCCTTTAATTCAATATAGTCCTAAAACTTTAGATTGTGTCATTTGAATCCTAAGTCTTTTTACACATTGTAGATTTTTAATCCTAAAATTTTTGACGAATTGCCAATTTAGTTAATGCTCGAGCTTTGAAGAGGCTTATTTTGATATTTTCCATTTTCCGTAGATTCATTGGATAATTTTGATAGGAAATCGCTAACATAGTGATCCGGTCAAGATCAATCCAATCCGTGTCAATCATCCTAAGTGGCATAGTTTGCATTAACGTGGATGAGTTTTGCTTTTTTTATTTTTTATTTTTTTCTTTCTCCTTTAACTTTTTTTCCTTATTTCCCCTCGACAATTGCCGATCTCGACAATAAACGGCGAGAGGTCAACGAATGTCGGCGGGGCGGGAGTCTTGGACTTCCTTGCCGCCCACAAGCTAGGCCGCCCCTTGCCAAATCCGATGAGGAGACCCTCGCCCGGCCAAAGACCTGGATTTGGTGAGGGGTGACCTCACCCATATGATGAGAAGCGACCTCGACTAGTCCTTGCCAAAGGCTAGTAGCGGGGGCCAACCTACCTATGTTGATAAGAGCATCATGGTTCTCACCCTAGACGATGGCTAGCTACTCGAGGCTCTCGATTGACGAAGGGAAATAAGGAAAAATAAAATAAAAAAGGAAAAAAAAACTAAAAATAAAAAAATTAAAAATTACAAAAATTACAAAAATCGTCAATGTCATCGTTGGCTATGTCACGTGAGGATGATCGACACTGTCTTGACCATCGTGTTAGTAATTTCTAGCTAAAATTAGTCGGAATGGCTAAGTTGGTAAACAGTCAAAAGGTTTAAAACTAAATTGAAAAAATCATCAAAATGTTTAGGATTAAATTGATTAAACTAAAATGTTCACGATTGAATATTGATATAAATGCAATGTGTTGAAGATTTCTTTCAGTAATTTTCTCATCCGTCAACAAACCACACATCAATGGGAAGAGGTTTTGCTCGCTTACCACTGTCAGAAGGAATGCTTTGACCAAACGCACAAAGTTATCACCGTTTGATAGTAGGTGTCAACTCATATGAACAACCCAACAGAACCCCCCACATTCAAAGTTGAAAATGATATGTCACATGCATGGGCAAAAAAATGGAGTGTCAAATGTAGGCTATGAAACAAATTGCAATTAAAGACTTCCATCAAGGTTGGCGAGCACCCGCCCATGCTCGCCCCACCGAATTACAAAAGGAAGAAAACAAAGAGCACATAACATAGGGAAAACTCCACACACACACACACACATACAAAAGAGCCGTGTATAACCTTGAAGGTATGCAGCAGTCCAATCAAATCCCAGGATGCCGTTGTTGAATAGGACAAAGCTCATAAAGAAAATAAAGAGAGAAAGAAGAAACCCTTCGAATATTTGCTTGACCTAACTAGGACCTACCTACACATTCTCACGAAGGTATCAAATCGTACGGCGCCAAATACCATGAAAACGAAGTACACGATCATTCCACCAGCTGGCGATTGCACGTTCTACACCAAGGACGGAAGGATAAATTGGCCCTGGTAAATTCGATGCTCGTTACACTTCAGACATGGTTGATTATGGCATGAGCTCAACTTGGAATCTCTCCAAATAAACCGACTTAAAACATAACCTGTGTGAGATTCGAAGTGATACTGTAGGTGTTGAAGCCCGTACAATTATTTCGCCGGAATTCGACTCCGCGGCGAAGTACCTTCCCCGATAGTCGTTCTTCGGTTTTTGTTAAAAGAGACAGGTTTTATGATTATTCCGGATAAGAAATATCACCAAGTAGACAAAGGCATCGATAATCTCACTTTTAACGACACCGAACGTATACAAACTATGTTGGAATAATCGCCGACCAAGTCTAAGAACGTAAAGATGTAAACCCGAAATTTAATCAACGATGAGGCACTTAGGAATTACAAGAAAAGCAAACGCGGAATGAAATTGACGATGCGGATCTAGAAGCTATAGCTAGGAAACACGACGGAATTTAATCGACGACGTGAATATATAAATTATAACTATGATCTAAAAATTTAAAGATTACATGTTTGTTTGTATGTGCATGGGGGGTCTCCGGAAAATACGTTGTGGCTATGTAAAATCCACAATCGACGGTTACCAACGGAGGTTATAAATGAAGGTTACAAACGATTATCGAAAAAGAAATTTTGCTAGTGGTGATGAGAAATTTTAACAATCTTAAAAAGCGGCAAAGTAATCAATCGGCGCTTATTCTTTTGTCGATTGCTTTCTGTCGATATCGATGGTTTCTACGATTAGTTTCAAGATTCTCGTCGATACCTTCATGTTGTATTTTATCTATGACTTCATTGGCGAATTGTAGTTCCCCTTCAAGTTAATGATGATTCTATTTAAAATGACCAAGCTATGCTCGCATCTACTAAATCCATCAAATGTGGATAATAATTAAAAGTCGGTGAATTTGTTTGGTGTAAACGTCAATAAATGCAAAGTTGACGGGTATTCACTGTCCTCCGGAAGTGGCCATCGCCATCATTGATTGGAGGCCGACGAGGGCTGCTCCGAAACTAGAACCAAAACCCTAGTTCTTATCATCTCTTTGAGCCTGTCATATAAAGGGAACCTATTCTAATGTTTGTCCCTCCCTCTTACATAAACCATACTTCTCCCATTTTACCAGTAAGGACTTTGAGCTGTTGCACCTTCAACCATCGTCACAACATGCTCAAGCACAGATTGTTTTCTTCTTTTGATATGTCAACCTTCACCCTGGAACATCTCAACCTCAACTCCACGGGAATTTGCCTCCTATGCCTAACCCTAATCCTTTTCCTAGCGACCCTTCTCAAGCCAAAATACCCCAACAAGGTGTTCTTGCTGGACTTCGTGTGCCACAGGCCCCCGACGCCCAATCTTGCTCGAAAGAGTCGGTCATGGAGCAGGCCGGGCACTACGGGAAATTCTCGGACGCAACCCTCGACTTCATGCGCAAGACGCTGGAGCGGTCGGGGCTTGGGGAGTCAACATACCTGCCCGAGGCGCTGCTCCGGCAACCCCCGAACCCGTGCTTGGAGGAGGAGGTGAAGGAGGCCGAGGCAGCCATGTTCGGGGCCGTTGACAAGGTGCTGGCCAAGACCGGGGTGAGAGGGGACGAGATCGGGGTGTTGGTGGTGAACTGCTGCATATTCAACGTGGTGCCGTCTCTGTCTGCCATGATAGTGAACAGGTACAAGCTCAAGGAAGATGTGGCGAGTTACAGCCTTCAAGGAATGGGTTGCAGTGCTGGGCTTTGTGCCATTGGCCTTGCCAAGAATCTGCTTCAGGTAAACATGTTTGATAAAGTAAGATTAGTTCAAGCTAAACAAGAAAAACTTGAATCTCTAGTACTACAAAATGACATGTTCATGCAATGTTTCTTTGCTTAAAGTACGTTTAATGATGGGATTAGGAGGTGTCTGGCGCTCAAGTCTGTATCGTTAATTTGATTTGCTCAGTTTGATTTTTGCGAATGTTTAATTTTCTTTGAACAAAGTAATTGATAGGTGTAGTTTCAACAGTTATTGTTCCGTTCCATTTCGGGCAAAAGTAGGGTTGGAAATGGTCTTGTCCTCGCTAGATCGCTCCCATGATCCTAGAGGTGGAAGACGCCATAGAGATCTGTCCGGTTTCGTCGACCTCGTTCGATGGAATTCCTTCGTACCATCTTTAATTGAAGCCCCAGCTGTTTTGCCAAATTAGAGAAAAATCTCCGCAGAGCTTAATTAAGGCGTGAGGTTGTTAAGGCAAAACCCCACATGGGTTGGTTTCGTTCTCTTTGAAAAGTGTCACTGTGCTATATATATGTATTATATACAGAAAAAAAAATAGCAAGTGGGTTTCTTTTCTTAAACGTGAATAAATAGATCATGTATTGGATCTTATCAGCGTGAGGTGATTAGGAGGGTTTGATTCTCGAGTAGACAAGAATCTAGAAACTACTCCGATCATAGTTGGTTCCCAATTTTTGAAACCGAGAATAAAACCAGTCAACCCTGAAATCAGCCTTCCTTTTTTCATGTTTCATTTTTTTTGTACCCCAAAAGGTATGGAAGATTAACACAACCTTAACGATTTTCACGTATCATGTTGAATTAAATGAGAAATGAAAAAAAGTATTGAAGTGACTTCACTTAGGATTAGACACGATCCTGATATCGGTTCCAAACCGATTAACATATAGAACCGGAAACAAACCAATTAAGGTCAGTTCTCGAATATTTTCACATGGGAATCGAACCAATCCCTGTGAACCAGCATGGAGGCACAAACTTGCTCCACCATGATGAGAGTGATTTTAGGAAAAAATTCAAAGAAAGTCTCGAAGTGCTTTTATTTTCGCAAATAATGATTTGAAGTAGACATTTGAAATAAAGGCCTGAAATGGCATAACGAGTTTCAAATAAAGAGCCCGAAGTGATCATTTAATCTAAAAAAAAGTGTCGATCTCAAGGGCATTTTGATCATTTAAATTTTTTCCTTTTTTTTCAAATTAACATACATAAAAGGAAAACAAAATACAAGTGGAGGCTTTTGGTCCTTATTTAAAAAAATAAGGGCACTTAAAACTTTATTTGAAATTTTTCCGTGAATTTATTCAGAAAATATAAAAATTTCTAATCACGACATGATCTAGACAAGGATTTAAGCACAATACTAGATTTTTTTTTTTTGGGTCGAAAAACACAATTACTAGATTTGACCAGGCCATTAATCAGGCCTATTATCGACTAGGGCATCGAGAGCCTGCTACTCTTGATGAGTACAGTGCACAAATTCGATATATCAGAAAAAATAAATATCAAACGTAAATGCGATTTCTTGACCTTTTTCACACTTCCAGCAAGAATAAACTATGTACAGCCCAACAAGCATTCTTGAAAAGTAGTGTTTTCTTACTGGCCATATCTAGCAAGATCGTTTATTTGTGGTAAGCAATTACTAGTTAGGAGGTGTATATTAAGGATGAAAGCGACAGCATCCCTTATTCTTTTTTTATAAAAATATAATAAAAGTAACATGAATTGTTATAAATCTAAATCTTCTCTCCATCCTGAGTGCATTAAAAAGACTTCCCTTGAGAAAACCAAAGCCATTCACTTTTAGAAAGAATGGAAAATCAACTCAAACTTTGATTGCACTCTTACTATTGAAGTCAGTTAATGAGAGAAATCTCATAGAAAGAATAAAGGAAAAAAAAACAAGAAGATGAAAAGATGAATGAAGAAGGCATACATAAAATATTGAGAAGTATATTCTTAGGGATAGATATTTAAGCCAAATAAAGGAAATACTAATATTATGAGGACATTAGACAATACGATATTATGTGTATTAACTCAAAATGTTTAACCTAATTTTTTTCAGAAATTTTTTGCCATATTTTTGCAAGTCCACGTTGGGCATGCTAGTTATATTAATTAAATCATAATACAGACTTAGATTGTATGTTCGTTATTGATTACTGAGTTTCTCGAAGCAAGTTTCTTGAGAATTAAAAACGGCCTAGTTGATCTATTTGATCTATTATCGCAGAAATTAACTAGGATCTTGTAAATAAGTCAATTTATATGGATTAGTACGATAGAATTTGGTCATGAAGATTGCCGTGGATGAATCAAGTGATTAGAAGTTAATCATCATTAGTAGTGAAATTTATGCATAATTTTTTTTTGTTAGAATATCTCTATGTGCTTATTTGTCCCCTTTACTCCATTTTTCTCGTATTAAGGACCGAGTCTATTTTTTATTTTATTTTATACATCCATTATAGTTTGGTGATAACCAGACCACTATTGGGGATGTGACGTGACCCACAAATATGCTGGCTTGGCATATATTTATCATATTGACGCAAAAATGAAGTTTTGTCTCACCTATTAAGCATTCCCACAACACTTATATATTAAATAATAGAAAGTCAAAAAAATAAGAAAATTACTTATAGTTATAAACACATCCTTAAGACAACCCACATCCTTTACTTCAAAATGTAACTACCGATTTCTCTTCGACCTTATTAATGATGATTATCTTTTTAATCAAATGGTGTTGATTAATCTCAGAATCTATAATAATAATGTATTACGTACTTTAAATGTAATCGAGCTAACTGGTAAAAAGTTGACGACAAGCGCTTGATTTGGATACATCACATCCTGTGTTCGAATAACAATGTCATCCACTCATATAAATTTTGATTTGGATAATTTGCGTGTAAGATTAGGCGAGTCGCAAAGTTCGGATATTATCGCACCGCTTGTTTGAAAACCGGTTAAGCTGAAACATAATATTTATGCATCCCATTTGAGGCTACAATTTTTTGTCGTGTGGCAAATTAAAGTGGTTTCGGACCGTTTAAGGATCAAAAGTATAGAGTGGATTTGAATAATGATTGTGCCAGTGTTATAAATGTGTCGGGAACTTCCTTGGTTTTTTGGTTTTGGCCTAGGCGAAGCTCTGGTGGTCCCATTGCAATTGGTTTTAAATTTGTCTAATTGATTATGTAAAATAGTTCTCATGTTATTAATGCCTATATTGCCATGCTATTTTTAGCTTCTTCTTCTGTATTTTTTTTTTTTTTTGGCTTTTCATGTAGGTGCATCCCAACTCTTATGCTCTAGTCGTGAGCACCGAGAGCATCACCGGCAATGCCTACGTAGGCAATAATCGCTCCATGACCCTCATCAACTGCCTGTTCCGCGTTGGCGGGGCCGCAATCCTCCTCTCGAACCGGCCGTCCGATTCCCAGATCGCCAAGTACAAGCTCCTCCACACTGTGCACACGCACACGGCACGCTGGGGCCGCTCCTACGAGTGCATCTTCCAGGAGGAGGACGAGTGCGGCCAAGTGGGCGTCACCATCACCAAGGACCTCATGGCGGTGGCGGTCAATGCCATCGAGGCCAACGTCACTGTGCTCGGCCGCCTCATTCTCCCCTTGTCAGAGCAAATCCTCTATGCCGCGAACTGCCTGGCGAGGCTCTTCCGAGTGGCAAACGTCGAGCCCTACATGCCCGACTTCGCAAAGGCCGTGGACCACGTGTTCCCGCACGTGGGAGGCAAGCCGGTGCTCGACGAGCTCAAGAAGAGCCTCAGCTTGAGCGAGGCCCACATGGAGGCGTCGAGGATGACGCTGTACCGGTTCGGGAATACGTCGAGCAGCTCAATCTGGTATGCGCTGGCATACGCCGAGGCCAAAGGGAGGATGAAGCGGGGTGACCGGGCGTGGCAGATCGCGTTCGGGTCCGGCTTCAAGTGCAGCAGCGTGATATGGGAGGCAATTAGGACCGTCGGCGGCCGGGAAACGACCAACCCGTGGACGGACGAGATCGACGGGTTTCCCGTGGCCACAAAGGACATAGAACCAATTCCTTACTATTTCGAGCCATCTAAGAAGAAGGAGGTATGAGTTTCAAGGCCTAGCGATATGTATCATGCGATATTGCATGACATAATTAATGGTGTTTTTTACGAGGATTATTTGTCAGAACCAATGTTTATTCTGGGGGCCCTTGAACACCTTTTTGCTTTAACAAGTAAGTAATATTTCTTCCTTAGTCGGATGTTATGAATCTTCCGATTTTAGTAGGCAGCTTTTCTCGACGAGTGACCAACTGCGACTATAATGTGATGCTTGGAGAACGGCACCTTTACTTGTGAGGTGCAATTTTTACATCATTCATTTCGTTTTGCGCATAATGGGCAACCGAACCACAAAGCCATCTCTTTTGAACGTAATATGTAAAGAAACAAATCTACTAATATCAATTGCCGAGTATGTGGCTGGACATGCGGTTCCTAGCGAGCGCAAGAATCTTGAGGCAATGGAGGCCGGTGAAGGAGGTGGGGACGCCGCCGGAGAAGACATCGCCGTCTAGGTAGAGGGACTTGCAGTTGAAGAGGCCGGAGAGGTTGGGCCCATTGCCGGAGATGGAGTTATCCTGGCTGAGGACAGCTAATCTGGTTGAGCCTGTTCAGGGTCTTCCCGGCCAACATGCTGGTCAAGTTCAAGGACTCAAGGACGAGCTTGGGGACACAGTTCACAAAAGAGAGCCTTCAATTTGATGTGGAGAGAGAGAATAACCGTCAATTTGGGTCATTTTCAGAGCAGCTAAATTTGTGCGTCTTCTTCTCTTTGTAGCAGCATCACCTGCTTTGCTTCTGCTCTGTTTGTCCACCACTCGCGCACAATCGCAGATGGGAAAATTGGGGACAAAAAATATAAACCCTCGAAGTTGCAGCTGCGGAGATAACATTTAAGAGTTGGAATGATAACCATTCTATTCTCGAGAGTTATTTTTAGCCAAAAATAGATTTTTCTATTTCTATTCTTTGGGCAAGTTTTTGAGCAGAGAGTTTGACAGTGGCACGAATTCATGTTTTTGAAACAAAAATTTGTTTGATAACAATGTAAAATTTATGCGGTTGTCAACTACCGGTCCTCAAATGATCGGTAGAGGTGATTGGATCGCCATGCAAAGGTACCGTCTGCTTCTTTTTTTATTCCGAAATGAAAGAGAAAATCTCTATTTTCATTTCTAGACTAAAAATTAAATAAAAATGAAATTGTGTTTCCAAACTAATTTTTATTAAAATTTCCTAAGTACAAAAAAATAAAATGAACACAATGGTATCAGTCTAAGAGTTAGAGAGGAGAGAGAACTGAATGGGACTGATAACCTCAATAATACCCAGCAAAAAAAGGATATAGCCGTGAAAAGAAAATCCTTGATTATTCTGTTTCATTGAGGTCCCCATTCCCTACAAATAAATAAGGAGTGCTAGTTTTAAGACACAAAGATAGCCAAGTATTCGAATACCGATCCAATCATGGGCTCGACTTGTTGCTAGAAATCACCTAACGTAGTTAGAGATAATTGTCCAAAAAAGTTATAAACCTATTATACCTTTGTCAATTCAATCCTAAATATTTTAATTATGTCTATTTAATCCTAAACATCTTAACGATTTGCCAATTTAATCATAAATCTTTTAATTGTGTCGACATATTAAGTGCGTCAATCCACCTATCTTTAGCCTTTTCCTCGCATAGACAACTCTTCTTGGTAAGGGGAACTATGTGTAGTTGGTTCATTGCTATTTGCTCTCCCGCCACTTTAGCACTTAAGAGACTCTCTTAGCCTAAAGCGAGGGATCACAATAACAATAAAAGTAGGCCAGATAGGTATATATCTATATTTATGAATGAGTATTACTAGAATACCTAGATTTTTCAATCCCGAATGGTTTATACCTAAATACGGTCCCTTCTTCGCTAAGGTATAAAATACAATAATAGCTTAGCCTTTCGTTTTCTAATCTACATGCTTGTTTGTTCGGTTGAGGTGTCGATCTATACAATTTTTGGATCAATGATTCCGAGGCCAAATTTATAGTTCGAAATCGCGAAATGAATACCAAAACATGCTTTCAATTTGTTACATGCGAGAAGAAATTTTGATTCTTTGATGGCAGTAAAGGGTCCGCAAGCGTCTTTTTTTCTCCTTCTGTTATACAAACCACCAAACCATGAAATGGTCTGCCAACTCCTCTACCTACTTCACGGTGATTGATTATGCTGCTTAAGCAATAAGAGTTGCCTCAACAAAAAATGATGGAATTGGACCTGAAAAAGCCATTTAGGTTCGTTATCAATTAGGTATCGGTGGGAACATAAAGATAAAAAGAATTATCCAAGTATCGGATCAACCAAATTGAATAAATGATAGGTCAAATTGATAAGAGCTCTTGGGTGTTATCAGCATGTTATCCTCGACGTATCTTTGATCCGTTGAGCGAGAGCCCTTCCACACTTGGACTCTCGAATCACTATGGTTGGCTTTCATCTCTATTCAACCAATCGGTCTCACAATCAAGCAGGCTTATACCATTACACTCATGAGCAGAATCTTAGCTTGAGCTCACCTTCGCACAACTCCGTTTCTCTTTAGGAGGCATCCGCCCAAGATAAACTACCCACCTCGTAGAGTCCCACACCCCCTCCCCGCCGAATTCTCGATGCGGCGGTTAGGCATCCTTAGACGAAAGAGTGGTCTTTCGGGATTGTTCATTGTGTGTCACCATCTCCTACTTATCCTACAAAATTGACTAGGTTTATGACTAAATTAATAAATCATCAAAATATTTAAGATTAAATTGAAACAATGGAAATGTTTACAATTTAGTTGGCTGTCGTATAATCGGTTTAAAATATTTTGTTACGGTACTTGTGGGCAAGCTTGGACAATGACTTATGGACATAGTGCCTAGTCGAACTCGGCTAGGCCCCCACCAGGCCCACTCAACCTGCACATTTCTTGTATCTCTTTTCTAGAAGGGTAGACCTAGACAATGTCTTTGGCCCGCTTCAGGGGTCTGGCCCGGCCAAGCCCATTCGTCGATCTCCTATATTCAGATGCATTGATATACCCTAGCTATGCAAATATGCCAAGTACGAGTTATTATTTCCCCATTTGGTCGGTGGAAATGTTTTACGAATGGGGCCGGAATACGGTCAATTCTTCAGTCCGCTTCTTGGCGCTGTGCCACTGGCCAAAACCAACCAAAACGGTCATCTTTTAAGATGTCAAACAAGCTCTGCATTTTCTACGACAATGAAATTTATGGAGGCCCTTCCACAATTGATATGGAAATACCCCAACAATATTTTTCTCATATATCGGTCATAGGTCGGAGCCACAATAATCCGTATCTCTCCCTTATAACTTTTGAATCCAGATTTATTGGTAACGTGTTGGGCGGGCTTCAACCTCTCTCATCCCAAAAACTAACTCGAAAATAAGACTTTCCTTCATATTTATAAACCGACCACCAGCGTCGCCTTCCACAATCGATATGAGAATATCCTAACAAACCCTCTTTAAATTGTGTCGCTTCGATCGCCTTTGCCTTGCTGCTATAGGATTAATCCGACAAAAGGTTTCAAATGCCTCTGTTATAGAACAAAAGACAACAAGGGAATTTCAAAAACCCCTTAAGGCGACGTTCATTTCTCAAAATTACCCTCAAAGTCGACCTTCTTTCATGATACCCCTAAATGTGATCAATTTGATTCAATAACTTCTTGGTGAGCTTGTCATCTGTGGAAAATAGTTGCCGACCATAAATTACATTGGTGGATCAGCCTAACTAAAGCACCCGCCATTAGCTCGTGGCAAAATTATAACGAGCAAAATTTGCCGACTTCAAGGTTTTTTCTGATAAAAGTGCCTTGCGAAAGAAAGGCGCGAAACATGCATTTATCCGCCGGCCGGCAACTATTTTCGCCGGCAATGATATCAGGGATTCATTAGATGAAAGTAACCAGTTCATAGGCCTTTTTCAAACTAAGTAAAAGTCTAGAGAGAATTTTGATGAATGAGTCCCACTTATAGCAATTCTTTTTTTTTTTTTTTGGGAAAAAACAACATAGGAACACTCAAGTTAACTAGGAGTCTGAAACGACATTGAAGGCAAACTTAGTCGTTGACTCATTCCTAAAGTGAAATATATACACAGCAAACCGAGAAGCAAGAAATTACCAGAGAGATTCTTATACGAGGTCCCATCAAAGTTGCTGGGATGTCTCGAATTTTACTAACACGGCTCTGTGGTGAAACTGTTCTCTTGCCAAATTCCTCACTTGCCTAATATAAGCCTCAACATTCACAACCCCTTCAGCTACTGCCTCATCCAATGCATAAATTGTGTCCTCTATGGACTTATCCGCAGCCAAGCAATGGAGCCTCGACTTGGACTCCTCGTCAGCTCCTTCAAACGCGTCGTCTATGCCCTCGTCCCCCGTGGCCGTGGCCCGTTTCGGGTCGTGGACTTTGAGCCAGTTGATCAAGACATCGGCTTCCTCAGCCAACCGCACCGCCCTATCCCTCAATTCCCGCCTCTCGTGCTCGAGCCCTTGGACTATAGCCGTCACGATCGCGACCCGCCGGTCCATTTCCCGTTGCAAGGCCAGTAGCCCCTCGATCCCCTCGTCAGACTCAGACCTCAAGGCCATGGTGTCGTAGTGAAGCATCCCCGCGAGGCGATCGAGCGCCTCCTTCTTCGAGGCGACGGAAGGGTCGGTGGAGGGGCTAGACGTGGGCGAGCAGGAGAACGGGTGGTCAAGATAGAAAAGCTTGGCAAGGTTATGGACAAGGTCCTTGAGGTTGCACCTAGGGAATTGCCAGGTCTGGATGTACGGTGTAGCGGTGATCCCCGAGGGGTCGACAAAGGGGTGGTCACGGTGGATCGCCAGGGAGGTGACCATGCCCGGCAGGCCCACGAACACGATTGGGGCCGCGTAAGGGTAGTTCTCGTGGAGCCAAATGGTGAGCGGGACTTGGGGAGAAGAGGTGGAGACCTGGATGGTGCCGTAGGCATTGAGGAGGTTCACAATTGTGCCATCGTTGTGGATGTAGCTGTCCATCGAAGGTCTGAGGTTAGGGAAGTCTTGAAGGAGGGAGAGCATGTGTTTCCTTATGTCCCATTTCTGGTCGGGGTCTGTGTAGGATAGCTGAAAAGGGCCTGTGCACCATAACGCTGCTTCTATGAATTGGACTGAAGATTGGGGCGCCATTTTCAGAGAGCAAGAGAAAGAGAGATTGGCTTTGGATAATTGTTTGGTTTCTTTTCTATTTAGTGGGAAGCGTTTGATGCGCGTGGATTGATTCAAATGCTGGATTAAAGAAAGACCTTCAACAAGTCGCAAGTCAACTATAACAAAAATTGTCATTGGCTGGCCTTTGTAGTTGCTTGTGGTCATGGTGTGAACATTGAATAATGTGAAGTTGGGAGGTGAATTTCCCACCGTCTTCCTTAAACATTAAACAACTTGGGTCGATACAAACGATACCGAGGACAAAAGTCATTTTTTTTTTTTTTGGCGTTACTTTGTTTAAAGCCTAGGTCACGTCGGTCCCAATTGATTTGGGCGGCCGAGAAAATATTGGCCACAGACCAGGTATTGCTGATCTGGTCCCATGTCCACCCATATTACTGCACGTGTTCCGAACGGGCCCCACCAGTCAGAAAAAGGAAAAACTCCTCTCTCTCCTCTCACGGTCACGGTCAGGGTCTCCGTTGCCCCCGGGTCTCTGTCTTTCTCTATCTTCACCCTCCTCCCCCCCTCTTCTCTCTCTCTTCCGCCCGACCCCTTTCTTCTCCGACCTCGGCAGTTTCTCGGGCAAGTGCTTGATTTGGTCGAGGATCTGGCTTTTCTGATTTGGCCGTCGGTGTCCCTGGCCAGAGCTGTGGCTTCCGATCTTTCGGGAGGCAACTCGGGCGACGGCGCCGGGGACTTGTCGCTGAGGGCCTTTGGGAGGGCGCGGCTGGGGAAGAGAGGAGGGAAGGGCTTGACGGTGGTGGCAGCGAAGCTCAGGAAGGTGAAGAAGCATGACTTGCGACTCGCGGCCATGGCCGCTCGAGCTCGAATTTGGGTTCGCTGGCCACGGGCGAGGCAGCTGTAAGATCGACATCTAGCGCGCCCGTTTCCGGAGACTCCGATCGTGCTCTTCATGGTGGCCGACAAAGGCGGAGGCTCGGGCTCGAGGTCGGAGAAGAAAGAGGAGTCAGGCGGACAAGATACAGAGGAGGGTGAAGAGAGAGAGAGAGAGAGAGAGACGGAGACCGTGACCGTGACCGTGAGAGGAGAGAGAGGAGTCTTTGCTTTTTTTACTGACCGGTGGGGCCCGTTTGGGACACCTGTTGCATGATGGGTGGACATGAGGACCAGATCAGCAATACCTGGTCTGTAGCCAATATTTTCTGGTTCTCTCAATCCCTTGTAGATGGATTTTAGCAAGAAGATTGGTTTGGTCAACCGCTTCTTCTGACGACACGCATTAGAGGCCAACAGGGGACCTTTTCATTTGTATAGTTCATCTTCTTCCTTCTGAGGAAAGGAAGAGGAGTTTCGAGTGGCGATTGAATAGTGAGCCGACCCGACGCGGAAATTACGCCGAACTAATGTCCTAGATCCGTCTTGAACTCAATGTACTGTTTTTTTCTGTAGCAATGTTACCATTTCCGTCTTCTTTGCCCCCCGAAATCCGGATGTTACATTCTGGTCCGAGGTGTGGAAGACATGAAGTGAAGCTAATCGCACCGGAGGGGCAAAGCCTCGATTCGAGACGAATTCGGAACTTGGGAGAGGAGGCTTTTGCCAAACCCAGGGCTTTATGGGTCTCTCTTTGGTTATCTGTCGTGACTTAAAATTAGATTAATCTTAGGTTAATGGATTACCAGATTAATTAAGTTAACTAATCTAATTTGGACCCTCTCAAATTCTATCGAATCGCAACTTAGATTCAATTCATGAAAAAATTATTTAATTGGAGCCGCCATTAATCGTTTACGATAGGTCAATTAGAAACCTATACAAAATAGCGACAAAACTATTTTATTTCCCACAATCGGGAGAAAATAAGTCCGGTGACTTGATTACATTAATTTGAACAATTAATACCCTTTCGATACCAATTTCATGAAAAAATCATCGATGTTAATTTAGTGATTAATTGAAAAAAAAATGTGGAACCGTATGATATGTGAGAAAAGAATTTGATTTTTTTTTTTTCGACAAAACAAAAACAACCGAAAAGCTTGAACAAAGATAAATAAAAATGCCCATAATATACCTTTAAATTTCGAATTTTTTTAGTAAATTCACTCATTCTCAAAGATCTCGGCTAGAGCTGAATTTTATCGCTATATTTTCGAAGATTCGAGTTAGTATGTGGATAAATGTATAAAATAACATCATCCATTTTCCCAAAGGGCGGAATATAAAAATTCTATACTAAATTACAATCTCATCCCATAAAATTATGGCCAAGGCATGTAATTTATTTTCCAACGGGATAAGGCACATGAGAGCATATATTATGAGCATGTTTATTTATAAATATGCAAACTTTATAACAAACAAACAATCAAATTAACATGACTAGACGAGAAGTAAAATGGATCAATTCATTTAAATTTTTTAATATTCTTGAGGGGTGGCCGAAATTGTTCAAATGGGGGTCACCTTTCCTCATCCAAAGCTTGATTTAATTTGAGAAAAATTATCTTTAAGATTTACAATTTTAACTTCAGATAATTCTAATAAAAAAAAGTTTCAGATATTATCCAATTGAACTCAAGCCTTATCCTCAAATCAAATATCAACATAAAAACGCAAGAGATAAGATAATTGAAACACCAAATAATCAATCCAACCAACTCATGTGTTAAGGATAAAATTCAAAGCAAAAGATTATCCATAACAAGCCCAAAGTTATCCAAAAAAGATAGTCCCAAAGATTAGATAAAGATAAAGTTCAGTTTATTAAACTTCATCCACAATATAGAGATATAACCAAATAATCACATGATAGGATAGGACAATCTAACTAACACAACATAGGGTTCAAAGCAAAGGGGTTATCCATAATATGCAATTCAACCAAGAGAGGTAAATGTGTGCCAAAAATCAATTCTTGTTCCATAAATATTCTTATCTTTTCCAATCCAATTTTGATCTTGGAAAGATGTCGAACAATTGTTTAAACTTTGAGAAAAGAATTTTTCCAATTATCGATTCTCAAGAATTATTCAAACAATTTCATGGTCAAACTAAATTTACTCAAAAGATTAGAATTTTCACAGGCAACAATACTCAATTTTTGATTTTAGCAAGGAATTGATAAAAAGGCTTGAACTTTCTCAATTTTAATTGAATTGCAAAACAACATACGTTCATCAAGATATATGAACATATATGCAAGTTACCAATCAAACAAGCATGAAGTGCAATCAAAGCGTTGAGAATATTTACCTTTTCCAAGCAGATTTTCTGCACACGCGCATTTGCTGGAAATTCTGCCTGAAACAGCCCCGTTCAAGCCTGATTGACCATACGGATATACTCGAATATTCTAACGCAAAGAATAGCTAGGTTAGATTTTCAAATAACAACGAAACAGGGCTGATCGACCTAAAAAATAATGCTGAACAGCGGCACAAAGTAAGCTGGACAGCAGGGGGTCTCGGCGAGATTGAAGTGCTCCGCGGACACAGCTGAGCTTCAATGGGCTGAGCTGGTCTACGGCTGATCTGAACGACTGAGTGGTGGTGCAAGGCGGTGACCAGAGCTGCTGGGACTTCGGTATGGTGGTGGTGCGCGTGGGGGAGCAAGGACCAACGATCTGCGTTTTTCGGATAATGCCTGCAGGAACTGGAATCTGATGAAGACCAAAGCTCCCTGACGAAGACCCTCGATTGGCTTTTCTGTACGTGCAGATTTTGAGGACTTCAAGTACTGCCATTGACCACCTCCCTTGACTCTCCTGATGAAGACCTTCAAGCTAGAAGGCAAAGATGCAACACCAAGATGGTTCTGCACGTGCAAAAATACTAGAGAAAAGAAAACAACTCCCCTTTAATGGTCCTTTGTATGAGTTATGTGGCCTCCCATTAGACCTCGTTGTACCTGTGACCACCACTACCCGAGAACCATTCTCTCTGCATTTTCCACCTCCTCCTATTGTGGCTGTGCGTTCTCGAATTGAATGGCCCACTTTGTGACGTGAATTCTCTCTTCCAAGCGGTGGCTTTTGGCTTCTTGTTGACTAGGGATTCTCCACTACGGTCGTCAGTAGCTGCAGATGTCGCAAAAATCGATGGCTTCGTCTTCAAGAGGAGTCGAAGGACTCCGCCTCTCTCAATTGTGCCGTATCTTCAATCAATTGGCCTCACCGTGCCCTCTCTCTGTAATGGCCGTATATTGAGTTGTTGCCGAATCCCCCCTTGCATTGAGCCATGGTCTTGTATATATAGAGCTTTAATTAAGCAATCCTAGTTGGGGTAGGAGTTGTTGTAAGCCGTCGGATCATAACTCCTAGCTAGAGTAGGATTCAGTGACAACCGTTGGGTCAAATTTTCTGGTCCCGAGGAGTCTAGATCAGGTAAAAGTTTCTGTTATTCTCAGCCAAATAGGGATAGTGTTTTAGCTTATTAAAACTCTAATCTCTAGTTAAGATAAGCCTCTTTTAATGAATTCTGAATTTTGATCTTTAAAGAATCCTATTCTAACAAAGCACCTACAAATTTTTGGCAGTAGAGAAGTAAGAGGGCTTGCCGAAAATTCCGGGGCTTGTGTGGGCGATCTCACGTGATCCCAATCTTAATCAAGCTCTAATTAATTAAATGGATAATTGATTAGAAGCCCTGCTTAATTTAAATAACTAAAATGGGCTGAATTGAATTTGAATTTTGGTCCAAACCCATATAAAGAATTCGACACCACCATTGCAAGCCTTGGTCGAATTTTATTCAAAATTATGAGCTTGCTTTAAATTTTCGGGCTCAAACTAAGTATTTTTCTAAATAATGAACATCAACTTGAAAGCCTTTTCTAATTAAATTAAGCTTGAATGAGCCAATTTGAGCTCAAGAATGGGCCCAATTGGCTTATGCAAATTCGGCATTGCCTCATCTCCCATTGCCGAAAATCAAAGAGCGATCTCGGTCTAGTCACTCGTCAAATTAAGTTCAAATATTTTTCCAGGCCCGAATGCAATGATATGCATGACCGACATAAAATAACTATGCAATGCATGAGAAATTAATTTTTGATGAGAACTGAAACCAATCCTCATTTTACGCTTAAACAAATGAATTAAAGGAATTCAAAATTTGGGTGTCAACACTATCTCCATGTGATTCTCCAACATAGTTTTGGAAGCGGACTCACAAGGTTTACCAGAGATGTTACAACTTCGTTGGCAAAAGGTTATATGTGGTGATGATGATTTATATAGATATGGAATTTGATCATCGAATTTTCAGTATCTATAGGTGATCCATGTCTATAAAGAAGGCAACCGGTGTGCTGATTGGTCAGCAAACTTTGCTCCGATTACTTGTACGGAAAATTATTTCAGGGATACACCGCCCAAAGGGTCGGTTCTTTTCTTGTTAGGTGATCTGAGTTGGAGTTCGTTTTCCCAGTGTGCGTTATCATTCTTCAGGCTCTGGCCCTCCTTTGTCCTCAAAAGAAAAATTTTGGTCAATGGAAAAACTATGTGAGCCACATATGGTCTAGACAACTAGATACACATGAAGTTGCCAAGAAGTTTACCAGAGATGACTTTGGCATCTCCAATTGAATAGAACCTTTGACTTTGGGTGTATTATTACCCGTGAATTCGATGTTGAAGCTTCCATTTCGTCCATGAATTCGACCTTTTCTTTGTATTGCATGATCGATGTCTTCTGAACCTTTAATTATGTAGGTCCCTACATGATTTATGCACCATGCGATACTTTTTTCATTTCTCGATAAAGCGTCTTATGTGGAAATAGCTTTGCCCCGTGAGTTTGACCTTGAAGCCTCCATATTCTCCTTCTTAGGGAAGGCTTGACTTTACATCTTAAAAACTAAGACGGTGACTTTCTTGTTAATTCTATGCATGAAACCATGCTTTTAACCGAATACACTGATTCCAATGCTGATACGATTATTGAGCAACTATCGCAAATATTGATGCCGAATAGCGAAAAGTCGTAAAACATAGTATGAAGAGCGTTCATTTAAGTTAAAAGATAGGGTAGAAGATTTCATTAGCCCAAAACATAAATTCCCTATTTACAAGATCAAAAGACCACATCAATGCATTCGTTATTTTACTTTTTTTTGTAATGGTAGTAGGTCTACAAATGATCACAATATTCTAAGGCCAAAATATAACACTGATGATGTAGGATGATATAAATGTTCTTTAGAGTCCAATCGATCAGTATGAACATTTTGAGTGAAGCAAAGCTTTAACTTACCTTTGCGAATTTTCCGTGAATCATATTCATTTTTTTTCCTTTCTATAGGAAGTTCAAGGTTACGAGAATAGAGGCTTGTCTATATGGAAGCTCATGAAACGCCTGGAAATCATATTCATGTCTCGCAAATTACATGTATAGCAATCCATATTTTGTGTTAGATTAGAAAACACCCACTAGGGCCCGGCCCAATGGTCAACCAGGAACGAGGGGAAGGTCATTTTCAATCTTTAGGGTGTTTTTGGGAATAAAGGAAAAACTTGTATCAAGCAAATCACCTAAATTGTCACCATCATATTAATTTCGCATACACAGCTTGTGCATTTTTTTTTTTGGGGGCATCTCTTACCATTGAGCGGAAAATCGCTCAACCAATTTTAAATCTATCATACGGAAATCAAATAAATTTTAAATTATTCACTTTTGTCAATTTAATTTTAAATATTTGCATATTGAAAGTTTACATCGGGTCTCAAAAGGGTAGGTCCATTGTTATTCTTCTGACCATTTTTTGTCGGAAATGATTGACGTGTGTGTGCTACGTAGACGGCAAGCAATGACCGGACCGCTACATGTCAGCAATTTCCGGCGAAAATTGATCGGAATGACTATAGCGAGATTCCGCGAAAGAAATGAGAACTAAATTGATAAAGTTAAATGTTTCCAACTTAATTAAAAGTAAAACTACTTGAGAGATGTGGGATGTGCCCAAAAAAAGGGGGATAAAAAGCCCGTGGAACTAATGTTTATTACCATCTTTCAAAGACCACCACAAACCATCCAAGCATAGCAAGATGTTCCGTTTGAAATTTAGAGCGCATAAGGTTTGTGTCGGGAAGCAGTCACTCAAAAATTCAAGTCGGATTTCTCATAGGGTTTCAAACACCGATCTAGACCGGCCGGTTCAATTGGGTAGCAGCTTGGTCTCCGGTCCAAGGTAATACCTTATGCAGTCTTTAGAACAAAGGAATGTGGAGGTGAGCGCCCTCTTGTGGTCCTCACGATTCGATGGCAGGGCTAAGCACCGTCTTATATGTTGTACCACACATTTTTGTGATACTCCATTATACAAAGTCATTCTAACCATTTTTTGAATCGGCCGGTTCTACTGGTTGAATACCTCAAGCCACATATTTTTGCGTAGAGATACCATCCGGTATAAGACATTTGCAATTTTTAAAGCACTGATTTTGCATAGATATACTTGTTAATAGTGGTGTCAATGGTTTAATTTGATTCGGTTTTAATCGGATGAAATTGAACCATTGGATGTAAGTTTGAACCGAACCAAATCTCTTCCTAAACTAAATATGAACTGAACAAAAATCCAGTTAAGTTTGATTCAGTTCTTTTTATTTATTTATTGTTTTTTATTAATTTTTTATTTTTATATTTTTTAAAGCTAGTGGAACCGCTAGCCATCGGCCGAGAGCCGGCAGGTCGAGGGGACATAGCCCCTTTGTTGAGGCCGGTGAGGATGTTACTACTCTCGCCCACCCTCGCCTCGCTAAATCTGGTGTCGTCGAGGCCTCGGGACGCCATATCTTGCCAACAAGGGGCCGCGACCCACCGCCTAAGGCTGGTGAGCCCCACCGACCCTCGGCTAGTGGCCAATAGCTCCGCTAGTCCTTTGTCCCAAAAAAGGAAAAAAGAAAAGAAAATAAAATAAAAAAATGATTATTTTGGAGATTTTTATTGCGATTTGATTAACCAAACCAAAATAACTAAATTGGAAAAAAAGAATTTTTATTTTTAAATTATTTGAATAAAAAATCGAACCGAAATGCATGAAATTTTGACACCCTTATCTGTTATAATCATATTTCAGAATCTGCCGGTTTATTTATTTAGATATTTTCGTTTTGATTGATGCTTAAGTAATGTGTGCACAAGACAAAAGTGATTTACAAAATAACCGACTCGTCTCTTGATAAAGGGAAGTAAGGCAAGTGTTGGTAGGATCAAGTTTATCATGAAAATGGAAAACGAAAAACGGAAAATTAATATAAAAAAATAATTAAAAAAAAACCCTAGAGATCTTTAATTCTTGATAGTTTCTTATGCTCAACCAGAGATGGAGTAAAAAGTGGGACAATACATTTTCCTTTGTTAAATCCATACTCATTGATGGCACGAAGTCTTCGGTGATATTAATGTACCACCAAAAGAACATTTTCATTGGATTTGAACGTTCCACCGTTTGCAATTTCATCCAAACTTATTTGGGAAGAGATCGAAATCAATCCGCTTTCGTTCTACACACTCAAAAATCATATCGAATTGACCCATCGATTAGGAAACAAATTCTTTTCTCTCGACTGATTTTTTCATCTCAAATGGGGCACAATGCTTTTATCACGATACTTCCTAAGGAACAATTAAAGATTGCTTCTCCTTTTTTGCTTCTTTTTCCTCGACTTTGACAAAGACTAGTCTACTATACTCTAACTTCAATTACACGCCCAAATGGAAAAACACAACTGAAAAAAATGAAAGGAAAAAGAGAGAGGAAAATTGCATTGACAATCCCGAACATTTGGCTCGGTGTGCGATCAAGAGCTACCACGTTTGAACAAGTGCAATCCAGCCTAGACGATTGGAAAAAAAAAGCAATTAAGTTCTAAATCTTTTAAAATCGATGCAATTGAATCTTTCGATGACATATTAGCCAATTTTGCTAACGTGGCTCGCCGGAATCCGTCGTCACTTTTTTTGTCAATAGCTTTTTGCATCTATGGTACTGACGGGTGCTTGATGTGTCCGTCTGGTAATAAAGAATTGATAACTAAAGATACTAAGAATAATAAAGAAAAACGAGAAAGCCAAAAGGGGGGAAAAAAAAAAACCAAACAAGGCCAAAATTAATTTTTTTTAAATAATAAAAATGAGAGTTAGAGAAAGACAAAGGGACAATAAGCTCGAAGATTGGGGGTGCCTCCGTTGCCCCATTTCAAAAGTAGATCCTCACCCGTCTCCCCCTTCTCTCTCTCTTAGTTTAGTTGATTATTCTCTTTCTTTTATTTTATATTTTGGCCCTTTTCATTTATCTCGTTGTAGAAAAAGATTGACATTTTCTGACGTGGCGCAACATCAGCACCTCATACGTTTAAAAGCCTTCAGAAAAAACCACTTCAGAATTTCGAAATACCACGTCCGCAAATTTAGCCGATTAATCGCGCAGAAAGATTTCGGCTGTGTGAAGAATAGAGCGGATAATGGAATTTCAATATATATCTATGTACATTCAAATGAAGAGAACATGAGCCTATTTATAGGCTTTACATGACGATTATCTAACCTAGGAAAATATCAAATCAGAATCAATTAAGAGAAATACACAATAAATCAAAGTCTCCTAAATATATTGATATCTCTAACACCCCTCTCAAACTCAAGGTGATTTGAAGGAGGTCAACTTGAATTTGGAGAAAAGATCCCAAAAAGGCCCAGGTGGATGTGTCTTGATGACAATATCCGTAGTCATTCGTAGATGAAGTGGGAACAAGTCGAATAGCGCCACGAAGAACATGATCTCGAACGAAGTGACAATCTATTTCAATGTGCTTGGCTCGTCCATGGAAAACGTCATTATGTGCTATTTGAATAGCACTTCGGTTGTCGCAATGAATGATAGTTCCGCTATGGTGACGTACGCGATTTCTTCTAGTAGCCATCGTAGCCACAATAACTCTAATGTTGTATTAGCAAGAGCTCGATATTCTACTTACGTGCTAGCGCGAGCAAGAGTGGTTTGTTTCTTACTATGCCAGGAAATAAGTGATGTACCCAAAAAAAAAAAACAATAACCTATAGTGGAGGAATGATCTTGAGGGTCACTAGCTCAATCAACATCTGTTGATACCATATTTTTAATCGGTTTATTTTTAGAAAATTCATAAAAAGTTTAAAAAAAATTACAGAATAAATTTTGGTAACCTTGGCCAAGCCTAAGAATCATTTTTGAACAAAAAATGATTTTTCACATTTTTCGTATTTTTAAATATTTTTTGAAAATAGAGAAAATACTTGACAAATTGGGAAAAATAGCATTTGAGGTCGCAAAAATACACAAAAATAGTCAATATTTTTCTTTTAATTTCCTTTTCATTTTTTTTTGTAAAGGTAAAAAATATATTAACTTTAACCAATGCGCAACTATACAAAAGTGAAACCCGACACCATAAAAGGGCCTTGCATTCGTGATGACACTAAAGAATGTCACTACGAGTGCAAGGGTGTCATGGGTCCAAAAAAGGAACTAAGGTCCCTAGAACAATAAGCGAAACAAGGCCAAAACAACCCGGCCAAAGAGAAAAAGAAAAGCTATTGGGCCGACCCTCTCACGAACCAAAAATTGTCGGATCAATTCCCCAACTAGCTTGCATCCTCCTATTGCGAGGGGTATCTTCAACATGCTTGAAAGTCAGCCCTTTGTCCTTAACAATCTTCTCTAGGTGCTTCTTGATGGCTGGCACGAAGAGGGTCTAGTTTCAAAACAAAATACGATTCCTCTCTCTCCAAATAATATGGCAAAGGAGGCCAAAGGAGAAACGGGCAATCCGTTGGTAGAAGTTTCGATCATTGATATCTTTGCATAGCCCAATGCAAGTTGTCCCGCCGACACCTATTCGACCAAGTGATATTTCACTTTAGCATGAAGAATCGACACGATAAGCTGTAGCCGACCAGCAAAGGATAGGAACCGCTGGGCCCAAGATTGCGCTCTAGCCGTTATTGAGTTCACCAATGAGTTGCAATGCTCCTTACCCAGCCTTGATGCGATGACCGTAACACCAATGTAACGGAATGGTAGAGTGCCCTCGTGGAAACCAAGAACTCCGACGAACTGGGGCATGAATCTCCTCGGAACCCCCCCAGAGAAAAAAACTTCACTCTTGGTCATATTCGACCTCAACCCCGCCTAGGCCGAGAATCTGTCAAGGCCATCCTCAAGCAGGCGTATGGACGCCACGTTTTCCTCAACGAATAGAAACACATCATCAACAAAAAACATATGAGAGAGTTGGGACGCTTTACACCTCCAGAAAAACTTAAACCCCACTGCCGAGTATGAGAAGTCAAAATGCCGGTAAAGATCTCCCTAACAAGAGTAAAGAGATAGGGAGACATCGGGTCCCCCTATCGGATGCCTCGCCCTTTGGAAAAGAAGTCATGTAACTCCCTATTGATAGATACTGAAAACTTAAGGGTGCGCACACAAGCCATGATCGGCTTCATCAAGGTAGGAGGGAAACCGAAGGCTTCAAGGGCTGATTCCACGAAGTCCCAATCTACCTTATCATATGCCTTTTGGAAGTCTACCTTAATGGCATACTTAGGCAAGTATGGCTCATGATGAAAACCACTAAAAGAGTTACGAGCGAGGAGGATGTTGTTGCTAATACGGCGCTCCTTCACAAAAGCACTTTGGGGTAGACTAACAAGAGTATGCAACATACTAGCCATCCTATTGGCCATAATCTTTGTAATGCATTTATAAATAGTGTTGCAGCAAGCGATCGGCCTAAAGTCACTCATTGAAGTAGCATTGGGAACTTTGGGCACAAGACACAAAATGGTAGTGTTGAGCTCCCGAAGTAAGTTGCCATTTTCAAAAAAATCCTTAATTGCCAATATAACGGAGGGGCCAACAATCTCCCAAGTGTTTTTGAAAAACTACACAATGAAGCCATCCGGACCAGAGCCTTGCCAAGGGCTAGGGAAAACATGGTATGGCGTATTTCGGACTCGAGACAAGTCGAGATAGGAATTGTACTCGGTCCTCATCGAGAGTGCGTCTAGTAACAACTTGAAGGTCATGAACCAAGGGTCGAGAAGGAAGGGAAGTCGGCGCAAGCATTCCTTCAAAGTGAGAGACAAAGAGCTGCTGAATCAAGATGGGATCCGTTACTAGCCGACCCGAGTTGTTTGCAATCGATAGAATTCTATTCTAAAGATGCCTCCGATTGATCAAATGATGGAAATATTTCGTGTTGAGGTCCCCTTCCTTGAGCCACTATACTCGAGATGTTTGCTTGTAGAAAGCCTCCACTTGAAGACGGAGATGATCCCTTTCCTAGTCGGCCAAAGTTTGGTTGAGAGGATCCGAGACCCGAGCATCCCGAACAACTATTAGGGTGTTTCTAGCCTCGCCGTACGTATCGATATATCCGAGAATGCATCATTATTAAGTTGCTTGAGTGGGCCTTTGAGCAAAACCTAAGATTCCGAGTAAGGATAAATATAGAAGTACCATTTATCCGGTTATCTCACACCTGAACAACCATTGTCAAAAAAGGAGGGATGAATCATCCAGAAATTGAAGAACTTAAAAGGTCTTCTACAAATCGTGTGAGCCATAATCTTGATAATCATGGGACTATGGTCGACATCTCGGGAGCCAAGAAAGACACCTCAAAATAGGAGAAGTCGTTACACCACTGGGTATTGATAAGGACCCTATCAATTTTCCTTTGCATCCGAGCATGACCCGACGAAGTGGACCATGTAAATCTGTGGCCAACATAATGGAGATCCTCCAACCCAGCTTGATTCAGACATTCTCCAAATTCATTAAAGGAGAGAAGCCAGATATTCGAACTCCCAACTCTATCCAAAGGATCCTTAATAGCATTGAAATCCCCTGCAACTAGCCAAGCGGAAGAAACAAGGACGGAATTGGTTTGAACAAGATCAGCCCATAATGGCCATCGAGACGCAAAAGTGTGGTCAGCATAGATAACAAACAAATAGCAAGCCTTGTCAATAGCCAAAAAACGTAGGTGTCCATGAATAACCCGAGCAGACAAAGAAATAACAGCAAAATCGGCATAAAAGGGGTTCCATCCAACCCCATATTCTTCCTCTAAGGGAGTGTTCATAGTTTGCAACCCATCTCCAATTGAGAACTAAACTCGCGGCCAGATTAGCAAACAAAGGTATATATACCTTAGTCTCAATAATGCTAATACAACAAAGGTTATTAACACGAATCGGATTACGGATTTTCGCTTGTTTCAAATGGTCCACTAGCCCTTTAATGTTCCAAACTCCTATAAACATATTTACAAGGAGGGGGAGAGCGTTACAATTTCTTTTTGCTGCCCCGCTTCTTCTTTTTGGAAGTCGGTTTGGCCATTGCGGTTGAGTTCGGACTACTCATTGGACTTTGTTAGTACACCATATCCACCGAAGGTGGTGGTAAAGCTGCCACATGTTTGTCAATGGGCTCCTTAGTCCCCATAGCATCCTCCCCTAACTTACGAATGTTGGGAGGAGCTCGAGCGAGGAAGTGTCTCATCCTCTTCGCCGCCAATTCCACCGGCCTCATCCTCTGCCACCTCCTCTGAGTCCGAGGACTCTAGTATCTTTTGGGGAGCTTGAGCATTCTAAGATGCCAAACTACAGGGAACAACAGGTTTACGTTGAAGGCTGAGCAACCAAAGATTCAGGGACACCTCGAAGGTTTCTTTGCTAGCAATCGAGCCAATGTTCGACCCCGCTTGTTATGGACTTCCTCCCACCTCTCTACAAGTTGAGGTGGCTTAGGTTGAAGGGGCATAGGTTGTGAAGGTAAAACCTTCTCAACGATATGTGCCTTGGAGGGTCGCCCAAGTTTGCATCGGCGGGGGGTAACAAGTCCCACAAGAAATGAGCCTCCATTCGTAAATAATCTTGATCATATGAGCAGCCCCATTTAGTATTACAACTATAGACTCACAAAGGGGCTGATTAGCCTTAATTTCCACACACACTCGGGCATAAGAAATCATCTTCATGCTTTCGGTTTGCGTATCCACATAAAAGGGCCTTACCAATTGCACTAACAATGGTGCGATATCAAGCATCGACCACAAGGCATGGGGAATGTTTCGTAGACGAATTTATATCGGCAAAGAGTCACACTGGTCCCGCTTTAGGATCATAAGAGGGTCCCATTGCCGAATAACCGGAGCTACTTTTCCAATAGTATATGGCCCACTATGAAGGATCGAGCGACATAACTCATTGTCCGGAATATGGAAGAAGTAGAATCCCTCATCATTTGCTTTAACTTCGGACAAGTAATTCCTCCACCATTGTTTTGTAATCAATTTAGTGAGTTTAAATGGCATCTTCTTCCCAACATAATACCCAACCAGGCACTTATTCCACTTCGGGTCTGTTGCCTCTAGTATCTCCTTCGAGATCGCAATATTATCATCCACAATAGAAGGGGGCATGTAAGAAAGATCATACCCTTTTGTGACTAACTTAGATACTGCTACCCGGGAGCATTGTGGCTGGTGCGTTGAAAGCAAAGGTTGGGTCGGGTTGAGGTGGTTTGGAGGAGGCCCCGCTTCGGCTTCTCCCAAGTCGACCGGTCGAGAGACCTTTGAAATCATAGCTTAGGTCGTTGGGTTTCCAAGTGTTATCTGCAGCAATCACCAATTTTCCCTTTGTTGCAGTAATAGATTTCTCATTGACGGGATTTTCGAACAGCCCCGAGCTAGAGCCGTTGCCACCAGCTTCTAGACAGAACTCCAACGGGTAGTGGGGAGGTCGTAAGACACCCTTGGGGTTAAGCCCTTACCATAGCAGGGGGCTACTACGGGGGAGAACTCCCTTGGTCGCAAATTTAACAGTAGGGCCAGCCATGAAAACCCCTTGTAGATTTGCCATACAAGCCGAAGGACTGCTCCTTTCCAAGATCCCAATTATGAGAGTGTAGAAGGAGGCTGGTGCGACTCTAGAGTCCAAAAATCATCAAGAACCAACGGTTAGATCTCTAGGAATCACCGAAATACGAATGCGTGAACAGTAGTAGATAGGCGAGAGAGTAAAGAGCATTTAGATGAACAGTACCCACGCGAAAGGAAAAAGTTTTTTTGCTTTTCATTTTAACCTCTTAAAATTTCAAAAATTCGATTCAGACACCCCATGTCTCTTCATTGAGCATGATCTTGAATTAGCCCAAAAAATTACATTTTGAGTCATTTTATTTGCAAACGTTGCATTTTTAGAGTCATGACATTAGACTTGAATATTCCGCATTTCATTCTAGCCCATAAGTTCAAGAAAATCACTCAATTGCATGAAAAGGACTTAATTGCACAAAATTCTCATAATTTAGTCCCTAGATATCAATCAAAATGAAATTACTCAAAATTTAGGGATCACTATGGCAAACCAATACCACTACCCTATAGTTTTCAACCTTCCGAATCATTTGGTTGGGGTACTTTACATTAAATTGGTCGTTTGGGGTTTGAATTTTTCAATCTTCATTCTCGGGTCGAATCCAAATTTGGGGATTTTGTCCAATTCATTGTGCATTTTAGGGAAAAACCACATTTTTAGATGAAATTCATGCCCATAAATCCAATTCTATGGTTTAATTTGAAAATAATTGAAGTTTATGGGGTCAATTTTAAGAAATAGAATCAACCAGGTGTCGTCGGGTCAAACCAAGTCGGACCTTGCGACCTGATCAAATTCCATCTTCCCCAATTGGATTTCTCGTGCAATTTACAGCTTTACAGGCCGAGTTTGATCAAGAAAATTCAACGCCCATTCGTGGATAATTAGACAAACTATGAGATGGGCCTCGGAGACCACATCAATCCACTCGATCGAGCAAAGTTTGGCAACCTAGGGTCGCCAAAGCTGTGATAGCAAGGCTATTTTGTACGTTGGCTATACTCGAGCAAAAATAAGCTAAATTCAAGTCAAATTTGTACCTAATTCATGAGTGCTTGGACCTCCGATTGACCAGCCGGATGTCGCCGACGCCGACGAGCCAAATTGCACATGACTTGGCATCGGGCACGTGAGTTTTGAGTCGGCGAACACTTCCCCCTACTGCGCAATTTTTTCGAATTGAGGATATTTCAATCACATGCATTTTGGTCTAAGGGGAGAGTTCATTTTGTTCGGGAAGCTTCAACTGATTAGAAAGAGAGAGAGGAGAGAAAAAGAGCTCTCAAGCTCTCCGCAAGCTTGCCATAGCCAAGAACTTTGCAAACCTTCGGAAGCTTGGCCGGACTTCCCTAGGTGAAATCAAGGCTTCTCTTCGAGTTCTCGAACTTCTCCTCGCTTTCAGAAACGATTGAATCCAATTTGGCAGCTTGAATCGCACAAAAAGGTAAGATCAACTTTCCAGACTTAAGTTTGGCCACTCATGGCATCTCTCAATTCCGAACATATTATTGCGTCTTATTAGTTCCAAATGAGTCCTAGGAAGTTTCTAAGTCTAGCCTGCTTCCTTGATTACATTGATTTTGCATAAATCGCCACGGTCGACCTCCAACCTTCTTCGACTAATTGCGAGCTCTTCATTCTCGTGTCAAAATCCAAATTTGGGGGTTTTGTCCAATTCATTGTGTATTTTAGGAAAAAATCATATTTTTAGATGAAATTCATGCCACTGAATCCAATTCTATAGTTTAATTTGAAAATAATTGAAGTTTATGGAGTTAATTTTAAGAAATAGAATCAATCAGGTTTGTTAGGTTAGACCAAATCCGACCTTGCAACCCGATCGAATTCCATCTTCCCCAATTGGATTTCTTGTGCAATTTACAGCTTTGTAGGTTGAGTTTAACCAGGAAAATTAGATGGCCATTCGTGGATAATTGGACAAACTATGAGATGGGCATCGGAGACCACATCAATCTGCTTTGATCGAGCCAAGTTTGGCAACCTGGGGTCGCCAGAGCTGTGACGGCAAGGCTATTTTGTGCGTTGGCTATACTCGAGCGAAAATAGGCTAAATTCTAGCCAAATTGGTGCCTAATTCATGAGTGCTCGGACCTCCGATTGACCAGCCGGATGTCGCCCGATGCCGACGAGCCAAATTGCACGTGACTTGGCATTGAGCACGTGAGTTTTGAGTCGGCGAACACTTCCCCTCATGTGCGATTTTTTCGAATTTTGGATATTTCAATCACATGCGTTTTGGTCTGAGGGGAGAGTTCATTCTGTTTGGGAAGCTTCAACAAATTAGAAAGAGAGAGAGGAGAGAGAAAGAGATCTTAAGCTCTCCGCAAGCTCGCTATAGCCAAGAGCTCCGCAAAACTCACAAGCTTGGCTAGACTTCCCTAGGTGAAATCAAGGCTTCTCTTCGAGTTCTCGAGCTTTTCCTCACTTTCTAGAAGTGATCGGACCCAATTTGGTAGCTTGAATCGCACAAAAAGGGTAAGATCACCTCTCCACTCAAGTTCGGCCGCTCATGGCATCTCTCAATTCCGAACATATTCTTACATTCTCTATTAGTTCCAAATGAGTCTTAGGAAGTTTCTAAGTCTAGCCTGCTTGCTTGATTGCATTCCTTAGGAGATTATGCACAAATTAGCATGTTAGCAACATCAAAGTTATGCATGCGGTTTTGAAAAACTCTTTTTGAAAGTTATTTTCAAGCGAAGAATGAAGAAGAAGAGAACTTGTCCACCTATCATCGGACATCCTCGTTCCTTTGATCTGAACATGAAAGGTAACTTCCGAATTGTAAGTCACAAAATAGAAACTAATCCTCATGTCATCGGATATCATCGTTCCTCTAAAACTCATTTAGAAATTAGGAGCGTGCAAGAATCTAGGCCTCAAGTCTTTGAAAAATTGAAGACAAATATCATAATTGTGCTGGTTCGAAATATTCTCGCACGTTCTTAATAAAACGTGTATATGCATGTCATTCAAATTCAAATTATAAGGCCGTATTACAAGGTAGACTACCCTAGACCAACGGCTCCAGATCTAAGGTGTCATTGAGTTTTACTTACCATAGGAATTGAAAGACTGAATGGAAACGACACAAAACAAATAACTAGCTTCTTCGCATCCCAATATGATGTCCTCCCTATATCAATCGATCACCTCTTTCACGTCCCTCCATGACTTCATTGCACACAGCCAAAATACCTTGTAATTTGTTGATGTGAACTGAGAAATCCAATTTACTCTCCTCTTCGTCACCCCATATGAAGTTTACTCTTTGACCAAATGAAAGGTTCTCTTGCACACTTGGCCCAGCTCATCAAACTTCAAAATCTCACTGTCTATAAGGGCTTGAACCTTGTTTTGGAAAACCCTGTAATTATTGACATTGTGTCCCTTCTCTCCCATATGGTAGGTGCATGATTTGGTTTCATTATATCCTAAAACTTTGGGAGGTTTATTCCTTGGTGGTTCCTTAGCAACCACTCCTTTCTCAAGAAGCACAGGTAAAAGCTCCGAGAGAGGACAGAGGAGTGGGGTGAATTGTTTCGGTGGTGATTTTTTTTTTGGCTTAATAGATGTTGGTATTTTTTTCAGAGGATTTGGTTGGTTCAGAATTTTGACTCATGGTTGCCTTTCCTCGATACATGGTCTTCACTTCATTAGGTGGTCCTTTGTTTGCTTGAGAGTATCCTCCATAACCTTTCTTAATTCTGAACGTGTCGTTTCGAATGGGCAATTCTACCTTTTCACCAACGGCTACCTAGTGCGAAAATGAGTGACAACCAGACGTATACAACCGATTAAAAAATTTGCATGGAAGAGCTTTCAAAAAGTATCCTATCGACTCATCCTCATTCAACACGAGTTGAACTTGAGCAATTTTCACTCTCCACCTTAGTGCGAATTCTCTAAAAGCCTCATTTCTTCTCATCTCTATATGATCCAAATCCATTCTGCTAGGGCTAGCCTTCATATTATATCTATATTGTTGCAGAAACTAGTCAGCTAGATCCTTCCATTCTTGAATACGCCTAATGTCAAGTGATGTAAACCAGAATAGAGCGGGACCAATCAAGCTATACTGAAAATTATGGATGAGGAGTAAATCATCAATCTAGGAAATATCCTAATGAATTCCGGCTTCGATTGAGTTTGTAGGTTTTACTCCCCCATCAAGTAGCTAGATTCCTTTCTCACAATGGAGTGCGGGATCAAAAGGATTTCTTTGGTCACTTCCTCCTTATTGGTATTTGTAACTGACAATCTGGTAGGTATGATCACAGGGCTCTCCATAGCAAACAATGGAGTAGAAGTATCATCTTCCTTCGAGAGTTTCGAGAGCATGGTAATAATCTGGGTCACTTGACTCTCCAGCTTAGTCAATCTCGCATTGGTGTCATTATCCTCCATGTCTATCTACGAACAAGTGTGAGATTCTTCTCTATCAGTTTTTATCACCTGTTTTAAATGAAAGAGCGGTATTAGAAGAGAGAAACGGAAAAGAAAGCATAAATCCTTTTAATTTTATGCTTACTCGTGATTAATAAAGATAAGAATCTTTACATGAACTTTAGCCTTGTGTGAAAAGCTCTTATCAATATTTTTCATAAAAAAGCACACCGTTGAAAGGAATGTAATCCACGATAATTGTGTTTGATCAATTACAAGGAAAACCAATGGAATGTTCAAAAATACAATTTCAATGTGTTTTAAATTTAACGGAAAATATGGTATCCAAGTTAAAGCCTTTTGCTAAGAATGAGAGTAATTCGGATATCTATCTTTTCATTAAATTTGAAAAACACGAAAGATTTTAATCAATTATCGTGAATTATAAATGACGAAAATGACACGAAACATGCATGAACCAATTCAATTTTATAATTCCTTTTGGCGAAATAGGGATTGGATTCCTTTGTATGGCCAAAAGGTCTAATTCTGATTTCTTCCAAAGGAAATTATATCATTGATTGAGAATATTCGAGTGATTGGAATAAATGCCACTATCACATTCCAATGATAAATCAAAGAAATACCACAAAGTTTAAACAAAGTGCGTACAAGCAGAATAGATCCCTAATACAATCGATCCGAGGGATGAAATAAAGAGGATTCTAGAAAAACGAATCCTATACAAGAGGACTATAAGGCAAATCAAAGGAATGTGATCCCAAACACTTAGAGCTTTCCCAAGTATGACCTTTCAAAAATAACTTTGGATCAGCTACTTCAAACCATCTTTTTCTACCCTTAGAATGGCATTTAATTCAATCACTTGAATGATTCAAATGCGATGAATGTCATGATCATATTAAAGATATGAAATGTGTCGAATATTTCAAAAGCATGAAATAAATTGCGACAAGTTTGAGGGATAGAAAAATCTTACCAACCGAACCCGCCCATTTTTTTGTGTGGTTTTAGGTGTACTAACCATCCTGAGACATGCACATGAGACAAGTGAGGATAGGACTCTAAAAATCAAAAGATAGGATTTGGAACCTAAAGCCAAGGCTCCCATAATTCGGATATGGCAAATTCGTCCTCAAGAGTACCCGCCCAATAGGGTTAGAGATCGCCAACTAAGATCATGAGCGGGAACGAATACGAAAGTCTCAAGAGCCATCAACCACAAGATTTTTTCGCACTCTTTCCCTATCTAAAGTAAACCTAAGGGTGGTTGTAGTCGGGGTTTGACCGTGAGATGTGTGCAACGTGTCGTGATCTTCAAAAATGCGTTATCATGCATAGCAATTCATATCAAAACACCGCTTCAATATGTGCATAAATGTAAACATACATTCCAAACTCCAACCTGCAGAAAGCAAGTCAACACGGACTCCACCCCTTATTCCTCCCATCTACAAAAATATTTATCACGTTCGTTAGTGGACATACCTCACCTTCAAGAGCATATACATAAAATCGGATTAGAAAAATCAATCAACTTTTTACTCGGCTCACGTCCACTAAAGGGTTAGAGCCAAGTCCCTAGTGGAGTCGTCAAGTATGTCGCGATCCTCGGAGAAGGATTTAGAGGCAATCGCTGATTTCTTCTTTTTCTTTGATCCTTTGAGAAAGCGACTTGGACTCTCCCAAGTCCTCACATCGCGCGACGGCAGGATTTACGAATCTATTTCAACCTTAAAATGTGTGGTAGATGACATGTGCGTAGTGTATACATGCATTTGGAGTCGCTACCAATCTTTGGGGAAGGTAGATTGAAAATCTCATCGGGCGGTGGAAGAAGTCGCACGACTCATATAGAACCGGGAGATTCGAGAACGGCGACTTAGTTACACCAATGTCGTTTATTGACGTCTTTTCGGTACCTAAGTTGAATGATTTTTCTAATGAGAAATTTCATGCAGATGATTTGGTGAGAGCCCTAAAATCTTGGAGTTCATACAAGTGGGAATATCTACAAAAAATCACAATCAATAAAAAAGGCACACAAATCAAGGATCCAACGACCTACGGATAAAACGCATCAAAACAAAATATGGAATCTCTAATATAGCCCTAATGGCTTAGAGAAAGGGTATTTGGGAGCTCGGAAGGAATTCGGGAAAGACTTGGAAGTAATTTACCCATGAGGGGCAAAATCGTCATTTTTTGAAAAGGAAGGGAAGTTTGCCTATAAGGGGCAGAATTGTCATTTTGGAAGAGAATAGGAACCCGAGAGTGTCGAAAGAGGATTGGCCAATTGAAATGGCCCATTTCTTATTTTCTAACATTTTTTTGGAATAATTTGCCCATGAGGGGCGAAATTGTCATTTAGGAGGAATTAGGAACCCAAGAGCGTCGAAAATAGGATTGTCCAATTGAATGTGCCAATTTATTATTTTTTGACGTTTTTCAAAATTTTCAGGAATTTAGGCGACAATTTACCCTTAAGGGTAAAATTATCATTTTTCAAAAGGATCGAGAGGCAAAAACCCAAAATATAGAATTCGCTAGTTGAAATGGCCCGTTTCGTAATTTTTGGGATTTTCTAGAATTTTTTTGGAATTTTTATTTTTTCCAATTATTTATTTTCTATGATTTTTCAATTTTTTGGATTTTTTTGAAATTTTTATTTAAAAAAATTATCCAGACTAGGTCGGGTTGACCAGGCCCTCGCCTCATGGCCGCCTAGCCTAGACCGAACGGGTCTTGGGCTGACCTAGACAAAACGAAGCCGTTTTTGGAATTCCTTTTAAGCAATTTCGAAATTTTTTTCGAATTTTTCATTCATTTTCTAATTTCCTACCTATTTTTTATCCGACGCTCTAAGGCACGCCACGTGGCGTGATCTGGACCATTTGATTAGAAAAAGGAATTGATGGTTGAGTCCGTGACGTGTGGCTAAACCTGGGCCACATAATCACACAAAATATTTTTTTTTTTTAAAAAAATCAGATTTAATTTTGGAAAATGATTTTTTAATCGAATTTTTTTATTATAAGAATTTTTTAATAAAAATCAAAACAACAACCTCGAGATGACGTGGCGCCACGTAGCCATGTCCACGTTGACTGGTCAATGAATATTGACCGATCAACCGGACAAAGGTTGAAGAAGACCGGTGGACCGATGAGGACCTTCCAACGACCATCAAAGGTGAGATCTTGCCCGATTCGGGCGATCTAGGTATCGTTGGAATCGTCTCAACATCAGTCATCACATATCTAAACACTAGCAACATCTAATGGTGGGAATGTCATGGACGAAGCTCGAAAGCTCTCGGCCATGGCGGATCCCAGCGATCTCCAGACCTAAAAAGCAAGCTGCAAAACACACCCGGACAACTTCTAGGAGGCTCAGAGAACTTACCTGTGAGCCGGATTGGCTCTGTGAGGTTTATGGAACTCGCAGGACCAAGTTACAAGTTAAATGAGCCATGGAGGCGGGGAGGTTGACTCGATGTGATTTGGTTTGAACAAATGCAAATATCAAGCGCAAATGAGCATAGGAGTAGTGATAGGCTCGATTGGATCAAGAAAAATGGACGGATGACTAAGGAACGTAGCTCGGCTATGGAAGCTCGAACTATTGAGTATGGACATAGCTCACCTGTTTCGGGGGTCCTAGAGGAGCTGACTGGGCTTGGCGTGCTCCCAGAGTCAAGACAGAGCCAATGGAGGTGGTGGCGTCGCTCAGCTTTGCCTGGATCACCTAGAACCCAAGCTTGAAGCTCTCGGGTTCGGAGCTTCAATGGCCGCTGGCAACAGTTCCCTCTTTTTTTCCACTCTGATCTCTCTCTCTTTCTATTCGTTCCCCCCTTTGTCCTTTATTCCTTTTTTTTCTTTTTTCTCACCGAAACTGCCTGAAGGACCCCCAAAAACCCCACAAGGTTCTCACTCCTTTTTGCTCATTGGCACTCGCGCGTAGGAAGCCTGAAGGAGACAATGAGCAGTGTCGGGTCATCGGGTTCACAAAATATTTTTTTTCAAATTTTTGTGGCCACAAAATATATTTTTTTCCTAAATTTCAATTAATTTTATATTTTCAAAAAAATATTAAAAATGTGAAAAATATGAAAAATTATTTTTTGCTCAAAATTGGTTCCTTATGCTTGGTCAAGGCTTCCAAAGTTGATTTTACAATTTTATGAATTTTTATAAAATTTTAAAGATTTTTCTAAAGAAAATTTAATTAAAAATCATGTGTTAACACTTCTCGATTGTTTTATTCAGCTCAATCGCGTAAAAGATGGCTAGGCCAAGCTCTTGCCGAAGATTAGCTTCGTCTAGAGCTATCGGAGGATTTTGAGGTGTTGTTTTTGCTGCGAAAATGACATGTTGATGAGGAAGAGATTAGGATTCGCATGGTGTTAAAATCGCGTAGTTTTGCCCAAATTTTGATGTCGGAATTGGTTTCAAGCGAGGCGTCGGCTGTAACATCCCGTATTTTTCCACATTAGAAATAAATAAGAAACATAAGAATTTCTCTAAACTTGTTATTTAAGACACCTGAAAACTCTTCACGATTTCGAGAAAGATATTTGCACGGTTTTCAAGAAAAATCTTTTTAAATCTTTGCATGATTTTCGAGAAAGATATTTGCACGACTTTCGAGAAAGATATTTTACGACTTTCGAGAAAGATAGTTCTAAATCTTTGCACGATTTTTGAGAAAGATATTTGCCTAGTTTTCAAAAAAGATATTTCTAAATCTTTGCATGATTTTTGGAAAAATATATTTGCATAGTTTTCGAGAAAGATATTTCTAAATCTTTGCATGATTTTCGAGAAAGATATTTGTACAGTTTTCTAGAAATATTTTTAAATTGTTGCTTGTTTACAAGAAAGATATTTTAAGAGTATGATTTTCAAGAAAGATATTTATAAATCAAAGCATGATTTTCAAGGCCAGTGGCTTGAGAAAGAAGCCAAAGGAGGCTATAAATAGCCAAGGACCTCTTACCATTTTCTTTACCCTTTCTCATATCATGCCCCCCTCTCTATTGTCTCTCTCTCGACATGCCTACTCTCTCTTACTTTCCTACACGCCGACTCTCTCTCTCACCCCATAGAATCGCGTGTATCGTTGCCACCTCCTTACGTCGCCTCGTGTCCCCATGTTTTCTTGTTGCACGACGTGGGACATCGTAGTTCGGGTAATAGGTAAATGGGATTACTAAATCTAACGCAATAACGTCCGTTTGTTACTTAAACAAAGTATTGCATTAGATTGGCATAAGTTGTGTGCATTTTGTGTGCGAAGCCATACAAGTGTTATTACATTAACCACGACTATGCATTAAAATGATTTGAATCATGTCACAATGATATTTTCTTGCATTAAAATGATTTGAATCATGCCACAATGATATTTTCTTGCATTAAAATTATTGGATGCATGTGCCTGCAAGAATGTGTTTGTACGGATCATCCGAGGAACGACGTATGGCCCGAATAGGCAAACGTTCCATTAAAGTCTCAAAGGTTAGTATTGTGGGTATATTAAGCCGTCGTTCCCGTGAAGGTGATTATGCGAGAAATTCACCTTTTGGTGACGTTGAACCCACAAGTGAGCGTTCTTGGGATACGTCTTACTAATTATGGCCCGGATAAGCAATTATTATGGCCCGGATAGGTAAATGTTTATTGCTCGGATAGGCACAAATATTGGCGAGCCAGGAATGGCCGTTTGGGGTGAATTGCATGGATTAATGTGTTCATGGCTTTTGAACAAAAGTTATATGATGGATTCCACGCATTTGATGATTTACAAATAAAGGTTCATGCTCATATTTACAATAGATCATGGGATAGCTTAGTTGAGCATAAAGTCGACATTCTTAGTTTAGGCCTAGTAAATTTATTTATTGGGCTGCTTGCTCATTCCTTTGTTTTTTAAGAAATTGAAGGAACCACCACGAGCACCTATGTCCGGCCGGTCCACTCATATGCATATGTACCCGAGCGATGATGTCGATGTGGAGCCTTGAAAATGTGGGTGTTAGTTAAGAGAGATAGTGTGAGAACGAGTAGTTAATCTCCTTCATATTTTATTTATACCAAAGTAAATGGGGGCTACATAATGATGTAAGATATATTGATAGATATATAAAATTATGTGTGTTTATATATTGAGGTTGCTTTGTATCGCTATTTCAATATGTTCACCGTTAAAAATAAAGATTGGCGAGAAAATAAGAAAAATGATTAAGGAAAATTTTAAACAAGGTTGATAAGGAAAAAGGTCTTGGGGTCGTTACACCAGTCTTTGAATCACCGGCGCCGATCGTCTTCTCCGATATGTGTTGATCGGGTCAACGCTCGTTGACTTGGCACTAACGTGGTGCCACGTAGCAACGACGTCAACGAGGTCGTTAGAACTGTTTTTAAAACAATAATAAAAAAATGATCGAGATGGTGGGGGTGATGTCACGTGGCACAATCTGAAAATTTTCGAAAATTAAAAATCATTTTTTAGAATTATAAAACATTTTTTCGAAATGGAAAATAAAATCTGATTAAAAGATCAAGAATTAGTCTCACCGATCAATCCCGGCCGTAAGATTTAGTATTTAGATAGAACGGTTGAGAACTACTCTTCCCGTTCAATCTCGGCCGTCCATTTTAGTAATCTCGATCGAACGGCTTAGGATTTAGTCGTCGCTTGATTTGGACCGTAGGTTTCAGTAATTAGATTTAAGGGTCGTGGCTTAGCTATGTGGGCAAACCTGGACTCTAGGATCCAATATTAGAATTTTAAATTCTAGAAAATAGATACAAAAAATTGAAAAAAAAATAGAAAATAGTATAAACAAAAAATCAAATGCGGCGTCGTTTAGGTCGGCTCGGGACTATTAGTTTCGGGTCGGGCGATCGGTTCTCGTAGGTCGGGTCAACCAGGTCCAAAAAACATTTAAAATTTCAAAAATAATAAAAATATATATAATATAAAAAAATCAAGAAAAATTCATAAAAATCATATAAAAAAAAAAAAGGGAAATGGCCACATTCAAATGGCCAACCCTAATTTGTGATTTTTGGTTCCAAGCATAAAAAATGACCATTTTACCCTTTTGGATAATTCATCCCAAATTTATCTCAAACCATCTCGAACTTAATGGATCATTCTCTAAGCCGTTTGGGCTTTACTAGGTATGCTATGTTGACTTTGATTGGTGATCCGATTCGTTTTATCCTCACGTTATTGATTGCCTTGATTTGCGCATTTTCAATATTTACTATGATTGACAGGATAGAAAATTTCCATTTGCATGAAATCCTTAGATCGTTATAGCTAAACTCACCTCCCGAAGCACCTACATGAATTCTTAGCTTAGGAAATCACTCAACTTAGGTATCGAAAGGGCACCGATGACAATCTCGACGTAACCAAGTCCCCGGACCCTTTTCTCTAGTTTTTACAAAATCGAACAGGACTCTCGTGACCGCTCGATTAGGTTTCCAATTATACCTTCCAAAAAATGATTGGTGCCGACTTCGTTGACATGCACACTATCCACATGTCACCCGACCACACCAAGGTCGACCCCGATTTAAAATCCTCCGTCACAATTTGGGTAATGGGCCATGGGAGGAGCCCGTGTCTCGAAATCTATCCATTACGAGTTGGACAACGACGACTCATTAACGCTCGACGCCAATACCCCAACCTCGAGAGGGTCGCGATAGCATCATAATAAGCTATCAACTCCAAAGTAGACTTAGCGAGAAAAGTAAAGGCAATGAAATAACGTACCCTTGATGTAGCGATGTAGCAAAGAATTTGAAGAATCGCAACAAAGTGAGTCGTACAAGGCATGGTCATGTACTCGACTAATAATATGAATAGCATAAGCAATGTCGGGTCGAGTGACAAACAAGATATATAAGACTACCAACTAGCTGTCGATAAAGTGTGCGATTTGAAAGAGGAGCTCCATCTTTGGCATCAAATTTGGCATTTGTCTCAAGAGGAGTTGTAACGACCTTGTTGTCTTTGAGTCCTACTCGAGAGATAAGATCGGTAGCATTCTTAGCTTGTGAAAGATAATAAACGGGGGAATCCGAACAAACCTCCAAGCCTAAAAAGTAACTCGGTCGCCCAAGATCTTCCATTTCAAACCGCTAACCGAGATATTGCTTGAGTTTTGGAATGCCAATATATGACCATCACTAGTGATAACCATATCATCCACATACAAAAGCAAGCATAATATTCCCACAATATATGTGTCGAACAAAAAGAGCATGATCGTAGGGAATTGATTTGAAGCGAAGAGATTCCATGGTGGAGCTAAATTTAGAATACCATGTACGAGGGGCCTGTTTTAGGCCATGTAATGCTCTGCGTATATCCATTTACAACCTACAAATCAGACTTACAATGAGGCAAATCAACCAAATCCCATGTATGAGATTTGTTTAAGGCCCGCAACTCATCTTCCATTGCTTCTTTGCGCGGAGAGGATTAGTGCTAGTTTCTCTATATGTGCGGGGTTAAGAAAGAGAAGCGGTGGTAGAGTAACAATGGTAATTACGAAGTCGAACGGAAGGTTGACTTACTCTAGTAGAACGATGGACGAGAGGATGATGGAATGTCGGCTAGTGGAGGATCCGTGGATGGAAGTTAATTGCCGGTCCCAGTAACTTGTCTAGATCTTAGTCGATGATAATTGGACATAGAAACTTCGATTTGTCCATAATAAGCACTTTACCAATTTTAGCATAGTATATACAAAAATAAATGCAAAGAAACCAGCTCCTGGAGAGCTAATACGAAAAAATAAGGCCAAAAATAGACTCAACGTGTCGAAAAACCTTGGGAACCGGCCTCGATCATCAAGAACCGGTCCAAAAGTGATTGAACCGATCGAAACTGACAAGCAAATCCGGTCTAATCATTTGGTCAACAAAAGTCAACGCCGATCAAGAAAGTCAACGTATGGTCAACGGAAGTCAACTCGGGTCATCAATGGTCAAAAAGTGATGACGTGATAGACACCCGGTATTGACCGATACGTGGATGATGACATGGCGATACGTGTAGGATGACGTAGCGAGATGGTGCCGGAGTAACATTCTAGTGACGTCGGCAACATGCGAACGACTTGCAAATTACGTGCGTAGGCGCGTGGATCTCACTTGCGGATGTTTCGGGCGGTGCGTATAAGCGCGTGGACTAGTTTTCGATGATGGCACTTTTTGGTTATTAGACTCGGCATTGGATGGGCACCCTGCTAATGGTGGCGATTGTGGATAAAAGCCAACATATGTCTTCGATTGAACATTTACGGAAGACATCGTTGGAGGCCTCGCGACGTGGCGGGGAGTAACGGTTTGTGCGGTTGCTTGCGAAAGCTAATGATGACGAAATTTTAGGTTTTGACTTGTCTAATAGTGCCAACTCCGGGTCCAATAGAAGCAAGCCTAATAGCTAGCCCAAAGAACAATAATGAAAGCGGCGAAATCGGTAGATTCATTATAAGTTCCTCACAAAAAAAAAATATGCTTAATGATATAATCATTCAAAAAATTATGACTTAATTATTCCTTCACTAAGATTCATCCAGACGAACTAACAACTTCGAATTAAAGTAATGGAACAATATTATTGAATCATCCGAACTATTTTTGTATCTCTTTCTTAGTTCCTATCAACGGGATTTTTGTGAATCCATATGCCTTATTTTCTTCCATTTCTTTGTTCCAAACCATTAGTTGAATTCTTCATTCTTTTTCTTGATTTGATCTTTTTATTCATATGTATCCTTATCATAGTGAAGCGACTCCCATTATTGGTATCAAACCAATATCGATTCATACAAGATAAATCTTCTAATCGATAATTGGGACAAAGAAAGAACTTTAATTTAATTGGTTTCTTTTTTTATGAAAATGTTTTCTTTTATCCAAAAATTCACCACCGTATTTTATGTTGTTGCAAAATATTGGATTTTTATGAATATCATTTCTCACATATGGTGGTGTCGTTTTTTACGAACCAAGCAACGAAAATCAAAGAACAACAAACAAAGGGAGGTGGTCCGGTGATACCAGCGCACTATTGTGGCAACGTTGCTACAACATCATATTATGGCCGCTTCCTCAAACAATATCGGCCGATACCATGTGAAGCGTAGAATGGATAATGGAATTTCAGTATATTTCTATATACATTCAAATGAAGAGAACATGAGCCTATTTATCCGCTTTACAGGACAATTATCTAATCTACGAAAATATCAATCGGAATCAATTAAGAGAAATACACAATAAATCAAAATCTCCTAAATATATCTATATCTCTAACCGGTTTTAGAACGTTCAAGATGTGATCGGGCTTTTGTTTTTTTTTTTTTCTGAAACCGTTAAAGTTTTGATTACGCGTTGAGCAAAACATTAACAAATGAGACTTTAATTTTCTTTTCGAAAGAAAAAAGAAGAAGAGGAAGAAAGAAGAGTGAAAAAGAGAGCTTTGATAATCTTGCAACCACAAGCAATGTCAGATTCCATGGGAAGTGTGGAAATGGCGTTTGGTGGGATGTCCCTTTCGCAAGTTTAATGGCAAAGGAGCCAAAAGCTTCGTCCCAAGTCGTCCGTGGAATTGACAAAAAGGGAGTGGCGATCTACCGGCACAATCTTTCACCTCAAACAAACACTTCCAAGACTTTTCAAACCATGGGTCGGAATTTTTACTTGGGATTGTGATGTCCCGGAATTTCACAAGCTGCAATTATGTCAATGGGCGTCAGATTAAATACCATTAATTTAATTAATTTATAATAAAAATATAGATATGAATTATTATCGATAATGAAAGTATTTTTTTCATTAACGGATTATTTCAAACAATGACAATAATTATTTTTAAAAAATATTTTTTTAATTATTTATTGTTCTACTTTACAAACAAATGGAACCTAACTTTATTCAAATGAAAAAAAAAATCTAATTGGAAATAAGAGGTCATTGCTTTTCTATTTATTTTACTTTTCGGTTGTAGACCATTTCGTCAGCCTATCGGATGCGGCCACAGAATCAGACGAGCTATATGTGTTTGGATAGTTGGTAAGTCGAATATCTGCCGCGAAGCAAAAAAAAAAATAGTATAGTCTCCCAAATATCTAGTGTATTATTTGGAAAATCCTGATATGTTAAGTGAATTTCAGGTTTTGAGATCAACTAATATGTGCAAGATCTGTTCTCAAGAGTAACCGAAGACCCGCTCAAATGGTTTCCGGAAAAAACCCTAATCACGCTTGCCGCTTTTTAGGTTTCATTTTGCCGTTCTTACTAATTATGCATCACGTTGTAGGATAATTTCGTACATTCACAAAATACTGTTATTCTGACAATTATTCAAATCATAATAATCTCATTTTTTTAATCTCATTTTTATTTTTGTTTTTATCACAGTAAATGACTATAACCGGCGTTCTCCCCTTCGTGCGCCACTTTGTCTTCCTCCTCCATGTTTCTGTGCTTCTTTGTAGTCTTCGTTTTGGGGCGGCCCCCTTCGGTCAAAGTCAAAAAGTGCGGTGGGGCACCGCCGCGCTGCGACATCGCCAAAACCACGACGAGCCGCCGCAGCCACCGGCCCGCAGAGGCCGATGGGTGTATCGTTTGTCACTTGTGGACGGCTGTCGCCATCAAAGGACGGAACCCTAGATACATATACAAATGGCTGTTGGAGACCCATGGATTTCGGCAGTGTTTCGGGGATCCGCATCTCATGAACAACCACCGAATTGGAAGCAAAAACCATAATCAAGGATGGACCGAACAAAACCCAGATACGAATTCCCAAAGGCAACATGAAAACGCAGTACTAGCAAAACTTAGAAACACCAAATCTTTCATATCCAAATAGCATGTAGCCGATTGAGCAGAAGCTATTACAAACTGTTATGTCACTCTTTCGTCGAAACCCTTCCACGCAACCAAAAAAAGAAACACCAGAAGGGCAACGGAAGAGGTTAGAGAAAAGCCATACAGGATCTGCAAATATACGATCCTCTTCATAGGCATCGCAAACCCAAAAAACCCACCCAAAAAAGAAAAAAAAAGAGGTGGTAAAGAGGGGAAACTCCGAAAAAAGGCAAGAGTCTACCCCACAGTTCCAAAAACTCAGACTTGCTAGAAGATTTAGTCCTCAATTACTGAAGCCAATCCACTCACAATCTCTACACCCACCTGCGAATTCCTCAGCTTCACCGTTGCTATCGTCTTGCCTTTCGCCATCCCCCCGTCGTCATCCTCAGAGCTCTCAGTCGGCAGAGACATGGAGTAGTCGAGCTCCTCCGTGGAGCGACTCGGACCGAGGCTCTCTTCGTAGGACCCTGACCCGCCTGGAGATGATTGGTCCTTTCGTTCGAGAAGGTGATGCAGGTTGTTTGAGGTGGTCGGACGTGCGGATCTTGCGTAGGGTGCGGACCACTTGGCCTCCATGTACTCTGCTTTCCTCCATGGAGCGACGTGCATTCCCCTGCTCTTCAAGCTCTGTTTCGCAGCCTCAGATACGATGGCGATGATTTTGCCAAGGCGTTCGGGCTTGCCGACAAAGATGTTGGGCAGGGCATGGAGGACGGACTTATATGTCTTTGTCGGCCTAGCAATCTCAAATTCCGACTGGAAATCGATGTCGACTATGAGTCTCTCGCCTTTGATGATCACGTCTATGTACTCGTATCCGCCTGAACAACACAAACATGTATTTTGCTCTCAGCTTCGACTACACAAGGTGTTTGAGACAACTGGGCAAGAAGGTGTGGTTAAATTTAACTGATATGTACATGTAAATACAGAGCGATTAATTCCAACCAAAGCAATCCAGGAGGATATTTCCCTGCTACAAGCTCAACAATCAATGAACGAACTAGACTAATTCTTCACCATACAAATCTCGCAGCAAACAAACGAATGGCTGAAAAAACTCAGAATCAAAAGGGGCTCAGTTGCTGCTAAAGGCTAAAAATTCATCCTAGACATTCTAACCCTGTTTCTTTGCCAAAGCATGAACGTCACCAGCAACAAGTGCAAGTAATTTTCACCAAGGGAGACCCAGGATTCGATCGCTATGTGAAAAAATGAACCACTATCGAGATAAAATGGAATGGGATTGAGAACTAGTACCAGCTGGGAAGGATGCAGATTTCTCCCAGCGAGACTTGCACACGCAGGCGTCGTAACCCAGAGTTAACAATCCGTCTGACACGATCTTCAGGACGCTCTCGTCCTTACGCTTGGACATTTTCTGCTTCTCCACAATCCTCGCACTGTCCGCTAGCAAATTCCTCTCACAAAGCGTCGCACACATCACCAAACTCTGCGTGTGCGATCACCAAAAATCAGCGGAGCACATACACACTAAAAAGGATGGACTAAATGTGATCGTTCAGTGACTGATCATACCTTGAGCGTTTGACACAATTCTCCATGGAACTCGCCCCATTGACCTCTGCCTCCTCCGCCGCCGGGAAACTCAGATTCTTCTTCCTCTGAACTGTCGGTACCGCTCCCGTTGAAGCAGTTGCAGCGGTGGCGTCCGCACCTCACAGCAGAAGACGGCTGCTTCTCGTTACTCTCCTCCATGAAATTCTGAACCATCTTCGTCAGGCAGAGAGAGCTCGGCTCGAATTCGGTTGCCTCGGCATTGAAGCTGTCCTTATGGATCGGAGCACCGCCTTCGCCACATACCTTCTCGGTCGTCGAGTTCTTCAACACGCCGATGAACTGGCGCTCGAAGAGCCGCTTGAGCCGCGACTTCACGACCGGCCTCACTGGCTGGAACCTGATCGTCTCGTCAATGTGACAATCGATCGGCTGGATTTTCATTGAAAACAGCATGGACTCGGGACCAAAGCACACCAGACCTGACTTCACTCTCCGATATTTTTCCTCACACCGATCTGAGCATCGATTTCGCCATGAAAATCTATCTTCAAGCTAAGATCAACGTCAACCATCTCAATCCAAACCAAAAACCCAGAGATTCCCCACCTAACAACAAACGAAAAAACTTTAGGTGTTCGATCCGAAACAGACGCGATCAATTCGCGATTACTTGCGCATCGTTTTCGGCACCGATCGCGAGGACGAAGCAAGGAATATCTTGTAAACTCAACCAAGCAACCTCTCTTCACTCACCATCGCCGTCAGATACACTCATCAACGTCACCGAAAAAAAAAGAGAAAAAAAACACGCGATCGCGTCCTCCAACTCCGCCACCGAATCTAAGCGCCGACGGCCTCCGAATCCTCTCTGGTCAACAGGGGCTGGTTTCACCGGCGCCGGATCATTTCCGGCGACGACGAGAAGGTCAAGAGCTTAGAGAGAGAGAGGGGGAGGGAGTGAGGGAGCGACTCTGCACCGTGTTTGGCAATGGGGGAAAGGCAGTGAGAGAGGAAGGTAGGCCGGACGGGACCTGGGGGAATTTATAAGCACCAGCCGAGTCGAGTGTTTGGGGGGGGCCCACGGGAGCGTCCTACGTGGCACCGGAGCGGATCGGGCTAAGGTTCGGGGCACGTGTCGAGCGGTGGAGCCGGTTTCGTTTTCGTGGCCCGGTCACATTAGCGCCACGTTATCAGGTGAGGGAACCGGTGGTGCCAAATGTCGAGACTGCCCCCTCGTCACGCTTCTCTTTTTAATTCAAAAAAAGAAAAAAAAACAAAGAAAAGGAGGGCTCATCTCCGGTGGTGGGGCCCACCTGCGGGAGTTGCTTGTGACTCGTCACAAGGAGGACTTTGGATCAACCGCTCGGCCTTCGCGATCGCGCAATTTTACGGAAATGCCCTTGCCGTTTGACGAAAATGCCCTTAGAGTTTGATCGAATTTATGGATCCAACCTGCCTGACTCTCTCCCTCTCCGTTTTTCCACCGAGGGGTCCTCCGTCGAATAGACACGGCATTCAACGAGGATAGCAGTGAACTTTTCGTCCGTGTAATTGTTGCTTTGCTCTCGGGAAATTGGACTAAAGTTTTACGAATCAAACTAAGGAGTTCACGAAAAAATTATTTAAAAAATCATCGTTCTGTATTGGTTTATGAAACATATAATTTTTTTATCATTCATGAAACTGTTTACATATAAATTATTATTGATAATAATTTTTTTCTCATTTATCATTTTTTAAGAGATATAGCTAATTATTTGATAAAAATTGAATTCCAAATCATTTCTTTTTGCTAGATAAACAGGCCCGGAAATTGAATGTACGGCTCAAAAAGAAAAGAGGGTCGTGTTGGAACATCAATTAATTTCTCAATTCAACAGTTTCCATGTAATTTTTACGCATGGATGCACTCGCTCGCGGAATTCTTTTTTTGAGTATTCACGGTGATTTTTAATTATGATTAGGTTTCTATTTATGGAGTCTTCATATCTCATGGAAAAATATGTCTTGAATTCATTTATTTTCGACACATAATTTCACTTGTTTGCTGAATCCGAGGTGATTTTCTTTGCCGAATAATTTGAAATTTTTAGTTACGCTTTGCCTGATAATCTACAGGGAAGATCGGGATTTTAGTAGAGTCTTCAATTTTTCGTGGAAAAATATCTATGGAGAAATACAATTTCTTTAAAAGTGTATTCGAAAAAACAAACCAATACCAGAAGAAAAATTCAAGAGTACGGCCACAATTGTCGCTTCATGGACTTTATTGCTTTCAATTGACTTCAGATTCTCTAAAGAGATATGGCTAGAGGCTAGAGCAGAACTTGGATTTGACGTTGTCTTTTGATCAGCTTTGACGGCAATGAACGTACCTGCCGAGGGCATTATCGTCTTTTCAAAGGAACCTTCCATGGATTACTGTAGCTGCCGCTGCGATTTCTTTATCAGGATAAAAGCGTGACGTCAAGAAGGTGCTAAAGCGTGATGCGATTGATTTGATGGAGGGTATTCTTGGGCATGCACAAAATTCTTGTACTTTTGAGTATTTTTTTTAAGAAATGAAAGATGATACGATTTTTTTACCCAAAAAAAAAAAAAAAGAAGAAGACGAGACTAATGTGTTTGGTCAGAAATATTCGCGACGGAAGATTTTTTCGCCAAAGATTTGAATTCTCAATTTTGATATTTAATCGGGTTCGCAATTTAGGACAAAAAAAACGATGCAAATAAAAGATGAATTGAACAATAAATATAATTGAAACAGGATAATAAGAGCAAATAACTTAAATTGAAAAGCAAATTGGATCCTTTACAAAAATTCATTTTCGACTACTTATAACCGAGTACAAAGAATAACCATCGATAATGATTACTTTCGTATATTTTATCCCTAAACTCTTGGTTAGGTTTCGATAACTGCTCATCTTATTCACGGAGCGGTTGGTCTTGTAACTTATCTATTCTCGCTTATATTTGGGTATTGCGTACCGATATCTCGAAGTCGGAGATCGCTTCCTTTGTTAGAGTATCGATCACTACATGTCTCGGGCCGCCAACACATTACGAAGGCTCTGGATCTTCAAGCCCATTATGCGTCTTGGGCTTTCTAGTTTTTGTCAAGCCCGGATCGATTTTGGGTGTCAACAAGTTTATTCTTTATTTTTTTAGGTTTTTTTTTTGAAAGATAAAATAGTTTACAAAGTTCAAATGTAGACTTCTCATTGAGGTACATATGTAATTTAACTACATTCATCACGTTATGTTCATAATCAATTACACTATCTCATTCGACAAGCATAACTCGAAGAGAGTATGACTACGAGTATGATTGGGCCGATCACGGATCGAGAGGGCCAGTGGAGGGCCGGCGGCCCTCCTCCCTTGACGTCGTATATGGTGTACTTTTCGTGTAATATATGATATAATCTTTGACTATGCATGTGCGAATTTGAAAAATTTTGCTCCGCAGATTCAGTATTGCATCGACCCCAAAAAAAAAAAAAAGATTATCTCGTCCTCTTTATCAGGATAAAAGTGCGACGTCAAAATGGTAGTAAAAGCATGGTGCGACTGAGTTGATGGAGGGTATTCTTGGGAATGCACGAAATGTTTGTATTTTTGGATTAATTTTTAAAGAAACGAAAGATGATATAGTTTTGTTCGTCCGCAATGAAAGATAATCGAGTTTCCGTGACAATTTGAACGGAAAATAACTATGCTAATAAAAGATAAATTGAACAATAAAAATAACTAGAAAAAGATAATAAGAGTAGATAACTTAAATTGCAGAGCAGATTCTTTACAAAATTTGTCTTCGTCTGCTTATAGGCGAGGACAAAAGATAACCGTTGACGATGGTTACTTTCGTCAATTTTATCTCTAAATTATCATATAATTGCTCATCTTATCCATTGAGCGGTTGGTCTTTTGGCTTATCTACTCCGCTTATACTTTAGTATTGCGTGCGATCTCTCGATGTCACCAACACTTCCTTTGTTAGGCTACGGGCCACGACATGTCTTTGGCCATTGACACGTTATGAAAACTCCGGATCTTCGAGCCCATGATGCTCCTTGGGCTTGTTGACGCCCTAAATTTTGACTAATATATTTTTTGCATAAAAATTAGAACTAATTTTAGTTCTAAACAAAAATCATCTCACATATTCATTTAGCATTGGCATATAATTTGAGCTTAATTTAACAGGGGTCCGGACTAGGCATGGGGTGGAAAAATGCACCAAGAAGATTTGGGCTTGAAAGAAATATTTTCTCGGGGGCGTATGTGCAAATACTCGGAACTTCAGGGATCGTATTGCAAATACTTGAAACTTCGGGGATCTGCATTGCAAATACCAAAAGAAGATGGGGAAAGGAAGATGGTGAAAGGAAGATGAAGAAGAGAAGATGAAAGGAAGATGGTGAAAGGAAGATGAAGAAGAGAAGATGAAAATGGAAGATGAAGAAAGGAAGATGAAGATTAAGAAGAGAAGATGAAAATGGAAGATAGGGAAATGAAGATGAAGAAAAGAAGATGAAGATGAAGAAAGGAAGATGAAGATGAAGAAGAGAAGATGAAAATGGAAGATGGGGAAATGAAGGTGAAGAAGAGAAGATGAAGATGAAGAAAAGAAGATGAAGATGAAGAAAGGAAGATGAAAATGGAAGGTGAAGAAATGAAGATGAAGAATGAAGGATGAAGAATTTTGCCTATAAAAGAAGAAGAGTTCTTGAAGAGAAGGGAGAGTTTTTTTGGGGAGTAAGAGAGAATTGAGGGAGAGTTTTTTTGGGGTGAAAGAGAATTGAAAGAGTTTTTGGAGGAGGAGAATAGAGAGAACTCTTGAGAAAAAAATTTGAAAAGAGTTTTGAGAGGGTATGAGAGTTTTGAAGCCCGATACTACTATTGCCAATTTTTGCACCGATCAACACAAGCTATTGGTCCATCCCCATCGTTCAAGCTCGCTCACAAAGAAAAGAAAGTTAAGTGATTCCCTAACTTTCTTTAATTTCGAATACAAATTAGCTCGGATTTTCTACAATCGATTTTTCTCTCTACGTTTTTATGTTAAATAACATTGCATATCAACGATGAGACATCAATGGTACAAGAATAGAAGGAGAACAAAAGGGAAAAAATATCAACGCCCGGATTGCGGTCTCATGAAATTCTAGCGATATGAGAAAGAAGCGTGAAGGAGAGATAGGACCAAGAGATTTCTCGGTCTAACGAGTCACCAAATCGGTCCAATGATCAAGACAAGCCCGGAGCATAAGTTTGGTGTACGAGTTCAAATTGGGAAGTAATCTTGAACTTATTTCATCCTAATTTCATGTAATTTCTTTATTTGGAAAATGTCATGGGAAGAAAAATCCAAAAAAATTGATTCTTTGATCTTCAAGTAGAATTCATCAAATTTGTCAAATCCATTATTTGTTTCATGAATTTTAAGGTACCGAAAGGGTATTAGTTGTAATTAATGTAACCAAGTCCCCGGACTCTTAATCTCCGGTTCGCGGAAATAAGATAGTTTTCTCCCGCTATTTTATTTAGGTTTCTAATCGACCTACCGAAAATGATTAGTGGCGACTCCAAATTCAAATCACATTGCATGTTAATCATTCGAACCTTAAGTTGCGATTTGGTATGGACTTGGGAGAGTCCGAGTTAGGTTAGTTAATTAATTAACCCGATAATCCATTAGCCCAAAAATGATAAACTTGTTTATTTTTTTTTTTAGGTCGCGATGACTTAGCGACTCATTGGGGAACCAAAGAGGACTTAAGCCGGATAAGTTCATGAAAAGAAAAATTACTTGATTTGGCAATCTTGGTTGAATTTTAATCCCTATGTGTTAAATGGTTTTGCGGGGAAAGGGAGTTATAAGGGGAGGAGTCCGTGGCTAACCTCTGCTTTTGCGGAGCTTGGTGATGAGAATTTTAATTTTTGAACTATCGGAGTGCCGATTGCCTTTAAAATGTCGTGCATGCCCCTAATATAATTGCACTACACCACCTTGACTTGTGACCGAACCCGGGTCACCCGATAGTTTTAGGATGGTATTTATGTGGTTCTTTAACCTTGGCGGTAAGGCTTCGCTAAAGGTTATCCCACTTGGATCCCGAATTTTTCAAAAAATGGCTCAAGGGTTGTTCTCATGCACGTGAGGCTATGATGCATGAGAGTTGCCCTTGTCGACCGAACCAAGCCGAGATGATTGGACCCGACTAGTCATGACTATGTATGCGAGGCGGCAACTAGTCATGATGAACGTGCGCGAGGTCGCGACGTGTCGTTCGTCCTTCATTTCATTTTGCTAAAAGAACTAAAATTTAAATCCACGATTCATGCGCATGTCTTTGTGATTGACATTTTCTTCCTATGAGCGGTAATTTCCTGTCTCTTACGCCCGTTATCTCATTTTTATTTTGGGCTGGTCCAGGGTTTAGGTTGATTGTTTATGAATCTCATTGTCTTGTTTCCAATTTCACACTTTGCTTCCGTAGTTTTTACAATTTCATCGGTTGTCCTCAATTCTGATTTGGCTTGTTCCTGTTGTACGATTTTTACTAAATTCTATGATCGAGCTTTGAGAAAGTGCCAAACATGAAAGTTGTAGACCTATGTTTCAACTAACATCCTACAAAATTTCAGAATTAAATTCATAATTTAAGATGGCCTTTCGTTTTTTTAACTATCTGTGGTTATAACAGTTTTCTGAATGCGATTTTTTGAAAGACACATTAAACTGATTTGATCCGCTCATTTCTAGTCCGATTGGTCAATATAAAAGTTGTTCATCATCTTCTCAACTATAAGCTCGTAAAATTTGGACGTATTTTGACCAACGTGCGAATTAATACGGATTTTTTCGTAAAAGCGGACAAACTGAAAATTACATGTTTCAATTCTTTGGTCATAATCACTTTGTTCGTTTGAGTCTAGAGGGATGCCATGGGCCAGCTCGCTATTCTCGCTCCCTGTACTCATTTTTGGTTTGTTTCTGCGTACGGGTAATTTTTCACGGATCTTCCACATATTACTCGATCGGTCGCGAAGAGGATGGCCGACATTAACGCCACCGCCTGTCTTGCCCTAGACGAGAAACTTGGCTCCTTGACCGAGCGCTTTAAAGAGATGATGTCCCGAAAGATGGAGGAAATGATGGCCGCCTTCTCCGCAAAACTTCAATCATCCGCCAAACTTCGCCGCTAACCATTCCTCGCTCTAATTCCTCCTACGACAACTCCGAGGATACATGAGGAGGGAAACCTAGTGGATTCGAAGTATACGACCTGGATGAGTTCATTCAGATTATGAGGAAGTTCGTCAAGATTTCGAACGACATGAGGAGATCAAGCCCTTGACCGGTGAACAAATTATTTCGGTCAACCTAGGCAATGCGGAAAACCCTAAAGAAGTTAATATTAGGGCAAGCCTTTCCTCGAGAAAATGTCCGAGCGCCTAATCGAGCTCTTGAAGGATTACCGGGACGTTTCGCCCGGTCCTATGCAGATATGCCCGGTCTTGACGGTTCCATTGTCGAACATTGTTTGCCGATCAATCCTTTGGCTAAGCCGGTGGTGCAAAAGTCAAGGAGGGCCGGACTGAATTGGTCAGGAAGATCAAAGAGGAGGTCATGAAGCTTCTCGATGTAGGATTCATTGAGACTACGGAATATTCCGATTGGGTCGCTAACATAGTCCCCGTCATGAAGAAAGATGGCCGCATTCGGGTTTGTGTCGATTATCGAGACTTGAACAAGGCCAGTCCTAAAGATGATTTTCCCCTCCCGCATATCGACGTACTTGTTGACGATCTTGGCAGGTTTGAATTGTTTTCATTCATGGATGGTTTCTCCGGGTACAATCGGATCCCGATGAATGCCAATGACAAGTTGAAAACCACTTTCACCACACCATGGGGAATGTTCCATTACCCGTAATGCCGTTCGGTCTCGAAACGCTGGAGCCACTTACCAACGAGCCATGGTTGCCCTTTTCCACGACATGATGCATAATGAGATTGAGGTTTACGTCGATGACATGACAAAAAAACAAGGCATGGAGAAGATCACGTCGAAACGCTCGACGGACTCGAAAGTACAAGTTACGCCTCAACCCCGTCAAGTGTGTCTTTGGGACCAGCTCGGGCAAGCTACTCGGATTCGTGGTAGCGGTAAGGGCATTAAAGTCAACCCTTCGAAAGTCAAGGCTATTCGTGAGCTTAAGCCGCCGACGACGGTTAAAGAAGTTCAAGTTTGATGGGTAGGCTAAACTATATTGCTCGATTCATCTCTCGGTTATCGAAACCGCTAAGCCATTCCTCAAGCTATTAAAGAAGAATGCACTAGTCCAATGTGATAGCGAATGTGAAGAAGCTTTTGGAAAATCAAGCAAAGATCTTATGAATCCACCCGTGCTTGTTCCTCCAACACCGGAGCAACCTCGTAATCCTCTAACTCACAATCCTTAGTGAATCCTTGGGTGCTATCCTAGCCCAAGAGAAGCAGGATGATGGAAAAGAACGAGCCATTTATTATCTCGAGCAAGAAATTCACAACTTCGGAAATGAAGTACTCCAAGTAGAGAAAACATGTGCGGCGTTAGCCGGGTACCGCACGGGCTTCGGCAATATACCCCTGCATCACCAAGTGCTTGGTGACAGAATGCAATCCCATCAAATACTTGCTTAATCAACCCGCCTTGATTGGTAGACTTGCCAAATGGCAAATCCTCATCTCCGAGTTTGACGTTCAATATTTGTCCCAAAAAGTCAATCAATGGACGAGTCATAGCAGATGTCCTAGCTGAAAATCCGGGGCAAGATGATGATGCCTATCGTTCCGAGGATCGAATCATGTCGTAAAGGATTACATCTGGACTATGTATTTTGACGAAGCTGTCAATTTATCGGGATCGAGCACGGGCGCGGTTCGATATCTCCGGTGGTCGACATTATCCTGTGGCAGCAAAATTGGTATTCCCTTGCAAAATATGAGGCATGCATCCTCGGTATGCGAGCTGCGATTGAAATGGGGGTAGCCCGACTCAAGGTGTTCGGAGATTCCACTTTGATTATCCTTCAGATCGTTGGAAAGTGGAATACGAGAGATGTTAAATTGCTACCCTACCATGAGTATCCTGGATGAATTGGTGGAGGAATTTGAGGATATCTCATTTAAGTATCTCGTCCAAGACTCATAATCGATTCGCCGATGCATTGGCTACCTTGTCTTCAATGTTACAAGTCGCCAATGGACTTGAGGTTGAGCCCCGAAAATCGAAGTACTAAGAAGGGCGGCATATTGTATGGCCGTGACTAATGAACCCGATGGCAAGCCATGGTTCCATGACATTAAGACATACATTCGGAGGCGGGAGTTTCCCGAGAAGAGTACCGCTGTCTCGATCAAAAGTATATAAAGAAGATGGCTTCAAGTTCTTCTTGAATGGAGAGAATTTGTACAAGCGGTCATTCGATTCTCGTCCTACTAAGGTGCGTTGACTCAACCGAAGCAGTTCATCCGACGATGGAAGTACATGAAGGGATCTCGTGGTCCACACATGAACGGTCACATGTTAGCTAAGAAAATCATGAGGTTAGGTTATTACCGGCTCTCGTTGGAAAGCGATTGTATTCAAGTATGTTCGAAGGTCACAAATGCCGATTCATGGAGACAAGATCAATGTTCCTCCAAATGAATTGCATCGCTTATCGGAACCGTGGCCATTTTCTATGTGGGGCATTGATGTGATTGGTCCGATCAACCCTAAAGCATCCAATGGGCATCGATTCATCTTGGTGGCGATTGACTATTTCTCTAAATGGATCGAAGCCGCATCCTATTTAGCAGTCACGGCACGAAATATCGCGAAATTTATCCGCCGGGATATCATTGCTCGATACGGTTCACCCGAAGCCATAATCACTCGACAATGGCTCGAACTTAAACAACAAACTAATGGACGAATTGTTTAAGGAATTCAAGATCAAGCATCCGAACTCTTCCCCATATCGTCCTCGGATGAATGGAGCAAAGTAGAAGCCGCCAATAAGAACATTAAGAAAATTTTAGCGAAGACGGCTAAAAATTATCACGATTGGCATGAGAGATTGCCATTTGCACTTATGGCGTATCGGACCTCAATCCGAACATCTACTGGGGCAACCCCGTATTCTTTTGTATATGGAATGGAGGTCGTTTGTTCTACCAGCTTGAAGTGGAAATTCCTTCCTTACGTATACTGTCTCAAGCTAGCCGACGGAAGTCGAATGGATCCAACAGAGAGCCAGCCAATTGAATCGATCGACGAAAAAGACTTAAGGCTGTATGTCATGACCAAGTGTTAACAGCAGAGAGTTGCTAAATCATTCAACAAAAAGTTCGGCCTCGATATTTTCGGATCAATGACCTGGTCTTGAGAAAATTATTGCCAATAGTCCCACTCCCGGAAGGGAAATTCGCTCCAAACTATGGTGGTCCATATATAGTAAAGAAGGTGCTCCCTGGTGGTGCTTTAATTCGGTTGAGATGGATGGTCGTGTCTTTACCAATCCAAGTCAATTTTGACGTCAGTAAAGAAATATTATGCTCGATTCACTCGATGTTTTCATAATCGAGTTATAATATTAATACAGATTCACGAGTTGTTCACATTTGAGCATTCGTTTGTTTCCACGCTACTAATCTTTGTTGAGAGACCGTTTCGAATGGGGGAGCCTCTCCGGCCCAATTGGATTGACCATCGGGAGCGTGAGATTTATATATTCGCAGAGTAAAAGGGGTTATCTTGCGAAAAACAATATGAAGACCAAGATGAAATGAGTAAAAACTTGCATTCATTTCATTCATCAAAAAGCCTCACAAATATATCAACGAGGTGGGAACGTAAAGCCAAACCGAGCCCTAATGAGCATCACAAAGGAGTTTAACCGACTCTCCATACAGTTGATGCTACGCCTACACCGATCGCTCCGAGAATCGAGATCCGCCAACTTAAAGAGGAGGAGCTCACATTTCTCTTTGAGGTTGGCTACCTTGTCCTCGTGATGCTCAAAGAAGCAAATTCCAGTGTCATGGATCAGCATTCTCCCGCGGCTATATCCAGGGTCGATCGTCCACCTTTCTTCCATCCATGTGCATTGAAATTTTAAAACAATATTGAGCGGATCGCGCTCGAAGATGGTCCGGGACATGGCCAAACATCCCACCAAGTTTTCCCTCTCACGAATCAGCCAGGAGACTTGTTCGTTACCGTAGTCAAGGGCCTTCTTATAATTACTCGGCTACAAGATCGGCCAACACCAAGTCCGTCCGACCGATCCCGATAGCGTGCCTTCACAAGGTGGGCCAAAGTAACATGTTGATGAGCAACATGGTAAGCCTCCGGGAAGTTAGTGAAGAGGGTGGGGAAGATCCCGTATTCCTCCTCTAATTTGGTACCTTCAATGGAAGCGGTGTCCATATCCCTAAACATAAGACGAATCTCGCTTTTCGGCCTCCGGATGGTTGGCTATATAAGAGTAGCCCTGGCCTAGGAGATTATAAAGTTTCTCCCATTTGGCCAAAACTTCAGCGAGAAGGCATGCGGGAAGGGAAGCCATTGTTGTTGAAGGGGCTAAAAAAGAGTGGATGCAAAAGAGTGCTTAGAAGGTCGGAGATGAAGATATGAAAGTGATAATTGTCTCGGTGTTAAATCCCAATTTAAAGGGCGAGAAAAGCTCTAGCAATAATTGTTGTGGAGGCCGAGTTAATTATCCGGGCAAAACTACAGGCGTTTCGTTCCTTGGATCCCGGATCTATCGTCAATCCGTGATCTCGAGCCTCACAAATCCGAAAAGTTACAAAAAGAGTTGAGGACCCCACCATGTTGAAAATCGAGTGGGAGACAAGCATACTTTTCGGGAAAAGAAACAAAGCAATTTTTGTGAGCCACGTTAGTTACTCGGGTAAAACTACAGCGTTTCGCTCATTGGATCCTGGATCTATCGTCAATCCGTGATCTCGAGCCTCATAAATCCGAAAAGTTACAAAAAGAGTTGAAGTCCCACCATGATTGAAAACTCGAGTGGGAGACAAGCATACTTTCCGAGAGAAGAAACAAGCAATTCTTGCGGAGCCACGTTAGTTACTCGGGTAAAACTACGTGCGTTTCGTTCATTGGATCCTGGATCTATCGTCAATCCGTGATCTCGAGCCTCACAAATCCGAAAAGTTACAAAAAGAGTTGAAGTCCCACCATGATTGAAAACCGAGTGGGAGACAAGCATGGTTATCAAGAAAAGAAAATCGGTGCGAGTGGATTCGGGGTCCCATCACGTTAAAAAAAATAAGGCAAAGCGGAAACACGAAATCTTGGGGAAAACGTCGGCTTAGTGATTTTCATCCGCGTTTAAAGGGAGGCTTTGGAACATACCCGATTACTCGAAAGAATTTGGAGAGAGTAAGCATACATCGGAGAATAGAGTGAACAAAAGGCGGTAAGAGGTATTTCAATCCAACATGTTTAGAGGCCATCAAGCACTTACTCGGAGGCAACCAACCTAGACATCCCCGAAAGCGAACCGCTGGATTTCGAGACCGCATCCAACGCTGAAGCCGTAAAACCCAACTCTCTTGGCGGTGAAATTCAAGATTTCGACAAAGAACAACAATGGCAGCGGCAGACTAGCAAAGCCAACCCTTAAAAGAAAATATCAAATCAAAGTGCTCGAAGTCGCCTTCAAGGAGTGCTCTTACGTGAATAGGAGACGCAAAAATGAATTGAGCCGGATGATAGGAATGGAGCCCTTGAAGGTCAAGTTTTGGTTTCAAAACAAGCGGACCCGATTGAAGGTTAAAAATGAAAGTCATGAACTTACGTTTCGAGGGAAGAAAGTGAAAAGCTTCGAGCGAGAACAAGAGGTATAGGGATGCTATCAACACGCCGTTTGCCATGTCTCGTAGCGGCCCCATCTCCTTTGGTGACATGTCCCTCGATGAGCCACATCTCGAGCATTGAAAATGTTCATTCACCAGCTCATCCCCTGAGCAAGTTCTCGTACAATCCGATTTCGTTGGAGATACATCCTGAAAAGTCGGTCTTGCAGAGGCGTAACCGATGCCCTTCGAGGGAAGAGACATGCATCACTACAATTGGAGTTTCCTTGATGTCACAGCCCAGCCAATTCAACGCCGATGGAACTCCGAATGTGTAGCCTACATGAAGCTTTAGTTTTTTTATTATGGGCTCTCAAAATATCTCTTCTTTGAGCATTACTAGCCACCCTTACGAATCCTCAAGAGAAGTAGTGACACGTATGAATGAATGTACTGTTTGTTACAAAATCCCCATGTGAGACATTCTTCTTTTAATCCAAGGGGCAAAGAACAAGCACTATCCACGAACATCATCATGTTTAAATGCGTGAATTCCTCGCCGATTTGACTAAGCATTGAAAACCTTCACGTAAGTAAATGCGAAAAGATTTGAGGAGGGAAATAATCGCCTCGTTAGTGGAGAAAGCGAAAAGATTTGAGGAGGGCAAATAACTCGCCTGTTCGTAGGAGAAAGCGAAAAGATTTGAGGAGGGCAAATAACCGCCTCGTTCGTAGGAGGAAGCGAAAAGATTTGAAGAGGGAAATAATCGCCTCGTTCTAGAGAAAGTGAAAAGATTTGAGGGCTCCTCCATATCGAAAAGTAAAAAAGAACGACGGATTGAGCGGGAGGTAAGAGTTATTACGAAATGGATTCAATGCACTAGGACCGAAAAGGAGAGAAAAGTCGTCATGAGACTAACAGATCGTAAAACGTTTATAAAGAACTTGAAGTCTCCATGCACCTCCGTAACTCGTCACGAAAGGCCATCGTCGCTTTTGCTTTGCAAGTCCAAAGAACATCTAAAGCCCAGTCTCTAGTCGAAACACCCATTTTTCGGTCTACATATGGAAGGTTTTGAAAGGAAAATAAGTATGCGTCCATTCCGAGCGGAAGTATGGGAAGCTTCCTATCCCGAGGATCTACGAGTCATGGCCATTGATGGCAACCCCGTTTCCCTCTCGATCCTCGTTGCCATGCCGAGAAAGTGCATGTACAAGATTTCACTTATGTGAAAGCAACGGAAGCCTTAGAGGAGCCGAGAAAGTGCAAATATGATTTTGACATCGTCGTCACAGCCATGGTAGGGATCGATATGGACGGTCTCGCCTCTTAAAGATCATTGATTCCGAGTTGAATATACCGGTCATCGTCACATCGCCAAGTGATGATCGCAGTTCATAACGAGGGCCATATTGCATGGTGCTCGGGCATCCTAAAGAAGCCGGTCTGCGTTCGAGTGCTCCAAAACATTTGGCAAGCATGTCTGTAAGGAAGCAATTACTCGAACAAAAGAACTATGGCCAAGCCGCCTACGACGATTTTGTCGGAAAGAAAAGGCCCCTTTGGTCCGCCGAGCTTCATTCTATATTCATCGATGCAGTTCGACAGCCTAGGAATCAATTCAAGACGACCAATGGCTGTACTCAAAATGATGAATGTAGACGGACTCACCCTACGAAGTGTCACAAATCACCTTCACGCATTTAGAGAAAAGTCGAAGAAGCACGATGTAGCTTGGAACCAAGGCGACCGGAGCAAAGTTGGATCGGAAGATCAATCCCGTGAAAACCTACGGAGCAAAAAAGTACCCGACCACTTCCCAATCAAGAATACCGGCCATACCGACCTTCCGCTGGTGGTTCTAGCAAAGCGGACCGTTGATCATCCCTACGAGTTCCCGAGCGATGGCGGAGGCTCGAGCTCAAGGAGTCGACCGTTCACGGCAAAAACAAAGTGGAAAATCTGTCGCCGGTGTTAGCAAGTAGCAATGCCCAATTCGAGTATCAATTGCCCGAAAAATCAAAAGGTTACTTTGATGATGAGCTCGCCGCCTTGGTCGCCCGGGCCGGAGCCGAAAGACCTCCGCAGTTGTGATCCGAAGCAAGTGATTATGGATCCTCAAACAACGATCGTTGGTGTATGATCCAAGACAAAATCAGCCAATCATTGGAATAGCCAAGAAAAGAGGTGGAACCAATCTCGCATGAATACTCCTTTAATTCCATGTATAGTTCCCTGCGTGGGATACTTTTACTTTCTAGTTGTCTAGAATTTGCATAGAGTTAAAGGGCGAATTTTTCTCCTCTCTTATCAAATGCGTAAGTCCCTTATTAAGCTAGGCCTCGTAGCAAATCAATTTGTGGACGACGCCCCGAACGCCCTTAAAGAGAGATTCCGAATAGCCTTACTTGGGAGAATGCGAGTAAGAGACCAAGCGGGCTCAAAGATGGGTAACTCTCAGATCGTCCCAATTGGCTCTCGGTCGTTTCAAAATCTAAGTTAAGCTTATTTTATTCTCGATGTGGATTGCCAATCGCTTTGAGAACAATATAACAAAAGCGAACCACTCGTGGACGCCAACAACACCGCAAAGATAGTGGTTGGGGGAATGACAGTGGTCCGAGGCGTCCCGGGATCGATCCCGGGATTTCGCATTAATGTACAAAGATTAATGAAAACATTTTTTGCTTCGCAGATCGAAGCTCACCTAGACGGTTATAGAACCAGGAGAGATAACGTCCCGACATACAATCCGATCCAGATGAATCGATCTTTTCAATTCAAAGTTCGCAAGGAATACGTGCATGAGTAAAGTGGTATCGTTTCAATTCTTTTAGAACATGAGGACATACATTGATGCTTTCCCTTTGATTTTTACGAGGGTTCACTACCCGTCCAAACAGAGAAGTATCCATTCTCCATGAAAAATTAATGAAATGAGAAATTCTTGGAGCCTTTGACAATCTCATGTCTCAAGTAGACAATGAAGTTTTGCAACGCATTTGCATGAACAGGGGCAACTCACGATCCATGCCCCTAAGAAATTTTTTATGTACTTGCGAACTTTGTCCGCCAAGATAAAAAGTTGCTGCATTTTATATGCTCGAAAACACTCATACACCGCATAGTTTGCGCATGATTGTTCCTCATGTTTAATTTACCAACTCGAATAAGGAACATGAACTACATAAGATACATCGAATGTACGAAGGGGGGCATGACAGGATGATGAAAGGCAATCCTTTCCCAAACACGTCCAATTTTTTCAAAGGCGAGATGAACGGTGGCAAAATTCCGCATTCCTCGAGGTAAAGAGTTTTCTCGCGAAAGGTACGATAACCGAAGTGATGGAGGCATTCATTTCTCTACCCTAAACACCGCAAGTTATCCGTTGATCAACCCATTTGAGCGGAGATTTCACTTCCACAACCCTGTCAAGAACCACCCCACATTGGGGGCAAAACAGAGGTAATTCCATCAAGATCACGAGACAAATGGTTAGAAATCTTCTTGCTTGGACTAACATCAATCTTCGGGTGGTTCTTTGCATTGTACTTGCGCTTTAATTCAAGTGCCTTAGGGTGACGAAGAGCATTTCTTTTTCTATCCCACACATCTATATCCATTTGCACAATCCATTTGAGCCTCGCAAATTCGTTTCTAAAAGCCCTTATTGGTGATCATTGTTGTCCCAAAGCAAATATGGCCCATTTTTGAGTAGAAGGACCGAAAAGCTGGATCCATAGAAAATCTCCCAATGAACTCATCAAGATACAATCGTAAAAGAGAGTTGGGAGTAAAAAAAAAAAGAGAAGAAAGAGGAAAAGCCGATTCCACAAAAAAACTCCCCGGGCATTTAAAAAGCAAAGTGCCTACCAAAAGTAAGGCCAATGCCCTTTCAATTCATTGTTCATTTGTAGAATATTTCGAACTTGAATGCACAATTTTCCCGTATATCCTAAAAGGGTTGAGAGAAAAATCTCCATGAAGTGTCAAATTGCAAATGCAATCTTCAGGCTCATACCATCCTCGAGCAATGATGGTATCCTAGAAGGCCACGATCGGTGACAAGATTGTAATGATCACCAACATCAAGCCATTTCTCAAATATCTTCCGAGCCAAAACGAACCCTTTCGTTTCTCGCCCCCAAATCATTACCTCCATTACAACCCTTTAAAACCCTTTTCCGACTAGGGCACTTGAATTAATGTGGAGTTCAATGATTTTAAGCATCACTCGAAGAAGTTCGAGCAAGATTACTTCTCTCTCATTTTTGCGGGGTTCTTGACTTGTAAACCCGGAGAGATGACGAAGAAATTCATTTCAAGAAAGCTTGACTCAACTAGAGTCCCCTTTGTAAACCTTTGACCTAGCCCTCATTACGGTCCTAATCAAGACCTCCAGATCGGCTCGGTCGTATCAATTGCGAGATTACTCGGATCCTTATCGAATGCGATGATGGAAAGATTGAGTGATTTCTTTTGAATCCCGCAGACAGGATAAATAACTTTTCTTGAGAGTGAGAGAAAATCCTTTCTGATCGAAGTCCCCCCATTCAGCTCACATTCGAGGTATTCATAATGTGAGAACATCCCCGGACAGGGATTGGTAATGCAAACTTGATAGAATGGTTATGCATAAATCATGGTATGAGTGATTGCATTATACACATGTTATTTCTAATCATTGCAAGCTCGGTAGGAAATTTTTGCATGAACTCATTGTTGAATATGTTTGCGCATGTTACCTCTCGACATTCTATGATGGGTAATACATTCTCGATGTTCGATGTCCCTCCCAAGGTCTCGAAATTCATCCAAGGATTATTGAATGAGCAAATTCTCCCCGGCAAATGCCTACCATGTAAGATACGAGCGATCTGTTTCGTTCTTTGATTAATTGTTCGGAGAACCAAGGTAAGTTTTCTCGAACCCATTTTCAAATCAACAACTCCTCCGATGATAGTTGTTACGATTCAATTCGTGCAATATGCCTCTCCTGTCAGGTCGTGTAGACATATGCACCGGCGATCTTGACATCTTATCAAATCATGACGACGTAGCTCTTATGATTTCGGGCCTCGGATCACGAAGACATATGCACTAGTGATCTTGACCTTTAGTCGGCTCATAATGACATAGTTCTTATGATTCTCGGCTCCTTTATCAAATCACGAAGACATAAGCGCCCGTGATTTTGATCCAAACCAAATCATAACGACGTAGCTCTTAAGATTTTGGTTCCCCTTCTCGATCACGAAGACATATGCACTGGTGATCTTGACCTTTAGTCGGCTCATAATGACATAGCTCTTATGATTCTCGGCTCCTTTATCAAATCACGAAGACATAAGTACCCGTGATTTTGATCCAAACCAAATCATAACGACGTAGCTCTTAAGATTTTGGTTCCCCTTTGTCGATCACGAAGACATATGCACCGGTGATCTTGACCTTTAGTCGGCTCATAACGACATAGCTCTTATGATTCTCGGCTCCTTTATCAAATCACGAAGACATAAGCACCCGTGATTTTGATCCAAACCAAATCATAACGACGTAGCTCTTAAGATTTTGGTTCCCCTTTTGTCGAATCGTGAAGACATATGCACCGGCGATTTCGACATTTAATCAACTCACAACGACGTAGCTCTTGTGAACTTGATTCTACTTCTTTCGACTCACAACGACGTAGCTCTTGTGATCCGGAAGGATACACATATCTTGCGCTGTCTCGCATTAGGGAAAAGTCTCGATAACAGATAGGCCAAATACCTTAAGGTCCTCGTGTTTGCAAGAAACTTGGAAATTAAGGGAATCACCAACTTATGAGGTATTTGGTAAAACAGGTATTCTCGTATGCGATCCATGTGCGAGTCTCTCCAACATGGAAAAGAGAAATTATGACACATGTTATTTACAGTCTTGCATATCATGCATCACTTCATTACATAAAAAATGGGACTAAAACTCCCGCCAAAAAGTTCATTCATTATTTGCACTATCAAAATTTAGGGTTCAATTTTGTCTTTGAGCGGAACCTCTACGAGCCTCCACTCAAAGAGGGGCAGCTGTTGACGCCTAAATTTTGACTAATATATTTTTTGCATAAAAATTAGAACTAATTTTAGTTCTAAACAAAAATCATCTCACATATTCATTTAGCATTGGCATATAATTTGAGCTTAATTTAACAGGGTCTGGACTAGGCATGGGGTGGAAAAATGCACCAAGAAGATTTGGGCTTGAAAGAAATATTTTCTCGGGATCGTATTGCAAATACTCGGAACTTCAGTGGATCGTATTGCAAATACTTGAAACTTCGAGGATCGCATTGCAAATACCAAAAGAAGATGGGGAAAGGAAGATGGTGAAAGGAAGATGAAGAAGAGAAGATGAAAGGAAGATGGTGAAAGGAAGATGAAGAAGAGAAGATGAAAATGGAAGATGAAGAAAGGAAGATGAAGATTAAGAAGAGAAGATGAAAATGGAAGATAGGGAAATGAAGATGAAGAAAAGAAGATGAAGATGAAGAAAGGAAGATGAAGATGAAGAAGAGAAGATGAAAATGGAAGATGGGGAAATGAAGGTGAAGAAGAGAAGATGAAGATGAAGAAAAGAAGATGAAGATGAAGAAAGGAAGATGAAAATGGAAGGTGAAGAAATGAAGATGAAGAATGAAGGATGAAGAATTTTGCCTATAAAAGAAGAAGAGTTCTTGAAGAGAAGGGAGAGTTTTTTTGGGGGAGTAAGAGAGAATTGAGGGAGAGTTTTTTGGGGTGAAAGAGAATTGAAAGAGTTTTTGGAGGAGGAGAATAGAGAGAACTCTTGAGAAAAAATTTGAAAAGAGTTTTGAGAGGGTATGAGAGTTTTGAAGCCCGATACTACTATTGCCAATTTTTGCACCGATCAACACAAGCTATTGGTCCATCCCCATCGTTCAAGCTCGCACAAAGAAAAGAAAGTTAAGTGATTCCCTAACTTTCTTTAATTTCGAATACAAATTAGCTCGGATTTTCTACACCGATTTTTCTCTCTACGTTTTTATGTTAAATAACAGCTGCATATCAACGATGAGACATCAATGGTACAAGAATAGAAGGAGAACAAAAGGGAAAAAATATCAACGCCCGGATCATAGCCTCATGAAATTCTAGCGATATGAGAAAGAAGCGTGAAGGAGAGATAGGACCAAGAGATTTCTCGGTCTAACGAGTCACCAAATCGGTCCAATGATCAAGACAAGCCCGGAGCATAAGTTTGGTGTACGAGTTCAAATTGGGAAGTAATCTTGAACTTATTTCATCCTAATTTCATGTAATTTCTTTATTTCAGAAAATGTCATGGGAAGAAAAATCCAAAAAAATTGATTCTTTGATCTTCAAGTAGAATTCATCAAATTTGTCAAATCCATTATTTGTTTCATGAATTTTAAGGTACCGAAAGGGTATTAGTTGTAATTAATGTAACCAAGTCCCCTGACTCTTAATCTCCGGTTCGTGAAATAAGATAGTTTTCTCCCGCTATTTTATTTAGGTTTCTAATCGACCTACCGAAAATGATTAGTGGCGACTCCAAATTCAAATCACATTGCATGTTAATCATTCGAACCTTAAGTTGCGATTTGGTATGGACTTGGGAGAGTCCGAGTTAGGTTAGTTAATTAATTAACCTGATAATCCATTAGCCCAAAAATGATAAACTTGTTTATTTTTTTTAGGTCGCGACAGGGCTTATCGGCTTTCTTAAGCCCGAGTCGATTTTAAGTGTCAACAAATTTATTCTTAATTTTCTTATTCTTTTTAAAGATGATATAATTTACGAAATTCAAATCTAGACTTCATTGAGGTACATATGTAATTTGACTGCATCCACCAGGTTGTGTTCGTAATTGACAACATCGTCTCGTTCAACAACACAACTCGAAGAGAGTACGACTACCAGTATGATTCGGCCAATCACGGACCGAGAGGGCCAATGGAGAGCCTCCGCCCCTTTGCCCGTATCGTACATGGCGCATTTTTTGTGTAATATATGTTATGATATTTGACTATGCATGTGAGAATTAGAAAAATTTTGGTCCTGTAGGTTCGGTATTGCAAATTTTTCTTATCTCGTCCTCTTAAAGTTAGGCTTTTGCCTAGACCAGAGATATGCTCGAGCACGACTTAAGATTATGGCTTTTGCTAAGCACATAACCAGTCAATTTTTTTTAATTGCACGAGAGAGATACAATAGCGCGAGGGTTTTGGGAAAGTACTTTTAGTGGGAGTGCCTAATAGCGATACCTAGCTAGTACACTAAAGAAACTACCTCTCTCGTCATGTCTTCACTGCAATCCCAGGCACGGCAGCCGGCCGGCGAGCCCAGCCCCAAGACCCCATCCTTTCTCTTTGCGGGTCGGGAGTCGAATACGGGCTCGGGACGTCGGGACCAACCAACTCGAATCCGAGTCGCGGCCTTGAAGGGAGATAGGCAACGGGGCGGGGCCAGAGGCCAGTGGTGGCCGAAGGTGGAGGAGAGAGAGAGGGGATGGGGGTGAGAACTAGGGTTTTAGGGAGTCGGAATATTTTAGTGAAAATTCCTCGGCAAGTGAGAAATTAGGTCATTTAAGGGGTATTTTCACATGGTAAAATTGCCGTCTAATTTTGAAGGATCCCAATCCACAGTAATGTCATTTGCGGCAGAGAAATGTAGTTCACAATCATGAATAATATATTAGACTTACACTCTGTTTGTTTTACGAAAAATAAACGATTTTTGCTACTTATATCTCTTACAAAAATAACTAAGCGTAAAATAATTTCATTATTTACGTTAATGTGGAGATATAAATTTTTATCAATAAAGAACATGCGTTTTATTGAGTGATTATTTTAAGTAATAAAAGTGATCATATTTAAAAAAATTAATTTTTTTTTCGAAAGGAACGGAGTCCGAGAGAGATCACATCTTTTAGTTCCTTTCTCCTTTGGCCATGATGTTCGTCATACGTTGTTCAAATCCATTGGTTGCTTTTCGGGAAAAGATTCCTCAACTCTTATGATGAAAAATTAGGCAACCTTTGTCAAAAGGGGGAAGAAAAAACGTGATCAACGTATACTTAATGTGAATAATCTTCATTTTTCCACCGTCAATGACGTCGAAAGGTAAATAGGAAACAGCAAATCAAGAAGAGCGACATCTTGTGAGCAACGTATTCTTATAATTGGAATAATCTCACTCTTGAATCCGATCAGCGGCGAATCTTAAGAAAACTTTTAAGCAGTTCATGCCTTGCACATGCCTTGCATAGAACGGGCATTTTCAAGATTGTAGGGCGACCATCGATTGCTATTTCGTGGTCAATCGTTAGCAATCGATACACGGCGTATTTTGATTCACCATAGTGTCACTCGAGCCCCGGATTGTCCGAGATTCTCGGGTTTGTGGCAAAGATTAAGGGGTTAATACCAAATTTAAAAGCTTGTTCTATGTGGCATAATATTGATAGATGGAGCTCGTAGCCACTCTCAAAGTCAAATCTTGATGGATGATATGTCATGGATAGATCGACTTTATCTCTTCGATATACGAAGAGTGCCTTTCCAATAAGCTAAGCTGAGCTCTAATGGTGGTCTAAAGGCATGCTTAGGCTACATTCATTTTTCCATTAGAGCTAAAGGCATGCTTAGGCTACATTCATTTTGCGAAAAATGAAGTGTTTTTGAAAAATATTTTTTAGGAAACTAATTTTCTAGAAAAATGACAGTATTTTTCAGTACTCGACTGAAATATGAAAATGAAATGCAAAATATTTTTCACCATTTGGTATAAAAAATGAGATTTTTTTTATTTTCCTCCGTGCACTTCTTTTAATAAGTTGTTATCGTCAGTTTTTCTTTTCTTCATTTTCTTTTTCCTTTTTCAATTCATTTTTTTTAAAAAAATTAAATTATTAATTTTTCTCTTTCTCGTTCTCTTTTATTTCCTTTTCTTCTTCCTCCTTCCTCTATCGCGACCATTTCGAGATGGCCTCTCGCGAGCTTGAGGCTCGCCGGGCTGTCACCCCCGGACGGCTCTCGGTTGAGGAAGAAGAAAAAAGAAAAGAAAAATTTTAAAAAGGAAAAATTAAAAATAAAAGGAAAAAATTAAACATTTTGGAATTTTTTGTTTAAAATAATTAAAAAGAAAAGGAAGGTGAAGAAGTGGTGGGACGAAAGTTGAGAGAAAATGGATTTCTTCTCTTCAAAAATAGAAAATTATTTCCCCCCTTTTGGTGGTGTTTTTTCCTTTGACAAAAAAAATCTTTTCCTTGACTCTTTTATTTTTCGTGGATCGAACGCCGGAAAATTTGGAAAAAAAAATCCTAAAAATTGTTTTCAGCAAAACGAACGGAGCCGTAATATTAATTTATTGACCTAGAGGAGTGAACCGATTACTCGAGTACCAGAAGCCGAAATAGTTCTTCGATCATCTAACTTATTAGCTGGATTGGCCAATGTTAACTACGTATTCATGTATGAATATCTCGGATGTGACTGTCTGAAGAGATCAGTACTGCTACATAGTTCGAGTCACATACGACAAGTTTAATATCTTAGTAGCCGCTTGTAAACGTTGATTGTGGCAATGAAAACCAGCGTTGTACTCTTTGTAAAGGAACTGCCAAACAATTACAAAGCTCAGTATCTTTTTGCAGATTTATCTTTATCTTTAATTTCATACAATAGACACAATTGGCAACGATTGTTCCTAGTGTTTGTTGTCGTTAGCTTTCCGGCTCGAAATCGTCGGAGAGCCCTTCAAAACCTTTGATTCATATGGATCCATCCATATTCTGAATGACATTTTATTGGCACTTTTTCGGTAAGAAAACCCTTAATCTGATCGATGCAAATCCTAAAGGGAAAAAATTCCGTAGGCATTCTCATGGTAGTAGAATGAGCATCGATACTATTTTCAATCAGGTCCCTTGCAATCTATATGCGGTGTTATCGATTTGCCAAAACTTCTGCCCGTGCACCGCCTGCTGTATCAGTCATCATGCTCACTCCCGCACCAATTGAGCCTGTGCTTTCGATGCCCAAACTAAATCTAGGATCTCTCCGTTGACAAATGCGACAGTGTATGTTGTTTTTTTCTTTTTCTTTTTTATCGTTTTTTGTTTGCCTTATTGAGAAAACAAAAATGTTGTTTATGTTAACAATAAATTTAAAGGGAGGTGAATAGGTTGCTTGCAAAACTCAAACGATTTTTCTTGCAGAAGACAGCAAGTCGTACCTAGACAATACCAAGACGAAGTTGAAAGCATCAAGTAGGGTGATGAAACTATTTGATAAATATAGATGATAATGAGCAGATATATAATACAAAACAATTTATAGTGGTACGACTTTATTCCCAAACGTATATCTCGTGAGAGTTTTCTTTATTGTGGGCTTTATTAATTAATATTGTAATCCTTAATTGATCTAATAAAGCAAAGAGATAAGATTTCTTGAAGATAAGGTTTCTTAATTAGCTCAATATGAGATTGGATAGTGTGAGCCGAGTTAAACCTTATTTTGAATGAGAGGGTTGGTTACAAACTCTATAAATACAGCTCAAGTCCCTCCTCTAAACCCTAATGTACAAATAACCTCACAAAAGAGTCATCTTAAAAGTGATACTAAGGGGTAGTCTAATTGAAGCCGGTGATCAAGAGGGTTATAGAGGAGAAACTCTTGAATATCGGATCATTGCTATTCCGCATCAAGAGCGATGGATCCTAAACAAGGTTTGTGTACTCTACTTTAATATTGCTATTCGTGCATCGAAATATGGTGATCTTAGGTCGTTGCTTAGGGTTATAATCGCAGCTTACATGTGGTACATGAGTTGCCATGATTTAGGTCATGAATTCACATTTTGGGTATTTTTATGAATTTATTTTCGATAAAAGCGAAATTTCATAACATATTTGGAATGTACTTGTCGAGACGAGTAAAACCATGTAAGGATCGCCGCTGGATTCTCGCCGCATGGGCCGCTGGTCGTCCGGGCGCATGGTGGCCTCGCGCCTGAAGTGAAACCACACGCTAGACACGACCTTACACTTGCGCGGCACATGTAGGGATTACGTCATCCGACGTCACCTCAACCTAATAGACCCGACCTACCCCGACCCGTTTACCGTTTGACTCTCGGCTTTTCTATCCCAACTAGAACGCAAGACCAAGCTCGATTGGTTGGTGAAGGGGTAGCGGTTGGATCGATTTTCGGGGCTCACTAAGACTCGAACACGTGCATTGCACTTGTCGCTCGTGGGGACCACGTGCGAGAGAATTCAAGGCTTGTGTGAGGGCTCGTGATAGGTCCAAATGAGGTGTTCTAGGTATTGGCGTGCTCGTATGCTTATGTGCTACCATGTAATATATTTATTTTGCATGTTTGATGCTTTTATGGATTGAAAATGGGTATGGAACCCAAAATACGTGCATTATTTGCTTAATTATTTTTTTTCTATGTATTTCTCTAGGATTGTTTGAAATATAGGTGCAAGCTCACATGTAAATAAACACATACATATTGCGTAGAAAATAATTTGTCAACTACATGTATACTATTTAACATGTATTGTTGAGTGGATCTACATGTATACTTTCTCAAGCTCAAGATTTTTATTCATCCACTTGATATTGGGAAAATAGGTTGGTTGAACTTGAGAATTCACTTATTGAAATGGAATAAGTAATAAACAAAATGGGAATGGATTCGGTTGGATGGTACCAATGAAACCGAAGTGCTAATTACCGTTTCTTATTGAATTAACCGATCAACTTGCTATCGAACATTTTTTTTGGATTCTACAATTTTAATTGCCCCTATTTTCAAGACTAAAATTACGTGCATATAGTAAAATGTGAAATATAAAGTTTATATCTCAATTTCAAAAACTCAATTGGGTTGTGACCGCCCAAGTGGCATACTTGGTTGGGTTTGAGAAATTTTTAATATCATAATTATGATGGGATGTCTCCCTGTTCTAATGCGTAATTATACTCTCAAAGGAGATGATTGTGTATTGTTGCATGAAGGGATACATGTACAATATATGGTTGAGAATTGACTAGTCCAACTGTTTTCACACACCCAAAGATGGTGAATTAATGAAAATTAAAACATATTATCATGGTCATGTATAGAGTATACAACCGCATATTATGTATTTTGCCCAAAGGTGATTATATGATGATATATATAACTTGCAAGGTAAATTTTCATATTATGCTAATTATATACATTGATATTTTTGAAGTCGCCTTCTATATAAACGACAACTCTATTAAATTGATGTTCATATTGGTTCTAATTTTAAGAAATTGAATGAAGATTTTCTATTTGCAATATTGATGGTGAATATTTATATTGCCCTTATTAAATATAAGCCGTGCAGAACTCACTAACATTAGTGAGGAAACCTAGAAAGCACTATGTGTTTCTTGGAAAATGAACAATAGGATCTCGCTTACTACAAAGTGATCAATTAAGGAACACTTTATGCTAGCGGATTGCACTATTCCATAAATGACGAAAGCCTTGGAGGCTAGCAATGTATCTCGTCTAATGATAAGAGTAGGACACATCTCGCAAGGACTCTTTGACATTAGGTATGACTATGATGGCTTTGGTAGGTTTCGAGATTCGTCTTAAAGATTGTAGAATTGAATATTAAGAGATTCAAAAATCATACTCATAAAGGAAGTTATGAGACCATCGTCGGTCATTCCGACATTATGGGTCCAATGAAAGCATCATTTAAGAAGGATGGTGATCCTTTTTTTTTTTTCAAGAAGAATGGTAACATAGAGATTGACTACAACAAATGTAAAACGTGATTGTCTAAGCGTAAGCTTAAATGTAATAATTCTTTAGCATTGATTTGTGAATCTAATCTATCGAAGCCCCATCTTGTTAGTGGTGGCTAGATAGTGGTACAACAAATCATGTTGCGTTTACCATACAGAGATTTATGAAATTAGAAGTCAAATCAAGATGAATAATAGCTCACTATAGGAAATAACAATAAAGTTGATATTGAGTTCATAGGCATGCCATTTAATTATGGATTTCGATTTTAAATCGACATTAAAAAACACATTTTATGTACTTGCTTTATAACAAGACTTAGTTTCCATATAACGTCTAGATTTGTGTAGCTACCCTTTTGAAATAATGAACAATGATATTTCTATGTTTTTTTATTCAAATAAGGTTGTATGTTGCTATATGTCCAATGGATTATATATATTATGTTCAAATTTTCAATGATATCTACATCGCTTATACGACTAAAAAGGTTGCTTCCAAAAGATCTCTCCTTAAAGAACAGTCTTATGCATTGTGGCGTAAGCGTCTTGGTCATATTTCTAAGGAAAGGGTGGAAATGATGACAAAGGTCGACATCCCGCATACTCTTAAAAGTGATTAAGAAACTTGCGTAGACTTGTTGTAGAGGTAAAATAACTAAGATAAAGAAGAAAACTATAGTCTCAAGTTAAAACATGCTTGGAGGTCATTTACACTAACATAAGTGGACCCTATACGACAACATTGTGTTGAAATTTTTATTTCATTATATTTATTAACTATTACTCCATATATGATTATATGTACTTGAATAAAGAAAAATCTCGATTTATTGACAAGTTCAAGATTCTATCGGAAAAGAGTTAAGAAATAGTTGGGAAAGGTTATCAAGGTTGTTAGATTTGACCGAGGTGGTAAGTATTTTGGCGGGAGTGATGATTTGGATAACTTAAAGGGTCATTTGTCAATTACTTAAGAGGATTTTAGGTTAGTAACTCAATTTACTATTCCTAGGAGTTTTGAACCAAAAGGTGTGGCCAAAAGGCACAATCACACCCTTATGGACATGATGAGAAGTATTATTGATAAAATCATTTTACGTAGTTTTTCGAGTAGTGAAGCTTTGAAAGCGCCCTTTACATTGTGAACCGCGTTTCTACCAAAGCTATTCTATTGACTTCTTTTGAGTTATGGACTGTACGTAAACTTAGCTTGAACCATATTAAGGTTTGGGGTTATCCTGCAAAAGTGAAATTAGATAATCCAAGCATTAAGTAAGTTGGACTCCGTAATCACTCGATTTACTTTGTATCTTAATCGGATCATTTGAAGGGGTATCAATTTTATAATCCCAATGGAGATATGAGAATTGTGGAATCACAAACAATAAAGTTTCTAGAATTTGATGTGGCCGAAGAAGGTAGCTGCTCACAAATTATTAAAGATAACGGTACGGTGGGACTACTATGTCGTTTTTTTTTCTGCCTATATAAACGATGTTGGAGCCTCTCAAGATCCCGTTATTGTGATAGTTCCTTATCAAATCCCACAAGAGCAAAAGGTTGAAGTAGCTCAACTTAATAGATCTATCATGCAGAGGCGATCGCTATACCACCGCATTATATAGTCTATTCGGGAGAGCATGACTACAATATCAAGTCCATCCAATAACTTATGTAGATGTTGTTTCTTGTCCTCAATTAGATATAGGATGGATGTAGTGAAAGACGAGATGCAATCTATAAAATATAATGGTGTTTGAAAGCTTGTTCACATGCGTAAAGGTCATAATCCCATCGGCTACAATTTGGTGTATAAGACCAAAAGGGACTCCAAATAAAAGACTAAGAGGTTCTAAGCCGGACTAGTAGTTAAAGATTTCATTGAGAGAGAAAGCGTAGATCGTAAAGTAAATTTTCCTCCAGTCTTTTTGAAAGATTCTTTTAGAGTGATTATGGGCATTAATAGTTCATTGTGATATAGAGCTTTACCGGATGAATGTTAAAACTTCTTTTTTGAATTGAGACATTGATGAGAAAGTCTATATGATGTAATCCGAAAGTTTTGCAAGTAGATGATTCGGGTAAGATTGTGTATGGACTGAAAAGTCTATTTATGGCCTCAAGTAACTTTTAGACAAAAGTACTTGAAGTTTCATAGAATTTTTACTTCATTCGGGTATGTCAGTAACAAAGTGGATCAATGTATATATATACTACAAGGTCAGTGGGAGGAAATTTATTTTTCTCGTGTTTTATGTAGACGATATCTTGCTTAACAGCAATTTTCTTAGATTATTGCATGAAAAGAAGCAGATATTGTCAAAACATTTTGATATGATTAACCTTTATGAAGCGTATTTTGTTCTACGCAATGAGATCCATAGTGATCATTCTTGCTGTGTATTGGGTTTATTTCGGAGGATATATGTTGATTGTATTTTGGAAAAATTCAATATATAGTATTGCAAGTCAAGAATTGCTCCAATCATTAAGCGATAAAGCCGAATCGATCATAATGTCCTCATACGGATATTGAGAAAATCTAAATAAAGGATATACCATATGCTTTGGTGCACTTGGAAGCATCATGTATGCTCAAGTTTGCACTAGACCGGATGTTGCTTTTGCAATAAGACTTCTAGTTAGATATCGGTGAAATCCAAGACACGATCATTGGATTATTGCTAAGAAAGTTTTGAGGTACTTAAAAAGGATCAAAGACTATATGCTGATTTACGAAAATGTTCGAACCTACAACTAGTAGGGTATTTAGATATAGACATTACTAGCTGTCAAGATAATGTGAAGTTGAAAACTAGACATATTTGTATGTTAAAGGAATGTGCAATACTATGGAAAACGAGAAACAGCAATCCATGCCACCCTATATCAAGTAAGTGGAGTTTATAGTAAGCTTTTTGATTGCTACTCAAGCCATTTGGCTCCGGAACCTCATTAGAGAATTGACTATGTTTGATTTTGTTCATAGGCCCATACAATTGTATTGAGATAGTCACTTTGCGGTGTTGTTTATTAACAACTACGGATGTTTCAAGGGGTTTAAATGTCTAGCGGTTAAGTCTTTGACCACAAAGGTAACAAATGAGAATGGTCACACTACAATAAAGCATATTTTCACAAATGATATGAATGCAGACCCACTAACTAAAGGTTTTCGCCTTTGTGCATTTGAATTACATGTTATAAGCATGGGCTTAGAAGCATAATGGGATCTTGTTATGATATGTCATTTGCTTGAGCTTGGACGCATCATTTTTTAGGTCCTTCGTACTCACTTTGTGCTTATTCTTCTTTTAGCAGCATTAGTTTTTAATGACTCTTGCTATCAATGAAAGCGAAAGATAGACAAAAACCGGTGCGTTTTGTTTTGTATAGATCGAGACTTGGCGCTTGATTGGGATATAACTCGGTGGTAGAGTGTCACCTTGACGTGGTGGAAATGATGCTGTTAATTAGCGGGAGCTATTTTCATTTTTGGTCTAATAAAGTTTACATCTATGTTCCGTTACATTTAGTAATAGTTTTGATATGTATTGTCTCTTTGTGTTCACTAAACTTTTCATGATTGCGTTTATGTTGAGTACATATATAAGGTGAAAATCTCAAGGCATTATGTAAACTTTGAGTGATTACTAGGGACATTTAATTTTTAGCCATATGCATATGTCTCGTTCCACAAAAAGTATAATTAACTATAAATGTAAGACATATATGGGTTCATTGGAACCGAATGGATATTCTCTAGTGCACATCGGGTTTCGTGACACATAAAGTAAGAGAATGGTGATTGAAAAAGAGGATAACATATAAAGTTTCTCTATTATTTGAGGGGTTATCCGTTTGTCGCACTAACATATTAAATCCATATCGGTAAAGTTAATAGCACCTATAACCATGGATACAATCACTTGCCATGATTCCGTATTTGACACTTTATGAGATTGGATTGACTATTAAGAATTATGTCTAGACCAATATAAAGATGCATGCATATAGGATAATTTTAATTAACATAGCCCAAGTGAGAGAATGTAAGAGTTTTCTTTATTGTTGGCTTTATTAATTAATAATTATAATTATTAATTGGTCTAATAAAGTAAAGAGACCAGATTTGTTGAAGATAAGGTTTCTTAAATAGTTCAATATGAGATTGAATAGTGTGGGCTGAGTTAAACCTTATTCGTAATGAGAGGGTCGGTTACAAACTCTATAAATAGAGCTCAAGTCTCTCCTCTAAACCCTAATGCACAAATAACCTCACAAAAGAGTTTCCTTAAAAGCAACATCGAGGGGTAGTCTCATTGAAACCAATTATCAATGAGGTTATAGTGGAGAAGCTCTTGAGCATAGGATTATCGCTATTCCGCATCAAGAATGATGGATCCTTAATAAGGTGCGTAAGTTCTTCTACTTTAATATTGTGATTCATGTATCTAATTAGGCTAATCTTAGGGTGTTGCTTAAGGTTATAATCGTAGCTCACAATATCCACTCTCCTGGATAATGACCTGAACACAGGCTAGACTCTACTACTAATCTTGAAGAAAAGTTACAATTAGCATGTAGTGCTTCTATTAGATGATAGATCCCACTATCAAAATGCAAGTATAGCTATTACTATTGGAGACTTCCTCTTATCACTACTTACAATACCACAAATCAACAACAAGGAAATCCTAATCAGGCACCAGCACAATTTGATTAACAGAGAGATGATGAAAACATAACACTATTTATTTTCAATCCAACCCTTCTTAGCTACGTTGCTCCTTTTTATATAGCCATCTTCAATTGACTCATTGTGAGTGAAGAGCTGTGGAGAGTTGATTGGTGTGGTCGTCAAGGTCTAGATCGCCCATATAACCTACCTTTTAGACGATAGCATGGTTTTCCAAAACGAAATCCGCTACTATAGCTATTGTGTTGTTCCTTTAATCAAAACTATTAAAGTTGGTATAACTCATTGTTATTGTTTTTAATAATATCATCTAGAGAGGGGTGAATAGGTGATTCCGAACAATTTGAAACTAAATGCGAAATTTAAACAAGTTAAAGTAGAATTGAATAGGTTCAGAAACTGATTTAGAACGAAGACGTGCAATGGTCTAAACAAAGTAAAGAGAGTTTAGAGTAAGAGAGAATTGCACACAAAGTTCATAGTTATTTGGTTTAGATAAGCCTACATCCACTCTCTCATGCCGAGGTTGATTAACTGGATTCTACAAGATGAATTGTTAAAAGATCACAAGTGTTATCACTCTTTTCACTCTTACAAAATCTCTCAAAGATAAAGTGTGTAGCTCTCGAGAACAAATATATGAATCCGAAAAACTTTAAGCGCTTTGAAATTCTAAATTCTGATCTCTCTCTCAAATTAGTTACCATTGCTCTCCCTTTTATACTCCTTCACCCCCAAACTAGCCATTGGACAAGTCTTCAAAGGATCGCTTTTCAATCACTAAATGCACGCCATCAATCTTGATTAAAAGAGACCGTATCTAGAAAGATTTGGTGGCCGTTGGAATATAGTCAAACCATTCGATTCGATCGGCCATACAACTAAATCCTCATTTTTATAAGTAAAGTTTATTCAAATACGGAAGCTTTCTTGTCCCATGGAAGGTAATATCCAATTGAGGATATTTTACAAATCTCTTTGGAAAATAATCCTGTCAATCAAAGATTACAGACTTATATAAATTATACAGCCAAACTGGAAACCTATCAAACGTGGGTCTTGAGAAACGGACGAAAGTATTGCGAGATCAAAACATAATTCAAAAGTGGTCCTTAGAAGTAGAAGAATCTCTTTGAATCGATCGGACTAGAACAGTGACTATAAGCTTAAATAAAGTCCTTGCTAATATTTCACATAAGTCATCTCTAATAATAAAAATTGAATCTCCGGATGCGATATCTCACTCCATCCGAATAATAAGATTCAACTCATCAAGAAGCAAATATATGACGACTTCATCTTGAATCGAACATCGGGATTGGAACAATATAAGCTTTTTCATTCACGTGTTATACCTGCAATAAAGTGTTTGAAAGCATTAACCAAATTCTTTCTTCATACTAATAGTTTTGTCATAATCAAAATATTCAGAGGAAGGTTTTCTTAACAATTTTCGCTCCTCCTGCTCGGGACTTTCAGCCTTTCAATGGCTATATTCTACCCATAGAAAGCCATCTGCAGATGCACTGGTTAGTAATACCTCTCAAAACTTGCAATCAGCACATCGAATGCTTTCTAGTTCTATCCCTTAGCAATAGCTTGTGCTTCTTATCATCGGTCTTCTGGTGCTGCGCATGGTCAAAGTGCATGGAACGACTTGCGATTAATTATTTAATGATCCTCTTGAGCATATCAACTTCCAAAGTCCATATGTTGATGACGGATCGATGTTAATTCCATGTCCATATGAGCAGTTCGCCATACCTGAACTCCTCCTATTAAGATCCTCATCCTTGAAATTCCTGCTTGCTGATCTCATGAAGCCCATCAATATAATCACAACTTTCATGAATTATTCACCACGTCATTATGATGATGATATGTACTTATCCTAAAGATAGTAAACAAATGATATTTTGAAATCATCAAAATTTTCATGGAGACGTTTTCCCAGCAGAAGCATTGGATTAGGCTTTTGATAAGGATTGTAGAAGGCAAAGCAAGAAAGCAAGGATCGTCCTTTTTCAGGAAAAACAAAAAACAAAAAGAAAAAATGGATCACGTCTCAGCCGTCATCCGTATAGTGGTTGGACGTCCTTTTATCTGGAACGAAACATTACATATTTTCGGTAGGAGCGAGGGGGTTTCAAGATCATTCCAGAATCAATTTGAAATGTGAAATCTATTTGTTGAAATCGATTCCCCAACTTTTGAAATGTGAAACTGACCCCGCTTATCTTAGAACTTGAAATTTATCCTCTCATGAGGTCCGGGGTTGATTTTAGGGTCTACCCGGGTTCTACCTCCATTGTTAATTGAATGATCACGGTGAATCATCTCTAATTGTCACCATTTGTTACTACAGTCCACTGACCACTACTCACATTTATAAATACGAAGAATATGAAATATTAACAAGATAAAAGTCTTGGTCATAGATATGATCGGAAATGAAAACTCAAACTAATGATTATAGACTACACACTTATCATCGGATGCCATAAAATACTGTAGGATCGCGCAAAAATATTGAACAAGAAAAACGTAAATACATGTTCTAGGTTCTAAGTCCTAGGTTTCAAGTTTCAAGTTTTAGGTGGTGAAACCTGAAGTCCACCCGTCGGAACTAGTAAACCAATTTTTAGATCTTGGAACCTACCTTGTGTACCTTATAATTCGGAACTCGACCAGTTTCTGGCTTTCCCCTGGAATCATGTTGAGTCACAATTTTCGATATGACCTGACAATAGTAGACTCAAGGTAACCCAACCCGTTTACACACTGCTAGTTGTATCTACATGGATCAACCTCACAATAACAGATACCTTATCAACTTTCCTAGCATCCACCACCAAATTTAGCTTCGGTTTTTCCATTCGTTGAGCTTATCCATTGATTAATTAAACTTCGACCAGATATTTTCGTTTTGGCTTTCCAGATTTCATGAACTTATTCACTAATTAATTAACAGTTTGACCAGATTTTTTAGTGTGGTTTTATTCTTCATTAAATTATTTTGAATAATTTGTGTAGAAAAGTAATATAATTAACGAGTCTCGTTAATGCGTAGGAACCAAGTTAATAAATACAAAGTTGTAACAAGTCTTTTATTCCCCATATATCACTAAACCAAAATTGGCTTTGGTTTGCCAGATTAATTGTGCTTACTTATTAGCTAATTATCCTTTAACAATATTTGGGATTTGGTTTTCAGATTTCATGAACTCATTTATTGATTATTTAACCTTTGACTGGATACTCGGGTGGGACTTTTTGCCTTTATTTAAAAGCTATTAAAACGCGTGATAATTAACGGGTTTCATTAATGAAGAGGAGCCAAGTTGACGACGACGGTGATAATAATAAAAATAACAATCGTCATCATCTTCGGAGCCAAGCAACATACATTCATTTCGTTTGGGTTTATAACATTAAATCAGGAAAATGATCAAAAAGGTCTTAAAGCTATTATAATTGTACCAATTCTAATCTTTTTTCTTTTGTCAATTCAAGTCCTAAACCTTTTGTATTTGTGCAAGTTCAGTCCATTCCGGCAAATTTTAATAGGCTGGTGCTTATATACCATAAGCTCGCAGGATCTTGGGTCTATTACACAAAGTGTAATTTTAGTTGTTTTTACTAAAGAATGTATGGAAGAGGTCTTCAACTAGAATATCTAAATAATAATCAAAATAATATATGAAATTACAAATAGGTTTAATGATATACCGTATTAAATCTACACAAGCAATTATTATAAAGATATGAAAACAGATGCATGCTATGAAAAGAAATAATCTTAGTTAGTTAGCTTGACAGTAGGAGTTGTCTAATCAAAAGGCATAAGCGCAGCATTAGCTCTACTCGAAAGGTAGTTCCGTTCTCCTCGGATGAGAATCAGTAGCATAATTATAGAAACCGGAGGTCAATTAGAGGAAAGCAAGAGATTCGGGATCTAATTCAAAGTTTGCCTCCCGGACACACACACACACACATACGATGCGAGATAGTTGAAATCCTAAAAGGCCATACCCTTTAGGGGGGAACTCAACAAATGTGACATCCTACAATTTCGACGTCTGTAAAAAAAAATAGATTTGATGAATTTTAGTCGTGAATTTTGGCCCGATAATTAAATTTGGATTTTTGAAGATTTAAAAGACAATAATTGGATAGTCCTAAGATGTCGGTTAGAGAAAGTCAAGTTCGGCAGTCGAGCCGTCACGTCGTAGAACCGAGATCCTTCGCGCTCGAGCCCAACCCCGATTGAACCATAGTTGTGAGATTTTCAATAATGTCCTCGGTTTTAGTACCGATAGCTTAATTTATCCCCGGTGAGCCAAATTACCACTTTGCCCCTAGATATTATCACTATAAGATGAAAGCAATAATGCTTTGACTTGACCGTGGGCCCCACTCTATTTATTACCCATAACTCACTATCAATTTCTCTCTCTCTCTCTCTCTCTCCTCTATTTTCCCCACCCACGGTCAATCGCCCCTCTCTCTCATTTTCTTTTGCGACAACACCTATGACCCCCTAGAAATTAGGTCCGTGTAAAATGCCGAAATTCAATAAAAGAGTTGATATTGAATTCCAATCGGTATAAAATTTTAGATCGTAAGGAATTAAGAGATGAATTTTGGACGATTTTCGATTTATCGATCGGTTTAGATTAGGTTTCGAAAATCATAGTCATCGCGATTTTAGATTTAAAATCCTCGCGCCCGAGCCTAATTTCGACCGAGCCCGATCGCGAAAAGATCAAAAATTATTTTCTATCGGTTGAGCCAAATGTCCAACCTATCCTATTTTACCCGATTTTCAAAAAGGCCTTAAGATATTAATGCAAATAAAACAAAGACCATAATGGGTGATGGGATACCACTTGTCCCATCACCACCCACTCACCATCCGCCCTCTTCTCTCTCTTCCCTCTCTCTCTCCTCCCTCGCGATCTCTCTCTCTCCAGCCCTCTCCCTCATGCGACAACCCCCCACCGTGCGCCTCTCCTTCCTCCGGCCCCCTTCTTACGCGATGCTAGCCCCGAACCACGCCACCACTACCTCGCCGTCTTGCCACCGGCCCGGACGTCGCCATCTCGCCGTCGCCGTCGACCTACACGCACCGCCGGAAGCCCCTATAGACCGCCTGCTATATTTCCGCCCTAGGGAGTGCCACCGCTACCCCAAGCCACTCCCAACCACCACAAGCCTCCACGTTGTCGTCCTTCCGAGCACCAGGCTCCGTTAGTTTTCCGTACGCCGCCCTAGGCCACCGTGAACAACCTCGGAAACGGACTCGACGCCGAACCGCCTGTTTTGCACCCGCGGACTACCCGAGCGTCGACCGGGCCTTGGCGCCGCTTCCGACCACCTCGTCGTTCTTCCTCCGATCCTCGCCCACCCCCACAACAGTCGACAGCCGCCGCGAAAGCGTTGAATCGCCGTGTTCAGCTCCCTCGGCCGACGTGCCCTGTTTTTGGTCACCCAAGCTCCCGCGGCTGCCGCAGCCGATTTTAACGGCCCTCCGCCGCTCGCTAACCACCGCCAAGGACCGCCCTCCACCTCTCGTCTTCCCCTAAGGCCACCGGAAGCCAATCGGCGCCCGTAGAGCCCCCGAGACCGCCCCGGACCATACCTCCCGTGTTCTACCCGAGATGCCCTATTTTGGGCGCCAATTCTGTCCAGCCCATTGTTCGCCGCCTCCGGTCGCCTCCCGCTTGTGGCCGCTGGCCACTCACCGACATCGTGAAACCCCCGAGACCCCGTGGTACCCTTTGCCTTGTCGGATTGACCCCAAAAACCCCTCAAATCGGCCCCCGACGCCACGCTTTGCCTATTTTTTTTCTCTGCCCGATCATTGTAGCCACTTGTTCACTCACCGGCGCCACTTTTCCCGCCACCGGCGCACCACCAACCGCCACCTCGGGTTCCGCGTCTCTATCCTGCAGTATCGCCACATCCTTGAGACCGTCCTTGGCCGATTGTCGATCACCGGCCGGCCGAGTTCATTGTTGTCGCCGCCCGAATTTAGACTTCCCGAGCTAAATTTAATTAGTTAAACCCCTAAACCCCGATTAGGGCGCTAATTGCGCTTAGTTAGTGTGATTATTGGTAATTAATTATTGTAATTAGAGTAATTAGCCTAATAGGGTGTTTAGGTAGCTAATCGTGGTCGGTTAAATAGAGACTGAATTTAAGTTAAATGACCACTATTAATTAAGTCGATCCGCTAATCGGGTTGTCTTGGCTATTTGGTGATTAGATTGGCTGATTGTTTGGGTAGTGATTGCCGGTGTATAACTACGATTGAATGATAGGACGAGCCAAGTGGCACGTTGATTGTTGGTTGGATTGGACTTAAGATTTTGATTTATAAATCGAATCGACTTTTATCGCGAAATTATTGAAAGATATTTGGCTGATTTTCCCTGATTGCGTGTCTAGGTGCTTGGTTTTGCATGTTGGATGTTATGAGCAAAAATTATGGGTGTCGGTCCCACGTTTTCTAGATGCAAAGTCCGGTGGACAATCTGTGCATCCATGCTAACCTAGTGAAAGCAAATTGTATATTTTTAGCATGAAAACGGCCTGGTACCGAGTCTTTGATCATGACTGCGTGAGCATCCGGCTAAGTGTAAAGATAAGAAATTGACTGATTGTTGTCGAATGCGCTTGAATGATCACGTAATGATTGTCCCTATCAAGATCGTGCCGTATCGATCGGAATCACACGACTTGTCGGATGCACGATAATTCATACCCCGTGCCGGTCGTACGGATTTAAGGGATTATCGGATGCCGATCGCGGCTTGTGATCAGACCAATGCTCCTTTTTGGAATGCCTGCTGCTATGCCGTGCCAGTGCACTGGATACATAGCTTTCGGTCGCCATCGCCAAGAGGATATGGGGACGATGCCTGGTCCTGCTAATGCGACATTGTTAGTCGTAGTGTGAGACCACACCGGTCGTGTACAATTGGGCCGGGGGCCGTTAATAATTGGACTATATGCATTGCGACTTGTTCATGGCCGAGTGTGTGTATATCTCGACTATGAAGCTAGTATGGAACGAATTGAGTAGAACGACGGAGGCACATATTCGTACATGTTCAAGTTATCGTTGCATTTTGTATGGTAATCGACGAATGAGTTGCATGTGGTTGAGATATTTGCATTGATGTATGCGATTGATTGATAAGACGTTGGATGAGTTGATGTGATGCATGGCCCGTGAATTGATTCATATGATTGTCATTTCATGTTTTGTATTATATTATATGTGGCTTCCGTCGGGTAAGTTGCATGTGATTGAATTATATTCTCGATGCGTTGTGGTTGTTTGTTAGGATGCTCGAGCGAATCAACGCCCTCAACCGGGCTTAGGCGTTGACTCACCGAGATTTATTTCTCAACTTGTCGTTTAACCATTTCGGATCCCAAGTGATGGAGCCCGTGGATGTGAGGGCGGGGTTGTAGGATTTTTGGGAGTATATGAGGGCTTAACCTCACCCGATTGTATACCTTTTTGAGGTCCTAGTGAGCCGCCTCGAAGAATAGGGTTATTTATGTCTTCTATAGCTCACTAGTGTTAAGACTCCTCTGCATCGGTTAATTAAATGGAATTGTCTTTTGTTTGAATCATCGAGTTGATTTTCTACTATACTATCCCATGTTATTTGTTGTTTGGGAGAATTCACGTTTCCGCATGCGCCGTAAGTATATAGGTCGATAGTGTGCTTGGGAAGCTATCCTTCGTGACTGCGTCGAGTTTGGTAGGGATGTCGCGAGCCGGAGGATCGGAGCGTGACAACACCCTATCCCCATCATCTCCTCTCCCTCCACCCGCCATAGTTGTCGGCCCCGTAAGCTCCGTTGGTCACCCGCCTCGTGCTCCACCGATTGCCTCAAGCCGCGCCATCCCTCGTCACCTCGTGCGAGATACCGCATGCCAAGCACTTCTCGATGACCCTCCACCAGCTCACGAGCAGCCGACCTTCGTGCCCTCCACTCGCATGGGTCGCCACCACCATAGCCTCCCGAGCCGTGAGCCATCCGCACCTCTCATCATCGTTGTTGTGTTGTGCCCGTCCGTCGAGCCACCACCTCACCGCTACCCATGAAGCCCACGGGCCACCGAGCACCCACCGACCAAGACACCGGCTCTTCACCCATGGACCACCCCACAATCGAGCCGTCGTCGCACCTTTGTCGATGAACAGCCACTTGTGAGCCCTCGACCATGGTCCCATCATACCGCATCTTGCCCGGCCCGACCCACGAACCCCGAAGTCGCTGTGATCCGTGCCCTTTGTCGTTGCCGTAAGCCATCCGTGACTACCGAGGATCACCGTCGCCGCCGCCATCATCGCGGATCGCTAGGATTATGAGTCAATCCCTAACCCTCGATTAGGTCGTTAATTACGTTTAGGGATAGTGTAGTTAGCGTTAATTGTGGTTTAGGTAGTTAATTATGGTCGGATTTAGATAAGGTCTTGGATTAGGTTAAATGGCCACCATTAATTAGGTAGTCCGGATAGTTAGGTGGTGTGGCTAATTGGTGAGTAGGCTGTGTTTGATGATTGATTGTGATTGTTTGATCACGAACGAGCGATAGGCTAGAGTCGAGTGAACGATGAGTTACCGGACCGATTGAAGTAAATAATTGTAGTTGGATCAAAGAGTTAGTTGATGATTTCTTTATCTACTACTTGAATGGGTGATTAATGCCTTTGCTAGATGCCTTAGTTGATCTTGCGTGGGTCGTGTAAGGATTAATCCCCCCAGTATTAGATACAAGGTATGATTGATAAGTGTGTTCATGTGGCCATGTGTGGACGAAATTTTAAGCACTAAAAGTGGCCTTAAGCTGAATTTTGAGCACGATTGTGTATGCATTGGAATTAATGCAAAGATAAGAACCGGCTTGATTGTCTAGTGTGCTCGTGTGGTCGCGTGATGGATGCTTAATATGTTCGTGCCGACAAGAGTTCGAATTACACGACTTATTGGATACTTGATATGATCGTGCCGATGGAGGTTCGGAATCACACGACTTATTGGATGCCCGATATAATCGTATCGGTGGAAGTTCGAAATCACACGACCTATCAATCACACTACGGTCCATACCGGTGGGAGTTCGGAATCACACGGCTGGTTGGATGTCGATCGCGGCAAGTTGCAAAGCTACGCTCCCTACGAGAATGCATGATATGTCCATGCCGGTGGGAGTTTGGAACTCCATGGCTTATTAGTCGCCATCACCGAAGGAATGGGACGAAATCCGATTATACCGAAAGTGCACCAACCGCCTAATCCGTTGTGATCAAGTGGCCTTTAATAACCCGGAATACGTGTGGTACTATGTGTATGCAAGTTGTGATGACATTCTAGTTGTTTGCCTTGGTTGGTGTGATTGTTGAGTCATGTCGAGTATTGCATTACTTGTGACCCAAGGCGTGGTAAGCTTACACGTGATTGAGAATATACTACTAGATTGTGCCTACTCTTGTGATAACTAGAGCGTTGTGTATATCCCACGCTATTGATCCGTTATCGACTATTGTTGTATGTTTAGGCCGCCCTAAGCTAATCAACGCCCTAGTCGGATTTAGGCATTGACTCACCGAGATTTTATATCTTATCCCATTATTGTTAACCCTTTTTCATGCCCGTTTGTGGAGAACTCGGAAGTGGGCGTGAGTCTTATTGGGCTAGTTTGGGGAGCTACGTGAACCCCGATTTGGTATTTTGTGGGTTGTAGGAAGTAGCCTTGAAGTGGGGTATGTGTGTATAAATATACTTTTCGGGGTTAATAAATAACTCTAATTGGAATAGACTCTTATTGATGTTGATTGATGTGTATTGTAGCAAGTTAATACGAACATAGAAAAGATAGAGAAAAGAGAATATGAACAGAGGTTTAAGTGGTTCGGTCGACCAAGAAAAAGTATTTTGGAAGCCTAAATCCACGGGTGAAATTTTCATATTTTCTTATTTTCTTGGGAGAGATACATTCTCCTTAAATAAATAAGAGTACATCATAGTTGCTAGACATAGCCTATGATTTTTATGATACATACGAGATATTACATATTGGATCTTGACCTTCAATCTTATCATGATTTGACAAGTTTATCTTGCCAATCTCGCCGATATAGCCAATATCGCCAACACTCCCCCTCCAAGTTGGGGCGAAGAGGTCTTCCGAGGTCAACTTGGCTAACAATTGTTGAAATACTCCTTTAGAGAGAGGCTTAGTAAACACATCAGCAAGTTGTTCTTTGCTTCGAACATAAAGTGTTTCGATAGTTTTGTCTTGAACTTTCTTTCGAACAAAATGATAGTCGACTTCTATGTGTTTTGTTCTTTCATGGAAGACCGGATTTGACGCAATGTGAGTTGCTGCTTGATTATCACACAATAGCTTCATAGGACCACGAGATCCTTCAAGACCTAAGTCACTTAACAGCAAGCGAAGCCGGACCAATTCACATGTTGCTGATGCCATAGCTCAGATTCGCTTCGGCGCTCAAACGAGCAACCACACTTTATTTTTTACTTTTCCACGTAACGAGATTACCTCCAACAAAAGTATAAAAACCAGTGGTAGACTTCCTATCGGTGGGACTACCAACCCAATCAGCATCAAGCATATCCAACAACCTCTGTGTAACTATGTTTCTTCATAAGAATGCCACATCCTGGACAAGACTTCAAATATCTCAATATACGGTCAACGAGCTCTAGGTGACCTTTCGTAGGGGCATGCATAAATTGGCTCACAAAACTAACGGCATATGAAATGTCCGGTCGAGTGATAGTCAAATAAATTAGTCGACCAACTAATCTTTGAACCGGCCAAAACCTTAGAGAGGGGCAGTATTTTTTATCACTTTATTCCCAAAATCCATAGGAGACTTTGCAGGTTTGGTTCCTAATTTTCCTATTTCTTTCAACATATCCAATGTATATTTTCTCCGAGAAAGAAACAAGCCTTTCTTGGAACTAGCAACCTCAATTCCAAGGAAGTATCGCAACCGACCCAAATCCTTGATGTTAAACTTCTCATGCAAATATTTTTTGAGAGATTCAATCTCTAGCAGATTATCACCGGTAATGACAATATCATCAACATATATTAACACTACCGCAATTCCTTTAGAATTTTTCTTAACAAATAGAGAATGGTTGGACTTACCCATTTTAAAGCTAAACATCACTAGGGCTGCACTCAACTTTCCGTACCATGCTCGAGGTGACCGCTTGAGGCCATAGATTGCCTTCTTGAGTTTGCAAACAACTCCTTGATCTTCTAAGGGGTGACCCGGAGGGAGGTCCATGTACACTTCTTCTTCAAGTTCTCCATGAAGGAACGCATTCTTAACGTCCATTTGAAACAATGACCAGCCATAATTGATAGCAACCGACATGAGAACTCGATAGTATTCATCTTTACCACAAGAGCAAACGTTTCTTTGTAGTCCACTCGTATGTTTGGGTGTATCCCTTGGCGACCAATCTAGCCTTGTGCCTCTCAATTGAACCATCACTTTTGTACTTGATTTTGTAAATCCATCGACAACCAACGGGACGTTTTCCAAGAGGGTGATGGAATAATATCCCAAGTCTGATTTTTGTCAAGGGCTTGTAGTTCCTCATCCATGGCCTTCCTCCATGACTGATTGTTGTGTTTCAAGAAAGTTTGCGGGCTCAATGTTTGTATCTACAAAGCAGATAGGAAAGGACAAAACTCGGGAGAGATGAAATCATAGCAAACGTAAGCCTGAATCGAATAGGCCGTAGACGATCGATACGTGACAAAGTCGTGAAGACGAGTTGAAGGCTGAGATGTTCGGATTGATCGACGAACCGGAGCTATTTCCTGGATGGGTCCGTAACTAAAGTAGCTGTGTCTTGATTAGAAGTGTTTGTCCCATCTCTCTAGGTTTCATCAATCACCATATTATCGAAACAATCGGTAAGGGAGAAAATTCCATATCAAATACATTGTAATCATAACTACCACTATTCTCCCCCGAATTTGATCCCTAGAAGAAAAATGCATGTGAGTTTCATCAAACGTAACATCCCGAGAAATAAACATTTTTTTGGTGGAGGGATCAAAGCATTTATAACCCTTTTTAACACTTGGAATATCCCAAAAAAATGCATTTGTTTGCACGAGGATCTAATTTACTCCCCGATGAAGTGTGAACATAGCACACACTACCGAATACATGAAGATGAGAGAGGTTAATTGAACGACCAAGGAGCACTTCCATAGGAGATTTGTATTGTAGCACCTTACTCGGGAAGACGATTGATCAAATAGCAACTTGTTAAAACCGCATCAACCCAAAAATGTCTAGATAAGTTTCCATGAAACATAAGTGATCGTGTTACCTCAAGGAGATGACGATTTTTCCTCTCTGCAACCCCATTTTGTTGAGGAGTTTTAACACATGAAGTCGATGTACAATACCTAGACTTTTGAGAAACGACTCAAAATGATGATTGGTATATTCGGTCCCATTGTCGACGCAATAGTTTAATCCGAGCACCATATTGTGTATAGATCATTCAAGTAAATTCCTTGAAGACTGTCAATACTTCACTTTTAGAGGTAAGCAAATACAGCCAAGTAGTTCGAGATTTATCATCTATAAACGTAACAAAGTATTTAAAACCTTCTCGAGATTCAATGGTGCATTACCCCAAACATCGGAATGAATCAACTCAACTAGTTCGGATGCACTATTCGTCCTTTGAGAAAAAGGCAATCTATGATGTTTAGCAAAATGACAAGTTTCACAAGAACTTGAATCTAGAGAGAAAGTAGGATCAATCGACCGTAACACCCGATCCGATGGGTGTCCCATACACCAATGCCATAGTTGAGATGTTAACCCTTTATCTTGGCTAGCAACCAAAGATGTATTCGCAAAATCAAGAGTATATAGGCCCTTTTCAAACCGACCTTCACCAATCTTCCTCCCTATGGTTCTATCTTGAAAGATAACCTTATCACGGGAAAAAGTAACATTGCAATTTAGATCCCTGGTAATTTTACTAACCAATAACAAATTAGAAGATAATGATGGCACAAATAACACATCGAAGAGTTTGAGAATAAATCTAGTTTCCCAACCCCTTGAATATGGACCTTTTCACCATTGGCAATTGTAATAGGAGAGTATGAACCAGTAAGAACATCATGTAGATGAGTTATCCAATGAGAACTACCGCACATGTGGTCGGTTGCTCCTGAATCAATTATAAACCTATTCATAAAGGATGAAGATAGGGCAAAGACATTACCGGAAGTTTGAGCCATATTTCCTGAATCGGTACTCGATTGAGAAACACCGCCAGAGGACATCGGTTGCTTTAGTTGCAAGGATATTTGTTCTAAAGAGGTTTGAAGATTTGGAGTGGTAACATGACCGGCAACTTTAGGATCCATAGTCTTATCTTTAGCCTTATCCTTACTAGGTCGTAAGCGAGGTATAGCTCCCAAAGAACGATCATGAGTATGCCCATCTTTGCTACAATGGGAACAATGAAACTTTGTATTACGGCCGCGACCTTTTCCTTTGGTGCCATTAAAACAAATGCCGAAATTAGCTTGGTTGACAACATTAGCTACATTAACCGAACTCTCTACCAGTTCTCCTCCTGATTTGGGTTCAATATTCATCACCCTTCGACGGGTTTCTTCTCGTTGAATAGTGGCACATACATTAGAAAATGATGGTAGAGTAGCACTCATAAGAATCTGTCTCTTAACATCTTCATATTCAAGTCGAATGCTAGCAAGCAAGCGAAATATGCGATCTTGTTCTTCTCGCCGAGTGTACACATCGACAAATGGAATTGGAGGACGATACTGTCGGAGTTCATCCCATTTTTGTTTCAAATTGCCAAGATGTTCAATAAAAGATTGGCCGGAGGTTTGCTTAGTATGAGCAATCTCCTGTTGCAACTCAAAAATCCGAGAAGCATTGTCTTGATGTCCATACATATAATGAAGAGAATCCCATAAGGCATTTGCGGTATCAAAATATGCAAAAATCTCATATATTTGGAGATCCATGGAGTTAAAAATCCATGACATAACAAGATTATCAGTAGCTTGCCACTCGGCATATTTAGGATCGGTGATAAGAGGCGGTTTGATCAAAACATTAACATGCCCCAACTTTGATCTGCCTCCAAGAGAGATTGTAACCGCCCGAGACCAAGGGAGGTAATTGCGACCATTGAAAAGGATAGAGGTGAGTCGAGTGCTCATTTCATTCGAGCCGAACGACCCAAATCGGGATTAGCCATTGTGCAAAAATAGCAAAAACGGAAAAACTTATCGATTAACAAGACAAGGCGCAACCGCCAATGAATCAGCAAGGAGCGTAGGAGCTTGATGTTGATCGAATTTGCTCCGATACCATGTAGCAAGTTAATACGATCATAGAAAAGATAGAGAAAAGAGAATATGAACAGAGGTTTACGTGGTTCGGTCGACCAAGAAAAAGTTCCTTGGAAGCCTACATCCATGGGTGAAATCTCCATATTTTCTTATTTTCTTGGGGGAGATACATTCTCCTTAAATAAAGAAGAGTACATCATAGTTGCTAAACATAGCCTATGATTTTTATGGTAAATACAGATATTACATATTGGATCTTGATCTTCAATCTTATCATGATTTGACAAGTTTATCTTGCCAATCTCGCCGATATAGCCAATATCGCCAACATGTATCCCGCTTTCCTATCCCTGTTTAGTGTTGGTTGTCGAGAGTTAATCATTTACGCTTGTACTTAATAAAAAGAAGAAAATGGGTCGATGACGTGCTTAGGACGCCGTCCTTAATGACCTGAGGCATATTGGTAAGAATATTACGTATCCGAGGATCGGGGCGTGACAATAAAGGTTCAAAATTCAATTTTACATAGTGCATTATTAGTAAAAGCGCACACGCGTTTCGCGTGAACAGATCATTAACTTTTAAAAGAGTTTATCTTAGTAAAAACTATTTGAATTATTGGTTAATGGAAAGAAAGAAATTACTAACATAATATGAAGCAATTATATACATACATATATAAAGAGAGAAATATATTTGGAGATTTGAATTTTTTGAAGGTTGTTTTCAGCATTAAAAAGATTCAAAGTAAGATTTACATTAAGATTACTAATTTAAACATTTATCCATTGAGGGTATTGAATAGCCCAACCATTGGGGATTTTTTTTTCTTTGGTTAGAAAACCCTAAAAGTAAGAAGTCCTCTTTACTTTATATGACATTATAGATAGCTAGATCGGCCAGCGTTAACTGCGTATTGATGTGATTAATAGAGATGAATGCATCATTATCAAACCATAATTGAATCTTTTGACCGCTTAGGTATTTGTTACAAAGGGTATGTCAACAACATACGAAACAACATGACATTCTCTTGGAGTTTTGTTTGTGACTCCATGTTTTTAGACTCGAAAGTAAGTAACGACTTCAGGGGTAGATTGTATTTTGCAGATCATTTTAAATTTACAAGTTTCTAAGCACGTTGAACACTAAAAATATGGTTTATTCACTATTGCGCTTCCGTGATCGTTAACTTTAAGGCTTAAGAGGCAAAAAAATATGTAAATTATTCGACGAGAATCTAATAAAAATATTATAATCCTTTGGTCTTTTTTAATTTTACACGTTTACTGTATTACAAAATAGGAATAGCCCTCAACGAGCAGGCTCGGGATGGGATACAGATTTGCTAGCCGCAACGCAGTGGTTCCACGTCTCATTACTCCTCCTGTAGCCATCTGCTTCCGTTCCCCGGATCCGCGTGTGGGTTGAGAGTACCGACGCCACGAATTGCTTGTGGCAGTCCTCCCCTACCTTCACGAGCTGGCTACAACATTCGTGGGTGGGTGAAAAGGTGTCGGCAAGGAATATGATTTGAAAGAGCTGAGACCCGCAATCGTTAGTCATTCCCTTTGCGCAATCAAGATTTCCAACTGCGGCCCTAGGAAGCAATGTGACAGTGACGACCAACAAGATCATGAGAGCAGACAAGTTCGCGAGCGTTGCCATGATGGTGTTTTGGGGATGGAAGGGTGGGATTGTTGATTGTTTGATGATGTAGTCGATCTAGAGATGAGAACTTATATAGCTTCTGGGAAGTAGCGCAACAATAAGATAGATTCGTAAGTTATGATCCAGAATTTAACGTAGGAACCATCTACAGTTATATTTCTCTCGCAATAACTTCTTCTCAAGTTTTACTGTTTTGCAAGGATTGAGGGCCTTGTCATCTCATTATGTTTGCGGTTCAATCGTTTGCCATAAAAAAAAAAAGCAGTAATGGGTTGTTTAGTTGAAGAGAATTAGCCTTGAATTAACACTCATTTCAGGTCTGATTTCCAATCCCATGTTTGATATATAATAGGAACTAGTCACATGCCCACGTGGGTTTAAAATAAATTTACGAAATTAAATTATGCTTACAACCTCTCAACATATATACATTTTATGATAATGGCCTCAATTAAGTATGTAGAACTAATCTAAAACATACCCTAAAATACATAAGGATACACAATTAAGGCATATGTGGACCCCAACAAATGTCCAAGTCTTTACGTCGATAGTTTGGTCGACAAAAAAAAAAAGGGTAACGGAAGCGATGCAGCCGTTGAGTAGTTGAGTTGATACATTTTTTATGTAACCGTGGAGTATTGCTTCTAGGTTACCGTCGAGTAGTGAAGTGGACAATCTCGAATGTAACTGCTGATAAATCAGTACTGCTACGTAGTTCGAATCACGAACGACTGTGTTCAATATCTAGTAACCGCTTGTAACTATCGATTGTGGGCAATAAAAGCCAACACCTTTACCTTTGTAAAGGGAACCGCTGAATAATTACATAGCTTAACATTCTTCTGCAAATTTGTATCTTTACTTTCCTGTAGTATGCACAACTGGCAATGACTATTTCAAATTCAAGTGTTCATACCTTTAAATTTCTTGTAATTTAGGGCGTATAACAACTCTTCTACTTTAGAAATCAATTTCTAGCCGGAAATTGATTTTTTTACTTTTGCTTCGAGCAAAAGTTGATTTTTCTAATCTTGGAGAGAGATAATAATTTTTTTTTTTTTACTACTTCAAGCGGCCCTAAAACTACTTCGGAGCAAAAAAAATGTTTTAGAAGTAGAAAAATGAAGTTGCATAAGCAAAAGGATTTCTGCTTCAAAATTACGTTACCAAATGGATTTCTGCTCTGGAAGTATTGTCATGCACGCCCTAAATTTTTGGTCCAAAATTAGCGAGAGGACCTTTCGAAACCTTTGTAAGATTCATATCGGTCTATCCACGTTCTGAATGATATTTCATTGACACTTCCTCGGTGAAAAACGTTTCATCCGATTGATAGCAAATCCTAAATCGCCAAAACTTAGGGATTCTCATGGTAGTAGAATGAGCATCGATGCCATCTTTAATCGGATCCCTCGCAATCGGTATGTGGTTTTATTCGACTTGCCATAGTTTTGGCCAAGCTCAAATTTTCGGATGTTATTTGTTTTGCAAGACGGATTGAGAGGTTGACACGAATGTTTTAAAAGTCGTAACATGTTCAATCGTTGGGTTAATAAGTTAGGACAATCGAGGAATGACATATACTACATAATATAAATTTGCCTATTTAGCATAACATTGATGCTTAGCTCAATGGATAAGCGACTCTTGTATTTCAACGAGGTACGTTTAGCCATCGGGATAAAAGTTAGGATCCTATCCTGTGTTTGGTTCCACTCGAGATAGGATATAGTGGGATATAAAGGGAATATGACTTGGATATAATTATCTCATGGGGGTGGCATAAAGGTAGATAGGATTTCTTTCATTCATGGTATAAAAACTACTTTTCTGAATAATAAACTTCTTACATAATAAAATTAAAATAATAATTATGTTTAAATATATTTGAATTCTAATGTTAAAAAGAAAACTCAAAATAAATAAATAAAAACTAATTTTCATATTTATTTATTATAAATCTTATTTGTCTTTTAATTTCTTTCTTCTTTAGAATACATAGTTTACATGTGTGTGTCTATATATAATTGATGTATAATATATAACCTAGTAAATATATCATTAAATATTTTAAGTATAATAGTATAGTTTATTATTTAATGAAAGAATTTATTACGAAATGAACGAAGGGAATCAAAATAATGATAAAAAGCGATTTAAAATTAAAAAATAAGTAAAAATGAAGTAGAAGAACTTAGATTTTAGGTGAATATATTCAAATATGAAAATGATTTTTCTAATTCTCAAAGAATGAAGGACAATGAAATTTCTAAAAAAAAAAAATAGCATCTCTATTTCCTTCTCCTCTATTATCTTTAGCTCATGTGGAAGTTTCATGACGGCTTTGTAATTTTTTAGTTCATGATCAAACTCTTTGAAAATAGCGAGGGAGTTGAAACTTCTTCTCCTTCTTAGCTTTTCAGTGCACATCAAAAGCATAAGAAAAGCAGAAAAAGAGTCAAACCTCCTTTTCCTCCGTAACTTTGAGTTTCATGTTTAAGTTTAACGAATATAGCAAGAGAGACAAAACTTTTCATAGTCACAAAGATGAATGGTTAGATTTTCTTTCTCTTACCAGATTTGATGGTGAATTATGAGATATTCTTACGGTTTTCATTTGTATATTTTCAGATTCATTTATATTGATATGTAGTAAATATCAAACAATGAACATGATATATATGAATATATCCGGTTCTATTATTGCGATTTACCAAACATTGGATAGGATATGACAAAATCCCTAGATTTCATATTCAATCATATCCCGACTAGAAATCCGAACGCAAACTATATCCAAGATGTCTCATCCATCAAGCTTGGCTACTTTGAAGGTGCTACAATCTCTTCCCATTTTATTTCATAAACTTCTAAATTTCATGTCAACCCCTTAATCTTCTTTTTTATTTATTTGTGGATCTGTCTTGCAAAAAAAATGAGATCATCTCTTAAAGGACAAGCTTTTTAGAGTATCCTTTAACAAGATTTGGGTTTTGGTTTTCAAAATTAACTTAACTCGTTTATTGATTATGTAACCTTATGACTAGAAATTATTGAGGTGTGGTTAATACTCCCCATCGTCGGTGAAGTATGGGAGTCTCGCTCCCAAGTGAGCGGTCGGGTGTCCGAGGGAGCCGTTAGAGAGCTTTTATAGTTTAAACCCATATTTTTTCATTGATTTGAACTTGAGTTCATGAATAGCTATCGCTAAATTTTATTTCTTTCTCTTGTAATTGAGGAATGTAATGAGATAAGTGATGTGCTAATTATAGTAGAATTCTCTCCTGGACCTTGCCCTAATTTAAGAGTGAGCCATAATAAAATTCTGTGTCTCGATTTTTTTGTTAGAAAACTGTAAATGTTGTCCTCTTTAGTTTAGTTTAGTTTATAGCATTATAGATAGCTAGATTAGTTAGCGTTAACTGCATATTCATGTGATTAGTAGAGATGAATGCATGATTATCAAACCATCATTTGAATTTTTGATCTCTTAGGTATTTATTTTTGTTGGGAGCACGCCAAGTTAGATTGAAGTCATCATCCGCTCCACACCACATCAATTATTCAATGTGAGACTTTTCTAATATAACTCACACATGCATCTTAACAATCTCCTCCTCATGCGTGAGTTCCAGCATTAGATTTGCTCCCCCTTAATCCAAGTTCCCTTCCTCACGAATTTATCTCAACTTGAATCACCATCGGCGCCCATCGGGCCCGCATTGCTAGACCACAACCCCTATCGGCTCGAGAACCGGGTTGGCCGCCAAATTCCTTCCTCGAGATATTCACAAAACACCGATACATATTAGGAGTGGGCCACCAATCAACCATCAACTCTAATACCAATTGTTACGTGGAACAAGCGATTGAACAAAAAAATAGACATAACAAGAAAATAAATTGACATCGGATGTACGTGGTTCGGTCATAGAAACCTACGTCCACAGGAAGAGCAACAACAAATTTCACTATAGATCAATTGATACACGGAGATTACAAACCACATTCGAGTCACTCAAACACTTTTGGTGTTTTCCAGGACCTAATTACATTCAAGAACGGACACAATGATTAGTCTCAATTCCTAGCAAAATAATTGCTCAATCTCGCAAAGGAATTACACAAATCTTACCACAAGATTTAATCAGCATCTACACTTGAATTCTTGATGTAATTCCATGAATAAAATCAATGAAGATAAACCCTCTCGAGCACTCGATGACGAGACGATACTTCAATAAATCACGTCAACAACGGCACGAAGACCTTAGCTATCAAGCACCTAGCACCTATGGACGTCACCCACGGCACTCAAGGAAGGAACAGTACTTCTTCCAAGTACAGGAGAAAACCAAAATCCAAATGGCATGAGATATTTATGCTTGAGAAATCCATGTTGACCACATCAACTCCAAAAGTCCACTTTGGAATTTCCAATGCAGCCGAACAGCTCCAACGCACAATAGGATTGTTAGATTCCAAAAATTTGTTCTCATATTTCTTCTCCTTTTATACTTATCTTCTCTTTGCCGATTTCAATAACTCGAGGATAAAGTTCTGAGGATTTCAAAATAGAATTCCATCCAATACAAAGTAATAATATCTAATTTGGAATATTCAAATTTTCGCTTCAGGCTCAAACTCGAGACATATTTTTAACGATTTCAAATGGTTACGTTAAAGCATAAGAAACAAAGTGAAATTTTTCTTATAGTTTTATTTGTGCCTCTATGTTTTTAGACTCAATGGTAAGTAGCCACTTCAGGGCCGATTGTATTTCGCAGATCATTATAAAGTCACAAGTTTCTAAGCACATTGAACACTAAAAATACGATTAATCCACAACTGCGCTTCCGTGATAATTAACTACAAGGCTTGAGGCACAAAAAAAACAGGATTGTATGAGTAGAATCCAATAGAAAAACTATAATTCTTTCGCCTTGTTTATTTTACACGTTAATTGTCCTACAAAATAGGAATAGCTCTCAACGAGCGGGTTTGGGAGGGGACACAGAATTGGCAACCGCAATGCAGTTGCTCCAAGTCAAATTGCTCCTTCTGTAGACATCAGATGTCGTCCCCCTGATATTCTTGTGGGTCGAGAGGATCAACTCCACATATTGCTTGCGGCAGTTCTTCCCCGCCTTCACGAGCTCGCGACAACATTCGTCAGTAGGTGCAAAGGTATCGGCAAGGACTATAATCTGAAAGAGCTGAGACCCGCAATCGTCAGTCATTTCCCTTTGCGCAATCAGGGTTTCCAACTATGGCCCTAGGAAGCAATGCGATGGCGACAACCAAGAAGATCGTGATGGCAGACAAGTTCTTGAGCGTTGCCACGACGGTCTTTTGGGGACGGAAGGGTTGAAAATTTGTTATAGATTGTTGATTGTTTTATGATGCAGACAATCTAGAGATGAGAACTTATATAGCTTGAGGGAAGTAGTGCATTAATGAAATGGATCCGTCAATTATGATGAGAAATTTATGTAGGAAACATCTACAGTTGCTTCTCCTGTAATGAATTCTTCTCAGACTTTACTGTTCTAAGAGGATTGATGGCCTTATCATCTCATTAAGTTTGCCATTCAATCATTTGCCATAAAAAAAATTTAGGAGAAATTGTCCAAAAAGTTCTAAACTTATTTTATTTTTACCAATTCAGTCATAAACTATTTAATTGGGCCAATTGAATCATAAATATGTTTATACATTGCCAATTGAGTCCATACAACCAATTTTGGCTGGAAATCGCTAATGGAGACGCCGACCATCCTACGTGGCACAATCGGGACTGGCATAGAGAAATTTTAATGGTAATTTAACATGTATGATTTTTTTATTAATTCATTATTTCTTTTTTCTTTTCTTTTTGCTTTTTCTTTCTTTCTCTTTTCCTTCTTGAACTTTTCTTTATTGTGGCTAGCAACGGTCGCCGAGCCCTTGCCGCCTAGGGGCAAGGTTGCGGCCCTCACCCGACCTCGCTTAAATCTAGGCAAGGTGGCCTCTCCCGCGGCTGCAATCGCCTCATTATTGTATTACTCTACGAGTATGTCCCAAGAGAAGTTACAATCAGCATGTACTACTTCTATTAAAAGATAGATTGCACTATCAAAATGCAAGTACTACTTGTTAGAGAAAATCCCTTATGATATTTTGAAGATGACAGAATAATCAAAGGCTACTAATGTGTCTATCGGTTGAGTAGAACCAAGCTAAAGAAGCACAAGCCCTTATGGAGATGGTGTATTAATAGAATGCCCGACGGTTATGAGTTATCTATCAATGATGAACAAGGCATTGAGTATAGAGATGTTTACAAGTTTGAGGTACCTAAGTAGAATGTGAACAAGCCAAGAGCGGGAAGTTCGGTAAAGCTTGGAAGGACCTTGGATAGGTGAACAACGAGGTGGAGCCACAATTGCCAATATGCTTGTAGGGACAAAAAGATGGAGCTCAAGATACTGCATCTCAATTATGCATTTTCAAAACTAGTTTCATTTATGAAGACTTGTTCAAAGCATAACGAAGTATTCAAATACAAAAAATTGCTTCTGTTTCTAAAGTCTCGCTTCTAAAGAAGTCTATTTCTGAAGATTGCTAGGAAGATGCGAGATATATTGATTCCGGTATTCTGAAGACCCACGCCCGATATATGTCCATTGTTGCTGAGTTATTTATAGAAGTTTGTAATCTTTGTTGCTGAGTTATTTATTGAAGTTTGTAATCTTTGATTGGCGGGATTATTCTATAACATTATTGATAGAATATCCTTGATTGGAAATTACTTTCCATGCGATAAGAAAACTTTCATATTTGAAGAACTCCACTTATGGAACCTAAAGATTTAGTTGTATGGGCGATCGAATCGAAGGGTTCATAGTCTGCACTGTGATCACCAAATCTCCCTAGATATAGTCTCGTTCAATCAAGATGATTGATGGCGTCCAATCAGCAATTGAAGAATGATCCTTTGAAGACCTGTCCAATGGCTAGTTTGGGGGTGAAGGAGTATAAAAGGAGATCTATGGTGCTACTATGGTGTAGGATTAGAATTATAAATTCCAAGGTGCTAGAGTTATTCGGATTTATACTTGTCCTCGTGAGCTTTATACGATAATCATTGAGAGACTTTGTAAGAGTAATTGAGAAAGGATAGTGTAATCTATCAAAGAGAGTATCATCACTTATTGTAAACCTCCTTTGATTTATCTAGTGGAATCCAGTCAATCGGTTGTCAACATGGGAAAGTGGACGTAGACTTGATCTAAGCCGAACCACTATAATCGTCGTGTGCAGTATTCTTTATCTCTAAACTCTTGTCATTGTGTTTGATAGAATATTGTATACCGATGTTCATATCCCGAATCTACATACCCAAATATTGCATACTCATGTTCGAATCAAAACTGTACATATTTAGATTCGGATTCTATGTACATTTTGACTTGATTCTTTTAATTCCGCATTTTCTAGTCAAAATTAGTTAAAATCACCTATTCACCCCCCTCTACGTTATATTGCTAGATACAACAATTGGTATCGTAGCGAGTTGTTCAATATTTTGAAATGTTTTTACTTCCGAACTAACCATTTATCATGTCTAGCAATATTTCTTTAAGATCAAGTGATGCACAGTTCAACTACAAGCCTCCTTATTTCGATGGAAAGGATTACAATGTTTGGTGCAATAAGATGAAGTGGTTTTTCATGGCATTAGGCAATCTTATGTGGGATGTCGTGACTAAAGGAGTAAATCCTACCACTCGCTAAAACTTCGGAAATGGGAACAATGCTCATGCTCCTACCCTATCAAATGCTGAAAGAGCAAAAAGACAAGGACTCGATTCCAAAGCTATTTACGCACTCTTCTGCACGCTATCCACTCTTTTATATAATTATGCTGCAAAGTAAGAATCAAAGCAAAAGCTATATGGGACAAACTTCATGTCATATTTCAAGGAACCGACAGAGTGAAAGAAATAAATCTTAGCATTCTGTTAAGTGACTGTGAAGCCTTCAAAATGAAGCTTGATGAGTCAATTGTTGATATGATTGACAAATTTCAAATTCTAGCAAGTGGTTTTGCAAGGCAAGGTGCTCCTGTTTCGAACCTATGCAAGTTCGCAAGCATCTTCGAGGACTTACGGATGATTGGAACTACATCAAACCATCCATTCAAGAATGTAAACAATCATACCATTATCTATTGACGAACTTTTTGGGACTCTATAGTCATATGAGACGTAACGAGTCAACAAAGGAAATGATAAAAAAATGTAAGACGTCGATTGCTTTAAAATCTAACATTGATTCCGATGATTCAGATTCCAAAGATGATGAAGAGGACAATGAAGAGCTTGCTCGCATGGTAAAGAAATTTATAAAAATAGCCAAGAAGGGAAGAAAATTCAAAGGGAAAAAGCCATTCAAACAAGTCGATCAAAAGAAGACCTTCGCCTATAAAGAAGAAGGTACGGATATGATTTGTTTTGAATGCGGGTAAAATGGACACATCAAACCAAATTGTCATTTGCTAAAGAAAAAAAAAGCAAGTATGAGAAGTCCAAAAAGGCCTTGAAAGCATAGACTTGGAGTGATACGAAATGCAAAGACAGCGATGATGAAGAACTTGCACATATTTGTTTAATGGCTGAATATGATTCGGAAGAAGGTAAGGTGATTTGCTCGGATCGTATTCTCGATTATGAAGATCATTTTGAATAATTATGTGTAGAACATGAAAAAGCTTTGAAACTAAATTAAAAAAAGAAGTCTCCAAATTGAGACAACAAACTGCTACGAATGAGAAAAGGGTCGTTGAGTTGGAAAAAGAGAATTCCTTTGTTAAGGAAGAGAAGGATATTCTACAAATGGAGAATAATTCTCATAAGGAAGATGTTCAAAAGATCTACAAGAAATTTTCTCTCAACTCAAAGACGTTAGAGCACATTCTCTCCATATAAATGCCGTACTACAACAAAACCAGTCTTGGCTATGAAGAGGTAAGTGAAATCAAGAATGTTTTTCCAAGGGTCAAGGAGCGATTAAGGCGTAGGCCTTCAATCCAACATTATAGAAATCACTTTGGTAAGCATTTTGTCAAACCTATTGGATTTCATTATTGTAGTTATTCAACTTGTGGTGATCCCAATCACAATAAGCAACAATTTCCACATGATTGGGAGAAATCAAAATCAATCAATTGGAGATTTGATGCTTTTTCTAACAAAAATGGACCCAAGTTTATTTGGGTACCAAAGAAAAGATAAGTTGCTTTTCTTGCAGGGAATAAAAAGAAGAGAAAGAAAAAGTGGTATGCAATTATTTTTTGTGAACATATTTCTTTTATCTAGATTCTCATTGTACTTGATACTATACTTTGGTTGATTTATATGATGTATTGTGCTAGAAATATATTTTTTTTAGAAAAATTGTGTGGTGGTGTTTGTGAGAGGTCTTCGTGAGATGAGATTAAGTAATTAGTTGTTATCTTGCTTAGAGATAATGCGATTTATTTGATTGATGCTCTCGATCTTATTTCGCTTAGAAAAGATTTTTTTTTTCAAGAGATATCTTTTTGCATGAAATTATGCTTAAAAAGAATCTTGTGCTATCATAATTTGATTTCGACTTTATCTTAGAATGGTATTTTGAATTGTTTTACATCATTGGATAAGCTGGAAATATCTTGTTGGAATAAAAATACAATTTTTTATGGATCTTGAGTTGAAAAGAGAATGATCGATATTTTTTTTTGGGAAGAAAGAATTTGGATTTTTGGACTCATCTTATCCTCCTCTTTGATCTTGTCATGTTTTGCAAAGATAAAATCTTTTTAAAGGGAGATATTATTTGAATCATACATTATCTTTATATGGTATGTTATATATCTTTGTGTTATGCATGATATTCTTTCCCAAATGGTTTATGAAGATGGTTTTAAAAAAATCGTTGGCCATCTCAATGTGATTTAGACTCAGTCTATTGTGTTTTGAAAAGTTGTGATGTTTTGCATTGTTAGTTGTGCTGCAAAGTGAGATACTTAAGGTCTGCTATTTAATTATATCATTTCTTGTTATGCTATAAGATTGTGGAAAGAATCCTGGGACTTTGAAGAAGTTTCCTTATTTTACTCTAACGTAAAGGAAAGGATCCATATCTTTGGATACTAAAAAGGAAACGAGTTTATTGCAAGATTTTCTACAAGGAAAGATTGATTGCAAATCAACACAGATCATGATGTAATCGAAGAAGGATCTTAATGAGGAATATTTTCTAAGAAGGGAAGTTTATTCTCTCCTTTACAAGAAACGGTCACTTCAAACATTTACGTTTCTTTGTGTGAACATCATTCGCAATATATTCTCGATATGCATATGAGATTCGTGCTTAAGAAAAATTCTATTTGATTTTGAAAGATTTCATTGCAATACACTTATATATTTGGATATTCTTGCTAATATCTTAAAAGTATATTTTGGAATTGGGAAGTTTAGTCCGCGAATCGATGGAAGCTATGCACGTGATATTTTTTCATATTTTATTTGCAAAGATTATCATCTCTTCTACAAAAAATTGCAAGTTGTAAAAGAATCTTTCCATACGAAGTTGGAAAGTTTGTTCGAATCTGAAGAAAGATGTTTGGAAAGTTTGATATAAACATTGGAGGAAAATCTCGCAATATTTTGGAAGGATCAAAACTTCTCCTCTTACGCTTACAACTCTCGCAAATCATTGAAGGCACATCAAAATATATTGAGCAAGCCCCTAGAGTATCATGTGAAAGGTTAAGTGATATCTTCATTGAAATACTTGAAATGGTTACAATTATTGCTCTATTTATTCTAAAGGGGGATGATATATTTATGCGCGACATCATATCTTTTACGCAAATCTGTGCAAGAAGTTTGTTGAGTTTATGCAGATTTAATTCAAGATGAGCTTGATTGAAGAAAACCTTCTATTTCAAGAGCAAATGAATGTTGAGGATGACTAGAATCCTAGAAATTAGCATATGAACATCATTCCGTAAATTGTTTAGGCTCAAGGAGTACTTGTAAGAAAGACAAAATTTCCTTCAAAGACACAGGGGAGTTAGAAAAAGTGCACAAGGATGATATTAATAAGGATACTCATATCAATCCTTGCAAGCTTGAAGTTACAACCGAAGTGAAAATCAACAAGACTATGGCACATCCATTGACCCACACATCTCCACCATTTTCGAGTTGCTCAAAGAATATAATTCTGCTACAAAGAAAAACATCATATTCAACTAGCGCAACCCAGTGATAAAAGCTACTCGCAAAAGCTATCTTGATGACGGGGAGAAAAGAAAGAAATGATCAAATTCAAAGGGAGTCTACTTTTCAGATTCGGGAGGAGATCATTGATCGGATTTAATGGAAGATATTTAGAAACTGTTCGGAAGGATAATATTTCTTGAAAACACAATTGAAATGAAAATTGATATCACTATTCAGCATATGATTTTTAATGTTCCCGAAATTTATGAACCCATTTCTCACACTTAGGGGGAGTTTCAAATTGAGGGAGAGAATCATTTCAAAAAAGCAACAAATTAAGAGGAAGTATTGATCAAGCATGGGAAAATCTTATTGAACTTGCGCTAATTTCAATCCCAATTTTGATTATTATTCGGACAATGGAAGAACGGGTAAATATATGTTAGAACTTGCTAAGTTCTACGCAATCCGGTTAGTACATCTTCCATTTCCCTTATTTTTTTTGTCATTACTAATCTCTACTCTATATTATCTTATTATGACAGGAAGTGAAATTCATCTGTACTCCTTTAAATATGTTCAATGACGTACATGATAATTGATTTAGAACATGAGCTATATTTCATATCTTTTATGTTCAATTCGGAATGTCGAAGATGTTTTGCATCCGAAGATATATTCTCTACGTGATGCCCTTTCCATTATTATTGTTTTTTGATTATGACAAAAAGGGGGAGAGAATATATATGCATATGTGACGACCGATTATATATATACAAATGTGTTTATTTGATGCATAATATTGAGCTGCAATTATGTTTCTATATATCATTATGCTCAATTTATATCTCCTAATTACTTATGTGTTTATCTTAAAGTGGAGATTGTATTACGTGCTCATGTTGCCTTTGATCTAAATTCTTATTTTTTGGCACATAAGTGTATTTCGTTTACTTTTCAAGTATACACAATTGAATATCACTAAAACGTGTTTGCACATCCGCATCTTCGGAGATTGTTTTGTCATCATAAAAAAAGGGAGAGATTGTTAGAGAAAATCCCTTATGATGTTTTGAAGATGACAAAACAATCAAAGGCTACTAATGTGTCTATCGGTTGAGTAGAACCAGGTTAAAGAAGCACAAGTCGTTATGCAAATGATGTATTAATAGAACGCCCGACGGTTATGAGTTATCTATCAATGGTGAACAAGGCATTGAGCATAGAGGTGTTTACAATTTTGAGGTACCTAAGTAGAAGGTGAACAAGCCTAGAACGGGAAGTTCGGAAAAGTTTAGAAGGACCTTAGATAGGTGAACAACGAGGTAGAGCCACAATTGCCAATATGCTTGGAGGGTCCAAAAAATGGAGCTCAAGATACTACATCTAAATTATGCATTTTCAAAACTGATTTCATTTATAAATACTGCCCGTATACAATGAACTATTCGGATACAAAAGTCCGCTCTTTTTCAAGTCTGCTTCTAAAGATTGCTCGAAACTGCAAGATATATTGATTCCATATTCTCAAGACCCACGCCCGATATATGTCCATTGTTCTTTGACCTATATATGAAAGTTTGTAATCTTTGATTGACAGGATTATTCTATAACATGATTAATAGAATATCCTTGATTGAAAATTACTTTCCATGGGACAAGAAAACTTCCAAATTTGAATAACTCCACTTATGGAAACTAAAGATTTAGTTGTATGGACGACTAAATCGAAGGGTTCAAAGTCTGCACCAATAGTTACCAAATCTCCCTAGATACAATCTCATTCAATCAAGATTGATGGCTTCCAATCAACGATTGAAGAGCAATCCTTTGAAGACCTGTCCAACGGCTAGTTTGGGGATGAAGGAGTATAAAAGGAGATCCATGGTACTACTACGGTGTAGGATTAGAATCATAAATTCCAAGGTGCTAGAGTTATTCGATTCATACTTGTCCTCGTGAGCTTTATATGACAATCATTGAGAGGCTTTATAAGAGTAATCGAGAAAGGATAGTGTGATCTATCAAAGAGAGTATCATCACTTATTGTAAACCTCCATTGATTTATCTAGTGGAATTGATCAATCGGCTATCATCGTGGGAAAGTGGATGTAGGCTTGATCTAAGCCAAACCACTATAATCGTCGTGTGCAACATTCTTTATTTTTAAACTCTTATCATTGTGTTTGATAGAATATTTTATGCTCGGTGTTCATATCCTGAATATGCATACCTAGATATTGCATACTCGTGTTCGGAATCAAAACTGCGCATATTGAGATTCAAATTCTATGTACATTTCGACTTGATTCTTGTTAATTCCGCATTTTCTAGTCAAAATTAGTTAAAATCACCTATTCACCCCCTATAGGTAATATTGCTAGATACAACACTACTAAACACTATTGGACACTTCCTCTTATCACTAATTACAATACCGCAGAGCATAATAAGGAAATTTCAGTCAGTCACTAGCATAAATTGATCAACAGAAAGATGATGATAATAGAACAAGCTCTATTTATTTTTCATCCAACCCTTTTAAGCTACGTTACTTCTCTTTGTATAACCACTTCAATTCACCCGTTGGGAGTTAAGAGCTACGGGGTAGTTGATTGGTGTTGTTGTCGAGGTCTAGATCCGCCATACAACCTACCCTTTATACGATAACTACCCATTAGCCGTTATGCATGCATGCACTCAATCATTAGCACCTTCCAAGACATGATATCAGCATCATCGAATGCTCTTTATCACTTAACAATAGCATGTGCTCCTTGTCACCGGTCTTCCGGTTTGCCCATGGTCAAACTGCGTGGTACAACTTGCAATTAGTCAATTTAATTATCCTCCTGAGCATATCTACTTCCAAAGACTATACGTCGATGACAGATCAACGATGATTCCATGTTCTTATGAACAATTCGTCATATCTAACTTTCTCTCCCCCTATTAATATCCTCATCCTTGTAATTCTTCCTTGTTGATCCCATGAAGCCTATCGACATCATCACAGCAGTCATGAAATCTTCACCACGTCATTATGACGAATATCTGCACTTATCATAAAGATATTATATCAACGAAAATTTTGGAATCATCAAAATTTCATAGGGCTATTTTCCCGACAAAACTTTGTTTATGCTTGATTTGTCCTTTCCAAACCTCGTACCGGTTCTCAGGATCCAAGAAGAGGCGTTCCGTTTGCGACAAATATTGTCGCAACACGTGTGCTGAACCGGTCATATAGAAGCATTCGATCAGGTTTTGAAAGGGTTGCAAAAGCCAAAGCAAGCAAGCACGGGTCATCCTTTTTCAGGGAAAAGAAAAAACAGAGGATAACATTACCCATTCTTGGTATGACCCGACAGTAATTGACTCAAGTTAACCCGACCCGTTTACACACTGCTTGTTGTATCAACATGGATCGACCTCACAAAATTAGATACCTCATCAACTTTCCTATCATTCACCGATGTACTGTTTAATTTCGTTTTTTTCCCGTGTATCGTTCAGTCAAATTTAGCTTTGGTTTTTCTCGATTCGTTGTTGACCAGATATTTTGGTTTGGGTTCTCCAGATTTAGTAGGCATATTTATTAATTAATTGACAATTTGACCAGATATTTTAGTGTGATTTTTTTTTCATTAAGTTATTTTTGAACAACTTGTGGAGCAAAGTTGAAAAATTAATAGGTCTCGTTAATAAGAAGTAAGTCTAGTTTATATATACAAAGTTCTAACGAGTCTTGTTTTCCCCGTACATCACTAAACCAAATTTGGCTTTGGTTTTCCAATTTTGACTTTAATAAGTTTTGGGTTTTGGTCTTCCAAATCTACTGAACTCATTTATTGATAAATTAACCTTTTGATTATATTTGGGTGGGGATTTTGGTCCTTTATTAAAAAAACTATTAAAACTTGTGAAGTTACTAAGTTTCATTAATGAAGTGGAGCCAAGTTGAAGATGATAATAATGGTACTAAAAATAATAACAACAACAACAATAATAATAATTAAACTTGTTCGTCTTCGGAGCCAAGCAACATACATTCATTTCGCTTAGGTTGATTAAATTGAATCTACTCTTGCATAATAACACGGTCCGAATTATTACGATCTCATTTTACATCAATATAAACCTCCGGTAAAATGCCCGCCCATAACGTAACTCAGAAAATAAAGTACATTCCACAGTCCCTTTTAGGTGATAGATTTAGATAAGTGAATAATGGAATGCTTGATTTGCAATTAGCCACAAGACCGATATAAGTATACATACAAAGAAGGGTATAAACGTAAATACATATACCAAAGAAAAATCCCTAGTCCTAATATATACAATATATTTAACACCCCCTCAAACTCAAGGTGGGTCAACCAATAAGAGTTTTGAAAGAAGAGCAGCAAATCGATGCGACGTAAGAGATTTAGTGAATAAGTCGGGAAGTTGGGCTGCAGAGGCTACAAAGGGAAGAGAAATGATACGTGCTTAAAGCTAATGACGCGCGATATGGCAATCAATATCGATGTGCTTGGTACGTTCATGAAAAATCGGATTTGTAGCAATGTGAATAGCACTCTTGTTGTCACAATGAAGAGGAATGGGAGCAGAGGAAGCAACACCAAGATCAGCAATGAGACGACGAAGCCAAATAATCTCAATCTGTAGTGTCGCCTATAGCACAATACTCGGACTCGGCAAAAGAGCGAGACACAATAGGCTACTTCTTGGCACGCCAAAAAATCGAGAATCACCTAGAAAGACACAAAATCCCATAATGGACTTGGGGTCGGTAACATCCGAAGCCCAATCAACATTGGAGTAAGCACAAAGAGCAAGTGAGTAAGTCGATGGGAGAAAAACTAAGCATATTAGAGTACCACGAAGATATCACAAAATCCCGACTACGACAGCATAATGAACTATTCGATGAGCTGCTACAAACCGACCGACACGATGGACAAGCATAGGTAATATCAAAAAGAGAAGTTGTAAGATAGACAAGATCGCTAACAAGAGCTCGATAGCGAGAGACATCAAACAAAGGCTCACCATCATCCGGACAAAGCCGTAAATGAAGTTCCACAAGAGTAGCCGCAGATACGAATATCATATAACTCAACACGAGCCAAAATGTCGGCAATGTACTTCTGTTGGGAGAGAAGAATACCACGTCAATTGCGAGCAACCTCAATATTGAGAAAATAATGTAAGAAACCCATATCTTTAATAGCAAATTGACGGTGAAGATGTTGCTTAGTATAAGCAATATGAGCAGAGTCATCCCAGTAATAATCATATCATCAACATAGAGTAGCACAATAGTACAACTAGTAGGAGAGTGTGAATGAACATAGCATGATCATTCTCACTCTAAACAAAATCAGCTGGCTAAAAAACATCAGCAAAACGTTCAAACCAAGCTCGAGGAGCCCTGTTTGAGACCATAAAGGGCCCGACCAAGACGACAAACCCGACCAAGAGAATGAACCGGACCGGGAGGTGGCTGCATATAGAGTTCCTCGTGAAGGACCCATGAAGAAAAGCATTCTTCACATTAAGCTTACAAAGAGGCCAATTACGAATAGAAGTGACCGCAAGAAGAGTACGAATAGAAGCCATTTTGGCAACAAAAGCAAAGGTCTCCTCATAATCAATCCCATACTCCTAATCAAAATCACGTGCGACGAGACGTGCTTTATAGCGCTCAATACTACCATCAAAGTGAATCTTGATTTTATAAATCCAACAACAAGATATCAAGGACTTCCTTGGTGGAAGAGGCACAAGATCCCATGTACCGGTGCGCTCAAGGGCGGATAATTCCTCAAACATAGCATCATGCCATTTGGCATGTTGTACTACCATACGATAATGCGATTGTTCTTGCAAAATGTGGGCAGCAGCCATAAAGGAACCAAACTCATCATAATAACTCGTAGTAGCCACGTACCTAGCCGGAGGACGGCGATCTCGCAAAGGATTCCGCCGAGGGGACGGTGGGCGAGAATCATCAAGAGGCGTTAAAATAGCAGGTGAAATAGACGAAGAAGAAGGCATAACAAGAGATAGTGATGACATTGAGTCTCGACGGAGAAGATATAATGGATAATCAAATCCATAAAAAAGATGGAGATGGCTGTTAAGAAGTAGAGGCGGCGAAAAAAAGGTAGGTGCTCAAAGAATTGAACACTACGAGAGATATGAATATGTCGTGCACCCGTAGCCTTTATATTATGTGCCGTAGCTCGAGAAAGCACACCGAAGAGACCTTATAGAGAGTTTGGTAAGCTAATGGGGTGAAAGAAGCACATAACACGTATAGCTAAAAACACTAAATTGATGATAAGTAGGTGGTTTCAAGAAAAGACGTTGGTGAGGGGTAGCTTTGGAGAGAACAAGAGAAGGAAGTCGATTTGTGAGATAGACAAGCAATAAAAAATGCTTCGGCCCAAATTCAATAGGAACAGAATCGGACAACGGGAGAGCACAAGTAGTAGCTAGAATATGATGATGTTTTCACTCAGCATAACCATTTTGAGCAAGAACACCGGGACAGGACAACCGAGGTAAGGTTCCTTGAGAACTTAAGAAAGAACGAAAAGCTATAGAAAGATATTCTCCACCCGAATCCAAACAAAAAACTATAATGGTTTTAGAGAATTGAGTAGAGATCATGGCTGTAAATTTTTTATAGATAGAGAGAAATTCATCACAAGAGCGCATGAAATAAACCCAAGTATAACGAGAATAATCATTAATAAATGATACATAATACTTGAAGCCACTTTTAGAAATTTGGGGGGTCGGGACCCTAAACATCTTAATGTACTAAATCATAATAAAAAGTGGAAAAAGAAGAACTAACGAGGAAAAGGATGTGCTTATTGTTTAGCTAAAGGACAACTAGTACAAAGACGCATAACAATAGATGAAACAGGCCCATGTACACCTCTGCCGACGCAGAAAAGACAAATGGGAGGTAGATATATGACTCGGATGCTAATGCCGATAGTCAAGGTCGAAGATAGCGAGAACATGTTGAGGTGAAGGAAGTTGGAGATGTTGCATCATATAAAATCCTCCATGTCTACTACCCCCGCCAATCGTCCGGCCACTCGTACGTTCCTATACAACACAAGAATCAACAGTAAATGTCACCATATAATACATATCAATAAGTTGCCCAACGGATAAAAGATTCGGGGCTAAATTCGGTATATGCAACACATTAGGCACTTTAAAGCTGCCAAGGATAGTAAAATGGCCTTGTATAGTAGCAAAGTAATAGACGATCCATCACAGTGTAAAGAACCCTTTTGGATTTTTTAGTGCAATCCTGAGTGAGATCTTTGAACAGAGGCAATCATGTGATGAGCAACCCTAGAGTCAAGAATCTAGGAAGAACTATCACCCGAGGATTGCTTGCAGCCTACGGTAGCAACAATGGAGGATGCATCGAAGAACCAAGATGAAGCCGAGCTAAACGAGAAAGCTGAGCCTCGATATTAGCAAGACGATCATCTAAGATGAGGATGAAGTGGCACGATCCGCGGATGGAGAAGATACGAGTGCAACCGAGCGTGAAGGTGCATCGGGAAGATCACGCATCTTCCGAAAATATTGATCCATAATATGTCCATTTTGCTTATATAAGTTACAATAAAAACGTGAACCTCGTTGAGAAGAGGCACGTTGGGAACCACGCACAAAACCACATAGAGAACTACATTGAGAACGGCCCAGGATTGGAAACCACGCCGAGAGGAACCACACCGGAAATCAGCCGTAGGGTGGCCAATACTACGAGAGGGATATAGAGGTGAAGGAAAACCAAGAATTCCTCATCTAGTTTCCTAAGCCTAAAGTTCTTTGATCGCATCAAAAAGAGATGGTGCGGGATAACGATAAAGAATCTAACTTCGAACTCCCTCAAAATTTGGTGAGAGTTGCATTAAGAATTCGTAAAGACAAAGCACAAGCAATGCAATGCAACCAAGATACGTGGGACATCTTTGGATGAACCAATACATCAAGTAGGGACCAAAGATATGTCATATAATTATAAAATTCATGAATTGATCGTGTACCTTGAGTGGCACGACAAAGTTTCTGCATAAGTCGATAAACACAAATAGAACATGTTTACCTAAACATCACAAAGCAATTTGATCACATAACCTGTTTCGCACCAACAATCCGAGTAAATTGGGGGGCGAAGATCGGGCTAATAGAACCAAATAATATTGCCTATGCTTTTCGATCAAAGCAACATGCCAAGCCCTAATTTCATATTCGCGTCGCGTAATCCGATCAGCACTAGGTTTAGGATCAAGCAGATCGGACAAAAATGTAGGACAAGAACGAAGTACCATCAACATACTCATATAAATCACAATAAACAAGAGCAGTCATCACCGAGGGTTTTCAAATAACATAATTAGAGCCATCCAACTTAACATCAATGTGATCAATCCGATCACTATCGCCCATTAATTTCGATATCAATAAATCAAAGTAGAAGCAAATATATATATGAAGAAGATAGAACCCGAGGTCGATCGTGAGAACAAGGCGAAAGACAAAGAAGATCGAGCGAAACAAAATCGGACAATTGCGAAGTCGGACTAATGAAGACAATGTCGTGCAGCCAAGCGCGAAACTATGGGACCACCGTAGTCGTGGATTGATGTACAGTACTCACAAGAAGCAAACCCTAACTCCGATACCATGATAGATTTAGAAAAGTGAATAATGAAATGTTTGATTTACAATTAGACACAAAGCCTATATAAGTATACATACAAAGAAGGGTATAAACATAAATACATACACTAAAGGAAAAACCCTAGTTCTAATATATACAATATATCTAACATTAGGGATTAGCGACTTACCCATTCAGTGACTTTGGCCACCATGGGAGCTTCAGATGACCATATCACCCAAAAAAAAAAAAAAAGTCTCCGATCTAGCGGAACATTCACTAGTTTACAATTCAGGCCTACTTAGCCCTACCTAGGACATTCTCATTTCTTGATACTAATAAAACCTCATTAAATGTTCAAAAGACAAGTTTACACTCGCGTGATCAAATAGTTGACATTTAAAAGATTTTGCTGGATTACCTTAGTACAGACTATTTGAATTATCAGTTAATGGAAAGAAAGAAATTAGTTATATGATATGAAGCAATAGATACTTATTTAAATAGAGAAATACATTTCGAGATTTGAAATTTTTTTCATTTTTGTTTACAAGATTCAAAGTAAGATTTATGCAAGATTGTTAATTTATACATTTATCCATTGCCAGAGATGAATATATAATTATCAAACCATCATTTGATCGTAAGATCGCTTAGTTGTTCGTTTCAATTGGTTATACTAGGAACATAAGGAACAAAGTGACATTTTCTTATAGTTTTGTTTGTGACTATGTTTATAGACTCGAAAGTAAGAATAGCTTAAGGGGCAGATTGTATTTTGCAGATCATTCTAGAAAATCACAAGTTTCTAAGCATATTAAACACTAGACATAAGATCCATCCACTATTGCACTTCCGTGACGGTTAACTATAAGGCTTAGAAAGCATTAAAAAAAAGGAAAATTCTTTTGAGTAGAATTAAATAGAAGTACTACTTCCTTCTTTTTTATTTTGCACATTTAGTGTACTACAAAATATGAACAGCTCTCAATGAGCGGGCTTGGAAGGGGTAGCCGCAACACAATTGTTCCATGTCTCATTGCTCCTTTTGTAGAGATCCGATACCGTCCCCTTACCCGGCTTGTGGGTTGAGAGGATAAACTCCACGAATTGGTCGTTGCAGTTCTTCCCCACCTTCACGAGCTCACGGCAACATTCATCGGTGGGTGCAGTGATGTTGGCAAAGACGATGATTTGAAAGAGCCGAGACCCGCAATCGGCAGTCATTCCTTTTGCACAATCGGGGTGTCTGTTTCCGACTATGCTGAAGGTAGCCCTAGGAAGCAATGCGACAGTGATGACCGAGAAGATCATGAGAGCAGACAAGTTTTTTAGCATTGCCATGATGGTCTTTTGGGGACGGAAGGGTTAGATAATCGTATGAGATTGTTGATTGTTTGATGATGTAGTCGATCTGGAGATGAGGACTTTTATAGCTTGAGAGAAGTAGTGCATTAATGAAATGAACTCATCAGTTATGATTTAGATATTTATGTAGGAAACATCTATAGTTCTTTCTCGTTCAATAAATTCTTCTCGGGTTTTACTGTTTCAGAAGGATTGAGGACCTTGTCAGTATAGAGAACTAATCCAAAACAGACCCTAAAACACGTGAGCATGCATCATTTGACCACCTAATTGATGATACAATGAGGAATTGAAGGGATAATGATACAAATGATCCCAAAATTTTGGATCAATGTGGAATGTGGTCCTTGAGTTTTAGAGCAATGTACAATATGGTTCATAAACTTTTGGAACATGTTCAACGTAGCCATTGAACTATATGAAAACGTTCAATGCCGTCCTTCTATTAATTCAAGTTCAAGGATAATATTGAATATATTTTTTTTGTAGTCTAGAGACTAAATTGAACAAATATCAAAAAATTCGACATTGAAGAAATTTAAAGTTTATGGACCACATTGCACATCAAGCCTACAGTTCAAGGGTCAAATTGAACAAATTATACGGGGGCCATTTGTGTTTTTTTTTTTTTTTTTTTGGTTAGGACCAACAAGAGGCCTCCGGCCATTGAGCAAGGGCCTATGAAGGCTCACCCCGGTGGCTGGCGATGCCCACGAGTCCTCACCGGCGGCGACGAGTGTTGTGGCCCTCGCTCGATTTGGGCGAGGGATGTGAGCCCTCACCAGCCCTAACAAGAGAGAGAGAGAGAGAGAGAACAATTCAAAGATTAAAAAAGAATATTAAAATATTATTAAAAATTATCCACGTCGCCTCCGGCCGGCCAAATGAACCGAATTAGCACAAATACAAAAGATTTATGACTTAATTGAAAAAAAAAAGTTATGATTGAATTAGCATAATTACAATAAATTTAGGACTTTTTCGATAATTTTCTATGTCGTAACCAAAAGGAAAAAATTGCATTTGGAATGGATCTCGACACCAAAGATAAACAAGTCCACATGAAATTCTCTTCGGAAGACCCTCCAATAAAATGAGTATGGGTATGGGTTAGGAAGAAGATGAAGATGGAGAGAAACTTTCTGAGGAGGTGCGAACGACTCCTCCGTTTCGAACGCCAAGAAAGTTCGATCCCTTGACCTCGGCCTCCTGTGGAGGAGGTCTCTTGATTTCGGACCTCTACATTAAGCTGTAGGGCTTATGTCATTTAAAAGTCTTGGAGGTATGCACCCTAGAAATCGACTACACATTGTCCTGTCTACCTACATGCTTGATTGAGGCGTCTACAAAATAAGGTAGATTGTATTACCCACTAAGCTAAAATATGTGAGCATGAATTCTTATTGAGACGTAATATTTCTGACCATCGTTTAGATTCACAATGAAAAGTACAACACAAACCCAAGAGCAAAGCTGCACTTGAAAGAAATAGGTAGAATGCGGGACTCGTAAACCCGATGTCGTTCAACTCCTACAGAGCGCGATTCCATTCTTAGTTAGGCTAGTCCGAAAATTACACTTGAGAAAATTAGGGGTGTCACAAAAAACTATCCGAAAAGAATCTATTGGAATATAAAATTTCGGTCTTTTCCAGTCGTGTTTCCCTTTGGTTCAGGTAAGATGTAGAACGACTTCTTTATGATGGTTTGGTTCAATTTCGTATCGTGAACTGAAATTAATCCGAAGGACGTTTATGAGCTTGTTTCAAAATCAAAACAATCAAAGTAAACCGACCTTATTGAACATTGTACACAAAAAAACATATACTCAATAATCGGACGCGAACCATTTTTAGGCTTGGGGTCAATGCATGTTGAGTCTCGAGTTGGGTAAAAAAAAAAACTTATAACACGTCGTGTTTTTTTTTTTTTTTGTCTAAATAACACGTCGTGTTTGGATCAAGCCAAATATCAGTGGGGACCCAAATTCAACTGACCCGTCTAGAAGGCCCTAGTTGAAACAACAATTGATGGGCCGTAGAGCATTTTTGGGGGCTAAAAGCCCAAATCCCTTTCAAAATCTCAATCTTTATGGAGGCCAAAAAGATATTTGGGAGCATGGTATCAGAGAACGGGTTACAAATTCAAAGATGTTAGCAAGGTCTCTTTATTTTTTTGTCCGTCGGTTTTTATCTATTCCTTGATGCTTTCCTCGATGTTAGGTTTTATATTCATGCATATGGTTCTATTTACATGTGAAGGGAGCAAGTTCTGCGAAAATTTTTGCCTTGATATGGACTTGCAAGGTCCATTTCTTGGCACTCTCCTTGGGATGTGGACACAACCATAAACTCTCCCAATCACTAGCCAAAGCTATCACATTGAAGACAAAAGAGTACAACTTGGAGCAGAACCCATCTCTCTCTCCCTCTCTCTCTCTCTCTCTCTCTCTCTCTCTCTCTCTCTCATATGTTTGATTCGAATTGGTATTTGGTCAAGAACAATCAAAGTCAGGAAAAATGGCAAAATAAGAAAGATACAAAAAGAGTAAAACCCTCCTTCCATTTAACCTCCAAATCAATCTGGCATTGCCCGGTCAACTCTGTCATCTGCAATTCTCCTTTTAAAGTAACAAAAAAGTGGCGAGAGGCGACCAGCGCTAGCGATCTCTCTCTAAGCATCGCCATAAGGTCCCGAGCCGGTCATGGAAAATCCGATTCATAACTCTTCAGCACCAGAAGGGTAACGGATACACGAAACGGGTGTCTCAGTGGTTTCTAATTAGTAAATGTGTTGATTTTTAATGGTGGAATCGAATACTGTTTGAGAAGTCTTGCTACTCATGATAGGAAGAAAGAGGAGAAAGAAAGAGGGTCTCCCTGATGAATGGCATGTGCCTGGTGGCAGAGCACCCATCCCCATCCTCTTCTGTTTCACATATGAGATTCTACCCTTTGAGGATGACAAGGAAACCCACCCAACCCAATCTTTTTCCCCTTTTGTCCGAGAGAGCCCCTTGGTTTTTAGCTTCTTTCCAATTTGCACCCCAAAGACTTCTCTTCATTAGGAATTCAATGAGCCTATGGTGTAAATGAGCGATAGCAAGCGTCTTCAATTGCTAGAAAGGACGCTCAAAAGTGCAATCACTTCTTTTGAAGGACAGAATCATAAAATAGCATAACAAGGAACAAGTGAACATCATTTGACCAAGGCAAGGGCAATTCATCGGCAGATTGTCCGTGATTATGGATTTTTTCAGTCCGGTAACCCTTCGTCGGTTCATCATCATGGAACTAAGTCCACTAGCTTTTCGTATATCGGTCAACATGGTCCCTCCATCCGAGCTTTCCTTTGGGTTTCTAACCATAATCGAGCGCCCATTTCGAATTCGAAAGAATAAAGGGGCCATAGTGTAAAGACCCCCAGAGTACAGGGGCTTGTCCAGAAAAATTTACCCTGAAAATGATTCGTGCGGTACTTTCTACGGTATATGATTGGCCCCATCAGCCGGGGCAGGCACGCCATGTGGCCAAAGGCCCACAAGATGGGAACATGGGCCTTGGAGTGGTGGGGGCTAAAAATACGAAAAGAGATGATGTAAAAGGTGATTAATGAGGCCCACAACTTGACTGGAAATTGCTCTGAGGCATACGATCCTTATCTATCTTTGCAACCCCACCCAAAAATTAAAGCAATCCCTTCCTTCCCCCTTCTTTCATTACATCAAAATGGGATGATCCGTAATGGCCAAACCCACATGACGAAAATTGCGCAAAAAGCGTAAGGGACCATGGGATGGGCATCATCCAAACCCCGGGAAGGAAAAAGATTGCCGAACCGAATCTTGAAATCATGGAGGCGTTCGCGCCCCAACTCGTTCCGTTGATATGAGGCCCCCCTCCCGGCTCGTACATCGACACAGGCACCGGCCCGTTATTACACTAATTCCCGTAGCTCCAAGTGAAAAGCCTCATCTGATAACTCAGAACGTGACACTAAAAGAGTTATCGGGAAAGGGCCAATGACCCGTCCATAGACCTGCTCCGAAACTGATTGAATTCTGTGTCAGAATCAGGTAACCAGCGCTCTTGTATTTGACTGAACTGAAGCAGACTGGAATAGTGACCAACCCCGCTTACTTAAAGACACTCCCCATCATCCAATTTCGGGTGTTTCTACAGTTGCAGACTCGGCATTAAAAACCACCCCAGCTTTTCCATATGCAGCCCTTGCCTTTCTCCTCAGTCAAGAGACCCCCTTAAAAGCAGGTTTATTTAGTAGGGGCGGGCATAATGAACAGACCCGGATCGGATCGGATCGGACCGAACCAGCCGGTTGGGTCCGGTTCCCAAGGGCTTCTATCCTGTTTTCGGTTTCATAAAATTGGAACTAGAGGGAACCGGAAGAGAACAGGACCGACCTGTCCAAGAATCAATCAATCCCGTGCATTAGTGACTTTGGTGGGCAGCGCAATGGAGTCGAGGATGGCCCCCACGAGTTAAATTCCCAAAGAACGGGGGTCATCCGTTCGTTTTCCCATCTTCCCCCATTCTGCAGTAAAAACACTGGGGTCGCCCCTCATAAATTTTGCCAATTCAAACCTCTTTAGACCAGGGACGAAGTAAAGGACAAAGCCCAGGGAGGGAGGGGCGGAGGTTCGTATAGTCCTGAAGCCTGACAGACAACGTGGGACTCAACTGTCCCCCCTGTAAGTCTATACGTTTCAGCAGCTTCCCGCCTTTCCTGCGGGCGAAAACGCGGGCTTCTGTGACCCCGGAGGAACCAATCCAGCGAGGTTATTTGTCCTGCCCACCTGTGTCTTTTATCTTGGTTCCGACACAAGCTATCGTCTCACGAGCGTTGGGTGAAATTCTCGGTAATTAGTCCGAGATCTACTCGATCCAACGACCATTGATCCTCTCCGAAAACGGGGTTCTCGAGATGCCCCAAGAAACCGCTCGGGAAGTCATGAAAGGGAGAGCGCCGCATTGATCGGTAATTAGCATGGTCGTTTACTGGGACATCTAGTGTCGCTTACATTCAGGATTGCCAAGACATCTAAATTCTTTGTAATTAGTCGAGATCTACTCGAGCCAACCACCATCAATCCTCTCCAAAACCGGGTTCTCAAGATGCCGTAAGAAGCCCCTGAGAAAGTTGAGAAAGGGAGGAGGCCGCATTGATCGATAATCACCGATGGTCATTTTACTAGGACATCTAAATCCTTCCCAGTGGCGGCTTGCAATCAGAATTTTCAGATAGAGAATGGTGGCACAAGAGCTTTACCCGCCGCGACTCGTCCGATGCAGGGTCGGAAAACACGAACCCACCTCATCAAAAAGGAAAAAACAAAACAAAAGGGAAAACTAACAGTAAAGAAGCAACCAAATTAAAGGAGTGGGACCGAAACCAGTGTTTGCAGAATGAAGCAATGAAGGTCAGTGAAGCATGATGAGCTACAGTACAGGAGCGTGCCTGGGAGTCGAAGCAAAAGAAAGGCTCAAGTGACAAAAGTCGTCAATCCAAGATCAATCCATCACTTTGAGGACCCAAAAACACATGCTTCGACGCTTCAATTTGGCGCAAACCACAAGGACTTTTTGCTTTACTTTAGGCTTTATTTCATCTTTATACTTAATTGAATGCGTAAAAGGTTATGATTAGTTGATTGCCATGTTCAATCCAAAGCTCACACATGCACAATCTCGATCCCATCTCTCTTTTTTTTGCCGAAGTGGGTGTGCAAATCACCTGGTTTTCAGGCTATGACTAAGGTTAAACATTTTTATCAAACTTGGGGGAAACACGAAGTGCAAAAGGATGAGAAAAAGGGGAAAAAGGAGGGAAAGCAAAGAGCGAAAAAAAGGGCACGCGGGGAAGAAAGCAATACACCACAGGCCTCCTCCTCCCCTCTCAGCAGCAGCTTCAGAAAACCAGCTTCCTTCTGGGAGGCTGATATTTATTGGTCTCCGAGGCGAAGGCGGCGAGGTCCCGGATGGTTTCGCTGATCAAGTCCTTGAATATGAGCCGCTCCACGTCCACGACCGCCTCAGACATCTCCACGAGGTAACCGTCCCAACCGTTGACCGCGTCCACTGCCAGATCCTTCCTTAGCGCCCCGCAGATTACTTCCAGCAAGTCGTCCGATGTGTCCCTCTCCTGGATCCTCTGGTACTCCGACCATATCTGTTGTAAGGACGGATTCTCGAGAGCCGGGCTCGCAACGGAGAGAGACTTCCTCTGGAGCAAATGCCTCTTCCGATCGCGGATCTCGGCGACGGTGTCGAATATTAGCCTCCGCTGGAGTCTCGAGACTCGGGAGGTGTCCTTCCCCTTGAGATGTTGTTGCTTCTCCAGCAACAAGAATAAGTCCGAGTCTTCGGAAATGTAGCTGGACGCTCGGACAATGTCGGAGATGTAAACATAATCACCATCCTCCGCGTTCTCATTGAGTTTGCAGGAGATCAGGGAAACGGGGCTCCAAGCATCATCGTCCAGATCAGCCGCTTGATCTGCACGCACCCGACATCATCAAAGTCAGTTGAAAATCACAAAAATCGCAACCCATCACTACGTGCCATCAACTGATGAGTTCGCTTGCATAACCACAAGCACTTGGTGGGTGATTTTGTTAGCTTAAAGAGGGGACATTGTCAACATCAGCACAGGCCTCTAAACAGATGAAAGCAACAAGGGCTCCTATCTACACTGACTGCGCTCATGGAGAAGCCGTTTTCACACTTCCTGGGGCAGCAAACGATCCTAACTCCATTGAGGAAGGAGGACCGCCGCGTGACCCACCAACCAGCAGAGTGTTCCCTAGACATCTCAAGACATAATCTTTCCATAGCCCGCACCAGTCACGTCCTCACATGAGGATCACATGACTCTCCCAAATGCCTAGACCTAGAGATCCAGCAACACGGCATGCCACCCATCAACACATAGGGACAATACACAAGTATTATAGCACTAGGCAGATGTTCTAAGTATGGAGTATATGAGGTCACTAATGATGTGGGTCACCCGTCCCACGTGACAGGACATCGAGCACATGCTGGGTTTTATATATATATATATATATATATATATCCAACACCCTCCATGGGGTCCCCCCCGCCCCCACAGGCCACAGTGCCAAATGATTCTGGCTCTTCATTCTTGTCAATCCAGCTCATGGGCTTGGACCCCGCCTTACTAATTTAATCCATGCTCTTATGCCTCGAATTGGCCAGATTCCTGCGTCACCAAAAAGCGCACGAGAACTTCCCCACGCACACCCACATAAGACGGTCGGTCGCCACCGATTTGCACCGACCTTCACCATCGCAGGACAACCATGTGATCATTCGGAGGTGAAATTTGCCAAACCCGGACCGCAATCCTTACCAAAACGGACCCGAGTTTGCTATTCGACTCGAGAAGGACATGGACATGACTAAGCAACGGTTTCCGTGTAACAGACCTACTTTAACACTGCCAGCAGATCGAAAATGAGGTCCTGGATACTGTTTAGAGCAGTGATGATTGGGACATTGCCTAAAAGCTTGAGAACAGAGAATGCCAACGTTTTTCAAAGCCATGGACGTTGATCGCACGACCAGTTCACATTGACACAGCGACACTCATGTCAATGCTGGCTTTAAATGGCAAGCAGAGGGAGGGGGACCAATCTAAAACCCGGTGAAAGAAAGAAATGCCTGAGCGTGAGACCAGGTCCAGTCCTGCTGCTGCTGCCGCAGGAGGGTCACCGTGATCGAAAATTTCGCAGGACGTAACCATCAAAATCTTTGAGACGATCTGTGAAAGTAAGAGACTTTCTTCGAAGCCCGTTGCTTGGGAATAAACGTTACCTTCGAATTCAATGCTGCGCTTCATTACGGGCGAGGGCGACGACTCGTCCTTGTAGAAGGAGGAGTCGAGCACGGACACCGGGCTCGGCTGCTGCTGCTGCGACTCCGCCGCCGCTGTGATCTCCGCTATGCTGTGTAGCAGCTTGTCGCACCTCTCCAGCAAGCTCTTCCCTTCCTTGTACTCCTCCATCTTCGATCTCTGTTTCGCCATTTTGGATCAATCAACATGAACTAAAGTTTTATAAAATCCATTGGGAGACGATAACAAGTCGTAAGGATTTTATGGGGAACGGGATTGATGTTGCGGGAGAAATAAAACGAAAGGATTTGTAATTGGACATGGAATGTCTATTGGGTACCTCCGTATCGGTCAGTGATGGAGTGCTGATACTGCTCTCTGAAATTGTGGACGACTCATCCTCTGCGGGAAGGAACACCATCTCCTCCTCCTCCTCCTGGTAAGCCTTGGCCGTCGACCCCCGAGTCCTCGGAGATTGAATCGTCGTCATGCTCTTGTCCGGCCCTGTCCTTCCCAAACCAATCCTCGGGGACTGAGCAGGAGACACTCGCCGCTGCTCTGCGACTCCGTTTGCTCTCCTCTGAGGCTCTGCCGTCAGGGGCCTCCTCCTGCTTGGGCTATTGGCGCCATTGTCACTCCGAGTGGGCGAAACTGAACTCCTCCCCCTGTTCTGGCTCTTCGCATTCTCGCGCCGAGGGCTCGCCGCCGGCGACACCTCCACAGACACCGCACCAGGGCTCCGGCGAGCTGCCGCCGGCCTCGATCTGAAGCTTGAAGGCGGTGAATTACTGCCATTCCTGCCATAGAGATTGCTCGACCTCGACTGCTTCATGACCACGATTGGAGAGTTGTTGAAACTTCTCTCGTAGACCAAGTTTCTCGGGTTGACATCGTTGCGCTTCGAGTGGAGAAGGCCTTTCAGTTGCAGAGCCTCTAGAATTTGCTTCAGCGTCTCCAAATCCTTCGACGGCTCGTCGATGCCTCTCATCCTCAGTTTCTTCTCAATCTCCTCGTAGATGGACACGGCCTGTTTCGGCTCCGGGAAGAACTCCGTCGAGTCGTAGAAGCTCTTCCTCTGGATCAATCCTCTGTGCGCAGCTTTGGCCGTCTCCGGTTTCACGTTCCTCGCGTCATGGCCAACGGCGAGGCTGGACTTGTTGTCCCCTCTCGCAGCGACATTCTCTCGGATGGCATTGCTCGAGGCCTTGCTCTGCACGTTGAATTGCTGCGATTGATTCACGTGACAACCGCTCGCGGCCCCTTCCATGAACCGATAGATGTCCTTGTTGACTCTGGACTCCGAAGCGGATCTCCGGAGCTCTGCCTTCTTCGTCGGCTCCGGATCCGGACGAGGCAAGTTCTCCAAGCCCATGAGGCGCGCGATCACGCTTGGGGACCGTCGCTGCTTCTCGTCGTCGCCGCCGGCCGCCTTGTCGGGCCTGCTCGCCGACAGAATGGCGGCGTTCGTGCGGATCTCGCGGGGATAGAGGCTGCCTTTCGCGTCGGTCGTCGCTCTGCTGTCGAGCGAGAGCCTCGGCGCTTCCTTGGAGAACTTCCACGGAGACCGCGTGCCCTCCTTGAACTCGAACACCGGGAACGGGAGCGGCGACCTGGCGGCCGGCGTCTCCAGGCTCCGGCGCCGGAGAGCGGATCTCCTTCAGCGGAGAAGGCCAGGACCGATCCGGCGACGGCGGCGCTCTAGCCGCCGGAGATTTCGCGAGCTCTCCGGACATCGCCGGAGAATGAAGAACCTTGGGCGTCTCTCGAACCGAATTTAGTCCCTGAAGAGAAAAAAAAATGAAGAAGAAAAAGAAAAAAGTAGCCGTCAGAAACAGCAATGCCGAGACTAAACGAGCGCCCCAGACACAAAGGAGCGAGCGAGAGAGAGAGAGAGAGAGAGAGACCGTAGGAGGAGGGAGGCGCTTGGCTGCGTAGAGGCGTGTGCCGGCGAGGGCCTGGTGGCGATCGAAGATGTGGAGGAAGCCGGCCATGCATCCGATGTGCTTCTCAATCTGCTTCTCCAGATGCTGATCCTGCACGATCCCCGTCATCATCTTGCCGGAGATTCTCTCTCTCTCTCTCTCTAGCTGAAACGAACTTCCCGATCTCAGATCTCCGTTACTCCATTCCACTCTCTCTCTCTCTCTCTCTCTCCTCTGTGAGAGTGTGGGTGGGTAGTGTGACCGTTCGCTTTACTGATGACTCCCGCTTTGCTGGTCTTTTAAATGGGTGGGTTGAGCGTTGTCAGGCAATTGCACCGGAGCCAAATTTGCGAGCTCTCTCATCTCCGAAATGACTAATTTCGCCCTCAACTCTCCCGGAAATTACCGCCACTAGCGTTTTCGAAGCCCCGCCGAAATTGCATCTCCCGACTACCGGTATTATTAGAAAGAGAAAAAAACGATATGTGAACTCTGAATCGATACATGACGTAGTCTTTAAATTATTAAATTTATTCAATATAATCTCTAAATTATTAATAAATATTCAGTCTAATCTCTAAGACTATATAAACGTGTTCAATATCATTCTTACATTAATTCAAACAAGCGAAATTTATTGATTTGGCTTCCAATTTTTTTTTTTTTTTTTGGGATCGAATCTATTGAGTTTGAATGGTAGACAACACGCATAAATTATCTGAGTAAGATATTTATCTCAAATTTCAATACAATAATCCACACGTGTTTGCGCCTTGAATTTCATTTCCTTTTCAAAATAAGATGAATAATTTTTTCCCTGGTGCATAAAGGGGAAATTCACGCCACTCGTAACTTGCGAAATATCCATATTATCGAAGAGAGCAAATATCGCATCTTAAGCGAACTTTCCTTTAGCCTTGATCATTTTCACGCGAGCCCACGGGACGGTCCAAGCACGCCCGCGAACTAACCAATTGGCGGGTGTGAAGCGCTGCCGCACACGATACCCTGGGTCAAAATAGAGCTTTGACGTATGCCTATCTTCTCGCCCCTTCTTGCTTCTTAGGCTCCGCTTGTTCCACGAAAAAATAATAATTGAGAGATTTTTTAAAACGATCTCTTATGTCGCTTCAAATAATCGGTTCATGGAAAACATTTCATCATCGCCGATAATATAGTCCAGTATTTTCGCGAATGATAGGTAATGTTTTTTTCCTTTTCATGAAAATATTGGTGCTTAGTAAGTTGAGCTAATGACGCTTTACTAACAGAATTCTTTGTGGAATATCACCGAGTCTCCTTCGAGGAGATATTTTGTCCCTAGTATTAAGGGCCCAAGATGGTTGTCATCGCAAGAATCTTACACCGGAGAATCTTCAATCTTCAGTTTGAACCCGGGTTATTCACGACCGCCGATTGCCCGATGTTCGATTTTCCGGCGAACCCGCCTGAGTTAAGGGTGGTGATTCGTATTCGCGGATCGCTTTCGCTCCCATCGATTTAAGAATCTACAAATAATTAGGCCAATCCCGAACGCGATCTATTTCGTTAAACACATATGCCGAACACAACCCCGCAAAAAAATTGTGCTCACTTACGTGGGTCGAGTTGGGCCACTCCAATCCGAACGTGATGCGACAATTCGAATAACCTCTTTCAGATGAAATTTAATGTTTGACGATTTTATTCTCGAGAAATTGATGTGTTTAATAAGTTATTATAATTATGCAAAACCAATAAAAATTATTCTAGAAAAGGCATGAGTAAAATCATGAATGCCACTTTTTCACTTGACGTATTAAAACTTTATAATTTCAAACTTTGTGAAATACTATAGCAATCATTAATGTCAATTTCACTTATATCGGGCACCAGCCATTGGTGGCAAAGAGACAAAAACATAGCCAATTAATTAATCAAGTTGCACCGATCGATCATGTCAATATGACCCATTTAGCTAAATGGGCTGGACAGTTCGGTTTCGTTTTACACGGGTCGAACCCGAACATGATCCGACCCCCACCCAAAAAAAAAAAAAAAACGAACAAGATCTGCCTATTAACTATGTCGGACGGCTCAACGCACACAGCTAATAAAGTTCAAACCCGCTCAATCAATGTCATGGTTGAGTCGTGCTCTCGTATTGTGCTGGCAAAATTAAACGAACAAATAATAAATATAAAGATGGGCATGGGGCGTTCTTTTGTTTTATTTTATTTTATTTTTATTTTGTTTTATTTTATTTTTATTTTTTGGAAATTATTTTCTGCCTTCTTCCCGTTCGTTGGGGGAGGGACGGGGGAAATTTCGCAGGTGACCTCTGCGGGCCGCAGGCCAACGGGCGAAAGCTGGTAGCAAAACCCGAGAGCGGGGAGACGTTCTCCACGTGTCGCAAACCCACTTCCTTCATTCTTGGGGTCATCCTTTGAACGGTGACCCCGTTGACCCGTTCTCGCCCGTATACATTCGTTTGTGTAATCACGCCATAAGTAACACAGGTCCAAACTCAAGAAAGAGATAGTACATACGTAACATTATCAGTAGTCACATCATCCGTAGTTCTCCTGTTAAATTGATGGGTCGAATCGAATTTAGATCAATTCAATAATGCCAGTTCAAATTAATCTATTAATCTGTTTATGATTCATTTATTCATAATGAAAATTTTTTTTATCCATTTTGCTAGTACAATTCCATATTGTTAAAATACTTACGTAAAATTTAGAATTTCTTATTTTTTTCGTTCTCATTCTTTCCTTTCCTTTTTCATATGATTTGTTGTTTTACTTTTTTTCTTTTTTTTTTATTTCCTTTTCCTTTCTTTTTTTCCTTACGATGTCCGGCGAGGGCCGTCACCTATTCTTGAGCTGGACATCGTAAAAAAAAAGAAATAAAATGAAAAACATTATAAAGCAATTCAAAAAATTTAAAAAATAAAAATTATGGAAATCCTATAAGTTGTTGGATCTCTTAAATGGGTTAAGGGTAGAGACCTCTTGAATGAGTTGTCTTAAGTGGGTTGTAAACGAATTCATTGTGAACCCATTTACAACCCATTATACTCACCTGTTGAGTTTGTTAAATGCTTATGGGTTATTAAACGAGTTTTGGAACAGGTCTAATTATTCGCACATGCGAGGAAGTGATAAGGCTACTCTAATACCATGTTTAGAAATTCAAATCAAAATTTTAAATTAATAGCAAGAAAGAAAACTCCGTAAATATTAGGAATAATTATATTTGAAGTCCTAAAACATGTCATGAATGTGCATTTGAGTCTTAAAACTTTCAAAATATGCAATTAAGTCCTAAAATTTATCGCGAAAGTATATTTGAGTCATGAAACTTGTCTGCGACCAACGACCCTCGCTAGATTTGGTCGAAATAAAAACAAAGAAAAAGGAAAGAAAGAAAACATAAAATAAAAATAAAATAAAAATAAAAAATTATAAAGAAATCCAAAAAAATTAAAAAGTACAAATTATAATAATCCTGGTAATTATTGGGTCTCTTAAATGGGTTAAGTCTACCTGATAATGAAAGTGTGGAGGCCTCTTGAATGGATTGTTTTAAGTGGATTGTAAATGGATTCACAATGAATCCATTTATAACCCACTTAGTTTGTCATCTTTATTTTGTAAACCCATTATATTGGACTGATGAGTTTGTTATGACCAATTTTAAATGCTTGTGTGTTATTGAGTGAATTTTGGAACAGGTATAATTATCAACACATAAGAGATAGTGATAAGGCTACTCTAATACCATGTCAAGAAATTCAACTCAAAATTTTAAATTAATAGCGGGAAAGAAAACTACGCATTGAAAATCCCAAAACTTGTCACGAAAGTGTATTGAGTCCTAAACTTTCAAAATGTGCAATCAAATCTTAAAACTTGTCACGAAAGTTCATTCAAGTCGTAAAACTTTCACAATTTGCAATCAAATTCTAAGACTTGTCACGAAAATGCAATCGAGTTCTAAAATTTTCAAAAAATGCAGTCAACGGAAGGATTTGATTCTATCAATTTGACAAGTTTTAAAACTTGATTGCATTTTTTGAAATTTTTAGGACTCGATGCACTTTCTGTCAAGTTTTTAGACTTAATAGCGCTTTTTGAAAGATTTGGATTCAATTACACTTCCGTGACAAGTTTTATGACTTTTAACGGATTCATCCATAAATATGAAGAGTATATAGAGCCCGTTGCCAAATAATATGCAATAAGATCCTTAAATCTTTAATTTGTTTAACGGGATTCATGAACTTTTTAGTACATGTTCAACGTAGTCCCTTAACTATATGAAAATATTCTATATTCTCCTTATGTTAATTTAACTTTAGGGGCAATTTGAACATTTCCATACGAACCATATCTTGAATTGAACATGTACGAAAAATTCATGAATCACATTTGAAAAATTAAAAGTTTAGAGACCACATTGCATATTAGGCTAAAGTTTAACAACCACAACAAATAAATTAAAAACTCATGGATCACATTATATATTGTGTCAAAATTTAAGACCATTTTTCTCATTTTTCTTTTATACATCTAGGAGTCAGGTGAAATTCGTATGAGTCCATTTAAAGCCCGCAAGGACCAACAAACCAAAGGGTGTGACGATGAGCATTCACGCGTGTCACGAGGGGGAGTTATGCCTATAGTCCACGAGATAAAATTGCTTGGTTTGCTTCGGGGTTTCTTTTTTTCTTTTTCTTTTTCTTTTTATAGTCCAGACACGTGTGTAGAGGTCCGACTAAATGGACGCATTCAATGATATTTGACATAAGATAATTTCTAGTTCTCAAGACGGAAATCCTCGTCAACCAAAAGCTACATCACGAGCACGTAAAAAAGTATATAAACCCTATCACCGAGATAAAGTGAGATATTTCAACATCCACTCTCACGTGCAAAGTCGGATAAAAAGTGGCACGTGAGATTTGACTAGCAAGATGCACGCACATGCCGAAATGGCAAAACCATATAAGTTAGTTGGAAATCCTCATTAGAAAATCTAGCCAAAAGCTTAAGCAATTGCTTATAGATACTTAAAAATCACATGTATGAAAAAGTATACAAACCCTATCGTCAGGCGACATAGAATATTTCAATACTTCCTCTCACGTGTAAGTCGGGTTAGAAATGGCACATGAAATTCGATTAACGGGGTTCAAGTACAAGCGGATACAATAGAACCCTATGAGCTGGTAGATCACGCGTACATTTTTTTTTTTTTGTCAAAAAAGCGTACATAAAGAGCTTGAATTTTTGGGATTTTAATTTCTTTTTTTTTTTTTTTTTCTTTTTGATGGTGAATGTTCTGGTCTTGTCCTTTTTTTTTTTAAGTGGTCGCGCGCCTGTTTTCTCTGAGGACTACCTATTATTTTCTGGGCCTTTCGCTCTGTTGATCTCAGTCAGTGATGATAAATCCGACAACAACGAAAATGATGATTAGTCCACAGGTCTGCATGCTGAACGCCAACGAAACAAAGTTCGGCTGTGTCCTGTTAGTGTTCTGCTCACCGTACTCTCGTGCCGGGGCGTTTGCTTCTCCATACATAAATAATTTAAATATTTTTCAAAAATAATTACTTATATAGTCTAAAATTATTAACTACTAAAAAATATTTTTTAATGATAACAATTTATGTCTATATATATTTTTTTATAGACAATGAAATCTTTTTGTTTATGTATTTTTATAAACGATACAAGCAATTATTTTTAGAAAAATATTTTTTGAATCAATTATTTTTCATAAAAAAAATGGAACATTAATTAACCAATCCCAACCCCTAAAACGATGTTACACTATAATGTGCCACTTAATTTTCAATAATCAAATGCACTCTCTGCCTTGTCTAGACATTAAAAAAAACTATGATTTTCAATTTGGAACCTTCATCTTTTTCGCTCCCTTTTCTTTATGTGTCTCGAGCTTATAGAAAAATCTTCAACATCATTGATAAAATGCTTCAAAGAAAGAACTCTCACTCTGTCAATTCTTACTATGTCTAGACTTGGTAAGTTTCTCCATATTTAGCCAAATTAAGCTACATGTTCCACTCCTGGTAGTGCCATTCCATCAATTCTTTTAAGTTTCAACAATAAACAATCGTGACTTTGACCCTAAATGAAATGAAAAGGAAAAGCTGTTTAAAAATTCACAAACATATTGTACGACGGTCAATTCAGTTCTAAATTTCCCAATTTGATAAAAAAAAATTGTCGAATAATTTTATCAATTTAGTCCTAAATATTTTGATGATTTTATATAGTTTTTCTAGTTAGTTTTGCCAAAAATAGTTGACAAGACACCGGCCTCCTATGTGGAACAACCATGGTCGGCATTGAAGTAAACAATTTTTGCAATCTTTTCATTAAAATTTGTCTGATTTTTTTTTCTTTTTTAATTTTTTATTTTCTTCTTTTCTTATTTCCCTCGATCGGTCCACTCGACACTCCCATAATGGTTGGAAATGGCGTTGCCACCCTCGCTTGTGGTTGGTGACCTCCTTTAGCCATCGCCAAGGCCATAGACCGATAGAAGGAAATAAGAGAAAAAAAAAAAGGAAAGAAGCATGGAGAAATAAAAGGAAACAATTTAGAAACAGAAAAAAAAAACCTCAAAAATACCAAGGTTAGCAATTTTCGGCAAAAATTGACCTTTGTATAATAAATTTGGGATTTTTTGGATAATTTTTCTTAAAATCAAATAATCATATATAGTAACTTTGAAAAATTCCGGGACGGTCCCTTTGCAGATCCATCTTACATGTCAATCCAACTATATACATCTCTCTCTATATATATATATTTCAAGTGAAACAATTGCATTTGGCTTTTATACGGACAAATAATATAGAATATACCCTAGAGTGGAAGTGATCCAGCTAAGTCTCGCGTAGCTTTTTCTCAGGACGCCACTCGGATCAGCAAAGCAAAGAGCCGGAACAAAAGGTAAGCCGCACCGAGCGCCACCCGGCCGCAACGTGGGCCAACTCCACCGGCGCGTCGCCGACCAGCTCGTCTGCGCAACCCCAAAGCCGCGTGCTTCTTTCTCGGGCAAATACATATCCAAATATTCATGTGACGACGGGCCGTTTTACATGTAAATCCATGATAAAAAGGGTACTGTTCTGAAAAACTCTACAAGATGATACAATGTCACCAGGAGTACCAGGTGAACATGTTTGTTATTATATTGTGCGAAAGCATAGGTCCACCTGTTGATAGTTTGTTTGTAAAACAAACGAAGAGATACTTTGTCCCACTTAATGGTTATTTTATTTGTTCAATTGACGAAAGGACACGAATGTGTATCTATTCAATTAGTAGTTATTTTCTGAGGCATTCTTACAAACCTTTGAAATGTTGTGTCTATTCACTTAGTGGTTATTTTTTAAGGCATTCTTACAATCTTTGAAAGGTTGTGTTTATTCGAAAATAACTACCGATTCATGCATGAAAAGGTGTGGTTGCATGTATAGTTTCGAACATGAAGATGTATGTTTGAATTATCGGTTATTGGACACGAAGAGTTGTAATTTTTAAATAAAAATTATTTTTGAACAATGGAAAGGTATATGAGAATTAACACCTTTTCGGATGCAAAAGTGTGTTCTATGAGAATTAACACCTTTTCGGACACAAAAAGGTGTGTTCTTTTCTCATTATATATTCAACTATTCTACTCATTGTTCATAACTTCTTCACTTTCAATTTTGGTTCTTGAAACACAAGAGAGATATAGCTTTCCTTTTCGATTGTTTCTTAGAGAGTTCTTGGAGAAATATTAAAATTTCTATCTAATATTCTCGCTTGAGGCTCTGTTGTATCTTGAGGAATTTTTGCCAATAACCATTACCAACATTATGGGGCAAATAATTTCTTACGAGAGAGTATTATCACGCCTCGAATCTCGATTCATTTGTTCATCCCATTCGATCATATTTTACCAACAATTTTAAGGAATTGTTCATTCAACAATGGAGTCAAAATCAATCCATGTTATGAATTAGGATATGGTGAAGTTGGACCGGTTCTATGGCAACAATTTCGCTCGTTGAAGAGACAAGATGATGTTTCTCCTCCCTACCCCGAAGATTTCCTATATCCTCGACCCCAATTTGATGCGAATAAAGGATTTGATGCCCCCATTGAAGGAGAAGAGCTTAGTGAAAAAGATATTGAGAGGGTCAACAAAGAGAGAAAGACATGTGAAGAGGATGAATTGCTTTCTCGAGGCCATATAATGAATACGTTATCCGATCGTCTCTATGACTTGTTCACCGAGATGAAGTCTCGTTAGAGAAATATGAAATGCACTCGACTTCAAGTATAAAGGGAGGAGGAGCAAGGTATTGCTAAGTATTTTGACTTCAAGTTCGTTGATACTAAACCTTTGTTGGAGCAAGTCCACGAATTGCAAGTGCTAGTTAATAAAATTCGTGCTCTCAAGATAGATATTCTAGAATCTTTTCAAGTTGGAGCAATTATTGCAAATTGCCTCCAAGTTGGAAAGATTATGAAAAAAGGATGCTGCATAAATCCGAGGACATCACTTTGGATTAAATTTAGAAACATCTTCGCATTGAGAAAGAGTCACATTTACGTGATTAATCTGTTTTGTATGATACCAAAGTGAATTCTCGTGGAGAGAAATGGATTTTAATCCAAAAACCACCAGAACTTAAAACACAAGAGAGGGCAGAATTTTAAAAAGCCACGAAGAAGAAAAAGGGTTGTTGCTTTGTTTGTGGCAAGAAGGGTTACTATGCAAAGGAGTGTAGACACCGCAAGAGCACATTCAAGGACAAGAACATTTTAACAGTGAAGGCAAACGCAAACATGGTTGAAGAGAACTACATGGCCATGGTTTCAACCAAGTTTTCAAACATGAAAATTTCTAAGAAAATTCATGATTTTGTGGCCATAATTTTCAAGTCAATTCAGCCTCTGTCAAATCTACTTAGTGGGTCAAATCTAGTGCAATTGTGCACATATGCAAGGATAGATCAATGTTCAAGAACTTTGAAGAGACCGTTGAAGTGCATCTTCAAGAGGTCGAAATGGAAAATAAAGCTCTTGCAAAGGTTGTTGGCAAAGGCACATTCATTTTAGATTTTACTTCTAGAAATAAGGTTTCCCTTCTTAATGTATTATTTGTACCCAAAATTAGGAGAAATATGGTTTTTGTTGATTTGCTTTGTAAAAGAGGGTTTCGGGTTTTGTTTGAGTCCGACAAGGTTATCCTATCGAAGAATGGGCTGTTTGTGGGAAAAGGTTACGCCAATGATGGCACGTATCAAATGAGTATCAATAATAATATTGTGTCTTACGCTTACGTTGTTGATTCTCCTCATTTATGGCATAGTAGATTAGCACATTTAAATTTTTTCTATTTACAAAATATGAAAAAGTTAAACTTGATAAACTTTAATAGGAAATTTGATAAATGTGAAATCTATGCTAAGTCCAAATTAACAAAGAAATCATTTCTCTAGTGTTAAGAGAAATTCAAATTTATTGGATTTGGTCCATAGTGACATATGCAAATCTAACGGCATGTTTACACGTGGTGGCAAAAGATATTTCATAACCTTTGTGGATGACTACAATAGGTACTTATATGTGTATCTCCTAAGATCAAAGGATGAAGCATTCACCATGTTTAAGAAATATAACGCTGAATTGGAAAATCAATTAGAAGGAAAATTAAAGTCTTTCGTTCAAATAGAGGAGGAGAATATTTTCTAAATGATTTTTCAACCTCCTGTGAAGAACATGGTATTATTCATCAAATTTCAGCACCATATACTCCACAACAAAATGGTTTGGCTGAAAGAAAGAATAGGTATTTAGGAGAAATGAAGAATTGTATGCTTTCAAACTCGAAGCTACCAATTAATCTTTGGGGAGAGCCATTGCCTACTACATGTTACATCCATAATAGAGTACCATCCACAAGAAAAAACGTCGGCCCATTATGAATTGTGGAAAGGTAGAAAACCAAACATGTCATATCTTAAAGTATTGGGGTGTTTGGCATACTACAAAGTACATAACCCTAAAAGGACAAAACTTGGTCCTAGAGCCCTCAAAAGTGTCTTTATTGGATATGCTGAGAATAGTAAAAGCTTATAGATTTCTTGATTTAAAGTCAAACGTTGTTGCGGAATCAAGAGATGTTGAATTTTTTGATAATAAATGTTTTATGGATTCTAAAATTGTTGATAATAATACTCAAATGCAAGATACGAATAATTCGGAATCCATAGAAGCACGCATAAATTCTCATGAGAAAATAACAAATGATTCTTAAGACATAATTGAAACTAGGAAAAGCACTAGAGCAAGAAAAGCGAAAGATTTTGGTCCAGGACTTTATTACTCATGTTTTCTTGTTGAAAGAGACGGAGATAATAACGTGGCAAATAAATACCCATTAATATTAAGTATAAAAGATGATCCTAAATGTTTTAGTGATGCTATGTCCTCTAGAGATGCTTCTTTTTTAAAGAAGTAATAGATAATGAAATGGACTCAATTATGTCCAATAATACTTGGGTATTAGCGGACTTACCAAAAGGATCTAAACCTATTGGTTGTAAATGGGTTTTCGGGAGAAAATACAATTTTGATGGTTCTATCCAAGCTTTTAAGGAAAGATTAGTAGCCAAGGGTTATAGATAAAAAGAAGGAATAGATTATTTTGATATGTATGCTCTTATAGCACATATAACATCGATTCGAATTCTTTTGCTTTAGCATTCATTTATGATCTTTGCAATCAACAAATGGATGTCAAGACTTTCTTTCTTAAATGGTGATTTAAATGAGGAAATTTACATGAAACAACCGAGAGGATTTTGTTCTTCCTGAAAATGAGAGGAAAGTATGTAAATTAGTCAAATCCCTTTACGGGCTTAAGCAAGCACCAAAGTAATGGCATGAGAAATTTGATTTAGTCATATTATCTAATGGTTTCGAGCATAATAGTGCTGATAAGTGTATTTATTCTAAATTCACTAAAGATTATGGATTTTTAATCTGCTTATACGTAGATCATATGTTTATTTTTGGAACTAATATGATTGGAGTCATTGAGATTAAGAAGTATCTAACTTCAAATTTTAAAAAGAAAGATTTGGGTGAAGTAGATATTATCGTAGGTATTAAAGTTGAAAAGCATAGTGTGGGTTATTCTTTGAGTCAATGTAACTATGTTGAAAAGATATTAAGTAAATTTGAACATCTTAGTTTCAAAGAAATGAGTACTATGTTTGATACTACTATTAAATTGAATTATAATACTCGAGAGAGCAAGTAGCACAACTTGAATATGCAAGTATTATAGGGTCTTTAATGTATGTGATGCATTGCATTAGACCTGATATTGCTTTTTTTATGTGTAAGTTGAGTAGATACATTAGTAATCCAAGTATAGAGCATTGGAATCTTGTCACCAGAATTTTTGATTATCTTAAGAGTACAAAAAATTTGAGATTGTTCTATAACAATTATCCTCCCGGATTAGAAGGATACACTCATACTAGTTAGATTTCTATTGTAAGATATAAACATTCTACTACTGGATAGATCTTCACGCTAGGTAGATGTGTTGTTTCTTGGGCGATCAAGAAACAAACATGCATAACTCACTCAACTATGGGATCCAAATATATTGCTTTAGCATCAAGTGGAAAAGAGGCCAAATGGATAAGAGATTTGTTGATGGACATCAAATTATGGCCTAGTCCTAAATCTCCTATTTCTATTCATTGTGATAGTCAAGCTACTTTAGCAAAGGCTTATAGTAGCATTTCTAATGGCAAGTCTAGACACATCGGTTTAAGATATGAGTACGTGAAACAATTGATTCATGATGGTACCATAACAATTGTTTATGTGAGGTTAAGCAAGAATCTAGCGGATCCCTTTACAAAAGCTCTTCCAAAGGAAAAAAGAAACCTTTTTATTAAAATCACCAATAATGATAACCCGATCCGATACTAGCACATAACTAGTTATAAGGTTTAATGTGTAAAAATATAAAGTTATTATTTGATCCGATAAGAGTCCGAACATGAGAAGTTAGTATCATCTGTTAAGTTTTAGAGGCTAAGAAATACTCTTAATGAAGTATAATACGATTTAGTGGCGTGTTTATTAGTAAACGAAATATGTGGTAATACTTCACCTCTATAGGCTTAGAAGTTGTAATATTTCACCTATATAAGCTTAGAAGTGGTTGTTGACACCTAAATTTTGACTAATATTTTTTAGTCATTTTTTGATGAAAATTTTAGAACTATTTTTAGTTCTAAACAAAAAAAAATCATCTTTCATGATTATTTTTAGCATCCATTGCATTGCATTTGCATATTTTATCGGACCGACGGCGGTTGATTTATTGAGTGCTCGAGCTTAATTAAATTAAATGGAATGAACCCGTGTAAATTGGAAATGTGGTCGAATCCATTGTTTCTCTCTCATGGGTGAAATTCATAATTCACGATTAGATTGTGTGCGAGAAAAGAATATATATTCGGCCATATTCTCTATGGAGCAAAGAAAGGGAAGTTTGTGAGGTTATGGGCTCATAAAAGGCAAAAGAAAGAAATCTTTTCTTATGAAGGAAGAATACGCGTGCGTGAAAGGAACAAACGATATGCACCTCATAGGAAGCGGGTCATGTCTTTCCTTGAAGAAACCCTAGCTATTGGGCTATAAAAGGAGACCTATTGCGGACAATTAAAGAAGAGGCTCACAAAAAATTCAGGAAATAGAGAGACACACATGAGTTTTTTTAGCAAAGAAGAAGGGTTCTCGGAAAACTTTTCCAGCCAAGCTTGGAGATTCCTTCGTTGTCCAATATCTCCACCTGGTGCTATTGTTTCCGTTGTTCAAGGTACGTATTGCTCCAACATGGAGCTGTTTTTGCGAAACAAGTCCGAAAATTGCTATTTGCCTAGTTGAACCCTCTCTGGTCTTGTGTCTTCGGTGATCACGGGCCATTTAACGTCAACGTTGGTTTCTCTTGCGCGGCGTGTCCTCACCAAACCGGTCCAAGGGTGGAAGCTTGAAGTGCAAAATTGGTCTAGTCCAAATTTGTAAAGCATAAATTTGCAAGATAGGGTAAATATTTCCGATATTGAAATTGAATATTCACTTGCCTTATTTGAACATATCTTGTCATATATTTGCATATCTGAGTATATTGCATCAAAGTGGATATTTTTTCAAATTACGGTTGATTAGGAAAATTTTCTTTCCTAGTCCGCAACTTGTCATACGATCGAACGTCCATCTTTAAGATTATTGATGGAATACTCCATTAGGCAAGATCTGGGTTCAATCGTTAATCGTAAGATTACGAATTAAAGATTGACTCAAATATTGAAATATTTCAAAACTTGATTGATATATCCACTTTCTTGATTGACATCGATTGGCATATTCACTTTCCTAATTTAATATCAATTGCTTGATTATCACATTTTTGTAGAATATATCCGTCGCATGATGTAATCTTGAAAATTCTAAAAATTTGCATTCATCCACTTTTCATAGTTGAAAATTGCATATCTTTTCAAAAATAGTATCATGTAGATAATCGCACATCTAATCCTTTTTGTAAATAATTAGGTTAGATTACATTTTAGGATAGAAATTGCATTTTTAAATAGAATTTTATGTCTAAAATAATCTATCTTAATATATAGGGTTTAGGTCAATTTAAACTCTAAAATATGCGAGATAAATATTGTTTTGACATAATTCTATTTTAGGGAATAAATTCATCCGAAAATAAAATAAAAATAAAAATAAAAGCATTCATCCTTGCTACGTCATCCTTTCCATGTCATCATTCTTGCCATGTCATATTAGTTTGCATTTTAGCTTAGACTTCATATAGAATTGCATATTTAGGTTAAATTAATTTGCACGTAACTTAGTTAATTAAAATTTAGTCTTATTTCGTATATTTGCATGTCATTTAGCCTAGCTTTGCATTTAAACCATGACATTGCATCATTTAGGATATATTTCATGCATTCATTTAAAAATCGAAAATTAAAAGAACAACTATCTTGCGTGGCGCATGCTCCCTTGATTGTCTTGATTTGGATGTTTAATTAATTAATTGTGCACCCGCATGATAACCTTTGTTAGTGACTTAGGTTAAAATCAATTAATATTGCCTTCTCAAATGATTTTTCATGAAATAAAATGGTACCGAAAGGGCGTTAGGTAATCTAGCGTAATCAGTCCCCGAACTCTTAATCTCGGTTCGTAGAATAAAACAGTTCTCCCACTATTTTATTTAGGTTTCTAATCGACCTACCGTAAATGATTAGTGGCGACTCCGAATTCAAAATACATTGCATGTTAATTAATTGAACCTTAGTTGCGATTTGGTATGGACTTGGGAGAGTCCGAGTTAGGTTAGTTGAATAATTAACCGATAATCCATTAGCCGGAAATTTCTAGAATTTTTAGGTCGCAAAGTGGTGCCGCTTCTTACAAAAATTTGGATTACTTTCTAAAGAGCTCATGAAACAAAAATAAGCACAAGGCTATAATAGTGCCGAGTAATTATGAACTTCTCACTTGAAACAAGAGGTTAGTATATGTATGGTATGTTTGATTCTATTATTTAGAGTAACAAATTTAAAGCCAAGCTACTTGTAACTTTGATAGAGTTTTGAGATATTTACACTAAATAAAGGTTTAACTCGAAAGAGACCTTTATATAGGTATATTAATCTCATGAAAATGTTGGCTATATTTTTTTAAAAAAATTTTATCTTTTAGTTTTGTTTTACAAACAAAGTGGGGGATTGATGGTAGTTTGTTTGTAAAACAAACGAAGAGATGCCTTGTCCCACTTGACGGTTATTTTATTTGTTCAATTGATGAAAGGACATGAGTTTGTATTTGTTCAATTGGCGGTTATTTTCCGAAGCACTCTTACAACCTTTGAAAAGTCGTGTATATTGAATTGACGGTTATTTTTCTAAGTCATTCTTACAACCTTTGAAAGGTCGTGTTTATTTAAAAATAACTATCAATTTATAAATGAAAAGGTGTGATTGAATGTATAGTTTCGAATATGAAGAGGTATGATTGAACTATAAATTATTGGATACGAAGAGTTGCAATTTTTAAGCAAAAATTGTTTTCGAACAATGAAAAGGTAAATGAGAATTAACACATTTTCATATGCAAAAAAGATATGTTCTTTTCTCATTATATATTCAACTATTATACTCATTGTTCATAACTTTTCCTTTCAAATTCGTTCTTGAAATACAAGAGAGATACATCATTCCTTTCTCGATTATTTTCTAGGGAATTCTTGGAAATACATTATAATTGCTATCTAATATTCTTGCTTAAGACTCTGTTATATCATGGAGGATTTTTGTCGGTAATCATTAGCAACTGTTATGGGGCAAATAATTCCTTAAAGAAAGTACTATCATGCCTCGTAGTCATCGATTCATTTGTTCATTCCATTCGATCATATTTTACAAATACCACCTAGCTTTTCCTTCGTGACTCTAGGTGCAGGAGGCTATTGTACTTGCTAATCCTAGTACTTGCCTACCCATCCGAATCGCTAGTAAGGCCGACTGGGTATCTACCTTCATTCATCTAAGGTCCCTAAGTTCTCTCCAAGTCCTTTTCTTCCCTAGAGAAAAGGAATAAGGAAAAAATTTACGGGAAGATCCCTCCACCATATAGGGGAGTTCTTTTCCTTGTCCCCTTTGAGCCTTTTAAGGATCTACTCAAGTCCAAGTACTCGATATATGGCTTTTGAGAAAATTGCTCTTCACATTTGATGTGGGGTTCTCCATGCCCACATGTATTCGGGTATGAGCCTTGTCCATCCGAAGATCACACATTCATTAAATTATTATTAAACATTATCTCGCGGCGGCAATACCACGTGGATAGTCGGCGTTCACGTCGCCGATTTCTTGCTAACAAGGCTGAATCGGCAAAAGGTGAAAAGATTTAAAGCTGAAATCGACAAACTTAAAAAATTCATGATTGAATTGGTAAAACCGTAAAAGGTCTAGGTTTTTTTTATGATTTTCCCTTCTTGTAGAATAGGAAACCATTTTTACCAAATCGCAAAGCGAATGAAAAACTAACCATTTTTCATCAAAAATGTTTTCTCATATATTGAAGTTTTCCTCGGTGAAAGATTCGCACCCTTAGATTATATTGACGTCGGACTTGTAAAGTCACAATTTAGGAATAATATGCAAGATTTGGTGGGACTTTCAAATAAAAAAAAATGATTTAGTGGGACCATCGTCAATTATTCAAAAATTTTAATTTGTTAAATGAATATGTGATTTGATATTTAACTATTTTATCTTTGTTTAGTTATTAATTCCAACATAATAAGTAGTATCAAGTACATACTTTGGCCCATCTCCTTTGCTCATTGTTCTGGTGGCTAAATCCCAGGTCCAATTCGACTAAATATACTGAATATAAATAAATAAATAAAATTCTGCAGTGTCAATGACGTGCTTACGCCATTTGACCTTGCATGACGCATGAAAAAATATCGACACGTGACTCCTAACTTGCCATCAAGAAATCATGCGTCGAAATCTTTGTTTAATCGAAAGAGACATGATCGTTAGATACTAGACTGTCTGATGATTACTTAACTGATATATGTCGAGGTCTATTTAAATCCCATCAAGCTTCATTAATGAAGTGACCGTTTTTATTCACAAAGATATTGTTATTTTTATTTTACGAAGTTCATGTATAAGAGGAAAAGGCTAAAGTAACATCACTTTCGAAGCAAGAAAGAAATCTCAAGGTTTGTACATAAATGGCAAAAAAAAAAAAATTGCGGGTTTTCTTGAATTGTCTTAATTCAAAGTTTATTTTAATAAGCAAAGTTGGTTAGAACTTAGAAGTGAAATTTACGCAAGTGGGTTTCATTCCATAAAAGGGTCCATGTGATCTTTCATCTTGGGGCTCATAATTCACGATTGGTCCCTACGAAATATCTGATTAGAGAAATCATAATTAGTTTATCTTATCTATGTCCTCTTTGTTAGGGAAGCGCAACCAGGAGATGCCGTGACCTAAATGTTGGGTACTTTCAATCTCGATCACTCACTTTGAGGGTTACAACGTTTACATACACGAGATCCCCAAATACAATAGAGTTCTCGCATTAATGAAGTTACTAGAAAAATCTCATGTAAATTTGTACTCGAATTCGTAATAGGAAGTGGCAAATGACCTAGTGAATTGCCTAGGTTGGGTGCATCGAGCATTCGATCTTTAGGTACTATGATCATCACGGCTATTAGAGGTGACAAAATGGGTCAAGAACCCGTATTCTAACGGGCCAATATCCAAATAAATCCCACACTTTAGCATTTTTTTTTGTAACCGAGGTTTTCCACGTGTAATGGACTATTCCTCGGGAGAGTGGCGGTATGAGCTCCAATGCCACCAGTTAAGTCCCCCAAGAAGCGGCCGGGGAGATTCGAACCCGAGACCTCATCGGTTTAACTGTTTAAGGGCTAAGGATCTCACCAACTCACCCAACGCCTCATTGGCCCCCACACTTTAGCATTTATCCCAATTATATCTAATTTTTTTGTCTCATAAAAAATCTTAAAATTTTACTTTTGTCCCAATTTTACTGGCGTAATACTAAAAAAAAAAAACTCCTAAGTTTAACTTTTGTCCTAGTTCTACGCCTAATACTTAAAAAATCCTCAACTTTATTATATGTCCCAATTATATCCATAGCTTTTTATGTCTCATAAAAAATTCATAACTTTTATTTTTTTTTTCAATTCTTCCACCGTTAACCTTCCGTCCATAATCATTGTTAGTTAATTTTACGTGACATTTCCATGCTTTTAATGAATTACATCTCAAACAAAGTTGATATGAAAAGACTCTTCAACTTTTCTTTTGTTGTCTGCTTTCCCTACGCATTGCAGGAGATATAGAGCCACTCAAGATGGAGCATTTCGAATTTTCCTCGGCACTCAACGACCAAAAGAATGGCTAGATGTGAAGATCTAATTATTTGAGCGAACAATCTCAAATATCTTTGTCCATGGAACCCGTTATTTCCTAATTTCGAAGATTTATTGGTAAGTTTGGCGAGAAAATTCGAGCCACGTAAGATTAACGAACGATGATTATAGATGGAAGGTGAAGATAGTCAAATTGAGATAAAAGTTGAGGGCTTCTTATGAGACAAAAAAAATTGGATATAATTAGGACATATGCTAAAATTGAGAATTTTTTTAGGTATTAGGCCGATAAAATTAGGACAAAAGTAAAAGTTGAAGATTTTTTTATGAGAAAATTCTTTTTGGATATGATTGGGACATATGCTAAAGTTGGTTTTTTTGTATTAAACGCATTCTAACCCATATTTAAGAGTATGGGTCATAAATGAGTTGCTTAATAAACTTAAGTGGGTCATAAATTGGTCACTTAATAACTCAATGTGTCTTAAATGAGTTTTAAATGGGTTAGCTAACTATCTCAAATGAGTCAATTTTTAATTTTTTTTATTTAAAATTTTTCACTATAGTAATTGTCCCTAATGTTTTAGTAATATAATTTTTTTTATAATTTATAAGTTTTGCTAAATTGGATTAAATACGTAAGTTTTTAGTAATATGGATCGAGTTGGATATGAGTCGTTAGATTTGTACTTGTATGAAAATGGGTCAAAATAAGTTAAATGGGTTAATATGGATTGGACCATATTCGACTCGATCTAAATCCGTCATGATCCACTCATTTGGCACCTTTAACGGCTATCATATTTACAAAGCCGATCATTTGAGAAAATCTCCAGCAATTGTCAGGAACATCATGAGTCGCACCGCATAATGGTTGAAAACATTAACCCCATGGAATTGAATCGATTGATTAATTGGCGGAGGAGCACATGGGTACGCGAAACTAGAACCTCAATGGCCGAGTTGGATGCTGCAGGGGACGTTCTAAAGTCGAAAGTAGAAAGTGAATCGCCCTTGTTCCTGTTCGACAAGCATAGACACAGAGGTTGTGCGGATACTAGACGCGTGATGCGTGATTTATCTTTCATGCCGACGAAGCGGAAACCATCACACGTTTAAGTCACTGTTCTAGATATCAGTTGATGCCTTACACGGCTCGTAAGAATCGTGGTGTCATAACTCTGGACTAACCGAATCAAGGTGGACTTCCTCGTCAATAAAAAAGAGATCAAGCTTGAGCTCCCGCTAATTTAACATCTCCGACTTTGCTTAAGGAAAATAATTTGCCAACAAGTTAAAAAGCCTCAACGGCGTCCTACACCACGTGACAAAGTTGCTATCCTATAGTGAGGTTAGTCCAGGGGCACGGAATTATAGCCTTCTGCTTCGTGATTATTTACCTTAAAAAAAGGTTTAAGAAGATTGGTTTGGGAACATAATGCATGCTTTTATAATTAGGGCTTTGCAATCAACACCCATGTGGATTGTCCAGAGGAAAAAAAAACATAAAGCGACCGTTCGCTTTTCCCATGAAGTGTCCGTTGCGACTCGCATGTGAGTCGTATGATTCCAGCTTCCAGCACTCGCTTTTTGGGTACGAAATTGCGAGAACAATGTCGAGCACAACGTCTCTTCGCTTGTCTTGTCCGCTGGCCCCAAAAAACGTCATGCCACACCCCAAAAAGCACTGCATCCATCTTGAAAAATTATCCAAAACGTACTCAACGTACCACACTTTTGTAAGCCCAATTTTTAACTTTTTAACCATGTCAATAAATTCCTTAAATTTTCTCACGTTTCGCATCGATGATTTTCTACTAAAATTGATTTGACAGACTCAATTAGTAAAATACGAAAAAAAAAAAAAAAAGCTTAGAACTTAATTGACACAACAAAATATTGATACCTAAATTAGCGAAAATGTAGCAAATTTAAAATTTTTGAGACAATGTTCCATCCCCATCGTACTTGAAATTGAAGAAGCATGAGTCATGGAATGGAGAGAAAGCACCAGCGCTTTGTTGAAGTTGGCGATGGCCTTGTTTCTCATCGCCGCCCGTGGTTTAGGAAAATATGATCGCGATATGTGCCCCTGCCCAAATGCGGGGTGCCCCGGTGTCGGTTGGCTGGTTGTCGTAGTGGGCACTCAGCGCTTGAAGGATGGTTTTGTTTAAGTTCTTTGTTGAGAAGTTAAAGGATAGTTGGTTTTAGGGTTTTGGCATATATATTTGCTCTTTTTACTTTGTAAACCTATCATCATAGTGAAATCTTTTGGCTGGTTAAGATGATCCTTCACGCTCGGGACTCTTTTGATGTTTGCCCAAGAAATCTTCTTGCGTTTGATCACATTGAGGCTGGTTGGTCGACCGGATATGGACTTAAAGAGAGGGGAGAGAGAGAGAGAGTAGCTTTTCGAACTCATCCGAGTGTTCGGTTGATGATTACTTTTTAACTTTGTTAATCTCTACGAATGCACACAGACTATCATGTTCTTGTGTATCGTACAGAGCTACACTGAGCTTGAGAAGCAACGATCAATATCCAAACGCCAGTCCAAACGCCAGTCCCTTAAAGACAGGAAGCCTCTCAAAATGGTTCTCTTCTCTACCTCAAGGGAACATAATCACTCACAGTGCTCTAGGTTTTCCCACTTTCTGCCCCCATTCTCGTAAAAAGAAAAGAACAATGTCAGTTACATTAAGATCGATGTATTGAATTGCTTCCATAATAGAAAAGATAGAATTTTCCACATATTGAACATTGTTGATCGACTTGTTCAGAGATCCAGTTACAATATGTCGCACTGGGCAAATAAAGGAATCTCATAGACCAGTTTTAATGTACATAGTATCACTGACAATTAGAAACCTTAGACTCATTAGGAATTGGCCCCATTGGAGGTTGCACATGGTGTAGCTTTCTGGCTTTTATTAGGAAATACTACCGCGTTTTGACTAAAGGTTAAAGAGAGAAGAAGAAGAAAAAAAGAAGACATCACCCAACTCATAAGGAAAAGAAAAGCTCATCATGAACCCCTTGTACCTTCATTCAACCTTTTCATTTTATCCCGCATGCATTTTCAGATAGCTCATTATCAGCCACTGGTACCTTTGTTTTAGCCTTTCATTTTGACCCACATGCATTTCAGATCTATTGCCCAAGTTAACCCTACCATGAATATATTTGTCCATTTGATCTCAATCCAACTCCTAAGTGAGTCAAATATATTTGTCTATCCTACGCCAAAGTGAATCAAACAGTAATTTTAACGATCATGACAAAGTGAAAGTGCAATAGAATAAAAAGTAAGCGAGGGACGAAATATCATTCATCAAGTGGCGTTGTACATGATAAGAATAGGTAGGTTGACTGGACTATCCCGAACTGCTGGATGCGCCTAGAGAAAAATTTACGCTCGATCATTGGCCATGCCAAGACTAGGTAAGGGCCTCGAGGCTCGGCTGGGCTCCACTGCGCATATATACTATCAAAACATTTATAAAATACATTTTCTTAACGGTTCTACCTTGATGTTTAGAATTTACAAACACTATTAGGATTGATGAGCTTAAATTTCTAATATAGGAGAGAAAAACCTTATAAAACTCATAGGTAAAGTAACAAAATAAAATAACACAAAATCTAAAGCTTTTCCGCATTGATTTCAAAGTTTCAGTCATTTTTAGCTGAATTTTTTTAAAAAAAAAGAACCCTTGTTTTTCAACTTGGACGGGCCTCAGCGGGCTTGGGTAGGGCTTGTCGAGGTTCGGCTTGCGGAGGCCCGCCCGGGCCATCCAACGAGCAAGTCCACTCGGTGTAGGGTGTTTGTAAGGATCCTTTGGAAGCGAATCTCATACCCTTCCAGGAATGTCTAATGCAATGTGTGTACGTGTGTGTATATATACATATCTTGTCCATTGATCCTAAAATTTTTAACTTTTCGTGTGGGACGATATTTTGTATAGAAATTACGAAAAATGCAAGAAATTATGACCCGTTGCGACGCGAGGAACTATCCCTCCGTGGACCATACTATTTGTGTAACAATATTCCAATTAGAAAAAGGCAAGTGCAAAAGAATTTGGTATGATGAGCCCCAGTCGCACCTCAAGTTCCCAAGTGCTGGTTAGATGAATGTGGTTTGATTTTCCACAGTTTCCAACATTCACCTCCAATGTTCTCCCACCCACCTTCCCCCCCACACTATTCTTTAGGCACATTCCCTGGTATGCCAATAGGGGGGCTTAACTGCATTTCCTTTTCTTCCCTCTTATCTCTCTCTTCAAGAGAATTCATGTAAGAATTCATAGTACTGCATTGAAACAGTGATCTGAGAAGCCACATGGTACCATGTTACCTAGCCAGCTTTTTGTTTTTCACTTAGAAAGAGCTCCCCCTAACTGTCCCCCCACTGCGGAGGATAATCTATTGTATTGTTGTGGGGTGGCCCTAGAAATCATAAACAGGAGCCCAATGTACTGTTTTATCATTCTATTCTAGGGCAAGAAGAAGTTGGGAATTGAGAAGTGCCCCAGTTGAGTAGGGATGGGTAGATGGGATGAATATTCCAATGGGTCAGGGGGAAGAAAGTGAGACTGTTATTCTCACATTTGGAAATTGGAGACCCTTAAACCTAGTATAACGGAAGTAGCTGGTTGGGTAATTGGATTCAGAGTTCTTTTTTGGCTAGAGGGAAAGGATGAGAGGGACAACGTCAACGACAACGGACTCTCTCTTCGGGGTGTTATCATAAGGACTGTGAACGATATCACGGAGTGTCCGACTTAAAGGTCTATTGAATCCGAATCCCGTTGTTCTCTACGGACCGTTGTAAGCTGGAGCCGTGGCTTACTTTCAGAAAGGTCCTACCGAGATAAACCCCCCCCCAACAACAAACAAAAGACGAAACACACAAACACATGTACGTATTTATATTACAAGTGAATTTGTAAAGTAGGACATTACTGATCCTATGGAATATTTAAATTTGATAAGTTATTTTCAACATATGTTCATGACTTATCATGTCACTTCATGTAACGATCCAATCCGACGAGGAAGGAGAGTGGTCGTCGGGGCCAAAGAGTCCGAATAATGAGCAACTCTTAGCAGGCTTCGGGATAGCGAATGTGACAAGATTGACCCGAACTTTGCGCCACACAAGGGGAGAGCAAATCCGAGATATATATGTGAAAATTATAATTAACTCATAGAAACGTCTTTTAATGTAACGATAAGTTTAATTTAGGAACTTCACAGTTAAGTGTACTCGGGGAGAAGCACTTCTAGGATGAGTTATGTCCTAAAAAGGTGTGCACTTATACTCTAAAGGACAAAATTGAGGCTTGGTATAAGATGGGGCAAAACGGACAATACTTCAACGAGTCCGTTCAGATATGTTATACTTTCTACTATTTATGAAGTCATTTTTATCAATAGGTCTCCAATCACCGGTGCCTTTAGAAAATCCCCCTGGATATTTTACCATTCTTCCTCAGCATATAAGCATTTTAAATGATGCCATTCCCAGCTAGGTAGGCAGTAGAGGAGATGAATATTCCAATAGAGTGAATAGAAAAGAATGTGCCCTGCATGTTATTTTAATAAAAAACGACAAGCCCCTTTAAATTCAAGTAGAGTAGAATAATGTGGGTGGGTGATTGGATTTTGGGGGTCCTCTCAATCAATGATGAAGCTAGGGGAGATGTGGATTCTGATTCCTCTCCCTCCCTCCCTCTATGGTGATTAGGGGTTGGACCGCCTAGAAGACTGCAAAGTCCATCATCTTCCACATGGAGGCTTCTGTGATATAGTAAGTGTTGTGCAGAGTGCAAAAGAGAGGAGCCCAACACTTCAACAATTGTTTTTTTTTTTTGGTCAAATCACTTCATCGCTTCCCTTGGAGGACTTGACCAATGCCCCATTATTACACCATAAAACCAATGAATTTTAATGGTAGTCTATGTTTCTGACTGCTGTCATCTGTCTCTCCTCCATATGGCCCACCTGCACCCAAGAATAGAATTCACAAGAAAAAAAGAAAGAAAGAAATCAAGCAACAACAACAAAAAAAAAACTCCTTTTGGTTGTTTGAAATTTTAGGTGAACATGAACTTGGCAGGGCACTACTATATCCTCCACGACAAAATGATAATTCAAGTGGGTATTTCCTTTTGGGTGTAGAAAACTCTAATGGGTTGAATCCAAATAAAATTAAGGTTAGTATTACGAAAAATTTTAAATTTATATACATATGATAAATTTATTTTAAATTATTTTTTTACCATAAAAAATCTCAAACTAGTATATCTATGATAAATTTACACTAAATTATTTTTTTGACCACCAATAACCCAAAACTAGTACGCCTAAAATAAATTTACCTCAAACTACTATACTTGTGATAAATTTACCCTCCGTTAATTTCAGATAAATTGAATTAATACCACAAAAAATTTCAAATTGATACACCCGCGACAAACAAAGGATAAAAATCTAAATGGGTACACTCGCCAACTGTCATGTATAATCTAATTTAGTAATGTGATAGAAAAATTTAACAAAAATTAATGGAGTGTAAATTTATTACAAGTGTTTCAATTATGGGCTAAATTTTTCACTGGTACATCAGTTTAAGATTTTTTATGGTCAAAATAATAATTTGAGGTAAATTTGTCATAGATATACCAATTTTGGGTTTTTTAGGATAAAAAAATAGTTTGGGATAAATTTATCATAAGTGTGTTAGTTTAGGGTTTTTCGTAGTATTAATCCCAAAATTAATATATTTGACTACTATTCTTGTCATATCTTTCCTCTCGTGCATGAATTTGCATGCACACAATACTTAATCACGATAAGGAGGATTAGGTAATCCCATTAAATCTTGAATGTAGACATGATATCACATGCCGTTCTCAATTGTTGTGCATTTAATGGGATGACGATGTAGGCACCCAATACGTAGTTTAAGAATTATCGAGACCTAAAATCTAGTGCACCTAGCACACTGGCACGTAGTCTCTCAAATGCATTAAACGAAACTCGCTGCTACGTGCGAATGATCCAAAGCCATTATCTTCAAGAAACTGGGAGGACATGTAGGTTGTTCGTTGGGTGATTCTACAAAGGGAGAATATCAAATAAGGACTCGAAATGGACATTGTTTCAAATAAGAGCCTAAACTAGCCACGTCAATCTCAAAAAAAGATCCGACTCATCGATTGATTGGGGGCATTTTTTCATTTATTTTTTTCCTTTTTTCTTTGTCATTTACTTTTTTTCTTTTTTTCTTTGTGTGAATGCATATTCATGTACACCCTTGATAGGCCGGTCGGCGAAGTCAGGCCCTTATTTGAAACCACCATGGCCACTTTAGCTCTTATTTGAAATATTGACCACTTAAAGCCCTTAATTGAGAAAGTGAGGGCACTTCGGATTCTCATTTGAAATTTTTTCTTCTACAAATTAATGTTTCCTCTCGAGATGAGATCATTTTTTGTCGTGTGTAAAAGAACATTTGATCTGCTCATGGCATAATAAATTCTAATACCCAATCAATTTTCAAAAGCACAAAACATGCTCCTTAAAAAGTTGGTGGGAACTAGCGACATAAATCCATAGAAACCCTATTTCTCATCTACATATATGTTTTCTTAATTCGATCATAGAAAAGCATGTTTTAAGCATACATTCATGTGGTGGGTTGATTGGAATCTTTGTCATGTAGCAGAAGATCAATTAGGGTTAACCCTTTTCTTAGTTCGACCCTATAATACTAAAGGATTCAAACTACACAACAATAATTAGTAGAAGAAAAAAAAATGTCAGTAAAAAGTGGAAAGACTGATGGAATATGCGTCAACCTCAAACAAGGGTCAACATAAAGATATTCTCCAAAACACCGTCCAAAATCTGAAAACATGTGTTTCCATGCACATGCATGTATCGAATTCACGTGAAAACAACTTTAATGGATATCATCACATGAACAATCCATCTTTTTGTTCTGGATACCGTACGTATATGGACGACTGTTTTGTTGGACCGCCAGTTCCTTCTTGCTTATATACATAGTTCAATAATGACGGCGGAGTTAATATTTTCTAAACGATAAGATATTAAATAAGAGATAGGACGAAATTTTATAATCCATTGGAAAGACGGAAAAGATTGTAGAGTAAGGAAGTGAAACGAAAGTCGCGGCGGAAAAAAAAAGGTGAAAAGAATTCGAGAATGTAAAAAGCTTGTGTGTGTTTGAAATAACTTTTTTTGTCTAGGGTTTTCATTTGAACTTCTGAAATTTGTATCTCATTTAATATTGCGCACCTAAAATCTATAAATTCGGCTGAATTTTGTATATATGAGCTCTACAAGAAAGGAAAAAAAACGTAATAGCTAGTGAAAAAAAACTCTCGCGGATTGATTTTTATTGTTTGCTTAATCTAAAATTTGCGCCATCACCAATTCGATTTTTTAATCGAATATCTAAATTTTAGAATTTTGACTAGAAAATAAAATAGCACTTTCTGTTTAAACTTAGTTAAAAACAAACGGGGCCTTAATTATTATGCACTGAGGGTGAAAAAATGTAGCCTAAAGATTCATGAATGCTACTTCCTTTTTCTTCCTTGGGTCATTCTCATCACTTTCTTCATTGAAGTGCAATTTTGATTTCCACATAAGTAGATGAAATTTTCCTAATTTTCACTTCCCTCTAACTTTTGCCCTTCCCAAAACAACCACCAGTCGAAATATTTTTTTCCTCTTCTTCCCACTTGTCCCTTTTCTCTTCCCCACTTTTTCCTCCTAAGTCTCTTTCCTTCCTTTTCTATTATGCAAACAAATTGCACAAAAGGTGCTCATAAAAAAATTAAAAAGTAAAATGCAAAAAAAAAAAATAAAATCGTGCTTACATGAGAATGGAACAACATGGAGATCTCAAAAAAGTACACTACGTATACTTCATCGATTCTTACAGTCTGGACAAGAAAGAATAAGCAATATAATCTTACGGATTAACTTTTTGTGGAATCTAAAACTCGCGGTATAAGCACTCTGATTTTTTTGAACCCGAAATACTTGAAACTTTCACAACATATACACATGAACTTGTTACATGATTTTTAACATATATTTTATTAAAATTTAGATGACAGTCCAAACGCTGCGGGAGAACATATAAAACAAAAATGTGATTAAACTAAATTGGAAACAAATGGACCCTTAATTATGCACTAAGGCTAAAAAGATGTAGAGAAAAAAAAATGAAAAATACAATGAATGCTACTTCTGTTTTCATCCTAGGGTCATTCTCACCACTTTCTTGATTGAAGTGCAAATTTTGTTTTTCACACAAATAACTCAAACTTCCCTACTTTCCACTTTTCCTCCCCTCTAACTTTTTCCCTTCCCAAAACAACCCAACTGTAGGAAATTTCATCTTCCTCCCCTCTCTTGCCTTTTCTCTTCCCCTCTTTTCCCCTCATAATTCTCTTCCCTCCCTTTTCTAGTATGTATATACTATATATATATATATGCAAACAAATTCAAAAAAGAAAAGAAAAAGAAAAGAAAAAGTACTCATATGAGAAATTTTTTAAAATTTAAATGCAGAAAAAGCTCAAACTTACATAAAAATGGGACAACATGGACTGACCATAAATATAAAAGTACTTTATACATAGTGACTAGCTAGCATTGGCATGGCATGTGACTTGGAAGTACCGTGTCATCCCCCTATGGTGCAATCTAGGGTTTGCTTTCGAGTAACGAGACAAGAAGGACAAAGCGATGGTGACGGTGTGGAAAAGAGATTGGTTTTAACGGTCCTTTCATCCCATTATTTAATCCCTTTTTTTCTATTTTATTCTAAGGTTCTTTAAATAAATAATTTCGCTCTCGAATAACTTATCGAAAAAGTGTAATCAAATTTTAAAATTTACAAAAAGTGTAATCGAGTCATTCCGTTAACTTTGTTCAATTCGGCTAATGAAAAATACTAACATGATTAATTTTAAATATTTTATTTTTCATATATGATTAAAATGACGTCGTTTTGATTTAAATTTAATTTTTAGTATATATTTTTTGATAAATATTAATTTATTTCTTGTATTATTCTCGCAATTCTAACGTGGGTTGGGTGTTCTTTTTAGGGTTCTGGACAAATTTCTTGCATGGGGAAGCGGGAAAGTAGCGAGGCTTTGCATCGTTTTGATGATCACTTCTCATCACCGAGTTAGGTTAAATTTTTTTAAAAAAATATTGACATGTCATCTCGTTTTTAAATATTTTTAGTACCTAAGTTAAGGATTAAATTATGCGGTCTTTGAGGTTTTCGATGAAAACTAATGCTATGATAAGGCTCATATGTAATGCTGGCAGGCACAATTATCCATCGATGTTATTTATAATTATATGATGACGCTAGCAGAAAGTTTCATGAGATTCATGGGATTTTTAAAGATTAGTTATATCTTAGGGTTTTGTAATCAGAAGAATTCAATAATACAATGAAACAGATTAGGAATTGGCATTTTGGGTTAATTTATAGTTTTGTAAACATTTTGAAATAATCCACATTGGGGAGAGGAAATCATCAAGGCCCTTATCAAACGTCACCAGTGCGCCTATTTTATTCATTTTTAATTACCATTGCGTTTATAATTTACTCCATTTGAGTGCACGACTCTCCAAGTTTTTGTATATATTGAATATTGAACACTCGCCCGGAGAGGTCGCGCCTTGCCATGGCCGGCCTTGCTCGATGCCGGCGAGGTAGATCTGACCTAGCCTCCTGCCGATCGTCGAGGGTCGGTCTAGGAAGGCATTGTCGTGTTGGAAGAAGGGGAAAGGAGAAAATTAAAAGGAAAAAGAAGAAAAGGAAAGAAAAATGATAATAAAAATATGATTTGAAAAAATATTAGAAAAATAATAAAAATTATTAACGTCAACTAGGCATTCATGTATGGCGCGGTGGCGTCCACATCACCTTTGGTCAAAGTTGATTAGATAGACTAAATTGACGTAAATGCAAAAGAGTTAAAGTGAATTGGCTAAAAAAGTTTAGAATTAAATTGAAATAAATGTAAAATGTTTATGACTAAATTGATAAAATTAAATGATTTAGGATTGAATTGGTAAAAGTGCAATATGTTTAGGACTTTGTCGACAATTTTCCCAATTTTCAAGTGTATTTGATTTAGTAACTTTTTCAAATCTTACAATTTTAATCTCAGAGATTGTTACAAAGCTCTTAATACATGTAAACGAAAATCATGTACAATTAGGCTCGTCTGATATTTGGATTAAGATAAGATTTTATAAGATGGCCTTAAAATCCTTCGAATATCTTCCGGATTGAAGAAAATTCTATTAAATATTTGATGGAATCAAGATCAGATTAAAACCTCGTTCGTATCCATTTGCTTCGGCCTTCATCCCCGACTTCCAACACTCCCCATATTGCCCGAGTTCACTTCAACACTCCCCTAATGTCCGAGTACTGTCCCATCCGTTGTCCTATCGGTCGGCTTCCTCTTGTTGCTGTACGTCACAGAAGGGGTCGATTCGGATTACCTTTTGGTTGGAAACCTGAACTTTAGGTTGTGTATGAACGTGAATCAGATCCATTGGATGGTCCGATAAGCTCTGAATTTCAATAAAGGTAACAATCCACCCTTTCCTCAACTGTGTCAGGTTCTATTTACGTTGCACAGATGATTATCTCTGTGGCCTTTTAAGTTTGCATAGATCCATGAGATGAGCATGACTCTGTTAACTGTCACTTAGCCATTTGACTCTTGCTACCGGAGAAAAGATTATGGACCTCGTCACAATGCAGCACGCCACCCGTAAAGAAGAACCTGGAGTATCAATAGATAAATCGATAGGAGGAAGAAGAACAAAGAGGAGAAAGAAAAGACTTCGGCGGATTTGCAAGAAAGAAGGAAAGATGATTTATTGAGACAACCGCCACAGGGTGGCCTCGGTGATTGTCTTCATACTCTTTTACCCTTAGCCATGGGAACACGATAGACGGTGGTCGAGCGCGACACTCGTCGGTGGTCGGAAGTGATGACGATCGGTTCTTGTGGCCGTGGTCCTCACGCGGTGGTCGGCGAAGCAAAATCCAATCTATGTTGGAAGATAACAACTTTTTTGTAAGATTATTTGAATTCTTTTTATCCAATTCAAGGATTTGGGCTTATCCCAACCCATGCGGGTTTATCCAGTCTGGATGGCATTGTCAAACACCGGATATATGATAATTTATTATTCTTTCCGGACTACCAACCAGCCTTAGAGGTGGCAAAATGGGCCTAAGAACCATATTTAACCCATATATAATAATAGCAGTAATAAATGGGTTACACTTAATTTTAGAAATAAGTTTAAATGGGTTATAAATGAGTTACTTAATGAGTCTTAAATAAGTCATAATTCGGTTACTTAACTATGAGTCATAAATAAGTTATTTGATTTTTTAATTTTCTGATGTTTTATAATTATTCATTTTTTTTTTTTCATCGAAATCTAGTTGGTCGCCCGTTGCGGGTGCCACCCGTCGGCGGTTGTCCCCTCTTGTTGTGGCATTCTCTCTAATGGCATTGTTCGCAATCTTGCTTGGAAAGTTGAATTGCTACGATTGTTTAACGTGAAAACCACTCACGGCCCCATCCTTGACTCTAGACTCCGAAGCGGATCTCCAAAACTTTTCCTTCTTCGCTAGCTCCAGATCCGCACGAGGCAAGTTCTCCGAGCCCATGAGGCGAATGATCACATTCGACGACAATCACTGCTTCTCGTTGTCGTCGCTGCCGCCTTGTTGAGCCTGCTCCCCGATAGAATCGCGATGTTCATGCGGATCTCGTGAAGATAGAGGTTGCCTTTCGTGTCAATTGTCGCTCCGCTATCGAGCGAGAGCCCCGGAGCTTCCTTCGGGAAATTGCACGGAGACAATATGCAATGTAATTTATGGATTTTTAAATTTGGTCAATTCGATCCTTAAATTATTAGTAAGTATTTAATCTAATCTATGATATTATATGAATATAATTGACATTTGTACTTTCTTACTTCAAATTAACGGAATTTCCTATGGCAGCTTCCACAAGAAGTTTGAATAGTGGACAAAAGAAAAATACCGCATAGATTATTAAAGCAAGATATTTATCTCATATCTCGATATAATAACCCATGTCATCAAATAATTATGAACATGTTAACTACTTTTTTTTTTTTTTCCTTTTCAAAATTAGATGGATATGCTGGCTCATTGTTTTTAAAAATGCAACTCAACGTATAGCAATCTACCTTATCAAACAATGTTTGATTTGTCATTTGATCAAACGGAATGATTATGTTGAACATTTTCCTATGATTTAAGGATCGCATTGAACATATTAAAATTCCATGGATCACATTGCATATGGAACCAATATTCAGAGATTATTTGTATCATTATCCCCAATTAAAAATTGAATTATCCATTACATTAAACATTCTATGTTTAATAATGACGAATGCCTCAATAGTACTTTGAAGGCACTCGTTAACTTGAGAACGAACTAAATTGGAGATTGCGTTGTTTTTGCCACGTACGGAAAGAGAAAATTCATACCATTCATGTTGTGTGAAATATCTCTGTGACCCAATAAGATAAATACTGCACCTTAAGCAAACTTTCCTTTAGCCTTAATAATTTTCATGCAAGCCCATAGCACGCCCTAACCTACCAATTGGCTGGTGTGAAGAGTTGCCGCGCATGAGCTCCAGGCCAAATAGAGCTTCGATCTCTGCGTTACGCTTCCTCTCTTTGATTTTTTACTCTACCTCTTTACAAAACGTGGGAGTCGAACCCGCACCTATGTCACTAGCATCCACACCGCTCCAATCTATTTATTAGCGGGATTGCATCCCTATTAGCTCCAAAAATAAAATTGGCTTGCACTTATTTTCGTGCTAATTTTCTTTTAAATCAAATGTGTTCCATGTCAATCACAAAAGGGATTTTGAGCATAGAAATTTAATTTATGTATACTCGAACACGCTCACTAACATAATTCTTTGTAGAATAAGACCGAGTCTTCTTCGATAAAGATACTTTATTCCTAGGCTGGGGGCAAGAGGGTGTTATCGCAAGAACCTTACGCTCTCATTTTCAATGGTTTTTACATTATTAATGCAATCAATCAGTAACGATTTTAGTGATAATTTGACCTAGTCAACACAATCAATTTGTAATTCTTTTGATTTGATTGATTTCTTTAATTGATCTCAGAATCTGTTTGATTTGGTTGATTTTTTTTAATGTCCTTCTTCATTTGCTTGTAAAAAGGTTTTATGTTGCGATAAAATCATACCAAAACACAAGATTTTTTATTATCTTCTTTATCTTTATTTAGCCGGGTTTTACTTTTCCTATGTTATTTCGTACGGAATAATGAGGAATGTCCGTTGTGTCATAGTTGCTAGAGCCTTAGGCAGCGTATGGTAACGCTCTAGAAAAAGTATTTATGTTCCCAAAGTGTTCTAAAAATACTTTGGGAACGTAAAATGCGTATGGTAAAAAATGTTCCTAATGTGCTCCGGGACTTTTAGAGCAAAAACAAAAAATAAAAAAAACTTGTTTGTGTTCCTATAACACTTTTTAGAAACACATTTGGAACATTTTTTAGAAACAATTGGGAATTTTTTTTTAAACATACTCTCTTCTCTTTTGTTCTTGCAAGATGTTGACACATGATTTTTAATTATCTTATTTTAAAAAATTAATTAAAAATACCAAATAATTCATAAAATTAAAAAATCAATCTTGAAAGCTTTAGCCTAGCCTTAGGAACCAATTTTTAATATTTTTCGTAATTTTTGACATTTTTTGGATTTATTTTAATTATAAAAATAGCTGAAAATAAGAAAAAAAAAAAAGTATTCGTGGTCGGAAAAATGTGCAAAAATAGTCCATGTTTTTATCTTAATTCCCTTTTCATTTTAGCCTCTTAAATTTTTAAAAATTCAGTTTGGGACCACATGCCTCTTCATTGAACATAATCCTAAATTGACTAAAAAATTTCATTTTAAATCATTTTAGCCAATTTTTTTTTTTACTTTTAGAGTAATGATATGACACTTTGATACCCTGCATCTCATTTCAGTCCTCATGTTTGGAAAAATTGCACAATTGGACTAAAAGGATCTAAATGCACAAATACTTTTCATTTTAGTCCTCAATTTCACTCATGGTGCAATTAATATTTTTCTAGAGATCCCCGTTTAAAGGTAATCATATATTTTTTTTATAGTTGATCTCGTCCATATTGTAATTTGATAAATCGTGCAAAAATTACTTATACATATATTGGTCTAATTTGATTTAGTAAATTGAAAAAATGAGATTTAATTTGATTTAATAAGTTAAAAAGATAAAGACATCTTAATTTTACTATATATAGTCTCCTTAATTAAATGAAAAATTAGGAATAATTTTTTTACAGCTACCAAATGCATTTTTTTTAATTCCAGGAACAGAAACTTTATGTATTTACCAAACGTGTTTATGTTCTTTTTTTGTTTCGAAAACAGAATTTTTTTGTAGTTACCAAACGCGTTTTTGTTCCAAAAAATCGTTGCCGGGAATAGAAACGAGAAAAAAGTATTTTGTTCCAAAAGTTGTTCCGAAAATAGATACGTTACCATACGCACCCTTACACACCGATCCACGTATTCCGAGTGGCGAAATTATCCTTAAGAATAGTGCTTGTACGCCTCAAAATATTCTCGATCTCATTTTTTCATCTTCTTCTATGCATTTCCAAAAATTGTTATTTGTCCATATAATCTAACATTTTTCCGACAATATTAAGCATAGTATTTTATATTGTGCATTACCACATGAGCTTCGACGAGATTTGGTGAGTTGCAAAGCGATGCGATGAGCCTGAACATCAATCCGTGCGAGGTGGAGGTGAGGTGAACAACGACGCACAAGTGATAGATTTTAAGGGCTTGCTGAATGGAGTTTGAGGCGGCCAATTTGATTCTCCTATGGAGGACTGTAGGAATGCGCTCATATTGTTTGGAGGATTCCAATTCCAATGAATAAGCTAAGTCCAACATTTCGTTCTTTCGATTTTCGATAATCTTAGGTGTCTATATTCATTGTTTACACATATATTCTACAACTTTTATTTGCAGAGACCATTTCCATATTTGGTTCTTGCTTATGGTCTTTCGGGGATCTGTTCGAGTTTGAAATAGAAAGGGTCGCTTCATCAACTATTGCAAACAGTAGGACAAGCTCGTCCATGATCACAACGTCATCAACCAGAACCAGGGCTCGCCGTGTCCTCCTGACCAACTTGCTCTCCAACGGCGCTTGACTAGATCGATGAGGCGGTATAGGGCAAGGTCGGGATCGTCGTCCCGAGTGGCGGCAAGGGCACCGAGAAGAGACTCTATGAGGCAGCTTGCCTATTGAAGTCGGTCGTCGGGACCGAGCTTACTTGTTGATCACTAAGTGGATCGACATTGTCTCCGCGATCGTGCCGGTAGTGTTATGCCATTTGATCAAAGTTAGTGATGACTGATGAGGCTATTCTAATTATTGATGAAGAGGTTGTGAATTCGAACAAAAAAGAGTTGTGCATTTGTATTTGATTTGGCCTAGCAATTGGTCTTGGTAAAATTGGTAAACAAGGGCTTCAGTGTTTGTACCACACAAATGACGAAATAGATTCAATCAAACAAGTATACTGCAAAATAATGATTTAAACAAAAGACATTCCGATGAAAAAGACCAATTAATATTAATTAGTTTCAAAAAATTAAATGATTTTGAATCAAATTCAAAATATAACTTTAAAAAATACTCTAGATATGATATTTTCTCATATAAATCGATTAATTATGAGAACATATTGTTAAGTGTGGGTCATTGTTTAGGAAGTATCGACACTTTTCGAAAGCATACGTGTCGTGTCGGACTCTCTCCGACACTCTTCGACGTGTAATTGACATGTGGATAGCACTCTAGACATGCCTCGCGACATGCCATTTCTATATGTATGGGATCAATTTTAAATATTTTCAATAAATTAAGGGTCAAAATGTAAATATATAAAAATATATATACTTAAGTCATATATCTAGTCACCCCAAAATTTTTACCCAGTCAGCCCCAAAAAACATAATTGTGAATCCCTAACATAAGAAGAAAGAGAGGAAAAAGAAACACATCGTTAATATTTTTATCTATACATAATAATATATCATGTATAATATATAACGTGCCCCAATATATTAAAATTCTTTATTTTTTGAAAAGTGAAGTGTCGGAGTATCATGTCGTGTCATATCGCATGTTGGTGTCGGTACTACTTAAGTCATTGTTGTTTAGTTACAAATTCCAAGAACGTAGTATCAAGCATATGTTTTGGCTACATTTAGGGTACTTTTGTTTCTCGAAAAATAAATAATCAACAAAATATTTTCCTAAAATTGACGGATTGTATTGCTAAAAAAAATGAATAAATGAAAATATTTTTATCCTCAACGAAAATATTAAAAAATAAAATACTGTGGATAATGAAAATATCTTTCACCGACTCATCATTTCAACCGCCACAAGTGATGATTTTTAAGAAATTTTTTAAATTATTTATTTTTCTGGAAACAAACCAAACCTTACTTTGGCTCACCTCCTTTTGTTTTTTTTTTTTTCTTCTGTTTGTTTTTATAAAAAATTTCTTGAGTTTGGCTCAATTACGAATAGGCTCATCCTTGTGGCTTCCATCCCAGGTCCAGTGAACACTGAACATGATGCGTTTCTGACTCTGAACTGTCTGGTACCACCTAATCTAGTTGGGAAATTGCACCTTTGATCCGGTCAAACCTCAGAAGATCTGCAGGAAAATCCCATATCGACAACGTCATCATCACGAGATATTAATTTTTTTTTCATTCATAATCACAAAATATACTTATTATAAATATAGAAAAAAATCTGCACTGTCAGGGGCGTGCTTACGCCATTTGACCTTGAGTGACGCATGAAAAAATATCGACACGTGACTCCTAAATTGCCATCAAGAAATCTTACGTTCGAAATCTTTGTCTAATCGAAAGAGACATGATCGTTAGATGCCGGACCCTTTGAGGAATACTTAACTGGTATATGTCGTGGTCTATTTAAATCCCATCAAGCTTCATTAATCAAGTGGCCGTTTTTATCTATAATCACTAAACTTATGTATAAATGGAATAGGCAAAAGTAACATCACTACCAAAACAAGAAAGAAATCTTAAGGTTTGTACATAAAAGGCATAATAATAATAATAATAATAATAATAATAATAATAATAATAATAATAATGCGGGTTTTCACGAATTTTCTTAATCCAAAGTTTATTTTAACAAGCAAAGTTGGTTAGAAGTGAAATTTACGCAGGTGGGTTTCATTCCATGAACGGTCAATGTGACCTTTCATCTTGGGGTTCACAATTCACGATTAATCCTACAAATATCTCACTAAGGAAATAATTATTGGTTATCTTATTTATGTCCTCTTTGTTAGGGAAGTGCAACCAGGAGATCGTGGGACCTAAATGTTGAGTACTTTCAATCTCGATCAATCACTTGTTTACGTACATGAAATCCCCAAAAGAATCGGCTATTTTAAGGTTCTCTCTATAAAAAAGGAAAGGTTTTTTTTTTTGTCAAATATAAAAGAAAGGTTAAAACAATGAAAAATTCTAAACTGGTATATATGTGATAAATTTATCAAAATTAAATTTTTTTACCACAAAAAATGTCAAGTTGGTACATCCGTGATAAATTTATCTTTCGCTAATTTCCGTAAAATTTTATTATCAAATTGCTAAGTTAGATGATACGTGTATCGGTTTGGGATTATTGATGGCATAAACCCAATTTTATGAAAACTAATGGAGGGTAAATCTATTATAGATGCATCGGTTTGAAATTTTTACTGCTAAAAAAATTAGCTTGGAATAAATTATCACAAATGTACCAATTTAGAATTTTTTGTGGTTGAAAAACTAGTTTTGGATAAATTTATCACATGTGTAATAATTTGAGGTTTTTCGTGATATTAACCCTAAAAAATTTCTCTTTATCAGGTTTGTAGAGAGAGAGAGATATGTATTGTTGATGATGACAAATTCAATATAGTTATTATACTAATGAAGTTAATAGAAAAATCTCATGTTAATTTGTATTCTAATTTGTAATGGGAACAGGTAAATGGACTTGTGCATTGCCTATCTTGGGTGCATCGAGGATTTGATCTTTAGGTACTATGATCATCACGACTATCATACCCACGAAGCTGACAATGTGAGAAAATCTCTAGCAATTGTTAGGAGTGGCATGTATTGCACTCTATAATCACCGACTTGTGATTGCGGTTGAATACTTTAACCCCGTCGAATTGAATGATTGATTAAGTGGTCGCGGAACGAGAAGCTTGATGGACGAGTTGGATGCCGCAGAGGACATTCTAAAGTTGAAAGAAGAAAGTAAATCACCCTCGTTCCTGTTCGACGAGCATAGACAAAGAGGACATGTGGATATAAGACGCATGAAACATGTTTTGTCTTTCATACCAATGAAGCGGGAATCATCACGCTTTTGAGTCGTCCAATCAAAAATCAGCTCACGCCTTATAGGATTTGTAAAAATCGTGGTGTTATCAGTCTAGACTAACCAAATTAAGGCGGACTTCCTCGTCATAAAAAGAGATCAAGCTTAAGGGTGCGGAGCTCCCGCTAATTTAACACCTCCGACTTGCTTAAGGAAAATAATTCGTCAACACGTTAAAAAGCCTCAACGGTGTGCTACATGACGTGACGAAGTTGCTATTCTAAAGTTAGGCAGTCTCCGAGGAGCGGAATTATAAGGTTTGGCTTCGTGATTGTTTTCCTTAAAAAAAGGTTTAGGAAGATTGGTTGGTGAACATAATGCGTGCTTGTTATAATTAGGACTTTGTAATCAAACACCCATGTGGATTGTCCGGAGGACAAAACAAAGAAGAAAAAAGGGCGACCACTCGCTTTTCCCATGGAGTATCCATTGCATGGGAGTCGTGTGATTCCCATGGAAGTATCCATTGCGAGAACAGTGTCGAGCACAACGTCTCTTCGTTTGTCTTGTCCGGTGCCACAAAAAGGTCTAGCCACATCCCCCAAGGGGCACATGCATCCGTCCCGAAAAATTATCAAAAAAATGCTTAATTAATTATATTTTTATCAACTCGGTCCTAAATCTTTTAATTATATCAAATCTTTTTACGTTTTACGTTAACGATTTTCAGTGAAAAATTAGCGGGATAAACTCAATTGGCATAGCGTGAAAGGTTTAGGACTCAATTAATATAATTAATAGGTTTAAGACATAATTGATAAAATTTAAAAGATTTAAAAAAAATTGGACAATTTTTCATCCCCACCGTATTTGAAATTGAACAAGCGTGGGCCATGGAATAGAGAGAAAACTTTTGATGTTTGGCCACCAAATCTTCTTGCGTTTAATCGCATTGAGTGGCTTTTGGAACATATCCGAGTGTGTGGTTGAAGATTACTTTTTGACCATGCTAATCTCTTACAATGCACACAGAATATTATATTCACATGGATCATATAGCACAACACTCGTAAAGCAGCCGACGCGAGCTTCAAAAATGTTCTCAACTTGAGAAGCAACACCAAGATGAAAAACCAACGCTAAGGCTCTGTTTATTTCAAGGAAAATAATTTTTCGAAAAATGCTTTTGGTTTCGACGTTTGATTCTCGAAAAATAAACTAGTCTAGGAAAATATTTTCCACCCATAGAAAAAACTCTTCAAAAATGGAGAAAATATTTTCCTCATAGAAGACAAAAAAAATTTCCTCATCTTTCCTTCCTCATTTCTTTCACACTTTCTAATGTTTTTATATATATATATATATTAAATTTTTTCAATATTTATTTCTTAAAAATTCAAAATTTTATTTTTTAATAGTTTGTCTTCTTCTTTTTTCTTTTTTCCTTCTTTCACCTTCCTTCGCATGCTTCCTCCTTCCTCTATCTATTGCTCCTTCCTCCCCGACCGTGGATCTTGGTGACGGCAGCCGCTCGGTGATTGGCCATGACATGCGGGCCGGCGAGTTTGAGGCTTCCCTTGCCAAACCCGACGAGGCTCGGTCATGCTCGAGGCCGGTGAGGCTCGGCCTGAGTTCACCACCTACGGCGAGGTTTGGGCGAGGCCGACCCTAGCCTGTGGCCGATTGCCAACCATTCTTTGTGACTAGCGGCCGACTAAAAAGAAATTAAACAAGGAAGAAGAAAAAAAGAGAAAAAAATAAAGAAAGTAATTAAAAATAAAATAATTTGATTTTATTCAAAAAATTAAAAATAATAATAATAATAAATTATCTAATTTTTTTAGGAAAATCAATTCCTTGACAAATGGCAGAAATCATTTTCCAATTTATTTTAAGTCTTAGTCAAATACCGGAAAATATCGTCATTTTCCTGAAAAATGATTTTTTGGAAAATATTTTTCGAAAATATCACATTTTTCGCGAAATAAACAGAGCCTAAATATCCAAAAGTCATTCGCTTAAAGATAGGAAGCTTCTCAAAATGGGAAAAGTACCAAAAAAATCATAAATTTATTGCATTGGTATCAATTTTGTCACAAACGTTTTAATTGTATCAATTTAGTCATAAATATTTCCACATTGACACCAATTCAATCCATCCAGGTTAATTTAGGCCAGAATTCGCTAACGTGAACAAGACAATTGGTGTTGACATGCACATTTCTTTTAGATAATCGCCCGTGACCTCCAACCATCGACAAAAAGAAACGGCAAAGGTGAAAAGTTTTAAAAAATATTTAAAAAGTATTAAAAAATGTCCATGTCAACGTCTGTCAAGAGCATTCACGTCGGCGAACGTTGATCTAAATTGGCTGAATGAACCGAATTAATACCAATGTAAAAAATTTTAGGAATAAGTTGATCAAATTGAAAGGTTCAAGATCGATTGGTATCAACGCAATAAATTTAGGATTTTTTTTATATTTTTCATTCTCAAAATGATTTATTTTCTCTACCTTAAGGGAACATAATCACCCACGGTCCTCTAGGTTTTCCCATTTTCACTGCCGCAACACAATAGGTTCATGTATTTCATCCGTACTTAAATAACTTTCAACTGAAAAAAGAAAACAATAATGTTAATTACATTAAGATTGATATATTGAATCGATTCCTATAAGGTACATGGAGGTTTTCAATGGTCCGCCCATGTAGGAAACCCACCCCACCCCCATCGGTGATAATTGCAAGGCAGTTATCCTCCTTCTGTTCAGAGATGAAGACAAAAGAAAACGTGGTCAGTTTTTCTCTTCTCTCCTCTCTTGTCATTTTTACGATATCGACAAAACAGAGAAGAATGTGAAGAGGATATCGACATTTTGCTCTCTTCAACTCTAGATTGAAGCAAGGATTCTCTCAAGTCTACACGGCGACACTTAATCTGTGACCATCACGGAATGTTCCTTGTGTAATAGATGGTTAACGATCGGTGATACAAATTAGGTTTGAGCATGTTTCCGCGCGTTTGTCGATTAGAATCAAGGACTTTGTATCCTTCAATTTCCTAATAGATGAGATAGAATTTCTAGATATTGAATAGTGCCGGTTCACATATTCATAGATTCAATTACAATCTGTCGCATCAGATAATAAAGTTCAGTTTTAATGTACATAATTTTACTGAAAATTTAAAACCTTGGAGTCTTTAGAAAATGGCTCCATTGGAAGTTGCACATGGTGTAGCTTTCTGGCTTTTATTAAGGAATATTACCTCGTTTTGACTAAAAGTTAAAAGAGAGAGAAGAAGAAAAAGGAAGACATCACCCAACTCATAAGGAAAAGAAAAAGCTCATCATGGATGTCACGTCCCGAATCCTACGAGCCGTCGACATCCCACCTGGCCAACAAATAAGTACGGTTCTCAGGATCCAAAGGCCAACGGATATAACACTTGCGGAAACGTAAACAATTCCCGTACGAAATTAATTAACATCACGATGACTTGGGACGGTAAAACAACTTATGTACATATACACAATTGTTACAACCTTCAAACCTAGGGCTTCAGAGGCCCTTTGCATTTTATGACCAACTATAACAAAAGATTACGTGGTCGAAACCCGCTATGCTTCCAAAAGAAAATACTCTACAAAAAGCTCAAGAGGCCAACTACCCTAGGCCTCGTCCTCGCTATCCGGTACGATATCGACTCTCGCCTCCAACTCATCCTCGTCAATCTCGGGTGGGCGTTCCGCATCCGATCGCTCTACAACCTCCCCATCTTCTCTTGGTACCATGACCTTGGGGAATATCGAATCTCCTGGGCGGATTATTCATTGCTGATGCGGAGTGTCCGAAAAACAACGAACCCACGACGGGGTGAGATAAAATCTCGATAAGCTAGCCCCTAACCCTAGGTTAGGGCTCTAGTGCCTCCGCAGACAAGTTTTAAAAACAGCAACTTTTCAACATATCCTTCTTCACCTCAATAATTCAACTAATAAATCCCGGAATATTCCATACTTGTTCCGAAAATTCCCACACTTTCTCAAATATTCTACGTTACCCTCATATTGATATTTCACATCTCAAAATGGAATAAAAAAATATTCCACGTTGCTCCAAAGCCCGCGTTCCACGCTTTAGGCTATCGTATAAAATTCCACGTTACTCCGAAAATATTCCACGGTACTCCACGACTTCATACAAGTTCATAACATTGAGCCTCGGACCTTTATGGAACACGGCTCCACATATATATATATATACTAGGGTCTCGGATTCATAGGAATACGACCCATAAATCACGGTCTCGGACACATAGGAACACGACCGGATTAAGTCTCGGACAATTAGTTGAACACGACTCACTTTGGTCTCGGACAACTTAATTGAACACGACTTTCACACTTTCTCGGTCTCGGACAATCGGACGAATACGGCTCACTTTGGCCTCGGACGACTTGATTGAATACGACCATCATACTTTCCCGATCTCGGACAATCGGACGAATACGGCTCACTTTGGCCTCGCACGACTTGATTGAATACGACCCATAAATCTCGATCTCGGACACATAGGAACACGACCGGATTAAGTCTCGGACAATTAGTCGAACACGACTCACTTTGGTCTCGGACGACTTAATTGAACACGACTTTCATATTTTCGAGCGTAATACGCCTCGGGATATTATAATACTCATAACCCGCGTTCAACGCCTCATGGTATAATAATAATAAAGCCCGCGTCACAACGCCCTCGGGCAACATATGGTCTTATGAAATACGAACCCCGCGTCATAACGCCTCAAGGTAAAATCCCACATTTCCTCTCTTTCATTCCACTTAAGACCATATATCACAATAATTTCCCGATTGCTCGTCCGATACCACACGATCCTTTAAATACTTCCGATCGATCAATCCTTGCCACGTGATTCTCGCTAGATTCCTTGATTAGCGATCGAGACCATCCGGTCTCACTAACTTTCTCCAACAAAAGATCGGGACCATGCGATCTCTCCAATTTTTCTCAATTGCCCAATTGAGACCACTCGATTAAATTGTCTTGGGCAAATACTCGATCGGAACCACGTGATTCACTCACGTTAGAGAATTAATACATTGGGGCCACCCGATTAATTTATGCTATCATAGAATTCAATCCACGCCAAGGGCCATATTATACTAACGTAGCAAGAAATTAATAGCGTACAATTAAAAGTACACTAACGTGGGAATTGATCCAGGCCGAACCATATTAATTTCTAACGTACAATTAATTCACGACTATAGTACTAAACTATAGTAATACCATATTTAATTAACACCGTGGCATAACAACATGTTGTCACATAAAAAGTAACTATAGTTAGAATATAATCTAACCATGGTTCAAAATTAACTAGAGTCAATAACTAACCTAACCATGATTAAATAATAGCATAAAGTAACTAGAGTTAGGCATAAAGTAACCATGGTCCAACTTTGACCATACCCAAATCCTCTTGGCTTCACTATTCACTTCAAGAACATGATTTCTCTCTCCTCCTCCCCTTCATTCTCGGCCAAGGCATGAAAATGGCCAAAAACAACCAATTTTTCACCCAAATCTACTCAATCTCAAGTCCTTTAGCAACCTAGATACCTAATCAAGGTTTAGGAACCAACTTACTTGATTTCTAGCCAAATCCTTTGGTGAAAATCAGCTGGAAACCGAAGCAAAAACTCCCTCTCTCAAACCGGGTCGGATTTGCCTCGTCCGGACCTTTGTCCCTTCAAAATGACCTACGGGAAAAACTACCGGGCCAAATCGAGCTTATAATATGTCCATGGAAAGCTAAGACAATAAGCTTTCAAATGGAAGTGGTCTTACCTTAAATCGACATCGGAAGAAAAAGTTATGGCCGGAACAGTGGATCTGTCGGGACAGGGCAGCGGGTTGGGCGAGAGAGAGAAGTGAGAGAAAATTTTGTCCAAATGAAGAAGATGAAGATGGTGGATAGATAAGCTAGGCTAGGATATTTTGGGATGAAAAATTTGACTAGAATTCTTGGTCTTAGAAATAATGAGACAAAGACTTGTGGGTCCCACCAATAATTCATCTCCTTTCCCATATCTACCCGCATTTCACTTTTTCGAACACTTTGGGCGAATTGTGAAATATACATGCTCGAGATGAGGCGACGTCCAAAATATTATTATTGGAACCCCTAAAGGTCCGACATCTAATTTCGAAGTTAAATTCGCGATCAATCTCGATTAATTGAAATTTAGTGAATCTCAAACTAACGGGCGGCTTTTAGGAGTTACGCGTATCGACCCGTGATTTATATCACGTTTAAGAATTTCTCGAGCCATGGCGACTTTGGTTGTCATTCAATTGCGAGGGTCAATCACTAGTCCCGATGGGTATGATTGTTAGAAAATAATTTAGGGACGTTCGGAACCCATACGAGGTCAAACGGAATCACCAGTGATCCAAGCGTAGGGTATTATCCAAATCGTTCCTTAATCATTCTAGGATCGGCCTATATTGGTCCGTAATATTCCTCGATAATTTTCATGGCCAAAGAGTCAATCCAGGATCAAGTTCTTAGGTCCACGTACTTGATTTTCCTAGCTAGCCATTCCATTTGGTTTGTCCGCTCGAGAGGGATCAACTCCGAGTGAGATTAGATCGAAATACATCAATGAGATATTTCATTCATTCATAACTTCGAAAGTGGGTCGAAATTCGGGATGTCACAATTCTTCCCCCTTACAAAAATTTCGTCCTCGAAATTTGCAATCCTCCAATCATCTCGTCTTATGGGGTACTAACGCCTCATCGCTATCACGCTTTCCAAAGTAGTTCTTGTCGTCACTTGACACTTCGATAACGTCCTTAACAGCAACGGTTTTCATCCTTCAAAGCTTTTTTTTTCCTTTGGTCCTCATCTCGTGTTCACCTTCCTCTTCAATATAGAACTTGTACACTCGTCTATTGGACTTCAAGGTTTTTATCCTCAACTTTGAGGTTTCTTTTCCAAGTATTCAAAAGTCTGGATTTCCTCCATGTTCTATTCGTTTCCATGACCCTTAGAAGTCCGGGTCCATTCATCGCCACATCTCAATTCCTTTCGACCTTTAGGCTTGATGCTTCAAGTAGCCATCAAGCTAGTCAATTGCTAAACTTCCAATTTAGAAGTTGAATCTCTTATTCCTCGAGGTGAGATCTGTCCTTTCGTTGCCAAATGCAAGACGCTCAATTTTCGATTGTATGCCTCCGCTACTTAATTCACCATTCCTAAGTGATAAGGGCATCACGGTCATGACCTTTCCTTTAATTCCCTATGGAGCAATCAATATTTCTAACTCTTGTAGTTCACATAGTTGCGAGGTCATTCCTTGCATAAGTAACACTCCCATCTCCGTAAACAATTTCATCCACTCGCTTTACGTCTCGTCCTTAGTCCTTTTCATCAATGGAATAATTCTTGTGGAGAATCTTCCTACGATCCGTCTATGACAATCCATCAATTCTAAGAAACTTCAAATTTCCATAACTCACATCGACCTTAATCGATCCATCATCACTTTCTACCCATGAAGGATTCATAGGGATCCTCTCTCTCGGACTTCACACGACCAATGAATTTCACCTTATTCGACCCAAAACTCACGCTCTTCACACTTAGCATACAATGATGGTTTCCTTAGGGTCATGCTTCTTGTGACTCCTTAAACGAGTCCGATCATCGTCTTTAAAGACGGTAACAATGAATTCAATTATTCCTTGGATACACAATCCGACTATTGTCCTCTTGCTACCAGGTGTCGATTCGTTTAAACTGTCATTCGTACCATCCACTTGAGAGCTTATGCTTTGGCTCTATGTCTTTATAGATTTCCGGTTAGACCATGCTACACTTTGTTCATTTTTATCCCTCTTTCCTCGGGAAGCATCGGTGTCTCAATCTCTTGGTTCCACAACCAGCTAATGCGATCTTGTCCCCATTTCATTCATTCATTGAACATCAACATTTATTGGAATTCAACATTGTCTACAAGACAGTTCCTCATAATAATTTTACGGAGATCATTCGAGTTCGCTTCTTCTTTCTCGGCCTAGACGTTCAATCTTAATTCCACGACAATTGGAACTTTCTCTTCCTCCACACTAGAGTTTCTTACCTTATGAAGGAAACAATACACTTCGGTGGCATTCTTCTACTTCGAATCCACTTCGTCCTTGGAGTTCACGCCAATAGCGGTGTTCTTACTCTAGGATTTAGATGCCTCCACACTTGACATTCTCTTTGTAATAACCTAGTCATCTTTAGTGACAAGATTCAAAGGAGTCGAGGTTCTTCCTCGATCTCCACACATCCACACCTTGGATATCTTAATTGATTAAATCAATTCACCTTGCGATTACAATCCAAGTACCTATTTTTCCTTACTCATCCATCCATGAACACTGGGAGTAGTCGGGACTATCGAGTCCATTTACTTTCCTTTCCATTAACGACCATCTCATGATCCAATCGCCATTTAAAAATGACACCCTATTCTTTAGGATGATAACTCACAATACCACTTCCAGTTGTCCCGATTCAACCTTATTCACTCGCATATAAATCAACAAAGTCGACAACCGACATAACTTTTTCCATAATTTATCCCCGTGACAAAAGAGAAGAAACTTCAATCTTTCATTATAGGCTCTACGCCAAGGTAATAGCCATTCCTCACAGGCACATTTCGTGCTCCACAAGGAAAAATTCCCTTACTCGCAATTCATGAACGAAAATTCTCTTGCTTATTCCTCTTCCGATCATCCACTTTATTCATTACGACCCATTACCATTCCCGAGAATCGGGAGTAACAACTAGCCATAAGGCTTTCGAATTCCAATCCACGCAGAACTTCACATCTCATTAATAGAGTCATTAACCACCCTTAGTACACCTAAACAACCTTGAGAACTCCGTCTCACATTGGTGGATCGCCTTGGGATCTTTGCAAAGCTATTAAAGTTCGGACAATCTTTGTTCTCGAATAACCTTAGAAAGGTACTTTCCATTGAACAATGCAACGGAGACAATCCAGGCAAATATCATGCCTTCAAGGAAAACTCTTCCTTTTGTGACCTTTCACCAATCATCGACGACCTCTTGAGGCTAGTAATCGCTAGGGTCACTTCTTTTCTTTTGTGCACCCAAAACCTCTATGGTTTTCTTACACAATCCCCAATCCAAGTGAAAGACAGTTTTAAATTCACTCTCTCCCTCGAACTTAGTCAATCTCACTTTTATACATCCTTCCACAAGCTTTCTTTCAAACGATTTTCGTTTCCATTCTCTATCGTCTTTCCCACGATCTCTACCATTTACTTACAATTAACGGTAGCGTTTTTATCTCGCTTTGGGCAACAACGGTAACTCCTTCTCGAGTCCGCCTACCCATCGAATTTCAAATTCCTCTCAAGGTTCTCTGGACCCCTTCAACTCTTGGGTCTCACACAATTTACAAGCTCGAGCCAAATGTTCTTCCAACGCTCATACTCTCGTGGCTCATCTTTACTCACTTATCATGATTCCTTTCGGTTCTTGAATCTTCTCATATCTTGCATACTCGAGCCAAATGCTTCTATACTCTAGTCGTTCGACCTCATTAGGTCCTTATGGCACTTGAACCACTACAATTCCCTCCAAGAATTAAAGACTTAAATCATCTACTCGAGTCTAGCGGTTTAGTCGCTCATCTCATTATCTATCACCGGTAATCAACCATCCGGTGGTTCTTAGGCAACTCTCAACTACTTGCCAATTATCCAAGGGTTTCAAATCACCCTTAACCGGTGACTACCTATCAAGCCAGCCTCAACGAGGCAATTTCTCAATTAACCGCTAATTACTAGGCAAGCCTCAACTAGGCCAACATCAAGCAACTATTCAAGGTATTACTCCAATGAGTCAATCACTCATATTTTAAGTATAAAGGCACCTGTTCCTCTAATACGAACACAAAGGCTATCACACTCTCGGAAGATATCGGTTCAACGGGGTATGAACCCCTCACGCCGTCTAATCTCTCGGTTAGACCTTGGTCATAACAATCACATGATGCCAACTACATAATGGCATCCACTGCCCAAAGACGAAGCTTTTAATCATGCCAATCCCGGGCACCATCACAAATACCAAGCAAATTTTGAAATTTCACCTTGAGGATCAACTCGGTGCAACACGTCTTTTAATCAAGATCGGACTTAACTCCGATACCTAGACTTCCCTTTCAATTTATGGCCTGGATCATTCCCGCCTCCTTGATATCTTAGAAGCCTGTCGGGAGCCGCTCCTTGTCCGGACCTCTTTGTCCCGGCAATCACTCCCCGCCCTCATCGGACATGGTCGTTGCGGGTTGTCCCAAGTCATACACCTACGGAGAAAGCCCCGTTCCACACGTCCCATACCATGCTTCATTACGGTTTATAGGTATCCCGTCAACTTGTCCCATACCAAGCTGGCGTTTATTAAGTCCGATAGTGATAAGCTCATGCATGCACATTCGTCGACTTTCGTTTTAATGCCACAAACACCTGCATTACTGGATTGTCCTCATTACTCAACGTACCATAGTCGTTTCCGGATCAATTCGTATCCACAAAAGATCTCTAATTCCACTAATGACCGTCATGTCTCATAGATCCATTGCCTATGTTCTAACATATTCTTCAAGTTGAGTTATTGACAAACCATAATCATAGTCATATAATCCAACCGACCCTTCACTCAAAAGCAATCCTCTATTAGCCTCAACCACATGTACAACCTCAAAATCCATACTTATGGCTCCTCAATTTCCTGCTTGCTCACTTATAAATCTCAATAATATCATCACTCAAGTTTACCAATAAAACAAAACGATACTAGAACGATTAGAATACAATACAAGTTCAAGCCTATAATCCTCAAGATTCGGAAATCAATGCCTTATCCTAAGGGTCCCAAGTATCTAAGCGTCCCCAAGTCATCACTCCTTATTACTCCAAGTCTCAATCTCATTTGATCGAGCTGACCTTGCTCGATACCATTTAAACGGGGATGTCACGTCCCGAACCCTACGAGCCGTCGACATCCCACCCGGCCAACAAATAAGTACAGTTTTCCAGGATCCAAAGGCCAACAGATATAACACTTGCGGAAATGTAAACAATTCCCCGTACAGAAATTAATTAACATCACGATGACTTGGGACCGTAAAACAACTTATGTACATATACACAATTGTTACAACCTTCAAACCTAGGGCTTCGAGAGGCCCTTTCAAGCCTATGACCAACTATAACAAAAGATTACGTGGTCGAAGCCCGCTATGCTTCCAAAAGAAAATACTCTACAAAAGCTCAAGAGGCCAACTACCCTAGGCCTCGTCCTCGCTATCCGGTACGATATCGACTCTCGCCTCCAACTCATCCTCGTCAATCTCGGGTGGCTGTTCCGCATCCGATCGCTCTACAACCTCCCCATCTTCTCTTGGTACCATGACCTTGGGGAATATCGAATCTCCCGGGCGGATTATTCATTGCTGATGCGGAGTGTTCGAAAAACAACGAACCCACGACGGGGTGAGATAAAATCTCGATAAGCTAGCCCCTAACCCTAGGTTAGGGCTCTAGTGCCTCCGGACAAGTTTTAAAAACAGCAACTTTTCAACATATCCTTCTTCACCTCAATAATTCAACTAATAAATCCCGGAATATTCCATACTTGTTCGAAAATTCCCACACTTTCTCAAATATTCTACGTTACCCTCATATTGATATTTCACGTCTCGGAATGGAATAAAAAAATATTCCACGTTGCTCCAAAGCCCGTGTTCCACGCTTTAGGCTATCGTATAAAATTCCACGTTACTCCGAAAATATTCCACGGTACTCCACGACTTCATACAAGTTCATAACATTGAGCCTCGGACCTTTATGGAACACGGCTCCACATATATATATACTAAGGTCTCGGACTCATAGGAATACGACCCATAAATCACGGTCTCGGACACATAGGAACACGACCGGATTAAGTCTCGGACAATTAGTCGAACACGACTCACTTTGGTCTCGGACAACTTAATTGAACACGACTTTCACACTTTCTCGGTCTCGGACAATCGGACGAATACGGCTCACTTTGGCCTCGAACTACTTGATTGAATACGACCATCATACTTTCCCGATCTCGGACAATCGACGAATACGGCTCACTTTGGCCTCGGACGACTTGATTGAATACGACCCCATAAATCTCGGTCTCGGACACATAGGAACACGACCGGATTAAGTCTCGGACAATTAGTCGAACACGACTCACTTTGGTCTCGGACGACTTAATTGAACACGACTTTCATATTTTCGAGCGTAATACGCCTCGGGATATTATAATACTCATAACCCCGCGTTCAACGCCTCATGGTATAATAATAATAAAGCCCGCGTCACAACGCCTCGGGCAACATATGGTCTTATGAAATACGAACCCCGCGTCATAACGCCTCAAGGTAAAATCCCACATTTCCTCTCTTTCATTCCACTTAAGACCATATACCACAATAATTTCCCGATTGCTCGTCCGATACCACACGATCCTTTAAATACTTCCGATCGATCAATCCTTGCCACGTGATTCGCTAGATTCCTTGATTAGCGATCGAGACCATCCGGTCTCACTAACTTTCTCCAACAAAAGATCGGGACCATGCGATCTCTTCAATTTTTCTCAATTGCCCAATTGAGACCACTCGATTAAATTGTACTTGGGCAAATACTCGATCGGAACCACGTGATTCACTCACGTTAGAGAATTAATACATTGGGGCCACCCGATTAATTTATGCTATCATAGAATTCAATCCACGCCGGCGGCCATATTATACTAACGTAGCAATAAATTAATAGCGTACAATTAAAAGTACACTAACGTGGGAATTGATCCAGGCCGAACCATATTAATTTCTAACGTACAATTAATTCCACGACTATAGTACTAAACTATAGTAATACCATATTTAATTAACACCGTGGCATAACAACATGTTGTCACATAAAAAGTAACTATAGTTAGAATATAATCTAACCATGGTTCAAAATTAACTAGAGTCAATAACTACCCTAACCATGATTAAATAATAGCATAAAGTAACTAGAGTTAGGCATAAAGTAATCATGGTCCAACTTTGACCATACCCAAATCCTCTTGACTTCACTATTCACTTCAAGAACATGATTTCTCTCTCCTCCTCCCCTTCATTCTCGGCCAAGGCATGAAAATGGCCAAAAACAACCAATTTTTCACCCAAATCTACTCAATCTCAAGTCCCTTAGCAACCTAGATACCTAATCAAGGTTTAGGAACCAACTTACTTGATTTCTAGCCAAATCCTTTGGTGAAAATCAGCTGGAAACCGAAGTAAAAACTCCCTCTCTCAAACCGGGTCAGATTTGCCTCGTCCGGACCTTTGTCCCTTCAAACTGACCTACGGGAAAAACTACCGGGCCAAATCGAGCTTATAATATGTCCCTGGAAAGCTAAGACAATAAGCTTTCAAATGGAAGTGGTCTTACCTTAAACCGACATCGGAAGAAAAAGTTATGGCCGGAACAGTGGATCTGTCGGGACAGGGCAGCGGGTTGGGCGAGAGAGAGAAGTGAGAGAAAATTTTGTCCAAATGAAGAAGATGAAGATGGTGGATAGATAAGCTAGGCTAGGATATTTTGGGATGAAAAATTTGACTAGAATTCTTGGTCTTAGAAATAATGAGACAAAGACTTGTGGGTCCCACCAATAATTCATCTCCTTTCCCATATCTATCCGGATTTCACTTTTTCCGAACACTTTGGGGTGAATTGTGAAATATACATGCTCGGGATGAGGCGACGTCCAAAATATTATTATTGGAACCCCTAAAGGTCCGACATCTAATTTCGAAGTTAAATTCGCGATCAATCTCGATTAATTGAAATTTCAGTGAATCTCAAACTAACGGGCGGCTTTTAGGAGTTACGCGTATCGACCCGTGATTTATATCACGTTTAAGAATTTCTCGAGCCATGGCGACTTTGGTTGTCATTCAATTGTGAGGGTCAATCACTAGTCCCGATGGGTACGATTGTTAGAAAATAATTTAGGGACGTTCGGAACCCATACGAGGTCAAACGGAATCACCCGTGATCCAAGCGTAGGGTATTATCCAAATCGTTCCTTAATCATTCTAGGATCGGCCTATATTGGTCCGAATATTCCCTCGATAATTTTCATGGCCAAAGAGTCAATCCAGGATCAAGTTCTTAGGTCTACGTACTTGATTTTCCTAGCTAGCCATTCCATTTGGTTTGTCTGCTCGAGAGGGATCAACTCCGAAAGTGAGATTAGATCGAAATACATCAATGAGATATTTCATTCATTCATAGCTTCGAAAGTGGGTCGAATTCGGGATGTCACAATGGACCCCTTGTAACTTCATTTAACCTTTTCCATTTTATTCCACAGATCTGTTGCCCAACGTCTCATAAGCAAAAGAAAAAGTTCATTATCGACCACTGCTACCTTTGTTTAAGCTTTTCATTTTAACCCACATGCATTTCAGATCTATTGCCCAAACTGGCCCTGCCATGAATATATTTGGTCCATTTGATCTCAATCCGACTCCTAAGCGAATCAGATAATGGTTTTGACGATAATAACAAATTGAAAGTGCAAGAGGAGAAAAAGTATGTGTACGACGAAAAATCGTTCACCTCTAGTGTTTAAACACGATAAAAAACATGTACGCTCGACCATTGGGCATGCCGAGCCTAGGTAAGGGCCTTGAGGCTTGGCCCGGGCCCATTGCGCATATATTCGATTAAAAACATTTATAAGGTACATTCTCCTAATAATTCTACCTTGATATTTTAAATTTCCAAACACAGATAGGATGGATGAGCTTAGATTCTAATATAGGAGAGAAAAAATATTATAAAACTCATAGCTATAGTAATAAAACAAAATAACACAAAAATCTAAAACTATTCTGCATTAATTTTATAGTTCCAGTCATTTTTTACCTGAAATTTTAAAAATGGAACCCATGTTTTTCAACTTCGACAAGCCTAGGCGGGCTTGGGTAGGGCTTGTAGAGGTTCGGCTCAGGCAGGCTCACCCGGGCCATCCAACGAGCTCGGTGTAGGGTGTTCGTAAGGATCCTCGGAAACGGATCCCATACCCTTTCAGGAATGTCTAATACAATGAGATTGTGTATGTATACATTTCTTGTCCGTTGATCGTAAAATTTATTACTTTTGTGTGCGATAACATTTTCTCGGGGATCCTCGGAAACGGACCGTAGAATTTGGTATGATGAGCCCCAGTCTCACCTCAAGTTCCCATGTGCTGGTTCGATGAATGTGGTTGGATTTTCCACAGTTTCCAACATTCGCCTCCAATGTTTTCCCACCCACCTTCCCCCCACCTATTCTTTAGGCACATTCCCTGGTATGCCAATAGAGGGGCTTAACTGCATTTCCCTTTCTTCCCTCTTATCTCTCTCTTCAAGAGAATTCATGCAGGAATTCATGGTACTGCATTGAAACAGTGATCTGAGAAGCCACATGGTACCACGTTACCTAGCCAGCTTTTTGTTTTTCACTTAGAAAGAGCTCCCCCCAACTGTCCCCCACTGTGGAGGATAATCTATTGTATTGTTGTAGGGCGGCCCTAGAAATCATAAACAAGAGCCCAATGTACTGTTTTATCATTCTATTCTAGGGCAAAAAGAAGTTGGGAATCGAGAAGTGCCCCAGTTGAGTAGGGATGGGTGGATGGGATGAATATTCCAATGGGTCAGGGGGAAGAAAGTAAGGCCGTCATTCTCACATTTGAAAATTGGAGACCCTTAAATCTAGTATAACGGAAGTAGCTGGTTGGGTAATTGGATTCAGACTTCTTTTTTTTTTTTTTGGCTAGAGGAAAAGGATGAGAGGGACAACGTCAACGGGCTGTCTCTTCGGGGGTGTTACATCATAAGGACTGCGAACGATATCGTGAAATGTTCGACTTAAAGGTCTATTAAATCCGAATCACATTATTCCCTACGGACCATTGTAAGCTGGAGCCGTGGCTTACTTTCAAAAAGGTCCCACCAAGATAGGGAACCCTTAGTACTTAAAGAAGAAGGAATAATGTTAGAAAGACGAAACACACACATAAATATGTATACACACACGCACACAAGCACATGTATGCATTTAATATTAAAAGTGAATATATAAAGTAGTACATAATTGATTCTCATCGAATATTTAAATTTAATAAGTTATTTTCAACATCTGTTCATGACTTATCATGTCACTTTATGTAACGACTCGATCCAACGAGAGCGGAGAGTGGTCATAAGGGCCGGAGGGGTCTAAACAAGGAGTGACTCTTAGCGAGGTTTATAAGATGGCGAATGAGATAGTATTGAGTCAAACCGTGCACCATATTGGGGGAGAACAGATGTGAGATATATAAGTGAAAATTGTAATTAACTCAAAGATGCGCCTTTTGACGTAACAACAAGCTTAGCTTTGGAACTCCACATTTAAGCGTGCTCATATGGGAGCACTTTCGGGATGAGTGTCCTCCTAAAAAGGTGTACACCTGTACATCAAAAGAAAAATTGAGGCGCCAAATGAGACGATCAAAGCGGACAATACCTCGTAAGTCAATCTAGATATATTATACTTTATGCTATTTAGGCAGTCATTTTTATCAATAGGTTTCCAATCACCGGTGCCTTTAGAAAATCCTCTGGTGCAGTTTACCATTCTTCCTCAGCATATATGCATTTGAAGTGATGCCATGCCCATCTAGGTAGGCAGTAGAGGAGATGAATATTCCAATAGAGTGAAAAGAAAAGATGTACCCTTCATGTTAGTTTAATCAAAATGACTAGCCGCTTTAAATTCAAGTAGAGTAGAATAATGTCGGTGGGTGACTGGATCTTGGGGACCCTCTCAATCAATCATGGAGATAGGGGAGATGTGGATTCTGATTCCTCTTCCTCTCTCTCTCTCTCTTTGGACCGCATAGAAGACTGCAAAGTCCATCATCTTCCACATGGAGGCTTCTGTGATATCATAAGTGTTGTGCAGAGTGCAAAAGAGAGGAGCTCAAGACTGCATCACTTCACTTGGAGGACTTGACCAATGCCCCATTATTACACCATAACACTCAATGAATTTTAGTGGTAGTCTATGTTTCTGACTACTGTCATGTGTCTCTCCATATGGACCAACTGCACCCAAGAATAGAATTCACAAGAAAAAAGAAAGAAAGAGAAAGAAATCCAACAAAAAAAAAAATTCCTTTTGGTTGTTTTAAAATTTAGGTGAAAATGAACTTGGCAAGGCATCACTATATCCTCCCCCAACAGAATGATAATTCAAGTGGGTATTTTCGTTTGGGTGCCGAAAATTCAAATGGGTTGAATCCAAATAAAATTAATATAGTTGACTATTATTCTTGTCGTGTCTTTGTTCTCGTACATGAATTTGCATGCATACAATAATTAATCACGATAAGCAGGAGTAGTGAATCACATAAAATCTTGAATGTAGATATGATATTCTATGCCATTCTCAGTTGTCAGGCTTTAAACAAAATGGCGATGTAGGCACCAAATACATAGTTAAAAATTATCGATACCTAATATCAAGTGCATCGGGCATTCTGGTCTCTCAAATGCATTAAATGACACTCATTGCTACGTAAGAATGATCCAAAGCCAATATCTTCATGAAACTCGGCGGACATGTAGGTTGTTCTTTGGGTCACAAAGGGGAAATTTTCGAATAAGGGCCCAAAATACTTTCATTTTCTCAAATAAGTATTTGAAGTAGACCTCGCTTTAAATAAAGGGCTGAAGTGCCATATTAGTCTCAAAAAAGGGCATGACTCAACGATTGGTTAGGGGTATTTTCTTTATTTTTTATTTTATTTTATTTTTTATTTTTTATTTTCCTATTTTTTAAACATTGAAAAAAATAAAAGTTAAACAAAAAATAAAGAAACACAGGCGGGTAGCCCATGGGCAGAGGCCAGCCATGTATTTCCTTTTTTGTTTTAGCTTTTATTTTTAATTTAATTTAACTAAAAATTATGTTAACATCATATTTTGACGAAAACGCCCTTGATAGGCCTGCCGGCTAAGTCAAGCCCTTATTTAAAACACCATGGCCACTTAAGCTTTTATTTGAAATAAAGACCACTTTAGGTCCTCATTTGAGGAAGTGATGGCACTTCGCACCCTTATTTGAAATTTTCTCTTCTACAAAGTAGTGTTTCCTCTCAAGATTAGATCATTATTTGTTATGTGTAAAAGAATATATGATCTGCTCATGGCATAATAAATTCTAATACCCAATCAATTCCTAAAATCACAAAACATGCTCCTGGAAAAGTTGGCAGGAGCTAGCAACACAAAGCTGTAGCATCCCTATTTTCCTCTTCTACATGTAAGTTTTCTTAATACGATCATGGAAAAGCATGTTTTAAGCATATATACATGTGGGGAGTTGATTGGAATCTTTGTCATGTTGCAGGAGAATAATTAGGGTTAACCCCTTTTTTTGTACGACCCCTATAATTCTAAAGGATTCAAACTACACAGTAAGAATTAGTAGAGAAAAAAGAAAAAAATGTCAGTGGAAACTGAAGATTGATGGAATATGCGTCAACCTCAAACAAAGGTCAACATATAGATATTCTCCAAAACACCGTCCAAAACTCTGAAAACATGTGTTTCCATGCACATGCATGTGTCGAATTCACATGAAGACAACATTAGTAGATATTGAAAAAAGAAGAAGAAAACTTTAGTAGATATTGTCACATGCGCACGATCTTATGAAATATTGAAAAATAAAAAATAAAAAAAACCATGAACAATCCGTCTTTTTGCCCTGGATACTACACGCATATGTACGTACACTTTTATTTTAATCTTATTTTTGTCTAATTTGACATCACTTCTTGAAAAGATGTTATGAATTACCTCGTACAAGCAGGCTGCGATAAGATAGGTAGAAAAGAGCTTTCCCTTTGAGTGTAAAGGTTAAAATAATGCTAAAATAGGAATTTCATATGCTACATAATTCCCACACCAGCATTAAAATGGATCATTAAAATATTTCTATAAATCATCATTCTTTTCGACATTTATTAGTGGGTGGATAGCTATGTGCATGAGTATTGGCCGCATATAAACCTTTTGGGACAATTTCAATATAATTCTTCAGGCTAATTTGCACCTAAAAATGCCGATGTTGTGGCCCATTCATTGCTTGGCATCCCATGTGGCATGCCACCGATCTGACGTGGACAAATCTAACTACAACTATGTCATTTTGAGTAATTTTATGAATATATATATGTATATATATCTTCTTCTTCTTTTTAAGCCAACGATCTTTACCATTCATCTTTAACTAGTCGAATATTTTTACAATTGGTTGGACCACCAATTCCTTCATGAAGTCTTTCGGATTGTGAGACACATCATATTTCCTTCCTTTAAGGGGAAAGAAAGGAAAACAAAAATAAAAAAGGAAAAATATTAAAAAATATATATAAATGACTAAAATACTCTTAGTCACACCCTTCTTTAAAACAAAGAGGGCACTTCAGGCCCGGTCTACTTCAAGCCTTTATTAGAAAAAATAAAGGGACTTTAGGTCCTTATTTGGAGTTCTTTCTAAAATACGAGATAGAATGTAATGTTATGATCCATGCGTAAGACGGAAATCTACAGAGTAATGAAGTGAAAAGAAAGCGGTGACGGAAAAAAAAGGTGAAAAGAATTCGAGCCGTAAGAAAAGCTTGTGCGTGTTTGAAATAACTTTTGGGTTATGGTTTCCATTTGAACTTCTGAAATTGGCATCTCATGTATTATTGCGTGACTCAAATCTATAAATTCGGCTGAATTTTGCTTATACACTCTCTTCAAGAAAGGATAACAATGTAATAAGCTAGCGAAAAAAAAAATCTTGCGGATTGATTTTTATTGTTTACTTAATTTAAAATTTGCGCCATGAGCATTGTGATTTTTTAGCCGAATTCATAAATTTTAAGAATTTCAATGAGAAAATAAAATACTAATTTTTGTTTAAACTTCATTAAAAACAAATGGGGCCTTAATTATTATGCACCGAGGGTAAAAAAATGTAGCCAAAAGATTCATCAATGCTACTTCCTTTTTCTTCCTTGGGTCATTCTCATCACTGTCTTCATTGAAGTGCAATTTGATTTTCCACATAAGTAGATGGAATTTTCCTAATTTTCACTTCCCTCTAACTTTTGCCCTTCCCAAAACAACCAACAGTCGAAAGATTATCTTCTTCTTCCCTCTTATCCCTTTCTCCTTCCCCTCTTTTTCCTCCTAAATCTCTTTCCTTCCTTTTCTAGTATGCAAACAAAATGCACAAAAGTTACTCATAAAAAAAATTTAAAAGTAAAATACAAAAAAAAAATCGAGCTTACATAAAAATGGAATAACATGGAGTGACCATATAAATAAAGTACACTATATGTACTTCATTGACTCTTACCATCTCCACACCATTATAAGCTAGTGGAAAAATCTTATGGATTAACTTTTTATCTAATCTAAAACTTGCGGAATAAGCACTTTGGTTTTTTTTATCCCGAAATACCCAAAACTTTCGCCATGCACACATGAACTTGTACACAACTTTTTACTTACATCTTATTGAATTTTAGATAATATTCAAAATCCGACGTAAAATATAAAAAAAGTGCTTAAACTAAATTGAAAACAAATGGCCCCTTAGTTATGCACTAAGTCTAAAAGGATGTAGCAAAGGAAACAAAAAGATACATGAATGCTGCTTCTGTTTTCATCCTAGAGTCATTCTCACCACTCTCTTGATTGAAGTGCAACTTTAATTTTTCACTTAAGTAAATCAAACTTTCCTACTTTTCACTTTTCTACCCCTCTAACTTTTCCCCTTCCCAAAACAACTCAACATTGGCAAATTTCATCTTCTTCCCCTCTCTTGCATTTTCTCTTCCCCTCTTTTTTCCCCCTTAATTCTCTTCCCCTCCTTTTTACATGCAAACAAATCCCAAAAAAAAAAAAAGAATATAAAAAATGAAAAAAAATGCAGAAAAAGCTCAAACTTACATAAAAATGGGACAACATAGACTGACCATAAATATAAAAGTACTTTATACATAGTGACTAGCTAGCATTGTTATGGCATGTGACTTGGAAGTATTATTGCCCCTACGGTGCAATCTAGGGTTTGCTTTCGAGTTACGAGACAAGAAGGACAAAGTGACGGTGACAGTGTGGAAAAGAGATTTCTTTTAACGGTCCTTTCATCCCATTATTTAATCCTTTTTTCTATTTTATTTTAAGGTTCTTTAAATTAATCATTTCATTTTCGACCCACAAAAAAAAAATATTTCTTGTTCTATTTGAACTATAGTAACGTGGGTTGGGCGTTCTCTTTTAGGGTTCTAGGCCAAATTTCTTGCATGGGGAAGCGGGAAAGTCGTGGGGGCTTTGCATCGTTTTGATGGTCACTTCACATGGCCGAGTTAGGTTAAAAAAAGATTATTATTTTTTATATATTTTTCATCTCCCTTTTTAAAAAAATATTTTTAGTACCTAAGTTGAGGATTAAATTAGGTGATCATTGAGGTTTTCGATGAAGACTAATGCTATGATAAGGCTTCATATGTAATGCCTGCAGGCACAATTATCCATCGACATTATCTTATGATGAAATGATGACGCAAGCGAGAAGCTTCACGAGATTCCTAGTATTTTTAAAGATTAGTAGTGTCTCAGGGTTTTGTAGTCAGAAGAATTTAATAATATGGTGAAAGAGAGAATAGAAATTGGCATTTTAGGTTATTTTATAATTTTGTGGACATTGTGAAATAATCCGCATTGGGGAGAGAAAATAATCAAGGACCTTACCAAATGTCACCACTGCGTTTATTTATTCGTTTTTAATTACCACCGCGTCTAATGTGAACGTGATAATTTACTCCATTTGAATGCGCGACTCATGGTTATATATAGAATTTTGAACACTATAGTTAAGCAAGAAAATGGAGAGATGTTTCAACTCCTTTTGAAGCGATCAGAAGAATCCGCCAAGTGCATTTGATCTTATAACTTTTTGAGATTTTACGATTTTGATATTAGCTCTCGAAAAAATTGTCCAAAAATTTTTATGCCTATTATACTTTGGTCAATTCAATCATAAACCTTTTATGAAAAAATTATTAAAGAAATCCTAAACCTATTGTAATTGTGTCAATTTAGTCCTAAATATATATTTTTTTTGCCGATTCAATTCTAAAAATTTTGCAATGGTTCCATTTAGTCTTCAATTTTGGCCGGCTGCGTTGACGGCATCCGATGACATAATTTTTTCTGAATTTTTTATTTCTTTTTTTTTTTTTTCTTTCTTCTCCTTCCTCCGGCCGGCCATTAGCGACCGTCTAGAGTCGACACCTAACCCGGTGAGGTCGACGAGGGCGACCTCGCCGTGGCGGCGCAAGGCGTCACCTCGCCAACCCGGATCCGGCGAGGTCGAGCCCCACCTTGGCCGGGCAAGGTCGCCCTAGCTAGCCCCTAGTGAGGCCAACTTGGCCGGGCCCGGGTCGCCTCCGGTGATCGCCCGGAGGAAGGAGATGAAAGAGAAAAAAGAAAAAAAAAAAGTAAAACAAATAAAGGAGATCGATCGCCTGGTAACATATTATGTTACCGGACGATCGATGCTAGCCTTCATCCATGTCAACGTCGGAGGGTCAAAATTGGGCGGATGGACTGAATTAATACAATTGCAAAAGGTTTAAGATTAAATCGAAAAAAAATTTAAGATTGAATTGGCACGAGTTACAATATGTTTAAAACGTTTTTGGTAACTCTACCCTTTTAATTGTGCTAATTGAGTCATGAACATTTTGATAATTTGTCAATTTAGTCGTTCTCACTAATTTTGATTGGACATTACCGACGTGGATATCAATCGTCCTACATGGCACGGTCAATGCTAACGTGAATTTTTTTTGAATTTTTAAAAAATTATTTTCCTTTTTTATTTTTAAGGACCGGTTACTGCGACAGGTTAAGGCTTAGCGACCCTTGTCGGTCACTATCGAGGGCTGCGAAGCCCCCACCGGCAGCTGGTGAGGTTCGCGGCCTTCGCTCACAGTGGGCAAGGGCCATAACCCCTTGCCCAAAGGTTGGCCCTTAATAATGAAAAAAAATAGGGAGACAAAAAAATGAAAAAATAATAGAAAATTGTAAATTTCAAAAGCTTACCACAATAGCGTTGACCAGTGTCATGAAGTATGCCTAACGTCCACGTCGCAATTTTCAGTCAAAATTAGCCATAAAGATTGAATTGACAAATTATCAAAAAGTTTAGGACTCAATTGTTATAATTATAGTGTTTATGACTGAATTAGCCATAATCAATAAGTTTATAACTTTTTGGACAAATTTTCCGATATTGTTATAAAGCTCTCAGCACATGTGAACGAACATCTTCCGAGGTACAATCCACGGCGACAACGAAAAAGAGAACACAATTACAACACCGAAAGTTTCAATAAGACATATGGCATTCACGTCGGGACTTAAGCGCGATCACTTTCGCACCCGAATCATTCGACAACTTATAGAGTTGAAATTCTTAAGAATGTAAGTACCATTGTAAGCCACGAGCAAAACCGAAGAGCTCGTTGTTGCGATTGGCGTTTTTGTTCAGTTGTGCTCCGCTAAAGCAGAAGAAGATGGCCCAATGTCTTGCTGGTCCTTGCTTTGATTACTTACCCTCTTGGCCCAATACTTGCCCGGTCGCCATCAAGTTAGGAACACATAAGTATTTTGGAATTAATTAGACTTAAAAGCCACCAAAGTGCTATTACGTATGGTCAATCCAGGTTAGATGACAACTTTGCTCAAGTACGCGGCTCGCGTCTTCTAAGACCTATCAAAATGAGTCATAATCTCATTTTTTAAAGCCATATAGAATGGGTTGAGTTATTATATGGTTTAGCTATATTCAATAAACGCGTCATAAATAAGTTTAAATAATGATATTGATATTAAATGGGTCATTAATGGATTCAAAATTTAATTAGTCAAAAGATCTCTGCGACTCTTTCTTCATTCTCTTTCGCTCGCTTGTCGTGACCTAAAATTCGGTGAAAATATTAGGTTAATGGATTATTATGTTAAGTTAATTAGATGAATTAACTAACCCAATACGGACTCTCCGAAGCCCTACCAATTTGTAACTTAGGTTCACTCGATTTTAATCAAAATATTTTTAATTTCGGAGTCGCCACTAATTTTTTTGGTAGGTAGATTAGATACCTAAATAAAGTATGGGAAAATACTTTATTTTCTGCTAACCGGAGATTTGGGCTCGGGGACTTGATTATGTTAATTTTTCAGTTAACACCCTTTCGGTACCATTCTTGCGACAAATTTTCTTGATTGGCAAATTCAATTGATTTCTTTGAAAATCAAGGTGCAATTATTATTATTTTTTTTGTGATTTTTTTGATTAAATGCATGCTATGCAAGTGCAACTATCTGAATGAAAATGCGACATGAAACAATATGACTGGAAAACAACTATGCATGATGACTTTGGAAAAAATCAAATTTTAATGCAAGAAAAATGTCAATTCTAACCTAATGACATACGACATGTTTTAATGAACCTAGATGACATGGCATAATAATGCATTGCATGAAACAAGATAAGATATGACGTGACATGCGAGAATGAGTTCTATCCTCTGTGCATGAATGTGATTTCTAATTTATATGGCATGAAAATATGCATGAATAAAGGGCAAAGATGTGGTCTATCCTAATATGCGAAAAATGCAAGTCTAGTCTAAATGACATGAGAAATTATTATGCAGATAAAATGTTATTATTCTTAATGAATTTTCGGCTTTACCTTAAATCTGTCGACAATTAACACAAATTGATTAATTAAAATCCAATCTATATTAAGAGTCTTTTTGAGATGTAATTTCCAAAATTTCAATTAAGACCAAGACAAGATAATTTTTATGATTTTTTTATGAAAGCTAGATCAAATAAAAATATAATAATCCTTGAGCATAATACACCTTTACATCCGAAATTTTCCAATGAATTCTCTTTGTACCCTCGAGGTGGGGTCGGAAGGTAATTTATTCACGTCGTACCCCAGGGGTGAGGTCAAATAGTGAGGTCGGAAGGTAATTTATTCACGTCGTGCCTCGAGGGTGGAGTCGGATAGTGAATTTATGTATTATAAAATTTGTTGGTTCCGTCCCAAAGTTATGGGATAGGTTAGACAATTTCATTGTGCGAGATGACATCATATTTCGGGGTAAAGTCGGATAGTCATTCATAATGCACAAATTTCAAGGGACTAAGGCACAAGGAGCATGTATTATACTTGAGGTAAATTATAAAAATATTTGATTTAGACTATAGTATAAAAAAGATGATTTTTCGGCCAAGCTATTGTAGGTGCCGAAATTTTAAAGGGGATAGGCCCCTATCCGCAAAGGATTATACATCTTTTAATTTAGGAAAGATTATCTCTTAGAATTTTTCGAAGTGTATCGGATAATTTTCCCATATTTTAAAGATATGTTCAGAATTTTCAAGTGCATTCAAATTAGGCCACAAGATAATTTGAATATTCCTGAAGATGTGCACAATATTTTCGAGATACACTCGGGATTCAGATTTGCTTAACAAAAATAAGCCACCGGATTAGTCAAGAATCCCGAGATATGTCGCCAATTCGAAAGAATATGCTCAAAGACAAGCTCAATATAATCTCGAAAATCATGAGATAATATCAGAGATTTTGAAAAAAAATTATCATGCCTCACCTGTCAAATTTCAATTTCCTTTTCAAATGAGAAGCATTATCTCAACAGAGATTTCAGAAGATTTATGCTAAAATTGCAAGCACATGAGAACTAATTGAAATCAATCCGAATAGGCAATTCAACTCGCAATTTTTTCGAAAATACAAGATATCTTGTCAATTGAAAATTATCTTATCCAAGCTCTTAATTATCTAGTCAACTTTGCAGAAAGCTATTCAGAAATTAACTAGGATAAGCAATTTCATGACAATTTGAGCATCAATTTAGGACAAACAACTCAATCCATCAAGATTTGCAAACAAATAATCAGAGTATCCAAGCTTGGTAATTTACCTTGATTGCAAGACTTGTATTCTCCTCTTTCAAATTCAAACAAAAATTGCAGACCAAGTCTGAATTTTTGGGACCAATTGGTGAAGAAGATTACACGAACAAGGCTCTTGGGGATCAAATCAATCAACAAAGGCACAACAAGGCCTGCTCGTGGTTGAACAGCAGCAAAATTGGACTAATTTGGAGCAAAAAAACAGCACTCGAATGCAACCAAACCTGAGCCCATCAGCGAAAGTCTTCTGGGCAGGACAATGACAAAATTGAGGTCACTAACAACCAAGCTCCAGTGCCAATCGAGCGGCTGAACAGCGGCAATTATGACGCCGAAACAGCAGTCGATTCGGCACCTGATTGCAGCTCAAGAAGACGTTGGACAATGCTGAACGGCAGTGGTTTTAAGACTGATGTTGCGTCGGGGATGAAGCTGAATTGAGCAAGGGCAGCACTGGATCTGGTGTCAAGTTGAGCAAGGACGTCTCGTACTTCGGGAGCCGCGGACTCCGGGAGGAATTGAGTGTATTAGAAAACGCAGTCTCCCCCTTTCTCTCTAATCTCCACATGAATCTTATATTGTGAACAGAATTTTTTTTTTTTGCCGACCCCCTCAACCCTAAGTCATAATGAGGTATATATAGAGAATTTTAGGCTTACTAATCCTAACAAAGGTAAGGTTCGTTTTCAACCATAAGAATCTTAGTCATAGGATTTAAAAATCTGAAATTGAGAGTTTTAATCCATTAAAAGACCTTCAAAATTTTGGCCAAGGGAGTATGTAGCGTGGGTTGGCCGAATTTCACATCATTCTGAGCTTAATTACGCAAATTATTGTGCTTAAATTAGGCTTTATTCGAATAATTAATCAGTTAATTAAAGCCTAAATTATGAGCTCCGAAACAGGCTCAATTTCCTGTAAATTTTCAGCACCTATGACCATGAATTGCGAAAAAAATTTGTCCACCAATTTATGTCTAAGATGCCCGACAAATTAAGCTCAATCTCACACCGTCGATGGAGATGAATGCTAATGCAATGTATAAATGACAAAAAATAAACATGAAAGATGATGCAAATATTTTTGTTTAGAACTAAAGTAAGTTCTAATTTTTTATGCAAAAAATGATTGAAAAGTTAATTTGTGTCAACACTACTCTCACTTTCTGCACTCTCATCTTAGTTTTGATATGAATTTTCGTAGATTGAATTAAATATGAAAGTGTTCCGGGAATATAAATCGGATTGAATATGGATCACTAGACTTACAAATTGGGTCTATTTGAGTCATACTATTTATGATCCGACTCAATTCACCCATTTGACGAGTCTACATCTTCATACTATTAATTTACTCTCTTTTCTTTCTATCGGGCGATCTTTAATTAGCGGCTTCACGCACTTGACTAAATCCGCCCATCTTTTCGACCCAACTGAAGTAAGGCAATTAACATGAGACGAAGCACATTAATGTATGATTAATCTCGATTATTCCATCGAAAGAAGAGCTATTTTTTTGAATAAATTTCGTGTTGAGCTGATGCCCGACATTTTAACATAGCATCAATCCGAACGTAGATAGATCACTTACTACATGAAGCCAAGCACAATGTAAAATGAGCTAAAAACCAGAATACAAGCAAAGAGTTGGTGAACTTTGACATTGAGAAAAATAGCCTTGGCAAAGGCATTTCAGATTCCAGTGACGAAGAAAAGAATAGGAGGGCACATCAACTCCAGAACTGCATTCACTGAAAATTTACACTGCACATAAAATTGGCACAATATGCCATACAAATTTGCCTAGAAACACATCTAAAAGTTGCCAAGATGGCCTGGACCATCCACGATTCATCTTAATCCACTCCTCAGTGCGGCCGCCTTGGCTGGCACACTTTTGAGTTGAGGTAAGAATCTCGTTAAGTCTCAGCGGCACAAAGAAGCCTGCTTGCACATTGGCTACAATCAACAGTAACATCTTTATTGCGTGCTTCGTAGCGTATGCTATTGTGAGCCCTATTTCGTCACAATCTTATACTTCCTCTAGGAAATGGGAAATTCGATATGTGGCATGATCAGATCCATCACATTATCCGGCATCTGCAGCCCTCTGAATCTTGAAACCCCTCAAACCATCTATTCCACACCGGGTTTGCTGGGCCATTAGTCCTGTAATTAGGGGAACGAATACATCAACAAGTGAACAGGGCTCACTAGCAGAAGTGAACGGCAATCTACATTTAACACGAAAGCACAGAGGTTCGAGGGATTACACTGGAAGCAAAGCATCCGGCTTTGTCTCTACGTAGAGCAGCAATCTGTAGGACATTTAGAACTGACTGGTAAATTTTAGTCCTTCATCATGAACCAGTTAGATAACCAATGTTCAAGGAACAGATGGATATAGTAACTAAAACCTCTCTAGCCTGTAAAGAAAAACTAAAGATCTAAGGTATTTTGACAATTGTTCTTCAAAGTCATGATCAATTTAGAAAGATAATCACTGCAAGAGGCTCTTTCAGAGGGTCATGCACTCCACCGCAGCATTTTGCCTGAGCAGTGGAGTACCCTTCACAGTGACTTTCTTCAAGGTAAACATTGTCGCAGAATGCTAAAAGATATAATTATGACATCTTGAATATTTACTCAAGACCAAAAGATGAAGCCAAAATGTCGAGACTACTCAGGCTTTTAACTTTTGACTCAGACTCTCCTTTTGACGAGTAAATTAGTATTAAGAGTCATAATTCTAAGCCACAGCAAAGTTGGAGAAGCTAAGTAGCTCTCATATACTTACTCCTCGCAAATCGATGAGGCATCTTCTATTCTTTCGAGTTCTTCCAACTCCTCCTGTAGAAAATCAAGGAGAATATATTGTATCAGCACACAAATGCTTTGGGACTCTGGTTGTCACAAGATAACACGTCCACAGCACTCAATAGCTTAAAAAGAAACTACACATGATAACTCTTTAGAGGCTTTTAGTTTTCTTTAACCGAGCCGATTCGAACTTCAGCACTCCCTATGTAGGCAGCTGAGCCAAATGGCGGGGTCCTAACAGAAATATATGGATTGGTTTCACACTTGTCAGAAGGAAAAGGAAGCAAGAGACAAGAACCTTCTACAACTTACACTTCTATGAAATTGAGCAGGAAATCAGGTATGAAACATCAATATTTGATTTTTAAGCAGATGGTATTTAAGATTTTCCAAGTCAAATTTTATAAGTATAACCATACAACTCAATAACTCAATCTCTGCATAGCAGCTACCCAAGCTTTCCTTTTTCAACTATCTGAAATAAGAAAATAATCTCAACTGCCCAATGGCATGCATCCAGTTTTAGATCCTCTTGACGCTAAATGCAAACTAACCAGGTTGAGAACTTTGCATAGGTCCGATCATCATTTATTGATTTCTTTTAGAAAAGGAAAATATAGTAATTAGAAGAGAGAATTGCCAAAGATATGAGCACAAGCAATGATCATGCCAAAACATGACGATGTCCAGCATAGTGAAGTTAAGACTGAGGAAGTAAAGCATCTGATCTATCTGATCTACGAAGGCAACAATTCTTGGAGCCATACATCACAATCGACTATGATTAAATTAAATCATTTAATAAATGAAAAAAATATAGCAAGTAGGTGGCAATCTTGATTTTACAGAAGTTTAAATACCAGATAGCAGTGTTTTGACAATGGGACCAGATTGGTCGGTTAACCAGTTAAACCAGGAATCTGTTCCTAAGTTCCATCCAGTTAGCTGACCAAAGCGCTGGAGGTAAAAAAACCTGGGTCAAACCAGTGTTAATTTGGTTGAACTCAGCCAAATCAGGAGGTTCAACCAGATCATGAACTGAAAACGACCCAGTCTGGTAGAGAAGACATTCGAAAAAACTGTGGTTGGCTATTTTCCATACCGAGCACCTCATTGATGAGGCAGTCACACATACCAATCACCACATGCTAGTCAAAACTGTAAAATAAGAACAAAGAGTTGGTGTGAAATAATAAACTAACTGATTCGAATGCTGAACCTGCAACTCCTAAAAACACCAGCACATGACTTGAAACACTAAGCCATGCCTTAGTGTAAGTTTGAATTTGGAAATAGCTTATTCCATTCATACTGGCAAATGTGCACAAGTTGCGGAGGCACAAAATTGACATTTGAAAAATTAAGCAAAACCACCTCATCTGAAATATTTGATGGAAAGAAATTGTTGACAAACATATTATACAAATATATGTGGAAAGATAAAGATATATTAAAATATGAACTTTGTTTTTTGAAAGTTGTTGCATAGAGAATTTAATATTCTACTGTTAAATGTGCCTGAGATAAACCTGGCCTTATACCGATAGTACATCCGGACAAGGTAGCTACTTCTATGCCATCAGATCAACTAGATAAGGCTAAAAAAGAATTCGTGTGAAGCACATTCTCATCAACAGGAAGATGTTCCTTCCACTAATCAAATAAGACTCGACCCAATTTCTTGCTGTAACGATCTGTTTTTCTTTCGTTTTATACGGAAATTGGAGGTTTATCAGAATATCCGTCTCCAGATGGATTCACAAAAAGAAAATGTCCAGGAAGTATCTGCCGGGAAGAATATCAGTCACACTGTCCCATTCGTAACCTAAGTCAAAAGATACATTGTTTAAATACCAGATAGCAAGTGGATGGAAATCTCAATTCTTAGAGAAGTATAAAATGATCAAGTCTGGCAGAAAAGAGGTTGGAAATAAATTGGTCAGCTATTTTCCAACAGAGCACCTCATTAATGAGGCAGTCCACACATACAATTGACTGCATGATAAGAACATACAACAGTGCGTACAACTGGTGTGAAAGAATAAATTAATTGATTTGGAACCTGGGACTTCTAAAAACACTGACACACGGACTTGAACCCCTCAATTGTGCATCATTGTAAGTTTGAATCTGGAAATAGATATGTTCAACTCATACTGGCAAATGTGCACAAGTGTCCTTTGTGCACAAGTGCTCCTTGTATGCACAAAATTGAAATTTGAAATATTAAGCAAAACCACTGCATTATATTTAATCGAGAGAATTGTTGATAAATACCAATGTAATGAAATTTTATAAATGTATGTGAAAAGAGAAAGATGTTCTAAGATTCGAAAATTTCCGTGGAAGTTGCTGGATAGAAACTATCAGATTTTAATGATGAAATGCGTGAAAAATAAAATACAATTACTATTGTATCCATTTGTCCTAGAACAGTATTTGTAAGATAAGTAATTGGGGATATTAGGAGAAGGAAAAACGAAATAAAATTAAGATCCCTTACATGTAGGAGGTTCCTTTTGCTTTATATATTAATCTGGATCTATTAACGGTTGACTGGGAATCCTGTAGACAAAGTCACTTGAGTGGTTCCCTCACCAGTCCAGCGTTTAAAACCTTGCCTTATACCGATATTACATCTGGACAAGGTAGCTCATCTGTGCCATCAGATCAACTAGACAAGCAAAAAAAAATTTGTACACAGCACATTCTCATTAACAGGAAGATATTCCTTCCACTATTCAAATGAGACTCATCCTAGTACTTGCAGTAACAATCTATTTTGATTTTGTTTTATATGACAATTTCCCAGGATAACAGTCTCCAGATGGATTGGCAAAAGAAAATGCCCGGCCAGTATCTGCCAGGCAGAGGACCGGTCACACAGTCGCCTTTGTAAGATAACTTCAAAGATTTGAAATTAAAGAGACTGATTCAGTGCAAGGAATAAACAACTTATTAACTAGCTAAATCATTTGATTAAATTACATCGTACTTTATCAGAAGAGGCAAGTAAAGCATTTACATGGAATGTAACATAAACGAGCATATTAATGAAACTATTTCACGCTGCTAAGTACTAAGCATTAAGAGTTTGCTGGCGAAGTTGACAGATTGACTACGGAAAGTTTCAGATTAGTATGGATTCCAACTGGTTGCCATGCATTTGATGGATCTGAAAGAATGTCCAACATTCAAAAGTGATAGAGATAAAATATGTGGAATGCTGCCATTAAGTAATTGCAGATATCAATTCATTCATCCTGCCATTGTTTGAAAAATTGTCCTCTCACGTGATAAACTACATCTATGTCCTATAGCAGAGGAAAACCAACAATGGCATGGTAAACTTTTTAAGGGCATCCTGTGGTATTATCTTAAGCAAGATCAAACAAGCTAAACTGAATCGTAGCTAGACATCTTTTTCAGGTAGTTTATGTATCAGATGGATATGTCATCTCCAGGACTAAGATGAGGTTAAAAAGGGTCTCAGCCATATCTGAGATAGAGCTAAATTTGGCATCGAGTTCATCAAAATTTCTTTATCATAAACATAACAACCAACTTCACCTGCATGATAAGCAAGCTGAATGCGCTGGTAATTCTAATAACTTCTATTAGTTATAGGTAAAGACAAAGAATAGTTGCATGAGAGTTTTAATGTTGACCCATCAATAACTAGTTAATGTCAATGAGAGGAAATAGTGCCACACCGGCCTTCTCTTGTTGATATTCTGATTTAAATTTAGTTGTGTTCATCCTTTGCTCATATAAATCCAGGAAGAAGAAGGAAGGTGCTTCGACTCTACGTTCGGTCAAGAAAAAACATATGGTCAGTTAGATAACAAGTTGTTTATTGTAAACATTGACATGAGTTATATCATACTTCACCAAACATGGTTTTTGCATGTCATTCTATGTGAACAAAAGCTTCCAGGAACCGTTTCCCAGTGCAAGTAAAGAAGATAAACTAAAAATAAGCTTGGTTTATGGATTCAGATTCTTATTTCCAAAAGAATATTATTCAGTAATGTCACTTTCTCCATCTTACTTTGTCTTACTGATCAATTTAATATATTTCTCAATTCAACCATTCACTGTTGCTTTGTGATATAATAAATACTAGGTAGTGCTTAAAAAGTCAAAAGTCCACTATTTCCCTTCCAATTGCTTAATACTGCACTTAACTGAAGCATGCACATGCTCCAACTTGGTCGGTAAAGGTATCGTTTGCTCTCTTGCTTAAGGGCACCTTTCACCTTAAATGCATCATGAGCGACACCAGCAGAATATAAGCCAGAAGACTCTCGTTTTCAAGGCAGTCAAGCTCCGGTTGTCGCCATTCAATAGACCTGCTGATGGCTCAACAAGAACAGATCTACTTCATCCAGAAATTTGCAAAATCTCCTGAATTCTTTTTCACAAAGTTGGTAGAACATGACCCAAATGCATGATTCTTGAAACTGCGTCCTAAAAGCTGCACAAGCACTAGTGCAAGCTCTAATACCAATTGGTTCATCTTTCAGGGAAAGGGTACATTTTGTTTAGCAGATGTTGTTTCAGCAAATTCGATGAATCATTTCGAGCAGGACCCGAGTTTTGTGGAACGTGGCCATGGAAATGGTGGCATTGCCGGGGGTGACCGCTGGAATTGTGGCTCAGGAACATTGTGAACTGCTCGAACTAGTGCAGAGACAGAGAAAAGGAAGCTTTTCCTCTTCTACTTTTGGTTTGGAATGAGAGGACAGAAGGGCCTTTGAGGCTTCAAAGCTTGAAATCTCACTTAAGACTGGCAAATTGAATTCTTTACACCTCTGTTTTTAAAAGTATTCTATAGCCTTTAAAGCTACTTTATACAGAGGAAGCAGCAGCACCGCCTTTCAGTGTGCGACAGTATGTCAACATGTAGCCGCTGCTTCCCACGCCATCATTCAGCACAAAAGGATAAAGCTATGACTGAAAGAAAGAACTTAACTTTGCAATCAGACAGACCAAGAGAATCCACACAATCCCAGTCACAAACCTCTAACAACACATCCTACATATCACGCTTAAATCATTTCAAGCACTGTCCACTTCGCGCATCGCTACTTCAAGCAACAAAAGCCATGCTTCATAATCTCACTCCACTAACCAGACCACGCACAGAACAAACAAAGAAGCCAAAAAACAGAAGAGAACAGAAGGAAAAGGTTACCTCCAAGAACTTGGAATCTTGCTCGAGACGCTTGATTTCCGCCATGATACGATACTTCCCTCTCTTATCCGATGCCGAGCTATTCGCATGCTCATTTCCCGTCGACGCACTCTTGTTGGAGTCCATTCTCACAAGAGCATCGATGGTTACGATAAGGACGAAAGCCTCCCTCTCTCTCCTCTCTCTCGCACCCACTCTCTGAACGGCTCAAAGAAGCGGCTTTTCAACTCCGAGCTGGGGCACCCATTGGATCCTTCAGATCGAAACTCAAGCTACATTACACAAAACCCACTTTTGAAAAACATCACTCGGCCGCAACCGAGGAACCCCCGAAGACATCCCCGCGTTCCGAGGACGAGGTCGCTGTTGAAGCGCAGAGAAGCGAAGAGATCTTGGGGTTCTTGAAGCGAGTAAGTGGAAAAAATCACAGAAAGCGCCAAACTTTATGGGAAACGAATGGAAGAAAGGTATTCAACTCTCAGTCGTCTCCTCCTCCGAGCGAGGTACGGGAATGGATTGAAGAAAAGCTTCTGAAGTTTCACTTTCTGCTGATGCTCTAGAGCAACTGGGTGCTCTCTGCGTTGAACTTTGCCAGTGTTAGCGTCTACGAGTGTTGCATTAACCAGAAACCACGACAGGTGCTCAGATGGTATCTCTTCTGCTTCGGTTCAATTTCTGAGGAATTTTTAATATTCCATGAATGAACATAATACATATTACAGATGAAAAGAATAATACAAGTTTAATACAAACATAATGTGATAATGTTGCCCCATAATCGTATTTTTTTTTATCGGAATACAGATAAAACAGTTCCATATCTTTAGATTATAATTGAAGTTCAATATTTATCCTTAGAATAAAGAAACATTTCATCGACAGATGTTATATCTATAATTTTTTTTTGTCTATATAACAATGTCTTGATATATAATATTTAAGACAATGTCGAAAAATGGACACTATGATTAGGTATAATGAAGAGAAAAAATGCCAGGGGAAGTGAGTGAAGTTATTTTCTCAAGGCTTATGAAAAGAACTTCCCAAAGTTAGAGAAAAATGGAGGGAAATTGAGATTATCTCTCAATTTAAAAAGTGCTCTCAATAAAGAGTGAGAAAGTTAAAAAGATATAACGAGATTGTATACTATTGATTAGTTCGATTTTTCTGTACATTATTTATCTTTGATATTCGTCTTAAAAAGTGATATTATAATTTGCCCCTGATGTCTCTTCCCTTCATTTCATTTTTTTTTGCCTTTTTTCCATTGATTTTACCACTTTTTTCTAAAATTAATAGGAGCTCTTTTACCGTAGAAATTCATATATGGCTATTTCATTACAAGTTAACTACATTCACCAATCTTTTAAGAGTATATTAGTATTGCTATTTAACTCTTTCGCATAAATCATAGAAAATGTCATAAACTTATTGTAATTGTGTCAATTCGATCATAAATATTTTCGTATTTGTGGCGATTCGATCAATCTAACTAATTTTAATCGACCAACGTTGACGTGATGATTTTTAATAATATTTTAATATATTTTCAAATTATTATTTTTTTCTTCTTCCTCCTCTGGCCAAGGAGGAGGAGGAAGAAGAAGAAAAAGAAAAAGAAGAGATGAAGATAGGGCTGGCAAGGGCTGAGACCTCGCCCTCACCCTCGCCAAGGCGAGACGAGTCTTGCCAAATATAGCGAGGTCGAGCCTTGCTGTTGTTGGGCGAGGATGAGGACGAACTCGTCTAGCACCTTGGCTCTCTCCTCTGGATGACAATTAGAGGATGGAAGAAGAAGGAAAAAATAAAAATAAATAAATTCTACGTCGATGCGCGTGTGTATATCTATTACCCTTATTTTGTCCAACAAAATGAAGTCTACTATTCAAGGAAAGAGTATAGATAGAAGAAGATGATGAAGAAATAAGAAACCAGTCCACGACACTTGAGCGAGGAGTCTACGTCACCCTGTTACGGTCGTATCGTATGGACAGCAATAATCAACACCAATTCACCACACAGCCACTTCCCATCTTTGCTCCTATTCTCACTCACATGATGTCAACTCAAAGTAAGTTCCAGAAACCGAAGAGGGAAAAAAATAATAAAATAAAAATAAAAAACAAAAATAAAGATGAACCGTTCAGGCAGGGACCTGTAGTATCGCTGTAGTATCGCTTGTTTCTGCTCTCTGCTTGGAGACCACTGAACCAGTGGTAGCTGCTCAAGGAAAATACGTCGCGAAGCCCCGACCGCTCATCTGTCTGGTAAGCTCTTACCTCTGTTTTCTTGATGCTTTCTCTGCTTTTCAGAGGTGTGCATAGTGGGAACTACGGATTTTTAATCTGTTCTTGCCTCATCGTGGCTCTCACTTGAAAGGACCCAAGAAGATCAAGAACCCATCAATTTTCTGGGTCATAGCATGTGGGTATTCCTTGCTGGACACTAAAGGTCGTGACTTTTTCAAGAATTGGCTGGTAATCTTCGGTAACACATGGCTTCTTCGCTGCTTAATGGAGCTGAATACCTAGGATTGATGAGAAGCGTATACCCAAAAGGATTGGGCTTTGTGGGGTCGGATTTTGGTGGGAAGAACCTGAACCTGCCCAAATTGACCCTGGGATCTCCTGCTAGGATTGGGGTTGTGAAGAGAGCAGTGCCCAATTGCAGCTTATCAACTTCTAGGCCTGCTTCACAGCCCAGGTTCATACAGCACAAGAAGGAGGCCTTTTGGTTCTACAGGTTCCTCTCGATTGTGTATGACCACATTATAAACCCTGGACATTGGACCGAGGACATGCGGGACGATGCGCTCGAGCCGGCCGACCTCAGTGATAGGAACATGATAGTGGTGGATGTTGGTGGTGGGACTGGTTTTACCACTCTAGGTATTGTTAAGCATGTGGATGCGAAGAATGTCACGATCCTCGACCAGTCGCCGCATCAGCTCGCCAAGGCCAGGCAGAAGGAGCCCCTGAAGGAGTGCAAAATCATTGAGGGGGATGCGGAGGATCTCCCGTTTGAGACTGACTATGCAGACCGATACATTTCGGCTGGAAGGTCATTGCTTTATCTTAGGTTTCCGTGCTTCATAGTGGGTAACTTAAGTTAAATAACGACATCTACTTTTACCTATGAAGATGAGGTAATGTTTGAGTCAATTGCAAAATGAGATGCTTCATCACGTAACAAATGTTCACATGACTCATAGGAAAGGCACCTGCCTTTAAATTAATGACGATGTGCGTCTCTACCAAGTAATTCTGTATGTTCTGCCGAGTGTCTTTTCTGATGAGTGTTTCACATATATCAATGAATTGATGACCTATACATGCATAATTTTATTGTCATAACAGTAGTTTTGACATTTCATTATCAACTTTGTTGGTGTTGAGCATCTAGATACAATGAACACATAATCCCATATTGTCCCTTTTGGACTATAATTTACAGCGTTGAAACATTTGTGCATTTACCTATTTGAACATTCTTTGAAAAACCTCCATTCGTCTGGATAATGTCATGATGCAGGAGATTTCAGTTAATGGTAAACCTAAGTAGTGTCTTGGCATGATATACAAAGGAGGAATGGTGTTGACTTTTCTATGCATATGGTGCGAGTCGTGTCTGAAAGTGTGACATACAATTGGACTTGATAGAGGATAATCAATCGAATTGCATAATTTCTAGTGTAGCAAGGAAAATGAATCAATTGAAACATAGGTGAAGGCATTTTGATGGAGAAGCTGGAGAAACTATGTCTTTGTATTAGGTGTGGGGTTATGGCTACAAGGTTGTTTCTGTTGTAAGAAAGGGAGATGTAATTTCTGGAATTGTCTCTGATGGTTTCACATAGTATCATTTTCAGTATCGAGTATTGGCCAGATCCCCAGCGTGGCATTAAGGAAGCCTACAGAGTGCTGAAACTGGGAGGAAAGGCATGCATCATAGGCCCGGTATACCCAACATTCTGGCTGTCTCGCTTCTTTGCTGACGTGTGGATGCTCTTTCCAAAGGAGGAAGAATACATTGAGTGGTTTGAGAAAGCTGGGTTCAAGGATATCCAGTTGAAAAGGATTGGCCCAAAATGGTATCGTGGTGTTCGCCGGCATGGGTTAATCATGGGGTGTTCTGTGACAGGTGTTAAACCTGCGTCTGGTGATTCTCCATTACAGGTTTGTTTCTGCTGCTTGTTGGTTGCACTGATTCTGCTTATATCTAGTAGATAGGGTTTCTGTATGATGATGCAACTCAAATAAAATGAGGTTGTGATTATTGTCTGATCCTTCCCAACTGACTACTATTACGCATAACAAACCAATGCACATGCTAGCGTACACATGTTTCCCTAATTCTATTCTGATTAGTGAATATATTAGAGTACAGGTAGTTGAGAGGAAACCTGAGGGTGTTTAGGCTATATTATTTCCCAGGAGTCGCTTTATGTAGCTGTAATATATACCAAAACCTAACTTGAAACCCTCTGGTTTCCTCTAAAATCTTAATTCAATCAACCCAGGCCTCTGATTGGGTTCATTCTGGTTGGAACCCGCGTGACCTGACCAAATACAATCCCTGGTTTTGTACCTTTACAAGTGTGGGGCCCAATATGCAGCCAAGATAGTGTTTCTGCTCATCGTGTTACTGAAGATGAGGCTTCTCATATTATAAGATGATCATTGACTATCGTTATATTGCGAAATTCTTTCTCAAATTCTCTTACAACGTTGCGTATGGCTTGCATGGCGAATGACAATTTGAAAATATTTGGCTGGCAGCTGAAGCCTTGTTACAAGAAATTACAGATCGTTTGCCATTGTAGACCTGGCAATAGCACATAAAGACCTTTGACATTCAGTGCTTGTCTTCTGTTGTCTTGCATAATCATACCCCTGCAGGATCACGTTTCCCTGTCTTTAACTAGACTTTTTGTTTGGTGTCTTCGGTGAATTAGCTGTAGTTTTCTGTCAGGCTAGCTAATTTATTAATGCAAGACAAATCAGTTGGTTTTACTGAACAGTTTGGATTGTTAGAATGAGTCATAGTCTGACTCAAAACTTGAAGAAAATTCTTTTACAAGCTGATGGGATGAAATGTGTGGCTGGTCATCTAATGCTCGCTGTATTATGGCAAAGCTCATGTTGTCATGTAGACAGTTATGTTGAATGATAATTGGTAGGATTCTGGGATTTATGTTATGCAAAAGACAGTGCTGGTTTTTGGATATTACCTTATTTTCAGAAGGTGTAGCATGTTTGTCTTTCTGGGTTCTTATCTTTCAATAATATTGTCATCCACAAACTAGTCTGATCTTCCATTTGGAGTGATGGAGAATTTGGAGATTCTTTCAAGATTCAGTGACTTTTGTCTCTTGGCTCTATGAAGTTGCATAATTTTCTTGAATGTAATTTTACTCCAATTTGAAGCCACATGATCATTTTACTCGGTCGTTTCTTCCTTGATATTTTGTGCATTTGACTTGTAATTAATGAGAAACCTGTTGATGTCTGGTCAGAGCTTCAATAGTCAATGTTTCAACTCTCTTAATTTTTGTTGGAAGAAACTACCTTAGTTTCATTGATGTGAGAAGTAGATTAGCTTTGTCATCTTGAGGAGATCGAGAGGAGTATCCTGTTGTTCCAGCAATACCAATATTGCTTAGTTTGCTTGGATATGAACTGCATTATTGGTTTTCTATCACAGTGCACACCAGGGTCACTTTATCGGCTACACAAAGCATGTCATGTAGTTTCAAAACACCCTAGTTAAATATCAAATAATTACCAGTATACTTCGACCAAAAAAATAAAACAAAAAATACCAGTATACAGTCGAGGCCCAATGGTCAACAAAAACCCAATTGATAGGAGAGCTTCCAAAATTGGGTGGTAAGAGAATGACTTAGAGTTGGGACTTGGGTCCAATGACCGGAACCATGTGCATCGTGCTTTCATTGATAAAGATGTGTCTCTGCTTTTGTTTCGAGTTCTTTACTACTGATATCATTGCACCTGCCATTCCCTTTCTTTGCCTTATTAAACTTGCGAGATAATGGCGTTTGATTGCAGCTCGGTCCAAAGGCAGAGGATGTCTCGAAGCCTGTGAACCCGTTCGTGTTCCTGCTGCGGTTCCTTTTGGGTGCAATGGCAGCTACCTATTATGTACTAGTCCCAATATACATGTGGCTGAAAGATCAGATTGTCCCCAAAGGTAGACCCATCTGAGAGAGAAAAAGAGAGAGAGAGAGAGAGAGATCCATGTTGAGCGGACAAGGAGCTGCTCATAACAACTTCTTCCTTACTATGGTTCTTTTGTAAGAGTTTGTAGTGTGAGAATCCATTTTCTTCTTTTTCTGTTGTCTGGTGACTTAAAATTGAGCTCGCCGTATCCTTCTTTCCGGAATCTTGTTGTCGAGAATGTTAAATGGGTTGTACAGGTTGATGGAGTGTTATCTGCTTCTAGAAAGAAAAAAAAAAAAGGCTCATACACCATGAGCATGTCTTCTTTTTAGCATTTCATCTGATCCTTGTTTTTGCAAAAGAGATCACATTGTCTTCTCTTCTTGACCTTGGTTTAGCTCTCTGCATTCATTCGCATACCTTTCACTCTTGTATATATCAATGACAGACAATTACAACCCCAAGTCACTTGATAGAAATGCCTCGATCTCTTGTTGGGGTCGTGTTGTATTTTATTGTAATCATTCCCTTTCAGGGAGAACAACATTGGAAATTTTCATGCGATCATCGCAATTCCAACCTTACTCTGCCCAAAAACATTCATGGCAATCTCATTAGACAACGCAAAGTTGTCAACCTTCATTTACTATTGAAACCAATCTAAAAGTTCAGTGCATAGGGAGCAATCGTAACCTGAACCCAGTGTGTCGACCCATTTGAGTTACTGACTCTGTCGATTATTTCTGAGCTCACAAGTCGACCCGTGAGATTTATGAAGCATAATTTGCTTCTGCCGTTACGCTTCCAAGTTAAGATTCCCCCGCGTGACCGACAAGTTTTGCTCTATGGTAAGGTCCAGCCATCAATTGAGAAAGTCAAGAGTATCAATTTTGCTGACTTTTAATCCCTCAGACCATCACTTGGACGACGGTGAGCATATGCAATATTCTCGTTGGTGTTCTTTTCTTTTACATGCGTTGATTTTGTGAATCATTGTTTTCTAGTTGTGGGTTCTTTGAAATTTCTGTCCAACGTGATTAATAATGTTCTCCACCTTGTAATTCTACAAGAACGACTTCACTTCGACACCAGCACACACCCTCAAGCAAGTTATACTCACCGAGCGCGCTCTGTTCTTTCGCTCTTCCACAAGGAGGAAGGGAAAAAAAAATCCAGGTTCAGAGAGTCTTCAGACCCAACAATGGCAGAAGCATTGACAGAAGATCAAGTGGCCGATTTTCGCGAAGCTTTCTGTCTCATCGACAAGGATTCCGACGGTACTAACTCCATTTCGGTTCTTGTTTTTCCTAGATATTTTGGAGCATTCATGTTCTGATTTTCAGTCCATTGATGTTTTGCAATCGGTAGTAGTTGTGCTTGACGCTATTGAGCTTACAGAAAAATCTGAATCCGTTGTTCCTCCTACCATCTTATGTTGCTTCTCTATTTGGCCAAAACCTTCCTGTGTTGTTGGAAATGGAAAAACCGTTCTCGCCCGTCACGGGGTTTCGATGGACTGGACGGTCTAAACACGGGGTTCGCACGAGCCAGGCTCGCGAAACCATTGCACACGATGTCACGACAGAGGGACGCTGAGGATGAAATCCGCGGCTCGGTGAGATTCTGAATGTGTTGTCTCACTCTCTGTTGAAACAAATGTTTCATCCCTTGATAGGCATGATCACAATGGAGGAACTCGCTACGGTGATCCAGTCACTCGACGAACACCCGACGAAAGAAGAAGTCCAAGATATGATCAGCGAAGTGGATCTGGTCGGGAGCGGCACGATAGACTTTGCAGAGTTCTTGAACATCATGGGGAGGAAAATGAAGGTGAGCGGACAAAGGCTTCCGGGGTTTGATTCCGACGAGTCATTCTTATACTTTCCCTATAGTTTTCGAAAGCGAAAAGACAGGGAAAACAGTAAGAGGATCATCTCCTGTACTTTGCAGGAAAATGTTGGCGAAGAGCTAAGAGAAGCATTCAAAGTGTTCGACAGAGATCAAGATGGATATATATCAGCCATTGAGGTAAATTATCACTAATTTGCAGGCATGGCTATCTATACATGTGGATTTTGCTCAACTGAGATCAAGCGATCAATTCACCGGACCAATTGTATGAGAAAAGCGGAAACTTTACGAGAACACGAGACTTGCGAAATGAAAGAATAACGTTTTAGTTTTTATCACACTCGGCGAAAAAAGTTCGAAAAATTCCTTTGTCATTCTCTATTTGAAGTGTCACCGTGATTTTCGAACCACCCCTCAATGGAGAACGTTTGACAGTTAAGAGTCGTTCCGATTACCTTCGATCCCTGCTTCAGGAAATGCTGCTTAAAAAGCTACAGAAAGTATTACAGAACACTCACTCAGACCACAGAACTACGTTTTCACATCGAACTGCTTCTAGTTTGTCTTCCCCCTGGACATTCTTTTCAATGTCCCTCGCTTCGGCTCGCGTCGAAGGTTAGATTTAAGCGTATAATCGACTCAATGACAGCCTATTTTCTTGTGTTCAGCTGAGGAATGTGATGATGAATCTGGGCGAGCGGCTCTCGAACGAAGAGGCGGAGCAGATGATTAGAGAAGCCGATTGGGACGGCGATGGACTCGTCAGCTACGAGGAATTCGCGAGGATGATGATGATATTCTAGGACTTCACCTGATTGCGCTCGGAAAGATATAGTTCAGAAAAAAAAAAATTGGGATCGACAAGCTATGCAGATCGACCGCTTTCATCATGAATAAATTCCACTTCTTTGAAAAAATATAATCGTTGTTCTAAGAATACATGCATCGCCCATAAATGAAATGATATTCGAATACTGATGTTCACGAGGGCCAACTTGATCCTCTTCCGTTACGATTTCGATGCTTGCTTTCAGTCAATTCCTTGTTGCTCTGTTAGCTTAGACAGGTCCATTTTATATTTCTCTACGACCTAATACCTAGAAGATAGTATGAATAATGCGATTACATTGAAAAAGACATCACACGTGGGGACGCACCCGTATTTTAGAGAGAGAAGCTTTCACGTCTACTGAATCCGAAATGGCTAGAGAGAGAAAATGTTCTGTTTTTTTTTTTTTTTAGGATACTTCCTGGAATAGATCTAGTAGAGACTAGACCCATCAAAATTGGTCATAAACCCATTTCTTAACTTATATATGATGAAAAAAATAAACTTATGTATAATGGACTGACTTGTTATATGGGTTACTTATGCTCAATAAAATGAGTTTAAATATGATATGAGTGTTAAACGCGTTAGTCACAAATGGATTTACAACTTACTTAAACCTATCATAGCTCCATGGCTCTCTCTTGATTCTATCTCGCCCTCAATTGATCTCACGCTCACTCACTCCGTACTCTCATCTCGGTTTTGGGTATCGATTTTTCTAGATAGAGTTTAATATGGAAGCGTTTTTAAGAATATGGGTTGGGCCGGGTACAAGTCGGGTGTAAATCGGGGTCGGGTATGGGTCATTAGATCTGCATTACATAGAAATGGGTTAGAAAACGGATTAAATGGGTCTATTTGAGCCGGACTGTTTTCTACCCGACCCGATGCACCCATTTGACAGGTTTATTAGTAGAGACGGGATGGGGCCTATACCTCGACGGTCTATTACTCAACCCCCGAAACAATGCTTTGCAGAGTCACATTACACATTGATAAAAGAATAAATTTGAGTACCTTTCGGAGAAAGAAGAAGAAAATGACTCAGTGGCTGCTTGACTATGGAGTCTCGAGACACACACACGAGTCACAAGTCCTCGAGCCCTTTCCTCTCGTGCAGAGCATGGGAAATTCCAATTTGGCTGATTCCGATTCACCATATAGTCAAAAGAGGAGAGTCAAGTTTGCCTAACCATTTCATTCAGCAGCATTGACCTTGGAATGGGGCTCACGAACCGCACAAGGAGAATATTTTGGCGTTCGCGACTCACAAGTCCAAGAGCCCTTTTCGACCGTTGAACCCAAGAGAAGGTTCGATGGATTTTTTTGTTTTTTTTTTTTTTTCTCTTCTCTCGAGAAAGACTTGCCATTTTGTTTGTTTGCTTTTGTAAAGGGGCTTTGGTGGAAGAAGTGGGGAGAATCTTCATTGTATTCATCTATTGACTTGTCTCCCTCTATGTTACAAAGCGATTTCGAAGGATTTCCTCTATGTTGAACTTTCGCCTGGAAGTTCCGCGAGCATTCATACTGCCTCTTTGAAGAGTTATGAGCACTTCATTTCATTCCAGGTCCAGTTTCAATCCTGTCCCGAACTTGTCTAAAGAAAAAGCTCCAAACTTTAACTCTAGTCACAGTCTGCCCCGGACTTTTTTTGTCGGAAAAAGTTACCAACTTCTAATCTGGTCTCAAATGTGCCCCGTTTAACCCTCCACCCAAAAATCATCATTGATTGTTTGACGTGGCATTTCCATGTTGGTTGAAATAAATCCACATTAGCAAGGTGAGGTGGAAAATGGTTACCAAAACGAAACAGTTCTTTGATATGAAAATTAGAAAAATTAGGGATGAGAAACTACGATTTTTGGATAGATGGCTAATGGGTGCAGATTTGAGATTAGAGTCAAAGTTTGTAAATTTTCCTTTAGGAAAAAAAAGAAGTTTAGGTAGATTTGGGGCTGAACTCGGGGCAGATTTGGATTGGACCTACAATTTAGGTTTTTTCCTTTGAGACAAAAAAAATCTCGAGGAAAAATTGAGACTGGACTAAAATTTGAGAGCTTTTTAAGGGGTTAGGCTTTATATTATAGAGCGATTTGGAAGGCCCTTTTCACTGTTGCCCATAAGTTACATGAACATTCATACTTCCTGTCAAAAGAATCATAAACAGTACATCTCATGAATTCTAAATTGATTTAGATTCATATTAATTCACTAATATAATCTGCCGATTCCTTCCGAATTAAAAGAAAAAGAAGAAGAAAATCATGATATTATGAGAAAATTTCAAATAAGGGCTCAAAGTGCATTCATTTTTTCAATTAAGGGTCTATAGTGGATATTGTTTTAAATAAGAGTCGAAGTGCCCTAATTGTTTCAAAGAAGCGACTAAGGGTATTTTTGCCATTTCCCTTTTTTTTATAATTTTTTTTCCTTGTTTCGTTTTTGTTTTTTGCCCTAGCTCCTCACCCTAGCCTCGCCTGGGCAGGGCGGGGGTCGTCGAGGTCCGCCCTCGCGAGCCTTGCTCGGGTGAGCCGAGGGAGTGAGCGAGCTGAGGGCGGCCCTCGCTGGCCAAATCAGGCGTCTCGTCAACAGGGTCTAAATGGACAACCAGAGGCTTGCCCTTGAACTTAGAGAGGCTCACATTCTTGCCATCTTGATCCTTCAGCGTGAAGGACGGTATGGCTTGGCCTTTGTTCACCTACAAGAAGTTTTCAAAAATAGAAACGAGAAGAGAAATTAACCCCTCTTGGGTTGACCTCCGAGTGCTCAAAATCTGCGATTGTCGGACAATGTACCTCGGCAAAAATGGTGCTCTTGGTAGAGAACGAAGAGGGATGGAGGGAGCGGAGGAATTGGACAGCTTAAGGCCATGGAACTAAGACTCTGACGATCTGGGCAAGAATGCGGGGTAGCGGGGAGAATGGGTTCTGGGTGTCTGAGTTGGGTTCAGAGATGGGAGTGAGTGCCTCGGGAGGAAAGCGTGGCCATCATTGAGATCAGAATCAGACACAGCCCCTGGCGAGGCCAGCGAGGGCCGCCATCGGCTGACCCGGGCAAGGACCGCGAGGGCAGACTCGCTGGCCTCGAGGGCGGCCTCACCTGGGCAATGCAACCCTCGCCGGTGGCCGGCTTGGGCACCAGCAAGAAGCTAGGGCAAAAAACAAAAAGGAAACAAGCAAAAAAAAAAAAAAGAAGGAAAAAAGAAAATGACGAAAATATTCTTAGTTAGTACAGTAGTCAATATGGGTCTTTTACCCATATTTTATACAAATGGATTGTATATGGGTTCTAAGTTTTTAAAGAGAACGAATGAAAATGAATCCAAAATATTTAAGTTGAATCGATGTAAAAAATGGGTCATACACTTAAATTTATTTTCGACCCATATTGGACTCATTTTCGACCCATGAGGACAGCTCCCACAAATTGCAAATGGGCCCAGGGCCTCAAAGGCTCAACTTGCTTATTATTATTTTTTTAAAATTTTCTATTTTTATAAGTAAATGAAAGAAATTAGAAAAGAAAAAGAAAAATAAAAAATATTATAAAAGTTGGTCAACCACCGTCCTCTAACGGTTGTTGTCGCCACCATAGCCGCCGCCGACCATAGCCGGTCGTCGCGGTCCACCACCGATCCCCACCGTCACTCCGTTAGACGCCGCTCCGCCTCGATCGCCACCACCAACCGCCCGTCCCTTCGCCGCTACCGACCACCGCCGCCGACCACCGCCTATCATAAGAGAAAACTGGAAGAAAAAATAGAATAAAAAATACTTTATAAAAAGTTGAAAAATGTTTTTAATAAAAAATTTTAAAAAATTCGAAAAAAATCAGAAAAATTTAAAAATAGGAAAAAATTTCACTAGATTTTTTATTGCATGAAATTATTTTAGTAATATCATTTTCTATTTTATTTACTAATTTTTTATTATTTAACTTGCTTTTTGATTTGGTGCGAAGTTTTTATCTAGTAACAAATACATGTAAAAAGCTTAAAATATGTTAAATAAGTTATATAGGTTTTCTTAGAATATTAGTGTGATTTGGTAATATGGGTCAAAACGGGTCGAGTTGAGTATGGGTCGGTTGTGGATCGAGTCGAGTATAGGTTATTGAATATAGGTCCAAACGGGTTAGACGGTTAATATAGGTTGAACCATGTTCGACCCAATCCATCCATTTGACACCTCTATTAGTCAAGCTCTTCTTTGAAAGTCATTTCAGATCCTTATTTGAAATAAGATCCGTTTAATTTCTTATTTGAGAAAATAAGAGGCACTTCGTTTCCTTATTATTTCTCGAATTTATATAAGCGGTCTGAGTCGGGGACCCGCAGCCCGTGTAGGCCGGCCCGTGTATTTCCAGCTTTGCTTACCACAACGACAGAACCCTCAAAGGCCCGACTAGACTCCATTAGGAAAATTGGAAGATAAGAATAGGTAGAGGAGGCCGGACGTGAAGGCTAGAATTGCTTCCATAGCCTTAGAACCCGCAGAATCCAAGTCCGGCCCACACTCGAACCGGGCCCAAAGGCCCAGCCCAACCCCCAAACTTCAAAAAATTAAAATAGAAAATAAAAAAAAAAGCAAAATCCAATTTTTTTTAAAAAAGTAGAAAATTGGCTAGAAAATGTTCTTATTTTCTTAGTGTAATGCAGGCCCTTGCTTGGTTGATGTTGTGTGCTCAAATCGAAGCGTTTAATTGTCCTTACTCGTAGATATTTTTTTATGATGGATTATCTTTAATCTCGTTTGGCGATGCATGTCCTTCGGCGGTTAGCTTTAGATAGGGGATTAGAATTTAATTAGGGGTTGATGATGTTAAGCTACTGCTTTGTGAACACATTTGGGGGTTAATAAATCATTAACCTTAATCAATGAACCCCTAGTTTGACTAGGAGGAGGTTGGGTTAATCGAAATGCATGGGTGACCCAGTTCCGAAAGGCAAACCCGAGGCGATTGATTAGTGTTTGGTGAACTTCACTAATTGTGCGCTTTGACCGAATGCATGTTGTGAATGAGTTGAATGATAGAGGCTAATTTGAGAGAGTTGGGTCGTATGGAATCACGACTCTTTATCGAAGAGAACATACCTTGGTCCGGCCTAATTCAAAGAGAGTGTTGACGGTTTGTCGGTTCCATTGGACCGCCCAAGAACCGGACCGGGCCGGTCGATGCGGCCTCCGGTTTCGAAAATTGAGAACTAGGACCACCGGATTGGACCGGGATCCAATCACCCCTAGTCGGTATAGTGTTGCTAGGTGATCCCGACCTTGTTTCCATGACTGATGTAACGTATAATGTTTCTATTTGAACGATTGTATCAATATAATGAAGACTAATATTATTGTAAAGGTGTGCGCAACAAAAGTAGAGGCGTATTTCTGTACTTAGAGTTTTGATTATGTATAGTAAAAAATAATTGTGCACATCAACTAAAGCTCCGTTTGTTTCACGGAAAATATTTTCCCCAATTTCCGGTGTTTGGGGGGTGGAAAATGAGCGGTCAACGGAAAATATTTTCCGGTCAACGAAAAGAACCTTCTAAAATTAAGGAAAATGATTTCCTCGTTTTGAGAAGAGGAAAATATTTTCCACACTTTTCATTCCTCCTCTCTTCCAACTATTTTTTCTTTTAAATTATTTTTTTTTTCTTTTCTTTTTCATTTTTTATTTTTCAAAATTCGAAAATTTTGTTTTTATTTTTTGGATAAAATTTATTTTTTAATTACTTTCTTTATTTTTTTTTATTTTTCCTTCTTTTTTTCTTTTTTTTTTTTTTTAGTATTCTTTCTTCTCCTTTAGCTAGTCGCCGACCACGGTCGTAGCCGGTGGCTCTAGCCTCAAACAAGGAAAGCTATAGCGAGAAATGTAGCCGTAACGTCCGTTCGAACTCCTTGTGCTTCACGTGGAGCTCGGCGGCGGACTCGTCGCTGAGACGATGTCGACCTTCCCGGTCTTGAGGCTCACCTTCCCGACGTAGTTGACGTCGACAAGCGGGTCGGCAAGGCACTCGACGGTTGATTTCGAGTCGCCTCCGAGGGTGGCCTCCGGGGAGGCGCCGCGAGCCGATGAACGCCGGGAGCATCGTGGGCCGGGAAGACACTAGAACTCCGAGCACCGTGGCCTCATGTTTCTTTTGCAGCATCGGTGGCGTGCTCCGCGTGCGCTCCGCAATCAAAATCCCTATCACTCAATGCGGGGATTGTATTATGCGCAGCGCCTCTCTCCTTCGGGTTTCTCTCTCTATCTCTAGAAACGCTAGTTAAGAGAGACGGAGAAGAGATTTCAAAAGAAGTGAGCGCCAGGAGTTTATTTTAAAGAAAAAAAATAAGACAAATTTTCCTTACCAAACAGCGAAAAATATTTTCCGGGACTTTTTCAAGTTTTTGTCAAATATCGAAAAAGGAATTCATTTTCCTGGAGAATGACTTCCCGAAAAATATTTTCCGTAAAGATCATATTTTTCGCGAAATAAACGGAGCATAAGGCTTAATTATTTATTCTTTGAAGGTGCAAGGTTCGTGTTATGACATGTTAATCACAGTCGCTTGTTGGCATGGGACTTTCGCCCTTGTGATAAATTCAGCCATCACTTCCAACAATAAGACATAAAAGTGCTGGCCATATAATTTCCTAAGAAGTACTAATTGACTCGCGCTAATGAGATCGCAATTACGAAAATCAAACAGCGAAATTAATCATTTAAAACGTGTGACATTACTAATCACCAACAAATTTAGTCATTTAATGAATAAGGTTTTGTAGGCATACTAGACTAAATCAATGGTAATCACCACTTCATATAAAGGAAATAATTTTTCCTTTTAAAATTAGGACTTAAATGTGCGGATGAATAGATTCAGAAACCGATCGTGTCTTTTAGGACGCGCATGACAACACTTATGCTCTAAAAATCAATTTATACTTACGAGCGAAGTTGATTTTTTTAACTTCCGGAGAGAATTAAATTTTCTTTTTTTTTTCAAGTGACTCCAAAACTCCTTCCGAGCAAAAAAAAAAAAATGCTCTGAAAATAAAAAAATGAAGTTGCTTAATCAAACGTATTTTTGTTCCAAAATTTACATTATCAAACGAATTTTTACTCAATAGGCACTTCTAAAGTAAAAATTTTATTCTAGAAGTCTGGTCATGCGCTCCCTTGGTCTACGTTTCACACTTTGATTTGGACAATAGTTAGGACAAGGTCGTACAACTGTGCGGTGACCTGGTCCGGAAAGGACAGCTCGAGACATCGTGCGAGCCAAATCTTCCACCATGTCGGTTAACAATTTCTTGCACGACCAAGGACCAGAGGAAGTTGCATGGAAGGTGCATTGATAGACTAAAAAATTTGACTCGTTCGTGCATTGATTAGTATAAAATTGACTTATTTCCAAGGTTTCCCACTGGTCAATGTCGATTTTTCACAGGAGAAGGATGCGTTTATTTCTCAAAAAATAAATAATTTAGAAAATATTTTTCTATAAATATTCACTTATATTTGTTATAAAAATGAACGAGCGAAATATATTTTTATCATTTACGAAAAATTTTCGATATAAATTGCTGTCTATAGTGAAAATAATTTTTATTGACTAATTATTTCAAGTGATACGATCGATATTTTTTTTAAATAATTTTTAAACTATTCATTTTTCAGTGAAACAAACAGAGTTAAAGTTAAGGTAGCGACTCCTCATCAACATAGAAGAAAAACCAAAAAAATTTCGTATGTCAGCGAAGCTTTGGCTGGTGATAAAATGGTCCCTATCAAGTTGCAAATTCGAGCCATGTCGTGAGCGGATATTTGGTTATCTTGTATCTTGGGCACTTGTTATATTGATGTGGCTTTGGTGACAGGACTGTACACTTACATGTATATTGAGCAGTCGTGACTCAAAAGGAATATTTCATAAAGGGTGTAAAACCATCGTGATAAAGCCCAACGAAGATAGCCATGCCGGTTGCCGCAACGGAGATAGCCACGCCGGTTGCCACTCCCCACCCTTTCATTTATATAAAAAGCAAAGAACGAAATTTCTAGCTTATGAACTGGAGGCCCCTCCATTCAAATCTTACGAATAGCGTGCAAATCGGCTCCGGGTTAAGGCCATATGTATGTGCCAAAGTCCGATACTTAACATGTTCATAGATCTTGCAAGGTATTTCATGAATCTGGAGCAATATTGAGATGACCGTTTTGATTTATTTGGTTCACATATGATCGTTTGGTGTTCAAATCATGTGAGCAAGCGCTCTATGCCCCCACGACACGCCGTGTTTTAAAAACCGCAATGGAGGCCAGACGCAATTGAATCGGTTCAACTGGTTGGATGGTGAAATGGGCAATCTGATAATTTTACATACTTTTCGAAACTACGTAGTAGAAATTGCGAAGATGTCTCGCACAACTAAGTTGGGAAAGTCGTTTCGGCACATTTTCAGAGAGTGTGGGATTGAAAACGCTTGGACCTTTTACAAAGTGCAAAGCATGCTAAGAAACCGAAACGCTCTGACCAATTAGCTCGATCTAACGGGTTTGACCAGCAGCGGTACGATGGTAGGAATCGGACCGGAAGCCAGGTTGATACATAATTGAATCGGCAAGTCCGGCCTAGATTTCAAAACACTGGCTCCATGTGAGTCCAACGGGCCACTTGGTCCGACTGGATAGTAGCACGTAAAACTGGTCAAATCGGCCGGAACTTGTCCTAACAGCTTTACATGCTCCGTTCCGGTTCGACGGCCACACCAGTTGGATTTGATCGGATTGGGTGTCGAGTGGGTTTGATTAAAAAATTGTAAGGCGAAGAACTTGATCAATGCCTTCCTCTAATCCTATTTGCTTCTTTCTATTTGAAGTCGGCGGTTTTTAAAATATTCGATATTAAAGTGGTGTTGCGAATTATTTTTCATACTTTTGACGCATTTTTCCTGGCTACGTGATTGCAGATCGACAAAGTCTGTCAAAGGCCAATTAAGGTGGAAAGTAAAGAGTTTTTGTCAAATTTTTTCTTCTTGGATACCAATTGGGGATTGGAAGTTGGACATTCGCTTGCAGCCGACGTCAGGAAAAGTGCGAAAAAGAGTTGCTCGGACACTTTCTTCACGGTGCGTGCCGTGGGAGGTCGGGCAGCAGAGGGATGTAGTTTCGAGGAAATTGATGAAATGATATTTTATCCGGGAAGTTCAAGAGAACTGCTATGGAGAAAAGAAAAAAAAGTGCAAACTTTTGATTTTTTATGGAAGACCTTATGAGGATCCTTGCAACCCCCTTGACTTTTATACATTTTACAATTAAATCGTCAAATTCTTTTTTTTTTTTCCGTTCGGAATCGTTAAATTCTTTCAATAAAGTCCTTTCCGAAGGAATTTGAATTTCGTTGAAATTTACGCATTCTAATTGTTTTTGGAAAAGCCTTCCGATAATGGTATGAAGTGGGATCACTTTTTAAATAAAGGGCACAAAGCAGAAATTGTTTCTCAAAGAAAGGGCCTAAAGTTGTCTAACTTAACTTTCAAATAAGGATTTGAAATGTATTTCGTCGATATCGCTCATGATGTTGATACTTCAAATCAGACCAAGTCCTTTCCGGACCTAAAACGTTGCTCGGCGATATTGATATTGCAAATCCCTCTGGAGAGTGCTCATATCCTAATCCATCTTCGATAGTTACACATACTTAATCGAGTTTGAAAGGCATCAATTCTCAGCTTACGCATGTTTCGGACTAAGCCGGCCACTTGGGACTTCTCATTTGAGATAAATTCCACTCTTAACACGATCCCATTTCAGACCTTTGTATGAAATTTTCCCGAAAATCCAATTGCCAATTTTTTCTGCCGGACGAGCCGTTGGACTTTTCACGCAAAGTAATCGGACGAGTCTCCACTTACGGACCCACCTTTTAGACACTAACCTCACAAGCCTCGGCCAAATGCCCCCGATTTTGTTTTTTACTTTTTTTTTTTGGTCATATTTTGTTTTCCACTTTTTTTTGTCGAGTTATTTTCCAACGAGTAGCAAAAGGAGACTTTTATTTTTAAGAAAAATTTCAAATAAGGACTTTTTTTTTTGTCATAAAATAAATAAGGACTTGAAGTCCCCTTATTTTTTTCAAATAAGGGCTCTAAGTGAATCTTGTTTCAAATAAAGACCGAAGTGCCCTCATTTTCTCAAACATGGGTCTAAATTGAACGTTGTTTCAAATAAAGGCTTAAAGTAGTCTTGAATTCTCAAGAAATGGCTTGATTTCAAGGGCATTTTCATCTTTTTCCTTATTTGATTTTTTTTCCTTTTTTAGTAGACTTTTCCTTTTTCTTAAAAATCAACAAAAAATTTATTTATTTTTTTGTAAAAAAACAACAACAGTGAGGCGGGAGAGACGGCAAAGGTTGCGCCGACGACCACTACGTAGCTGGTTTTTATTTTTATTTTTAATTTTTAAATTTTTAAAAATATAAAAAAAGAAGAAAAAATAGAGAAAAAAATAAACAAAAAATCAAAATGGAAAATGATTAAAATGCCCTTCAGGTTAGGGCTTTTTTGAAACTTTATGACTACTTCAGGTTCTTATTTGAAATATACTATGCCACTTATTTGAAATATACTATACAACTTCAGGTCTTTATTTGAAACAAAGTTCACTTGGCGTTCTTATTTTAGAAAATAAACGGATTTCGGATCTTTATTTAAAATTTTCTCTTATTTTTACTAACGAGCCCCTTCTTTTTAAAGATTTAGGAATTTCTTGGAAGTGATGTGGCCCATGGGACATTTAGTCCTTGGGATTGTAAAGGAAACTGCAATTGTAAACGTGGTTGGTTGGAAAATGAAGGGTAGTTGAACTATGATTACGATTTAACGGTTCGACTTTTATCTCCAACTTTAACTCGTGTCCCACCCGGTCGACAAGGCACGTGGAATATGTTGTATGCTCGAGATATTATTGTCGGAGGTGAGCTTTCTCATGGTGGAGAAAAGTAATCTTATTAAATAGTGTATTGCGTGGCGCTTATACCGCTGAATGATGTGACTATGATAGAAACTTATTTTTTTTTAATGAAATTCCTCTCGAAAAGTAATGCACAATAAAAAAAAGAAAATTACTTTCTTGATAATACTATAATTTCAACCGTAAATTCACATATCATCATTGTATGTTTTGGATAAAATACTTAGATTGCGTATGATAACGTTTCTATTCTCGGAACAATTTTTGGAACAAAACACTTTTTTTTTTTTGCTCCCGCAACGATTTTTTGGGAATAGAAACGCGTTTGATAACTCCAAAAAAAATTATGTTCCTGGAACAAAAAAAGAACAGAAACGCTTTTGGTAATCGCATAAAGTTTCTATTTTCGAACAAAAAAAAAGGAAAAGAAACATATTTGATAACTGCAAAAAAATTATTTCTAATTTTTTCATTTAATTAAAGGGACTATATATATATTAAAATTAAAATGTCTTTATCTTTTTAACTTACTCAATCAAATTAAATCTCATTTGTTCAATTTAATAAATCAAATTAGACCAATATATGTATAAGTAATTTATGCATGATTTATCAAATTACAATATGGATGAGATCGACTATAAAAAAAAATGAAAGAGAAAATGAATTGGAATTGGATAACGAGAACATCATATATGTTTTCTATAGATAAGAAAAATTACAATTTTAAGTCACACATGAATGTTCACAAGTAGTTAAAAATATGATTACCTTTAAACGGGGACCCTTAGAAAAATATTAATTGCATTTTGAGTGAAATCGGAGAACTAAAATGAAAAATATTTGTGCATTTAGGTCCTTTTAGCCCAATTGTGTAATTTTTCCAAACATGAGGAATGAAATGAGACGCAGGGTATCAAAGTTTTATTTGATTTAAAAGAAGCAAATCAAGTAATGAGCTAAAATTGCATTTATCGTGTTTGAGTAAAGTAATTATTTAAGTTTATGCAAAATTCTCATGCAGGGGATATTTCATCAACGACTTTCGCCTTCTCTACACTACACAATGTTTTTTTTTTCCTAATGGCGGTCTCAATATATATATCAATTGCTGATTTAACTCCCTATTTTTTGCATTGACGATTGAGAATTGATTGAGACGCTATTGAAAGTTGGCGTTTGAGTGGGGGCATGGAGGCCACACTACGGTACACGCTCTTTCTTTTGAAACACTAACTTTACATTCGATTTGCATGATCATTGTGTGTTTGGAAACTTGAGATCAAAGCTTCCCGATGACTTCAAAATCGGAAGTAAGATTATGTGAAAATCGTACGTCTTGAAGTTTACCTTGATCCATGATTTTCTGGATAATACAGTATATTATTACCCCTATTCTTGTTGGAGGAGCGCTGCAAAGATGGTTGACCCACGGGAAAGATACCCGCTCGTACGTTAGGAGACAAAATTGTGAAGTTCAACATGGGACGGGCAAAGCAGACAATACCCCGATTGGTTTAATTCAGAGATGTGACATAACATGAGGCTGATTTGAGCTCATCATTAAGAAAAATATAAACCGTGTATAAGGTATTTGTGAAGTTTTTAATCATCGAGGAGCTTCCACCCCGTCAAAAGTCTTAACTAGGCCCTTGAAAAGTTTGAAGAAACTTCGTTAGAGGTCTTCGTGTAAGATCGAGCCAATCGATACAATTCGTATCTAATTTCTGAGTACACGCTTAGAACTAGGAAACAAGGTTCATTTGGAGTTTTTATTTATGAAAATGATAGAATTTCGGATCATTATTTGGAATTTCTCTCATTTTTTCTAACGAGCCCCTTCTTGTAATAGACTTAGGAATTTCTTTGAAGTGATGTGGCCCATGGGACATTTAGTCCTTGGGATTGGAAAGGAAACTCCAATTGTAAACGTAGTTGGTTGGAAGAAGAAGGGTGATTGAACTATGATTACGATTTGATGGTTGGACTTTTATCTCCAACTTTAACTCGTGTCCCACTTGGTCTACGAGGCACATGGAATACGTTGTACGCTCGAGATATTATTGTCGGAGGTGAACTTTCTCACCGTGGAGAAAAGTATTCTTATTAAATAGTGTATTGTGTGGCTCCTATACCGCTGAATAATGTGACTACGATATAAACTTATTTTTTTTTAATGAAATTCCTCTCGAAAAGTAATGCACAATAAAAAAGAAAAATGATTTACTAATAATATCGTAATCTCAACTGTAAATTCACATATCATTCTTGTGTGTTTTGCATAAAATACTTAGATTGCGTATACTAACGTTTTTGCTCCCCAAACAATTTTTGGAACAGAAAGACTTTTTTCTATTTCTGCTCCCGGCAATGATTTTTGGGAATAGAAATGCGTTTGGTAACTACAAAAAAATTATGTTCCCGGAACAAAAAAAGAAACAGAAACGCGTTTGGTAACTACATAAAATTTCTGTTCCCGAAAAAAAAAAAAAAAGAAAAAGAAACACATTTGATAACTACAAAAAATTATTTCTGATTTTTTCATTTAATTAAGGAGACTATATATATATATATTAAAATTAAGATGTTTTTATCTTTTTAACTTACTAAATCAAATTAAATCTCATTTGTTTAATTTACTAAATCAAATTATACCAATATATGTATAAGTAATTTATGCATGATTTATCAAATTATAATATGGACGAGATCAACTATAAAAAAAAAAACTGAAAGAGAAAACGAATTGGAATTGGATAACGAGAACATCATATATGTTTTCTATAGATAGGAAAAATTGCAATTTTAAGTCACACATAAATGTTCACAAGCAATTAAAAATATGATTACCTTTAAACAGGGACCCTTAGAAGAATATTAATTGCACTTTGAGTTAAATCGGGGACTAAAATGAAAAATATTTGTACATTTAGGTCCTTGTAGTTCAATTGTGTAATTTTCCAAACATGAGGACTGAAATGAGATGCGGGGTATCAAAATCTCATGTTATGACTCTAAAAGTAAATTTTTTTGGCTAAAATGATTTAAAATGAATTTTTTAGTCAATTTAAGATTATATTCAATGAAGAGGCATGTGGTCCTAAACTGAATTTTTAAAACTTTAAGCGGCCAAAATAAAAATGGAATTAAAATAAAAATATGGACTATGTTTGCGCATTTTTCTGACCACAAATACTTTTTTCCTGATTTTAGGCTATTTTTATAATTAAAATAAATTCGAAAAATGTCAAAAATTACAAAAAATATTTTTCGTTCAAAATTGGTTTCTAAGGCTAGGCCAAAGCTTCCAAGGTTGATTTTGTAATTTTATGAATTGTTTTGGTATTTTTAATTAATTTTCTAAAATAAAATGATAAAAAATCAAGTGTTAACGTCATGCCGGAACAAAAGATAAGAGAGAGTGTTCAAAAACAAAATTGTTCCCAATTGCTTCTAAAAAATGTTCCAAATGTGTTTCTAAGAAGTGTTCCGGGAACATAGAAGCAATTTTTTTTGTTTCTTATTTTTACTTCAAAAGTGTTTCTATTTCTCAAAAGTGTTCTCGGAACACTTTGGGAAAATTATTTTACCATACGCGTTTTGTTCCCAAAGTATTTTGGGAACACTTTAGAATAGAAACACTTTTTCCGGAGCGTTACCATACGCAGCCTTATTGATTGGGAAATCATGCAAGTAAAAATAACCGACAGTAATGTTAGATCGTTAGGTTAGTAGCTTTCATAAAAAAATATACCCGAAAAAGTTGCCCATGCAATAAGATACGAAATGTCAAAGTTTGCGCTCTCAAACTTCTTGCGAGAGGATAAAAAACATGAGACAAGCCCTAATAGTTCGAATCCTCCTGTTTTCAAGAAACTTGTTTTTTACGGTAAGATTCCTTTCGAGAAGTTTGAGGAATAGGTAAGAAATAGGATAATCTTGGGTCAGGGAGTTTTTTTGTTTTATATATTTCAATGTAGGGCGCAAAGGCCGACTGCCAAAGGCTTTTGGGATACCCGGTAGGTCATATGAACCGTAAGGTCATCTAGGAATCGACATGCTGTTTGGAAGACTTCACCTTGGTTTGTTTCGCGGAAAATGAATAGGTTTAGAAAACATTTTCCTAAAAGTGATTGCTTGTATCGCTTACCGAAATGAACGAACGAAGATGAATTTCATCATCCACGAAAATGTTTAGACATGAATTGTTATCGATAATCAGGACATTTTATTTTGACCGGTTATTTCAAGCGATCGATCGTGTTTAGGAAGATATTTCCTACACAATTTATTCTCCGCGGAATAACCGGAGGCCGGGAGTCAGAGTTCTCAATGGGTTTGACTATTCCCATGAGGTCCAATCTGACGCAAATTGCACGGATCGTCTCTCAAGTACGGAAGATTGAACTACAACAGACCCCTGTTTTTGCACACATTTTGCTCGATCTTTGGGTGTGTGAACTTGGACTCCCGTTTTCGGCTCCTTCCAGGACAAGTCTCATAAAAGAAAACCGCCGGAAATCAACTTTCCCACGTTGTTGGATGGCCCGAAGCTTTCCAGGAAACTGTCCAAATTTGATCCAAACACGCGTTTCCCACTTCCGCAAGCCATTAGAGAAGTTCGTGGACCGGTTGGTTTCTTCTTCTGGATTCCATTTAGTTGTTAATGGTTGGCCACTGTTCCTTGTTTTTTTTTTTTTTTTTGACTTCTGGTGTGCAAAATGCTGCTCTTTGTTTGGTGAAGGAGGCAAAGACCTCCTAGGAAAATTGCTTATAAAACCGTCGCAGTGGACGTCCTTCTAGGAATGAAGTTCTTTCCTAGAGCATTTTCCTACTGATTTCCCGCATGTTCTGCCATTTGTCTGTGAAGAAATAACCCGAAAACAATGACAGGAAGCTCCTATTCTCCTCTTGATTACCACTCCTTCCTCCTAGCCATCACCACCACCTCCTTCACCGCAGCCAAGAAGCGATGGCGCTTTGCCTGCTTGGCCATATACGCCCGCCGGGTCATGGTCTCCCTGGCCGAGGAGATCGTGGCCCGTAGGAACTGCACCGATTCCGACATCTCGTTTGGTCATTCCTACACCGCCCTCGACATTGGGGTGGTCGACTTGGATCACCCGACGACAGGGATTGATACTGTTCCATTGGTCCCGAGTACTGATCACGTGAAGCTCGTTGAGTTGGTCAAGGACAAGGACCTCGCGACTCTTTGTCGGCTCGGTGGAGTCGAAGGCATTGTGGCCAGTCTTGGCACAGAGAGGGATAGGGGGATTAGTGGAGATGAGCATGGGGTTGCCATGCGGCGGGATATGTTCGGTTCAAACACTTATCGAAAGCCGCCTCCGAAAGGGCTATTGCATTTCGTGATAGATGCATTTAGAGACACCACGATCCTGATACTACTAGTTTGTGCGGGCCTTTCTCTTGGCTTCGGCATGAAAGAACATGGGGTACAAGAAGGGTGGTATGAAGGTGGAAGCATATTCGTTGCCGTCTTCCTGGTCATAGCCGTCTCCGCTTTCAGTAACTTCAGACAGGAGACGCAGTTTGACAAGCTATCCAAGATAAGCAACAACATAAAAGTCAATGTCGTGAGAGACGCCCGACCTCAACAGATCTCCATTTTTGACGTGGTGGTCGGGGACGTTGTCTCACTAACTATTGGCGACCAGATCCCTGCAGACGGTTTATTCTTGGACGGCCATTCCTTGCAAGTCGATGAGTCGAGCATGACAGGAGAGAGTGACCATGTTGAAATCGATCCGGATCGGAATCCATTCTTATTTTCCGGCACCAAGGTGGTTGATGGATACGCTCAGATGCTCGTGGTGTCCGTTGGCATGAACACAGCATGGGGTGAGATGATGAGCTCCATCTCTGGAGATTCGAATGAAAGAACACCATTGCAAGCTCGGTTAGATAAGCTAACCTCTTCCATCGGAAAGGTAGGCCTCGCTGTAGCCTTTCTAGTCCTTGTTGTGCTGTTAGTCCGATATTTTACTGGGAACACTGAAGATGATACCGGAAACAAGGAGTACAATGGTAGCAAAACTAGTACGGACGACATATTGAATGCGGTGGTCCGAATTGTTGCTGCTGCTGTCACGATAGTCGTGGTGGCAATTCCCGAAGGCTTGCCCCTGGCCGTAACGCTCACATTGGCATATTCCATGAAGAGGATGATGGCGGACCAGGCAATGGTCAGGAAGCTTTCTGCTTGTGAGACCATGGGCTCGGCCACCATAATTTGTACAGACAAGACCGGCACGCTAACGTTGAATCAGATGAAGGTAACCCAATTTTGGTTGGGGGAAGAATCCATTGGAGAAGATTACTACAACACAATTGCCCCTAATGTTTTTAAGCTATTCTATCAAGCTGTTGGACTAAACACTACAGGTAGTGTGTTTATGCCTTCATCAGGAGCTGAACCCGAAATTTCTGGTAGTCCTACTGAAAAAGCTATTCTTTCTTGGGCTTTCCATGCAATGAATATGCAAATGGAAGAAATCAAGAACAAATACACTATTCTTTATGTCGATACTTTCAACTCGGAAAAGAAACGCAGTGGCATCCTCACAAAAAGAGAAGGGCAACGACACCGTGTATGTGCATTGGAAAGGAGCTGCCGAGATGATTCTAGCAATGTGCTCGACTTACTGTCATATTGATGGTACCGTACAATGCATGGAGGATGCTGCAAGAAGTAATTTCGAGAAAATAATCCAAGCTATGGCCGCTAGTAGCCTTCGATGCATCGCTTTTGCTTACAAGCAAGTCGTAGACGGTGGATTCCAATATGATGAGAAGGACAAGAGAATGCTGCAGGAAGATGGCTTGACACTGCTAGGAATAGTTGGCATCAAGGATCCGTGCCGACCAGGGGTCAAGAAAGCTGTAGAAACTTGTGCATTAGCCGGAGTGGCCATCAAAATGATCACCGGAGATAATGCCTTCACAGCGAAAGCTATTGCGACAGAATGCGGGATTCTTGGTCTGGATACTGGAAATGAAGGCATAGAGGTGGTGGAAGGTTCAGTGTTTCGAAACTATACCCACGAAGAGAGAATGCAAAGAGTCGATCAAATCCGTGTTATGGCCAGGTCCTCCCCTTTTGACAAGTTGCTGATGGTGCAATGCTTGAAACAGAAGGGCCATGTGGTTGCGGTCACCGGCGACGGCACAAACGACGCACCGGCACTAAAAGAAGCGGATATTGGACTTTCCATGGGCATCCAAGGGACCGAGGTTGCCAAAGAGAGCTCCGACATCGTCATATTGGACGACGATTTCGCTTCTGTCATGACGGTTTTGAGATGGGGGCGATGCGTCTACAACAATATCCAGAAATTCATACAGTTCCAACTGACGGTAAACGTTGCTGCTTTGGTAATCAATTTCATTGCAGCAGTTTCAGCAGGTGAGGTTCCTTTAACCGCAGTACAATTACTGTGGGTGAATCTCATCATGGACACACTAGGTGCTCTTGCCCTTGCCACGGAGCGACCGAGCTATGAATTGATGGAAAAATCGCCCGTGGGTCGGACGGAACCACTCATAACCAATGTTATGTGGAGGAACCTACTAGCCCAAGCACTTTACCAGATAGCCGTCCTCCTGACCCTGCAATTCAGGGGTGAGTCCATATTCAATGTGAGTGCAGCCGTGAATGACACATTAATCTTCAACACTTTCGTGCTTTGCCAAGTTTTTAATGAGTTCAACTCAAGGAGCTTGGAGAAGCAGAATGTGTTCAAAGGCATCCACACAAGTCACTTGTTTCTTGCGATTATTGGGATCACGATCGTGCTTCAAGTGATCATGGTGGAGTTCCTGAAGAAGTTTGCCGATACCGAGAGGCTGAACTGGGGTCAATGGGCGGCTTGCATCCTGCTGGCGGCTGCGTCTTGGCCGATCGGTTGGTTGGTGAAGTTAGTACCCGTTCCAAGTAAGCCGTTCTTTAGTTACCTTAAAAAGTCGAAGCTGGGATTCATCGGGCCTATGCAAAACATCTTCCGAAGAAAGCCGTCTCCCTCCATGCTCGGCATCCGCTGCGGGACTGCATAAGAACAGCTCTGCAGAAAACTTAGTTCAAGGTCGGTCTTCAAGTAGGTTCTTGACATAGCACCTTGGATGCGCATGTCCGGGCGGAGGTCTCCTGGAGTTTCTGTGAAGTTCTAAGCATGGGGAAACGGGACTGTGTTTGGTAAATAGCATGCACAACCCTTAAGGCCACGTCTCGTGGCCTCTTGAGTCCTACTTAGGTAAGTGCCACGGCTCGTCGTCATGAGGGTTATGCGGGCTATTCCAGACATAGTCCTCTTTCCCCATGCCAAGAACGGAGGACGATGCGGGAGCATCATATGCTCGATGGAACAATTATCAAGCTCAACTCATGTTTCATCGATGACCCAGCTCTATCCTAATTCCTACGAGCGAAGGTCAATTTCAATTTCGGCCACAGTGAGATTCAATGGGTCTAAGTTTGAGTATTTCGATTCTGATGCACTTAGAGTTGGCGAAGTCGAAATGGTCTGAAATTTAATCGGCCGCAAGGAAACGGGCCGCCGATCGAAACTCACGCTATATCATGACTAACGTCGTTTTTTTGCTGATTTTGTATTTTCGACACCTTTACTCGTCGGTCAATTCCATGATTTTGTATTTTCGACTTTTGTAATCTTGTTTTTTAAATATGGTGCAACATTTATGTTTGCAGTAGCTAGCAATTTAAGTGCAAACTTCGTCAAGCAGTACCATTAATCCTATATTCAATCCATCTCTACATGATTAGCACCATCATGGAGTAGTCTTGGGGTTATTCAAACTTTCTTTCATAAGCTAATTTATGTGCAAATTCGTGACGAAAATTTAAGTGCAAATTGCCTATTGAGCTTATGTTCTTTCTTAAGAATCTTGCATTTGTCTTCATGCTCCACAAGTGATGCTATATATGTTGACTTTGTAGTGACAAGACGTAATCATTTAACTTAAATAAAAAAAAAGGGAAGAGAAATGGCTTAAGTATACTACAAGTGCCAAAACTTATGTATGATGTTCTCTTTAGTGCCAAAAATTTTAAAATGATTACTTAAGTGCTAAATTTTTTGAAAAATGATCACTTCGGTGCTAAAATTTTTTGAAAAATGCTCATTTTAGTGCTAACTCCGGCGTGCCACGTTAGCTCAAATACTAATAAAAAATACGTCACGTTGGATTTTTAACCAATTACGTCATTTCAAATTGGAGTTGGCACTGAATTGAGTATTTTTCAAAAAATCGGCACTTAAGTAATGATTTTAAAAGTTTTAGCACTAAAATGAGTGTTGTACGTAAGTTTTAACACTTGTAGCATACTTTAGCCAAAGAGAAATTGTTCTAGAGAACATAAATTTTGTGTAGTTGCCAAACGCATTTCTTTTCGAGAATAGAAATTTTGTGCAGTTATGAAGCACGTTTTGATTATCTAAAACTCATATAGGTAACATAATTAGAAAAAATCAATTTTGAACGGAATTGATTTTTCTACATTAGAGTCTTCGCCAAACGTACTCTTGAAAACCAAATTTTAATGGAAGTTAAAATATTGTAAATTTGTCACAAATGTATTAATTTAAGATTTTTGGTCGTAAAAAAATAATTTGAACTAGATTTATTATAATATAGCGGTTTAGATATTTCGTGATATTAATCCGAAAAATACTTAAATTGTTTATATTTAGATAAAATACGTTTTTTTTTCCACTGCGCTCTCGCATTTCACTTCCTTCCGTCTTGCCAAGCATGCGAGTGTTTGCTCAAGCACTCTCGTCGGGCAATTTGGTCGATGAAGATGGTGAAATCGCGGGAGAATCCGGCGTGGGCAGCGAGAATGCGAGATCCGAGAGCGAGGAGATTCCCGCGCTAAATGGGTTTGGTTGGTGGAGAGGGATCGAGGCGAATCGGAATGCTGAACCATTTACGGACAGGTGATCTCGCTTTCGGCTCTTCAGTTTCCGCACAATTGAATTATGGTCGTCGGTGAATTCTGAGGATACATTGGTGCTTTATGCTGGAGACACCAGGCATTGTGAGCCTGATTGGGTGGATAATGCTGAATGTTCGAATCGAAATCCTTTGTATTGAACTGCCTGATGCGTGCTTCGTGTGTACCGGATGGGCCCTTACCGTGTCATTGATCAGTCATTTGTTCTGAAACGATGGAGTGAAAGAAACTAGACTTGGGAATTGCCAGAGGGATGGATAGACTTTGTTGAAGTTGGGAAGATTCCGCTTTACGTGGACAAAGGGGCAGTGGAGTCTGAGGACCGATTTCTAGAAAGTGTTATAATTTATGTCAGTTCTGGAAGTCATCTCTACCAACGCCATATTTTTGCCAATGTTTGCCAGTATGCCAATACTAAACATCTTCAATATTGGAGGTTGGGCATGACTTAATCAGGTATAGCCTCGCAGCAAGATAGAATGTGGAAAATTGGAAATTATGTTCAAGAGAAAGCTGCGGATAGCTGTCTGACTATTTCAACTTGACTACTCAACAGTGGCATTTCAATTGGTTTCAGACGCCAAGGAAATGTGTATTTCCTCTTTGAAAAATGAATAGCCAGAGGGGATCTTAAATATTGATTTACAGTGAACAAACAGAGGAGAACCTGTTTGCTTGCCATAAAAGCTTTTTTATTTGCTGGAATTTGGTATGATAACGGAATACAAGTTGCTCAATACCCTAATTCTTGCTTTTGAGTCGAAGCTTGCATTTGCTTAGTCGGGCTGCTTGAGCTGCATGGAGGTTATCAATGTTTCTCTTACCGAGAGTGCAAGAATACTAGTTCCTAAGAGGGTCATAGTTTTTAAAAGGTAAGATTTCAGCAGTGGAAGAACATATGTTTTCACTAGCATGGCCTTTTGAATTTCTCTAACCTCTTGAGTCTAACCCTAATGCCCAAAAGGCCTGCTAATCTTCCGCTGCTGCCTACGCCACTCGAGCAAGAAATCCATCTGTAAAATGATGCTAACCACAATAGCTGAGTTGGATGGACCCTTACGCCTAAACCTGGTGTGGAACAGGCGAATTATATTCAGCTTATTCAAACCAGAAAACCAAGTATTCAGATTGACCTGCCTACCCAGGCTGGTTGGTTAAGTAAGGTGTTTTTCTGATTCATCACTGACTCAATCTCATGTTAGAATCACAAGGAATGTCTGTTTCTTACGTATGTGTGATGTTTGATGTTTTAACTTGGAATGGGACTCTGCTTATGCAGTTTAGCGAGATACAATTTCAATCTCAATTCGCATGCTTATGTTTTCTGGAGGGAGTTGTCCTCAACTTAATGGTTACATGCCCAATGGTAGTGAACCTCTACTTCTGTTCTTAATTGGGGTGATGTTGGGTTTGGGGACCATTACCGTTGATTTGAATTCTAGTGTCACCCCTGCGGTCTATAACATCTAATTGCTGTTTCCTAATTCTGCCAGATATCCTGTGTTATAATGACTGTATGTGGTGCAAAATTGTGCTTTATGTGATAAAAGGGTTCCTTCTTCACTTCCCTTGACTATCTCTTGTTAAACTAGGACGATTATAGTGGTGGACGTTTAGCAGAAATCTCATCAATATTGATATAGGATCGAATAATCTCTTTTGGGTGCTCATGCGTAGTTGATTGTAGCTGGTAATCACACTCTCAATATGCTGTATCATATGTTTTTTCATTTTGTCAGTTTCATATTGAGCTTCCGAAAGATGTGATGTTGGGACCTCTGTCCTAATCTGCAAATAGGAGATAATTTACTGTTGAAAGCCTGCTTCTACTGGCTTGACAGGATATTAACAGCACAAGAATGAGCTTGCTAATGATGAAAGTCTTAGTTACAGATATTGCTGATAAGGCCATTCCTTGGTGATTTCTGTTAAATTCTCCTTCAAAGTGTTGAGGCATAAGACGATTCCTTTAGAAATCTTGTTTCTGTTTCTGTAATGTTTTTGCCAGATCAGAGTTATACTCAACCGTAACATATATGCTGTGAACCAGGTGATTTGGGAGAAGACTTAAAAAGAGAAATGACTACATCCACGAAGAAAAGTTTGTGACTTGGTCCTGAACATCCAACTCTCCCTTCCATGCTCCAGCGTGTTGTGCTGTTCGTTTTGCTGGGAGTACATATATTACATCCGCAGATAATCTATCACTATACGTCGGAGAATCTGTGGCCAAAAATTTGGGCTTACACCTAGATATCATCTGGATTTTTCTCGCGGCCTTGTGGCAAGCTATATATGTATTCTCCAGCTGTTCATATTGATGTCTTAGTTGTTCTGTCGAATCTATAAAAGTTTTCTCTTGAATCTTAATGAGAACTGCCTCACACGTTATTCAATCATTGAGTAGGACAAGACTCTCCTTTTTCTGTTTTTATCCAGCCACTTCATTGTCTTATGTAACAGCAAGAAGATGGTCCAATAGTTTGGAACAATGTTTCTTTTCATAATATGATTCCATATAATTTGTTCTTTTTGTCTTGTCTCGTTTCTTATTTTGTGATCCTGCTTACGGATTTATGATACACTTTTACCTGATTCGGGCCATGGAGCTTCACATATGACATTCTCCATGTGACAAGATTCAGTTCTCTCATGAAGATTACTTCGTATATGTCCAAAATATTTTGGACGTACTTGATTTCTTGTTTTTTTCTTATTTGCTCTTTTGCCTTTGTTCCTTTGCTCTTCTACTGGATACTGGTTTTGTTGTTTTCTGTTCTTTTTTTCTCGTTTTTTTTTTGCTGGAGAACGAAAGGAAGGGATAGGGTGCCAGCCCCAGAAGCAGTGATATATTATCTTCTTTGGGTTACTCTTCAGCTGAAAACTGTTGGTATGTCAGCCTTGAAGTCATTCAAATACTCTCTTAGCATGTGTGCTAAGTTAGTATTTTCATTCCTTCAGCAGCACTATTTGCTTTCATTGCTCAGATATCACTGAAGCGTATTGGTAGATTCATCATGGGAGAAGTGTTGGTTCTCTATGTAATTTTCTTCATGGAAGATTTTTCTGGGGCTTTTTCGGCTGCTATCAGCGAACTTGTTCAGAAATGGGAGGCAATGAACAGGTAAAAGTCACCTGCACTGCAAGTATTTGGAGCCTTTTGAATTTATGACTCCGTTGTGAGTTTTATTGTTAATCTTTGGCAAATCACCTGCTGTTCAAAGTGCGTTGCTTAGATAACAGATTGTTTTGAGTTGAACAAAATGCGATACATCAGTGGATAACTTGAGTTATCAAGACCAAGGAAAATGGTATAGTTTTTCTAATCCTCCATCGTGGACCATGATCTTTATCTCCTAATGTTAAAATGAGACAAGACCTTTGGATTGTTATCAGGCCCGCTAAGGAGATCATCATATAGGCCCTCCAACCAAACTACTTAGTTCTAGAATGAAATGTTTTGTTTAAAACAATGTTTTCCAACATGTGATATCTCTAAAGATTTAATATTGTGCACTTTTGTTGGTAGAGCAGTAACTATTGTAGTGTTTCTTGGAGACAATAGGAAGAACAGCCATCTTCTACATCGATTTGATAATAGCTTACTGTTAGCCAATTTGGACTGCCAAGATTATGTCGTGTCTAGCCTTTAGGAGCAAACAAGCAAAACCATTAAGAAATTGCATTTTGAGACAGCTTATATAGATTAGGAGAAGCATATAAGACTAGAAGAATCTGGTGTCTTCAAGCTTGGTGGTTGCTTGATTTGGAAATTACTGCTAGAAGTGGTAATATATTGTGTGTATGTTTCTGAGGTGGGGATAAGTAACACTCATGAAGTTCATATACTATGATGCCTTTCTGTGCATCATTTTTTAGCTATGGCTTCTCGACATCAATGTATGCATTGTAGAGATTGGGTTTTTCTCGAACTAATTCAGTCTCAGCCATGAGTTTATAAAAAAATTTCATCTGCAATTTTCATGCTAATTTAATGCATAAGAAGCCCACCACCGCCGCTAAGGCAGTTAAAATGACAGATTTTAATCAGCCTGTAATTGCACCTTCCCCAAGAAAACAAAACTTTCCAATATTACAGGAGCGCATTTGGTATATTTCCCACACAACAATTATAACTATGAAAAGAGATACTGCAGTTTTCTCAAGATGTTTAGCAAACATTTTACGATGCTTGCATTGCGTCCTCATTATCCCCACAACTTACAGCGCTGTTGCACTTAGTTTCAAGGTGCTGCAGCATTAGAATATATAGTATCAAGTGCTTTAGCTACAACACTTCATAAGGATAAATATAGTTTGCTATATCTGAACCAACTGACTCTACCACTTGAATTATATGAATTTGATGAATGTTCTATTCGCAGGATAACTTTTTACTTTCAGGATCGCTCAATCATTAATTTGACAGTTTTATACTCTTCAGCACACATTAAATCATGCTTTCCAGTTTTAAGCTTTGGTCAGTCCCATTTTGTGCCCTGTACTTGCGCAATGAAAATATGCTTAATAAGTTTTCTAAAGGGTATTGTGCTGTTATAAGAATCACAGCACATTAAGGAATGTGTTCTATTCCGATATCTCGGAGTGAACATTTGATGGACTGCAAGTGCCGGGTAAATTCTAACGATAAAGCTTTGTTAAAGAATTTGGTCCCACAAGATACCATGTGCTGACAAAAGATGCAGTAAGAAACTTTTCGCCTGAATGGTACTTTCAAATTTAGCTGTCCAAAATTTTGCAGGACAGTACTTGGAATTTGGAGCATTATCTCCACAGTTATTATATGTACAGTTCATAGTTTCTCAAGAAAATTATATTTATGCTGTGCATGGGAGTCTGAGACTTACTTGAAAAATACGTAAGTTAGGAAAATGGAGCTGAACAATAAGAAAATTCCGAAGTGTTGGGTGTTGTAGATTTTCTATTTGGTTGAAAGAAGTGGATTCCTCATTTACGATACTCTGTACTGGTTCTGAACATGCAATGAGTTACTAGCGATGTCAATAGGTTTCTTTATCTTTTTTGTTAAATTGAGGCTAATATATTCCTATACCCTTTTACTGCCATATTTTATTTGTCTTTGTATGTTATTCTTCTCTTCCATTACATTGGTCAAGATGCCTAAAAAAATGTGGGACGAAGATAAGCATGCATATCAATGGGATTAGTTATTATAAAGAACTGGCTGCTGGGAATTATATCTGGAGTCTTTCTCAAGTGTTGACAAAAGTATTAGCCTTTTTCTTTTTGGAAGTTGCGCTTTTTATTTCCAATGGAAATACTAGAGAGGGGTGTGAAATATGGGTTCTATGTAGGGATTCCAGCAGAAGTTTAAAAAAGTGGTTTTGTGGGGGGGGGGTGAGAAGGGGGAGGGAAGGGAAAGAGAAGGGAGAGAGAGAGAGAGAGAGAGAGAGAGAGAGAGCAAAGGAAGGAAAGAAGGTTTGGCAATGATGAGGATTGGAAGGAAGAAAAAGGTGCAAAAGGAAGGTCTATTGAGAGGAAGAGATGAGATGAGATTCCCAGATGGAAGCTGACACAACTGCTTGTATGTTAGAGAAAGGTGAGAGAGGGGAATTTTGCAGAGAAGCTTTTGGTTTGTCTGGTTGTGCCTTATGAGAAGATTGTGAAGGAAAAAAGTTTGAGAAAGAAAGAGGACATCTTCTTTATGGGGCAAAATGGCATGTATTGTACCTAAACCCTGCAACTTATACATGTACTTTTTGAAAGCTAGGATATACCCATAATTCTCATTCTGAAACTTACTTTCATTAATCCCTAGGTCCCCCCTCCACCCCCCCCCACTCTGTCTCTCTCAGGCGGTGGTGAATATACATTGTTATTCTAAGAACTTTCCCTTTTTGTTATGCCAAAGCTGTAGACGCCCTATGGAATCATATGCTAGCACTTTTCCTTTGCACACCAATTGGATAGCAGTTAAGGTAACTCACAATTTATTCACTTGTGTTTATATCTCCCTGGCAGAAAAGCTTGCATGCAAATTTGGCATTTTGTATTCTCTATTGTTATTTTCTAAATTCAAGGAGGCGAACCTTCTAAATGGGGCTGGAATTTGGTGGTAAGCGTGGAGAATTAGAATATGCATAGAGTCACACATGCACAAAAAATTGTCAGCTTTTTCTGAAAGAGTTTAGCATCCAAATGGTTGGGGTCCAAGGCGTTAGGTTGATCCCTTCTCTGCCTACTTTTATTTTCTGAAACTTGGTTTCTAATTACGTGCTATGTTAAGTCTTCTTTTTATGATTTTGTTTGCAGGTTTAAGCTGCCAACAAAAAGCAGTAAAACCTTATACAAGGACATGCACAGACATTGATAAAGTTCGAAGGAAGAAAGAGGACCTGAGAGGAATGTGGGTAATAATTCAAAACTTTCATACTTCTATCGAGGCATCTTTTTGCATAGCCGTTGACATTTCTCTCTTTTGTGTGTGTTTGTGTTTTTTTTTTTCCTCCCCATCACTTCTTCTCTCCTTTTCTTTTCTTTTCTTTGCCTCTCTTTCTTTTGGTTTTAGTAGTACCACTTTCTTGTCCCGGACCACCACCAGCACCACCACCAGGCACAAATTCACATACAACATCAACGTAGTTGCCTTTTCAACTCACGCTCACATTACAGCATTCTTTTTTAACAGCCTCTCTTTGCTCCTCTTTAGAAAAGGTTACATATCCTTAGATTTTCTTCTTCCGTTATCTCTCTGGCTCTATTTTCTAAATCTCATGAAAAGAAAGTGGGTGATGAGGAAAAGAATTTCTTGGAATTGGTAAATTCCTAGCATTCAACAAAAGAAAGGCTTGGGAGATATAAAAGTGAGATGCTTGGGATTTCCAAAGCAGCAATTTTTTTTCCCTTTTGGGACAAAAAGGGGTTAATTTTTTTTTTCCTTTTCTTGCATTATTGCTTCCACTGTGCTGGATTTGGGTTGCGAGAGTAGACGTTATGGACTGTCTTATTGCTCATCCATTCAAGGATTGGGTCACTTAGAGCTAAATTAGCAGTACAACTAATATAACAAAAGTAAGATGCTTGTGCATATGTTTTTATGGGTCATTGAGTCTTGCTTATGCATATGATTAAGCCACTTAGAGGTAAATTAGCTGTACCACTAATATAACCAAAAGTCAGATTCTTGTGCATATGTTCTTATGGGTCATTAGGTCTTGATAATTTTTTGAGCAATGTGATATGCCGTTTAGTTTTGTAATTCAGAGGTGATCCTAGCTGTGGCAAATGAATGCCAAAAGCAAAAGCTCATTACTTCAGGGTATTCACTGAAAATGATCTTGATCAGCTTATTATTCTTAGAGTTGAGGATTCATCCTTCGAAAAGTACATAATTTAGTGAAAGGTGCAAGCTGATGACCATCTTTTAATTTTCTGGGAATCCAATTTTTGTTTGCATTCATATGATATCGAAGCATATGAATGTACCTTGATAACATAGGATACCACAACCGTCATGGACCCAGTTCAACTCTTTAACACTCTCCCCCCACTTCCTTTTTGGATGCGAGTTGGGGGAAGTATTCGCGGTTCTGCTTTACTTTAGCGGGAAAACTTTCGATTAAACTTCAACTATTACCAGACGAAGACGAACCGAAATAATGGCTTCGGTATGCTATACATGACTGCGAAACACAACTTCGTACTCCATGTTAGCATGTGATCGGAGAACAGCGCAACCTAAATCTTGGAAATTCAGCACTCGGAATTTCCAAGATCAGACCGAAAACAAGCTCAAAATCTGGTTCTTTCTGTAGATGCTGAGTCACAAGATTTACATAGGGCCAGTATACTGAAGCACTGAACAAGATGTCCAGAAACAAGACCCGTGAAATCCAACTGACCCTACAGAACACAACGGGAGGCATTAGCTATCGATGTCTAAATAATATAACACATGAACAAGATACCATCTGTTGTTGCTAATATCCCTCAAGATTCAAGAACTTTTCAACAACAATCCAAACTCAAGCCAGTCTCCAGCTTGTTATCTTGAAAGAAGCTATTTCCTATCTTAATTATTTGGCCAATAGAATTCTTAGTAAATTAATTTTGTATTAGTAGCTGAGTCAGTTTGGGTTTGAACGGCAAATCGAATTAAGTCGAACTGACCCGAGCTGAGGCGAACCGGTCAACCTTTTCGAACTATCGTTCGGATTGGTTTTGATTGTCTGATCAAACACCTGTAGCTGGCTACGGAATTCCTTCACTGCTAGTGATAGGAAGATTAACTGGATGTAATTCACTTTTCACTTGCACTGGTGATTTTTCGCGCAAGTCACAGCATCGCCAGTGTAAAAAACCGAACGTCCTCAATTGCCCTCTTTTCAGCTTTGACTTCCCCCAAACCCTTGTGGTCCAGTAGAGAGACCACTATGCCACTTCCAGGATTGAACTCCGTTGGTGTCCTTGGAAAATGATGTTTCTGTGGAACAAACAACTTTTGTACCGTTTAATATTACTACGTGTGATTATAGCTAAGCACACATTTTAGAAAACGTGAAATTGCAAGTGAAAAAATACAAAAAAAATTTAAAAAGAAATGCTATACTATTATACTTTACACCATATCCACTCGGACAAAGCTTTTGATTTGCACCTAATTCTGATATTGGCATGAGATTAGGGAAGCGTTCGTGACCCTCAATAGGTCGCTCGCACCCGCCACCTCGTTCCGGACCCATCGCAAGGAAAACTTATAACGAAAGCCTCATTAACTTTTGGTTGCTCTCCAAACGGGTCTCGGACTCGTTACCATCTCGGATATGATATCCCGAACCGGTCTCACTAAAGTAGTCTGGTTCCTGATGGATACCCGTAATTCACTGTAGAGATTAATGGCAACTCTTTATTCCAAATTGTCATATTGCAATATATATTTTTCAATGAATTTCAGAGAAATCTAAGATCTATCAGTAATCAGAAGTGAGATGGGAAATAGTGGCATTTTGAGAAATGTTATATTCTACAAAAATCTCATCGTCAACGTTCACAAATTTTTATTGGAACCTCCAGCGTGTTAACAGAGTAAGGGCAATATAGAAAAGTTTCAAAAACATTACAAATCCTATTAGAATTATTTGTTATTGTTATGGAAACAAATGGCATTTTAGTAGTTACACATATCATATTTAGTTATTGGATTGCCCAACTATAAAATCCCGGATTCATCGCAAATTCAAGATAATTGCCAAAAAAAATGTTATATATATATATTTATTGCATGGATATCAATTTAGTTTTGAACATTTTAATTTTACCAATTGAGTTATAAAACATTTTAACGATTTGTCAATATAGTCCTTCTAGCTAATTTTGATTGGAAATTTTCGGATGCCGGCCATTTTGCATGGTACCACTGGTGTCTTGAGATGGGTAATTTTGTACTTTTTTTAACTTTTTATAATTTTTTTAAGTCTTTTATAATTTTTTATTTTTTTTTTTTTGGTCCTACTAAGTCTGGCGAGGGTTGTAGCCTCGCCAGCTTTACAAGAAAATAAAACTAAAAAATAAAGAAAGAAAAGAAAAATAAAATAGTAAAAAATTATTAGAAAACGTTAAAAAAATTAGAAAAATTAGAAATGTAGAAATAATTGTCCACATCGGTCTTTGGCTATATCCCTCGCAGAATGGCTAGCATACATGTCGTGATCCGACCAAAATTGATTGAAAAGACTATATTGGCAAATCATCAAAATATTTAAAATCAAATTGACCAAATTAAAAGATATAACATTGAATTGACATACGTACAATAGGTTTAAGACTTATATATATATTTTTATATAATTTCTCTCTCTCAAACCGTATAAGGTTTTTAGCTAGAAAGCGTTGATAATGTCCGAGACCCCGACACTCTTTGACATGCGATCAACACGTTGTTAGCTTTCCAAACATGAGAGTCTAGCATCTCGACGCGTTATTTCGACAAGCACGAGATTAATTTTAAGTATTTTCGATAAATTAAAAGTCAAAATGTAAATTTATCAAAAACATATATACTTCGGTTGTATACATAGCCACCCAAAATTAATGTACTTAACTAGCAAAAACATAAAAATCTAATCATGAATCCCTAATAGAAGAAAAAGAAAAAACTAACATGGTCCTAACATGTTAAATTTTTTTATTTTTTTAAGAAATGGCGTGTCGACGTATCGAGTCGTGTCCCGTGTCACTTATCGATGTCGATGCTACTTAGATTTTTAGCAATTGACCTCAAACCCGTCTCGCTTCTTCAGACCCGCCACCCGTTTACGTCCCATCAGGATTTAGTCCACAGGTGACATTGCTGCGTTACTCCTCCCTTTTATCTTTTCAAGCTGTCGCAAGAACTTCCCATCAAAATGTGTCTCGTAACCCCAAGATGCCCCATGTTACAAAAGCTTGCACGTAGATTAGTGATCCTAACTTTTTGCACATTATCTTCTCGATAAACCTTGATTATCTCTTAAGAAGATGATCCTTCTCTAGACCTTGATTAGAACTCAACTACCAAAAAAAAAATTAAGATTGAATTGATATAATTACATATACGTTTATAACTTTTTTGATAATTTCCCCCTATCCCATTGAGTTATTAATTTTTCTCAAAATGTATAGTAACTACATATTGATTTGATAGTTCAAAGCGAACTAAATAAGGACATAAACTATAGAATTTCCAGAAAGGAAATACGATTTCCAAGAGTGCTGATAAATAGGCATTTTCTGCAAGCTTAATTGTCCGGAGGCACTTATTTAACGTATTTAATAAAATGGTTTGCTTTAAGTTAGACTTAGTAGACTTCTTTCTTGTGCACAAGGATTTTGTTCGTTATACTTTATCATCACCGACTTAGATAGTCGTTGATCCTTATCCACGATCCATCATGATATCTCGACGAGAATCAAATAGTAGTTCCTGCTCGAGGCTCCTTTCTGCGGTTCCGCCATGTTAATAAATTTTACTGGGAATTTTGATAAAATGACAACATTGTATTGAACTAATATTTGATATTACTAAAAAGCCATGAGGGCAGTCATGCTATGTTACATTATTTTTCTATAATTACTGTAGTAATTGTTATTATTATCGTCAATAATTTGACTTATGTTCTTGCATGGGAAAATCTTCCTTATTGTCCTCGAATTGTTCAAGGAAACAAAGGGCAGTCATTGTCGCGTTGGTTGGCCTGGACTGAGATGGAGGGGGTAGATTCGTCAATTACTAGGAGTCCCGCTAAGTCGCGTGGGCCCCGCTCCACCGACATGCTCACATCGCCCCCTCGTACTTGGCTTATCTTTGTCACTTTGCCATCCTCCATTTTAATCCCAAGAATATACTCTCTTGCTTTTCCAAAAAAGATAGAAAAATATATGTTACTGTACTTATTTTTTTCCCCAGAATTGTAATTCTTCTTAGAATGCTCTATGATTACGTATTTAGGATAATAAGGAGTTTCGTGAAAGTAATTAAGGTATCGTTCGTAGGCCAAAAACTATAAAACCATTTCTTTGTCTTTGGGAGTTGGCCTTTCGATAATGGACAACTCTTGCCAACGGCTACCTTTAACTTAATAAGGTTTTGAGGACACGTAAAGAAGTCATCAAGTTGATAGATACGGTCAGTAGAGGCAATATTCTCTCAAAAAAAAAAAAACATTTGGCACCATGGCCGTGAGCTTCGCTTGGAGGGAATCTTTTGCCAAGATTGTCGGAGAATCCATTTCTTATTCCTTTATAAAGACGCTTAAGGGGGCCGCTTTAGGGCTCCTAGAAGCTTTCGAAGCTTATTAAATTATAATATATGATTACCAAATGGGAAATTGGATGGTGCACTAGAGTAGATTGACATCATCTTTGTTGTTCTTTTCTAATTTTTTTTTCCTGTAGATTGATATTGACATATCTTTGTTACAATTAGGAGAGTTGAGAACACATAATTACGCTTCAGTTCAACTTGAAACTCCTACTATTTCGACAACTTTGATGGTACTGAACTTGACAAACCCTCCAAATCACTATTTTCTCTCTTTTAATTCACGCTTCATTTATCATCTGTTTCATAAATTATTGTGTCATGCTTTGTTTTGTCAAGTTAGAGGCAATAAGGTTTTGTACCAGATTGATGATAGGGAGGACAATATCAACGTGTGGTCACTTCAATCTTCTTTTCTTTGCTACGGAACAATATTTTTATGTACGAAATTTCATCGCGGCTAATCTCCATGCACATGCAGGGAGGGAGATGATAAAGACTATAACGTCTATACTCGTTCACTGATTTACTAGTATTGCGGAACTTATCCTTGTTTACACTAGAGGTAGAGGTGTGCATAAGGTAAATTTTACAATATTTACCCTAACCACCCTATATTCTTTTTTCTAACTGCCGAGTGTCGATGGATGAGACACTATTAACAGACACGAATGAAGTCAAAAGCAGTAATCTCTCTCTAACACATGTAATTACTTGCATGTTTTGTGGGGGAACAGTAAAGGATTTTGCTCGCATAAGCTGTAAGAGTAATAGCACGTTGTGAGTCACGAATTCCTAAAATACTAGGACCCACAACAACTTCTAATCGATATTTTTTTCTCTCCAGAATAGCATGTTAATCTCACGATTGATTAAGAATTGTCGGATAATCATAAGAAAAAAAAAAAAAACCTAAGATCAAGGAAAATGCATCACTCTTGCACAAGTAACGAAACCAAGCATCTAAAGAATATGAAAATTCCCCAACAAGAAAATGCCTACTTCACGAGGAAAAACAGGAAAATGAAAACCCTAATTTTCTTTTTCTTTCCTCTATTTCTTTTCATTTGGTATTTTCCCAATGACATCAGATAGCTATTAAAACGTTCAGACCCCGCTGAAGGTTAATATACTGTTCTTGGCCATGCCATATTTCCACTTGCAACACTCACTCCAAGTCTGAGAAGCAGCTTGCATTGTTCTGGTCCGCAAAGCCAAAACCATCCCTAACCTTCAACGCAGATCGCTCGCGCTCGTACGCCTCTTGAAGCTCCATCCCCTTCGTGAACCCCATCAAGCTCCCCACGTTGACCCTCCCGCTCCCGGCGTGGACCTCGCCGGCCAAACCCAGGAAGTCCCTGGTCAAGCCATCGCTCTTCTGCCACGCCCCGAGGCTCTCCAAAGGAGATGCCGCCAGCCCTTTGAAGAGCTCCGGGGGGACGCTCGGCGCGCCATAGTCAGCCCCGGCACCGGGCGATGTGATGTGGGTGGCCATGCGGGCTGAGTGATGATGATGGTGGCCAACGGCAGACGTGGCCACCGCGCCCATCGTGGTGGCCTTCTGGAGCAGCGCGGTGGCCGAGAGGTGCGCAGGCACGCCGGCGGCAGCACCATGGAGGGCTTGGAAGGGCGAGACTAGTTGTGGTTGGGAGGAGAGCGGCGGGACTTGGAAACGGAGGATTTCGGGTTTTACGTGGGCATGCAGGGGAGGGTAGCTAGGGTTTTGGGGCGGATCCCAGTTTGGGGTGAGGGAAGCGTGGGTTGCCGGCAGCGGCGGCGGCGGGGGTTGGAGAGGAGGGAAGGGAGAGGGAAGAGAGTGGGTGGAGGGTGAAGGTGGTGGTGGTGAAGAGGGATGTTCGGGTCAACGGTGGTGAGTTGACTCGCCGAGAGCCTTGCACTCTCTTCGGCTAGGGCATCACAATATGCTCTGTGCGTCTCAAAGCTGTCCTTCCTGTGTACAACAAAGAGAGAGATTTGGATGAGCTATAACACAGTTTCAATGGAGATAAAGAATGGAAGGTCAATGTTATGGATGAATATGAACTACAAAAGGTGGGTAACTTTATTTGTGATAAATAACTATTTGCTTATCTGAGATATGTCAAAAAAAAAAAAAACATGGTTATGCGTGTTGTTTATATAACGTTAAATCTGTTGTTATTAAAGTGAAGAAAAACTGAGATGGGTGTATTGGCAAGGCTTTAATGATCAAGTACACCAAGCATCGTCGGTTCTCGCCACGAAAATGCAAGAAGAATGCGAGGTTCGTGTCTTTTTCAACTGCGGATTCTATTCTAAGTCGCGATAGTTTTTCTACACCGTGATATCAACTTAAATCTTTTATAGCAAATTCAAGGAAGAACTTCCTAGGATTCTCCAGAGACGTAGCCTTACTTGGTGTTCATGAGTTTTGAGGAAGTGAGGCAACTATGGATTGCATCAGTGACACTGATCTGACGAAGGAGTTAAACCGTAAAGTTCATTCGTGCATCAGTCAAATGATACAAGTTCATGCAAAAAGGGGGAGACGCAACGAGTGAAAAAAGTCTTTGAAGGGACAAAAAGAAGCAATTGGAAAGGAACTAGACCTCCATTTTCAAACAGACTTTAGAGGAAAGAAATCATCACCACACAGCGAGGGCCTACAGTTTGCGCATGAGGATTAGAAAGGCAGCCTAAGGACGTCATTAAAGCGGGCACAGAACACAAAGAAGGAATTTCCTCCAATGCTCAACATAAAAGGAGGGGGAGGGGGGGGGGGGGGAGAGAGAGAGAAAAAAAGAGAGAGAGAGAGAGAGAGAGAGAGAGAGAGGCTTGTTTTGTGCATGCAAATTGTGCATACCATTGTCTTGAAAACCCAAGAAAAGGTGAAGATGTAGGTGCAATTCTTTTGTTTTTCTAAGAATATGGGTAAATTGAGAAAGCATTGGCAATGGCGGATTCGACAGTTTTCAAGATGACGAGGGGTTTCCACAGTCGGGATTCAAGAGGACTCTCTGCAAAAAGCATGAACTAATCAATGACAATTTTCAAAATGTGAAATTATCTTCTTCTTCTTCTCCTTCTTCTTTTTTTTTTTTACCAATGGGGGAAAACAGATAGTCCAGGACTTTTCATGGCTGCAAATAAAGCTGAACTTCTTTTGCTTTTTTCACCGAGCTAAGGAGAAAATCTCTATCATTGCCCTCGTGACTGCAGTTCCTAAGTAACGAAAAGTAGTAATATTACCACCCTTTTCCCTGTTTTTTCTTTTGTTTTTTGGCTGATGATACAGAAGAATTGCAGAGAGAGAGAGAGAGAGAGAGAGAGAGAGAGTATGCATGGTGATTCTTTCTTCGTTTCTCAGGAACTGCAAAAATGTATCAGAAGCTTACACAAGACCAGCTCATTTTTACCCATAAAGGGTCGTTGGGGAAATCATTCACTTCAAAAATGAATCATTTCATTAATTACCCAGTATTGATATCTATATATTTTTTGCCACAAAACTGGTTTTCTCTCAGTTTTTCTTGGAATATCCCCACATGAATCCCCATGCAAATTGAAGCTGACCATTAGACATTCTTGCAAAGAGCAAGATAATGCTAGGCATTCCAAGTGTGTTAACAAAAACTTAATGACAAGAAGGCTGCTGCATGTTTGACCAGAACCATCAGTATTTTCAATGTTGAATGTCGGTTGCTGCGGAAAGGAATAGTATGCACTAAATGAGGCATTGTGGAAGGAACAGTTAAAAACAAAATCAAGGGAAATAAGAGGATTAATTTGAGAGAGTAGTCATAAGAATTGATTAATCAGAAATGATGATTAATTTACCTGGAGAAGAGAGTGCCACAGTCACATCTATACTCTCTGGTTCCACAGGTCTTGGAGTGAGCCTTCCAATCAGACTGGACAGCATAGATCTTGGAGCATTTCTCACACTTCCACTTCTTCTCTCCATGCTTCCTGCAGTAGTGCTTCTTGATCCCGGTGAGGTCGCCGAGAGCCCTCGAAGGGTGGTGGTGGACGCAGGTGGGCTCGGGGCACACATAAGCCCTCTTCCTCACCACCTGGTCTTTGCCGCCCCTCTGCTTCAGCTTCCATGGGAGGTTGTGGCCTCTCCTGTGGAGCTGCAGGTTCTGGTCCCTCGGGAACCCCTTGTTGCAGATCTCGCACACGAACCTGTTCGTGGCCAGGAGGGTCTTTGGGGACAGTGCAATCACTTCTGCATCTGGGTCTGCCAAGAAAGGAAGAATCTTGATGACCCAACGCGTTATATTTTTCTCCTTTTTTTATGAATTATGAATGAAGATGCTATACAAGTCGATTGAATTAAGTTGGTATTCGTCTTTCTTTGACTAAATCAAATGGGTATCAATAATGACTGACCTGGGTTTCCAGGGAGGTTTCTCTTCTTCCTGATCTTCTTCTGCTGCTGATGCTGTTGTGAGTTGTTGTGAATGGTGGTGATCGGTTGCTGTGGTTGTTGCAGTGAATTTTCTAGGTTGTTCTTGTCGCCAGCATCCGTGTTGTTGTAGTTGAAGCTGCAAAAATCCATCACTCTTGCACCAGAAGAGACACTTGCTTCATCAGACAAAGTAGTGGAATTGGACATGGTTGCAGGGAACATGTTCTTTTGTAGGCAAAGACTGATCAGAGAGAGAGAGAGAGAGATGGGAAATATAAACCAAGAAAAATGCTCCAAGTGATGAATAATTTTGGATCTTTGATCTTGATTCTCTCTTTCTTCTGCTTTTTCTTTCTATCTCAACCTTGTGGAATGCAAACCTTGGATCATTACTATATACTTGCAAGGGTGTCCTATGTTTTGCATCGTTGAAAGGGAACGAGAGAAGTGGGGAGTGCCTGCTGATCTAGAGATGAGAGCAGTTTAGGCAAATGGGAGGTGACAAACATTGCAGAAACACATAGGCCGCAGAGAAGAAACAGAAAGGCATCCATCACTCATTGGGTAGCTAAACAAAAAAAAAAAAACGAAATTTAGACCCAAGAACAAGGAAAAAGAAACAAAAAGAATGAAAACGAAAATGAAAAGTCGTCTCTCGTGAAGAGATGGTGATGATGGGCTACTCTCCAAGGTCACTGTCTAACACACATGGATTGCAATTAGCGCTGCTCTCTCTGAGCAAAGCCTGAAGCTACAAACGGAGCTCATACGTATCTTTCCGAAGATCACCCACACCATGCATGAATCAAAACACGGAAAGGGCAGAGACTATATCAAGATGGTGATGTGGGTTTCCTCAGGAACATCTCTCTCTCTCTCTCTCTCTCTCTCTCTCTCCCTCTCCCCCTCTCTCCTGGATGCTGCTGCTGCTTCCCAAAAACCCTCTCGTTTCTGTCGTTTTATACACCGCAAAATTTGCAGAAAGGGGAGGGGAGAGGGAGAGAGAGGGGGAGAATATTTAAGTTGTAGGTCAAAGAAAAAGAGAAGGGAGAAAAAGAAAATTCAGAAGCTTTTGCTGCAGATAATTATGTGTGCAGAGAAGCCCCAGAGAAAAAGATGATGATTACAGTGGCAGACCCACGAGGGGAGGGGAGGGGAGGGGAGGGCGGGGGGTGGCTGAGGTCGGCAATTAGCAATATAATACATATTAAAGGAAAAAAAAGGATGATGTTGCAATAAGCCCTTAGAAAAATAAAAAGCCATGAAAAACCCTTAAAAAGAAGCTGCAAAGAGAAACAGAATGCACAACACTCAACTCATCGTCAGATTCAACGAGAGAAATCCAAATCCAAATTCAAATCCAAATCCAAATCCGAATCCGGCATGATATGATGCTAACTTACTTCAAAATTGTCGAGAATTGTCGGAAGTTTTGATTACTCTTAATACCATCATTTCACAATCGCATTAAAAACACTCTAATGATGACATTAGCCAACATGAATAAATCGACGCGAATATCGTTTCACATAAGAACTTCTATCCCGAGTCTCAACTGGCAAAATCCTAGCTCACTATCTCTTACTATTGATATCATTTGTAAAAATAATTCACCATCTCTTACTTCAGCCATGTTTACCTTTTTATTTTTTCTTTTAAAAAGTAGGTTCTTTTGCTTTATTTTTTTCTAAAATTTTGTTCAAATGATTAATATGTATTATGACGTTGGTACTTTCCTGTCTCTTCCTTTGTTCCTGTTATAAAATGCCCAAATGCTAAAGATGATATTACAAAAAAAAGAAAAAAGGGGGGGCATTGATTTGAATGGAATGATTGATTAAAAGGAAGGATTGCTTACGTGAGCATTTGAAATATCATGCATTGGAGAATGAGCAAAGATTATATAAAGCTTAAGAGGAAGCAAAGGCATTTGCTAAAGATTGTGTGACGTCCTCTTAACCTTTCTGAAACCCCACAAAAACCATGATTGAATCATCAATTCCCTCAATCTCGTTCTCACTTTATAATTTTGTTTTCTCGAAAGCACATTGCGTGTCCGATAATCCGAAACAATATGATACCGAATTCTAATAATCAAACGATTATATCGAACTCCATGTCACCTTTTGCAATGCTTGCTCAATGCGTGATGCCAAACAATTTCACGAGGCCGATGTGAGAAATGATGGGAGGGACTCATGTAGCGCATGAAATGTCTTGACCTAGCTCCCAGTTTGTCACATCATAATCGCTCTGTGAACTGGCTTCTATGTCTAACATCACCTTGTAATATTTTGAGGATGAGATATTACTTTCTTGGCCTAGTTTTGAAGGTTAATTTTCCTAGTTCAGGAGATACAAACTTGCATATTGATACGTTTCTGCATGAATCATTAGCATCTTCTTATAGTGTTGCTAGTGCTAAACTACTAGTCACCTCATTTCACAGAAGCTGACTTTATTTTCCAGCCAATCTCTCTCTCTCTCTCTCTCTCTGAAAGTGCTCAAGCAAAACCCACCAAGGCAAATTCGGAAGGTCTCTTCCCTCTTTTCTTTCCCCTTCTTCTTTAACTTTTGTTATTCCAAACCTCAACCTAAAGCCATGTAGAGAGAGAGTGTGTGTGTAAGACCCTTTTATTCTCCCTGTTCATTTTCGTCAACAACCTTTTGCATGGCAATTATATCGCCGTGAGATTTCATCCTCACATGTAGATGACCATGCACCATCAAGGTTGCTACCCAAAAAAAAAAAAAGTGCGAGAGAGAGATAATAATATTCCCTTTCTCCGGAGGGCATGCGTGGCCTCAAGCTAACCATCACTTTTTAGCCCTTAAAGGTTAAAGAGAGGCACACAAGGGTATATTCAAGCTTCCCCCCATAAATGATTGCTTATCAAGCTATGCATTCCGGACTATGATGAAGGGTTTTTGGAGAGAAAATTATAACAAAAAAAAACCTAAACCTATGATAATTGTGCCAAATCGGTCTATTTGGCTGGCCGGCGTTGACGTGGACTTATTTAAATATCATTTTAACATTTTTTTGAATTTTTAAATATTTTTTTTGTCTTTATGTTTCTCGGCTTAGGGCCGCGAGAAGTCTAGAGGAAAAAGTAAAATTAAAGAAAAAAAATTAAAAATATATTATTTTAAAAAGTCCACGACAGCGTATGCAAGTTAGATGAACTGAATTGACACAAATGCAAAAGATTTAAAATTGAATTGAAAAAAAAAAAAAAGAATCGAATTGACATAATTGCAATACGTTTATGATTTTTTTGTATTTCTCCGGTTTTTGGATGATTTCAATAGGAGTTTGCATTGAAAATTTTTGGCTCAATCTTGAGAACAATGGAATCCAATGTCGGTTCTTTTGATCTAAATCTTTTTCAATATCAAATTGGCTTTTGGGAGTGAGTGAGATTCATGTTGCTTTTCTTTTGGGATAAGATGAGATTTATCCCTCGTGATTCGCCTTTTAAGGCAAAAAAAGAAAGAACAGTTCAGGTTGACGGGAGGAACATCTTGCTCGAGTTAGCAAAAGATTGAGTGTGTCAAAGCTTTAAGGTTCTTCATAACTACCATTAAATTACACGAGTTATCACGTAAGCCAACTTTCCATCTGTCATTTCTTTAAGGTGCCTAATCAAAACTGGCATGTGCTTTTGGTTTTACTAATTATAGGGCAACTAAAGAGAGACTACCCGAGATTTTCTAAGGCTACGTTTGGTGATTAGTATAGGATAAAATTTATCTCATCATGTGTTTTGGGGGAGGTGGAATAAAGGTGGATAGGATTTCCTCATCCCTTGTATAAAAAATTATGTTTCCGAATAACAAACTTCGTCATAATAAAAAAGAAAAGATAATTAAATTTAAAAAATATTTCACTAACAAAAAAAAATAATTTTGTTTTTCTTTATTCTAATTTTTCTTTGTGTATTTAATTTCTTTCTACTTTATAATATATAGTTTGTGTGTATATATATATATGTATATATATAGTATCTACATCATTACATATTTTAAGTATAATAGTATAGTTTGTAATTTTTAGTAAGAAATGATGGAAGGGAATAAAAGAATGATAAAAAGAGAATTAAAATTAAGAAATAAGTATTTAAAAAGAAGAAGTAGAAGAACCCAAATTTTAAGTGAACATATTCAGACTTGAAAATGATTTTTCTAATTTTCAAAAAGTGAGGGGCAATGAAATTTCTAAAAAAAAAATGGCTTTTGCATCTCCTTCTCCCCCTATATCTCTAATTTCATGTTGAACCTTCACAACTCCTTTGTAACTTTTTAGTTCACGACAAAACTCTACTAAAATGGCGAGAGAGTTGAAACTTCTTCTCTTTCTCTGTTCACGTCAAAAGTCTATGAAAGCATAAAGAGAGTAAATAATCCACATACGTAACTTTGTGATTCATGTTGAAGTTTAACGAAAGTAGAGAGAAAGGCAAACTTCTTCATAGTCGCAAAGATGAATGATTATATTTTCTCTCTGCTACTAGATTTGACAATGAATTATGAGGAATTCTTATAGTCTCTATTTGTGCATTTTTAAATTCATTTACATCGATATATCGTAAATACCAAACAATAAATAGAATAGGATATGAACATATCCGGCTTTATTATCGCAATTCACCAAACAGTAGATAAAATATGACAAAATCCCTGGATTTATATCCAATTCTATCCAATCTTATACGAGACGACCAAATGCAGCCTAAGGATTACAAGATCATCTAACCCCGATCGTGTGGCCATTTGTTGTCTCGCTTTATTAACCACTAACTTAACTAATCGAATGAGGGTAGCTATAGAAGTACCACAACGGGTGAGATTTGTTGAGACACAGAATCTTTTCCCGAATAGAAACGCTTGTACATTGATCAATCTTTGACTTTGTAGCTTCCAAAGGAAAGATTGTATTTCCCTCGATACTCCGACTATTTTCCAATTCCAGCGTATGTACTTTTTAGTATACCTAATATTACTCGTGTGGGCAAAAAAAATGTATGAGTTAGGCACTCTTTTTTCCCCCAGCATTTGCCGCTTTCTACGTAATCATCAATTTAGACTAATGAGAAACAAAGCCACATTTTTTAGAGCGATTGCTTGTCTTATTCTTAAGAAAACTAATATCACTCACTAGGGATGATCGGTTCCTGGATGATCTAGTGGAATCGATTGTATGTGGTTGAAATACATATTCATATTTTGAATATGTAGAAGTACCACTAATAATTAGGAGTTTAGATTATTTCTTTAAATATTTTTTTTAAAATTAAAATTAAATTAAAGAAAAATAGTCGGTGCGGTCGGGTGGATGTTTCCACCCCGGAAACTGGGAACCGGACCGGCACCCCCGAGAACCGGTCCGGTCGATGCTTTTTGCTCACTTATATCGCTCACCTAACCCGAGTACTTAAGCTTCTCGAGGTCATTAGAGATCGAGATTAGGGCTTGGGACAAAACAATGGTGACAAAAAAACTGTGAACCTTTGGCAAGTTCATTACAGCTAATCTGGCAACCACATCCGCTTTCGGCTGTTCACTTGTTCTTTGTGCACTTCTTTTGTATGGTTTATTTTACTTCAATGCATCTGAAACATGGTGAACTTTGCTCTTATTCTTATCATTACTTTTGGATTCATTCGTTCACGAAAGACCCACGATGGGGCCACACAGACCTTGTTCACGGGCTATTCTTCTGTTGCCAGATTCTTGCATGCCGCTTCTTCACTCTCTCTCTCTCTCTCCACAGTTGGGTTGCCTTCATGGAAATCATTGACGTTATTGCAACTCCCTCGTACCCGTCTAACTTATTCTCCCTCTTGTCCTTCCTCTTTTCATGTGCTCTGCCAGGTTCCATATGATTTATCTTTCTTGGTATCGAATATGGTTTCCAGGGTTCGCTCGAGGCACTCAGCTATACTCGAGGGCTCACACACACGCCCGAGGGAATTGCCTTGTCAAGCTGCGTAGCTATCCAAAGTAACACAATAACCGCGGAGCTCGATGCCGAAACTAGGATATATCTCGAAAATTTGTAGTCGTCCTAATATCGAGAGAACGATCTACCGTGGGGAGATGAAATAGATGTACCTTGAGATAACAAACACAAAAACCCTGAATTATGCACACCGCATACATTTACCTCGAACTCTTTTTTGTGACACCAAAAATTTCAAACTTTTACCCGTGTGGCCGATTTACCCCGAACTGTACTTGTGTGGCATATCTACCGTCATTTTTTTTACACCAAAATCCTAAACTTGAATACTGTGTGACACGTTTACCTTAGAATTTAGGATAAATATGTCACACGCCTTACAAGTTTGGGATTTTTTGGTATCGTAAAGAAATAATTTGTAGTAAATATATCACACGGGTAAAAGCTTGGTGTCACATGGATACAAGTTTGAGGATTTTGGTGTCATCACAAGAAAAATTTGAAGTAAATATGCCACAATGACTTCGATCTTCGCCCTTTTGTTTCTTGCTAATTATGGGTAATTTTTTCATACTAATTTCGAATAAAGCTTGTCGTGTCGAGATTGTCCCACTGTTGACATGATGTTCCTTGTCTGGTTTTGATGCTCTCTCCCTTTATTTATATTATTATTATTTCTTCTTTTGCAGCATATCTTTGGGATAAAAAAGAATCGGATGCAGGTCAAACTCTTTATTTTTGCCTCGAATATGATAATGATGGGGGGACATTCATAAAGAAAATGATTGTGCATGAAAGTAATATGGACAAAAGACCAAAGGTACGACGTGCGATGAGGACATTTCTAAGGTGCCATACGATAATTTCATCTCATTTAAGGAAAAAACTCGTGGGGTTTCTGATGTCATCATATGTAGGCTTAGTTAGGGTTGTGAAATTAGGTCTATGCACAAAGATGTATCTACGATGTGTGTACCTATATTTCGTGTACGGAAGATAGCTTCGTGGATAACACTTTTTCGGAGACTTAGCAAAATGATAGTTTCACACTTCTCCGATACCGAATGAATAAATCCCGTCTATCGTGAACCGTCAAACCGGTCTCGCTCTCAATAAGCATGACGTTTCTTCTGCGTACTCGATTGTTAATCATGCGACATGTCCTTTGGATCAATTGACTTCTTTTCTCGTGGAGTATAATCTCGAATTGCCCTTCTATCTTTCGAGATCTTGTGTCGCCACCTTTGGGGCTCGCATGGTAACACTTACGCTTTTGGATTTCTCTGCGGGAAGTCAATCGCGGGAAAATTCATTTGGTAAAAATCTTTGCCGAAGTAGAAATCCGTTTGGTAAAAAAATTGACTTATGATAGGATTTTCAACTTCTAACAGGATTTTCAACTCACAGCAAGATTTTTGGCCAACTTTGAGAAGTAAAATTTTTTTACTCCTCCGCTTTAGAATCACTTCTTCGACTACACCGACCTCCGTTGACCATCGCCCGCCCACTTCCTTCGGCCGCCCGCCCACCCACTTCCGACCCGCCCGCCGTGACCACCCGTAGTCCCGCCGACCCGCCGCCGACCACCCGTAGTCGGTAATCACTGCCGGCACCGACCACCCGCAGTTGGGTAGAAGATTTTGTTAATAATGTTGTAAAAGTAGAAATTTTCAACCGTTACCAAACAATTTTTTCGATCAAAAGTCGATTTGGGCAGAAGTAGAAAAATCAACTTTTCTTTTGAGGAGAAGGAGAGAAATCAATTTCGATCGGAAGTTGATTTTTAATAGAGAAGTGTTACCATGCACACCCTTAGAGGGTAAAAATTTTTACCACGGACATAACTAAATATGGTTGGATCTTCCGAGCATTCTCGTATTGGGTATCAGCCCATGTGATGATACAGGATGGAGACTGACGAGAAACGCAACAAAAAAAGAGCCCAAGAACAGGACAATGTGGGCCCATGCTCCAAGATACGCGTTACACATGAAATGATGGCCTCACGGGAAAGGCACAGCCAGCCAGGCTCTCTCTCTCTCTCTCCCTCAATCACGAGAACGTGACTCTGCCACGTGCCTCTCTAATGCACGTGATTCGCCGGATCATGTGAATCTCACGTGGAGTCGACCTGAGTCAATGGGTCATATCGACTAGGCCTAGATGGAAATAAGAATATTACGAGTGGCATGACTTTCGTACACGGCGTTAGCTTGATGCGTGACTTCTAAAAAAATATCTATTTGAGTGTCGTAACTTTTAAATGATCGACTTAAATGCCATAAATTATATGTATACAAAAACATTCACCATAAGTGTCGGAATTGATCGACTTGAGTGTCATGACTTTTAAAAAACATTCATTGCAAGTATCACACCACGTTGGATTTTCGCCACTTTATGGTGAATGTTTTTCTTAAAAGGTTAATACCCCCAAAATCCCTAAAATGATACACCCATGATAAATTTATTTCAAATAAAAATTTTTTACCACCAAAAACCTCAAACTAGTATATATATGACAAATTTACCTCCGTTAGTTTCCGTTAAATTTTACCGTCAAATTGTTGAAATTTGGGTGACACGTGACAATTGATTGTGTGTACCAATTTGAGGATTTTACCTTCCGTTTGTCTTATGTGTACCGATTTGAAATTTTTCATGGTATTAATTCAATTTAACGAAAACTAACGGAGAGTAAATTTATCACATGTGTACCAATTTGAGGTTTTCGTGGTAAAAAACTTAGTTTGGGGTAAATTTATTACTTGTGTACTAGTTGAATTTTTTTTTGTGGTAAAAAAATTAGTTTGAATTAAACTTGTTATAAATCTACTAGTTTGGAGTTTTTTCGTGGCATTAATCCTTTTTTGAAAATTACATCGTTTCAGTGAATATTATTTTCAAAAGTCAAGGCACCTTAGCAATGGGGAAAAAAATTGGCACTCAAATGGACGTTTGTTAGAAGCCGTTGTGCTCAAGTGTACGAGGAGAAAAAGCGTGGCACTTTAACGAGCGCCGTACAAAAATCATGATACTCGTGACGTCCTTTTTTTTTTTTTTTTGGCCTATATTAATTGACTTGCAATTGAGCTCATTTTTGCCTTTTTTTTATTTTGAATTTTTAAGATTTTAGATACTCTCATAGTAAAAACTGACCGCCCCTGCCAAGTCAAACTGCAAGCTAGTCGTCCATGCTCGACTGTCACTCGTAGAAACATGCTTTGAAGCATATACCGAAATCAAGATTAGAGTCTCTGACATTGGTTAATAGTCAAGATTCCGTTTGTTTCGCAAAAAATAAATAATTTGAAGAACATTATCCTAAAATGATCCGTGTACCGCTCGAAATAATTTTAATAAAAAACATATTTTAACAAAATTACCAAAATTTTCATATGATGTTCTGTCGCTTTCCAAATGCTCATTTAATTCCTTAACTTCCAAATTTTGTCACATAGGTAACCCCGGTGACTTGTAGTGTTGTAACTCCGCCAGTAACTTCCAAACTTATGACGCTCGTTTAATTCATTAACAACTTTTCAAATGTTGACAACTTTTCAAATGCTCATCCTATACTAGTACATCTATGAAATGTCAAAATTCTCATGGGTAGCTTTCTTAATATTTTGACAGTTTGGCATGACAAATAAGTGTCACCAGAACGATAGAGGATAAAGCGTTTGCCTATGAACCTGATGAACAAGGCAGCACCAAGACCACAGGAGGTTTGATGTGCATAGATTGAAACAATCACGCAATGCCGCTAAATCAGAAGAAGTTTCCCTCCTGATTTTTTTCTCCTTTCCTTCGTTTCATTTCAAATTGCTGCATTGCGCAGAGGAGACGTGATAAGCCAAGGAGATCGAGAAGCTGTGAGAGCTGAAGTCGTTGGCGATTCGTTGTCCATCAATTTCAATTGTCCCTGTGGCAAAAGGCTACCGTGTTCTGCTCACTGGGTACAAGTGCTAGGACAAGCTTGTGTGCTTTCTTGAGCAAGTCCCACTTGTACAGACAAACACCTGCGAATTTGATGCTCTTGTTCCAAAAAACTAGAGATGGCAACTGTACGCATTAGACCAGTGATGTAGTGATCGGTCAACTCTTCAATGGTCATTGACTTGAACATTTAATAAGGAGACACCAGGCTCTGCATTTACTATGACACTACGATGCTAGTAACCAGAACATCTTATTTATTTATTTCCCCTTACCTATATATGCAAAATAGTTTTACTTAACAGACGCCCTCGCAGGAGCTGTCGCTTTATTGACGAAACAACCGGTCAGGACTGTGAAAGAAATAACACATTGTCGATATTCATTCTTAATGCGGTCTCTAGACATCGAACCATGCCTCGGAATAATCTTCACATCTCATGTAACGTCATGCGATTGCTTCAATCCCATCAGCTGCGTCATCACTAAGCTTTTTGGATCTCCCTGTTTAAGAGCAGAGTTCAAAACCAAGTTTATACATCATTCATGTGCATAATTAATGAAGAATAAAAGTGGGAAATAGCAAGGGAAGCCACAAAAGGGGCATGCCTATGATTTGCCAATGTGACTAGCAAGGATTATGAGATTCACGATTAACAGAAGATTTTCTTACAAAAACAAGAAAGATTATGACATTTGATGAAGATATGTTATCTCTACCCTACCACCAAACCCAAGAAAGATTATGACATTCGATGAAGATATGTTATCGCTCTACCACTACCACCAAACCCAAAGCATCACCACAAGATTCAGGAAAAACAATGGAAAGAGACAAGAATAACTCAGCACTAACAGGAGTACCATTGAGAGCTTAACCACAACGGAAAGCCAAATAAAAGAGACATGACCAACTTAGCAGTTAGGGTAGATACTCATATAGGGTTGGGAGATGAGTCGTTATGCGAGTTTCCCTCCATCACTGTACTGCTCATCAAATTGACAAAACTGCCAAACATGTTGTCAGTCAAGTAACCTGGCTTTGAAGGTGTGACATTGGTGGTATGGCCCAGAAGCATCGCAACTACTCTGGACATGGGTGGCCTTAGAGACAGCTGCATCTGGGTGCAGAGGAGGGCCACCCAAGTCACTTTTCTAACTTCCTCCTCTTCGAATTCTGATAATCTAGGGTCCACTATTTCAACATGGCGCTCATTCTCGTACAGGTGCCAGACCTTAAAAGCAAAGAATTGTAGCAAAATCAACCAATCTACAGTACGTGATCGAAAACCAGACGACTGTTACCCATGAAGAAGAAAAGTGGATTGGCCTCAATTCTTACATTTCTTTTGGTCAATGCGCAGATTAAGGCAGATTATCTGCACCCTTTCGAACCAATATTCTTGTTGACATTATATTTCACTTATCTAAATACAAATTGTGTTGCTTCTGTAAAAGAGGCAATATATCCATAGTTCAGCACATGTTATGGAGTAGCTCTATTAAATTAAGCAGAAGCAGTTTACTAGTGTATGTGCATTGCCTGTAACGTTAACACAGATACAACTTGTCTTTACAATCAGATATGATAAGTACACACTTCAGCAGTCTCCCGAAGGGGCTTTAGGGGGCTCAAAGCCCCTTGGGAAAGCTGAACCAAAAGCACCCTAAATCCATTGGCCAAAAAAAAATGAGCTTAAACAAATTAAAAAGTCCATGTGCAAGCAATTATGTTCATCCTTACCCACTCAAGCAGCAACGGTGCTTCTTCGGATGCACAATTTGTCTGAAATTTCTGTGTTAAGACTTGAATCAAGCAGAATATTGTTGGCCTTCACATCTCTGTGCACTATTCTAAGTGTTGATTCTTCGTGAAGGTAAGCTAGTCCTTGTGCTATGCCCAAGCATATATCGTAACGAGTGGCCCAGTCAATAAGAAGGCTTGCTTTCCCTTCAATTCATGTCATTATTAATATTGTGTCTAGCATTTTTTGCACCGATGGGAATATCCATAAAATGTAGACATTTACCAAATAAGGCACGATCGAGAATACTGTTCTCTAGAAACTCATACACAACATCCATACAACTTTTATGAGGTCGCAATGTTGAACAGCAGATATCTTCGCAATTTCTGCTAGAAACTGATTGTTTTCTTGGTCAGATGTTGCAGAGATTTCTTCACAGCAACAAGTCTCCCATCACCAAGTATTCCCTACAGGGTACAAGTTTCTATGGCTTAGGGACATAATCATGTTTCATAAACTTTCTTGATGGAACATCGCACATATCAGAGAAAACAGTATCAGTTAAGCAAAGATAAAATCTGAGAACCAATAAGCTAGCCTTAGATTTTACAATTTATCGTCTTGAGGCTCAACTAAAGGTCGATAAAAAATGAGCTTAGGAGATTGGACAAGATGAATGATGGAGCATAAGAGCCTAAGGGTTAAAAAACTATCTAGAGTAGTTTCTGTTCATCATGCCACTGCTACCATGGCTCAGCTAAACGTCTTTCAATTAACGAACTCTATTTATTTTATTTTGTATCTTCCAAACGGAAGTGAGTGCTGCACTACGATAATATCTTTGATCTCACGTCAATAATGCAGAAAAGAGAGCAAGTGAATAACGAAAAATAATTTCTAAGTGATATGAACAGAACTTTTCAAGACAGGAACTATTGCATTTCCCTTCAAATAGTTGACCAACAAGAGTATTTCCTACTACATAAGTTCGATGTATGTGAATGAGCATTGTCTTGTCAAGACCACTTAATACACCATATTCCTGAGTGCATATACAATATCAAACTTGTCGCTGACACCCTCTTTTGGCACAAGCTAGAACCACCTTGTCCAGCCTCCATGGAACAAAATAGATACGTGTTCATTTATGATATTCGACTATTAGCTAGTCTAAAATATTAATCATCCCTTGAAGAAGAGAATATTCAGTAGCATAAAAGACTTAAGTATTCTAGTCATGATTCTATCTTAACTACCTAAAGATGACAAGAGTGAGCCCATGGGAACCAAATCCTCACATAGTGCATTCTCAGCTGATAATTAGCATGCACCTAAGGGCCTAGGGTTCGGTAAAAGGATAAATAATAGCTTAGATCAGTCAAACTCAAAAGGGAATCCAGAAGATTATGAAGTGACTGAAAGTCTGCATTCATTCATCATAATGATGCAAACTTATCAGTTAATAACTCAGCCAAGGGATATGTTCGACTTCCCCCCCCCAACCCCTCCCTCCCTCTACATTGGCCCAGGACCCCCCAAAAAAAGGGGAACTATCTTCATCTTCGAAAATAAACTTTTAATTTCAGCTAAAATCTGACAAATTTACCATTTAGAAAAAAGGTGCTAACAGATATAGGCTCCGTTTGTATTGCAGAAAATGAGTCATTTCTGGAAAATGTTTTCCAAGAAGTCAATTTCCAAGAAAATGACTATATTTTCCGGTGCTTCGTTGAAATATGAAAAAGGCTCGGAAAATATTTTTCCATCGTTTGGTATGGAAAATTAGATATAATTTTCCTCCATGCACACCATCAATAATTTTTTGTTTTTCTGTTTTTTTTTTTTTCATTTTTCATTTTCTTATAAAATTCAATTTTTTTAATATTTTAATTATTAACTTTTTATTTTTCTTTTTTTCTCGTTTCTTTTTTCTTTTTTATGTTTTTATTTTTTTTTCCATTACTGTTTTATGCCGGCCAAAGGAGAAGTAGGTATAAGAAAAACTAACGAAAAAGAAGAGAAAAAAATTTAAAGGAAGTAATTAAAAAATAATTTTTATTTATGGTCGAAATAAATAAATAAATAATAAAATATATTCGAAAAAATAAATAAAATGAAAAGAAAGTAATAAAATAACTAAAAAAAAAGAATATCTGAAAGAGAGGAAGAAGAAAAGATGAGGAAAATGTTTTCCTCTTCTCAAAAGAGGAAAATATTTTCCCACTTTTGAAAGAGCTTTTTCCAAAAGGGGAAAATGTTTTCCAGGACTAGCTTATTTTCCGCCCCCCAAACGCTGGAAAATCCGGAAAACGTTTTCCAAAAATTGTTTTCCATGAAACAAACGGAGCCTTAGAGACAGTGGAGATAATAACTTTTTGTGAACTTGGGCTGGCACTGATGGCCGCAGCTGGTAAAATCACATGAACACAATAAGAGAACAGGCGCTCACGAAAATGCAAATGCAACATGACATAATACATTCGATTCAAATTTCGACACGAATTGGTGCCTTTTTAGAGTAAATTAAATGTTAAAATGTCATACTGCAGACAAAAAATTACAAACAATACCAGGACAGTTGGAAAGCATTGCAAAGCCCCAGAGGGCAGAAAGAAAGTCTTTGCCATATTCCAAACATCAGGATGCAAAATTACCTTATAAACGATTCCAAAACCACCCTGGCCCAGCTTATTAGCAAGGCTGAAGCCATTTGTAGCATTGTGTAGCTCTCAATAGTTGAAAGTCAATGCCCCTGTAGCAACTCTCAGCGCATCTGCATAACAAATTGAGTAAGAAAAAGTTTCGAATTTACTCATCACCCATCAGCAAAAAACTGACGAGTGTTGCGAGGGTCAAGAGATATATTATCAAATAGAATATCTATTTCCTGAATTCCCGGCACTTTTCTTGGAATGTTAAGTCTTGCAGTCAATTATATTATGTTTATTTGAAAGGAAACTATGCATTGATGAGCAATAGAGAAGAGATGATAGATCTCGATTACTCATTCCTTGAGGAAATTCTTTTGGAAGCATATCCCTGGTTACACTTCACATCCCCTTTACAAAAGAAGATCACTAGCGACATAATAAGTCATAAACTTCAAAAGAGACAGATAACTTATTAGCAAAATAACTGATAAACCAGTCCAAAAATGCAGAGGCCCACTATACTAAAAAATGGTTGCATAGGCACATTCTACTAGATCAAGCCACTCACATAAGAAGAACTAGTGGGACTCACATTGGGCCAAAAAGGACATGTTCTTGACTTAGTTTTTGCTGTTTCATTGGTTTTTCTGTCAAACTATCCATAGAACTACACTAGGCAAAACTGTTTTCCTAAATGGTAGAGTATCATGTCCAAGAGGAAAACCATGTCATTGCATTGAGGATTACGACAAACAATTAACCCTAGATGGGTATGTCTGAAATTATATGAGACTACCTTAAGAACCATAAATGTTGTGACAATAAAGCACCCTAACAACATTACTAGACACTTTGACACAATGTAAGGCTATTGAGAACCATCAAATAATCATCATCCATGTAACTTATGCAATATGGCTATTTCAAGAAAAATTAAACACCCATGGTGCAAATTATTTCACCTGTCTCTTTATTGGAGCTTGGCCTTTTCCTTATTTCGAAAAAATAAATAGCTACAAAAGCAGTAGAAAGAACATCACTCCAACACTAACTGCAATCCCTGCGATCCAAGGCATCATATTCTTTCTGTTGTCTGGAAAATCTGTAGAAGCATTTCAGGAGAGTGAACACGTGGTGGTGAATGTGCACTAGTCAGAAAATGATATTGGGTAAGAAACGAAATATATTACCTGGACTAACATGGATAGCTGCAATAGATGGTCCATATGTACCTCGAGCAGGCATGCAGCATGTCCCTTTTCCAGCCCAAAAGAAGTGAATTTCAACATACTCTTCAAGTACCTGAACCTTAAATGCCTTCTCGACAGCTCGGAAGGACCTTCCACCTGCCTCCTTTCTAATGTCAAAGTCCTTTAACATCAAAGTTCCCTTGAATAAGCCAAAAAAGATAGATCAGGTTACCTAGTACAGTTTGTCGTGCTAGATGAAGAAATTTTACAACACTTATTGCGGTAGATTTTCACAAAAACCTTGTCCACCTACTTCTTGAGAAATTAACTATGGGAAACTCAGAGAAACTCATCTTGAAAATTGAAAGGTTCATCCCTGATTTAAAGGCTGTAATTCATGAGTTTGTACACTAGTGTCGACAATTGTAAAAAGAGATGCACCAAAAACAAAAAGACGAAAGATGATAGTAATTCTTTTTCTCATCATGAACTGGACAGATAATTCATTGGAGTAAGGATATAATTATTCAAGTTACTTATACGATAAGCAATCTTCTGCAAGGATTTCCAGAACAGTAAATGTCCATCATGAACCTGGCGCCTGTTGATGAAGAGCCGTGAAACAAAGATTGAGCATAGTTTGAATGCCAATGATATTATAGTTGGGCATCCAGGGCATCTTACTGGGGCTTCATGCCGCTAAAATACTTTATGCAGCATACAGGTCTCAAGACTTGTCTGAATATATACATCAAAGAGATGCCTTCCCGGACTTGTCCACTGGTTATCATCATCTGGAAAAGCTATTTCTGCAAATGCTAGGTTCACTCTGTAGTTGCCATTCTGCAGTCCCAACCCATAGTATCTCAATGATGACGCAGATATCCTTGTTGTTTGGAACAGAGCTTTGTCTGGCGTATTCAAGATGGGCTTTGGAGGTTGAACATGTGAATTGGTAATTGGCAGCATCGCTAAAATTCCCAACATCGCTAAGTGCCCACCTCTTTGTCTCACTAACAAAGAACGAAGCTGGACCAAGGCCGTTGTTATAGTCACCCTCAAACAGAGTTCCATCAGAAGATTTGAATGGTAGGCCCCCGGAATTGATTGCAAAACTGACATCTGCGAAGGAACACATAGTTTGTCTGATTGGATACTATTAGAATGTCCACTCAAAACCTTACAATGTTAGATGGAGGGAAACTGTATATAAGGCCCACATAAACTTGTGATGAGCAACATGGAATACATTAACATCCCCGCTCTTATGCAAACATCATCGAGAACAGCAATGTCGAAATAAGGAACGGGGAGCTACACACGTGAAATAAACGGAGGAGAAACATAGCTTAGAATGTCCATCCCAAAAGCTTAAGCTGTTAGGCGGAGGCAGATCGCATGCATATAATGCTGATGTAAACCTCATAGACAAGCGATTTGTGATAATTTAATAAACACTCAAATATGTTACACTCTGAATGGCTTACTGACAAAGTTTCATCTTAGCAATCTTTACCAAGACCACATGCTCAAACTTAACATTGGGGCATGCATATGCTCACATGCCGTTTGCAAGTAGGACCAATTCCTTTTGAAAATGCAAAGCAATTCCACTCCATTGCACAAAGTCAGACATAAAAATAAACTTTGATGAGGTTGATTGTAGATAACAAATTGTACATCAAGCCATTCATTATACAAGTACTTATGGTGACATTTTAACAAAGAAAAAACATTCTCACCGGTAGGAAGACCACAAATATAATGGCAGGTGGTAGACTTGATTGAGGTCTTATGCAAGAATACAAAAGCAGTTATTCTATGCTAGCTTGTACTCCAAATATGGTACATGGAGCTTGTATAGTTGACTGCACTGATTACTTCAGTGATAGCACCCAATGTCTCCTCAATGCCACACAGAGTGGATAACACTACTTTAATTTGAGAAGCAGAGACGAATAGAAAGCTGTATTAAGTGGCTCCTAATCCTTTTTAGCAATGTGATACTCCAAAACATTTTAAAAAGCAAGCACCATGACCGTTTAAGCCCTATCTTTAGTAACTTTGCTGTACTTTGATCTGATGACCCAAAATAATTAGGACAAAACCTGCTTAAGAGCACTTGATAAATCTGCAAATATGTGAAGATTCTTCATTAGAGAGCAACATTGTGCAAGTCCACAAACTTTGGTGCCTCTTTGTCATGAGGTTCTATCCCTTGGTTTGGCTACAATCTACAGGGTGATATTAGTAGCTTCCAGGAAGTGGCCTCATTTTGGAGGTGGTTTATTTGCAATTGAATCAGTTTACTGCCACGAGTCCTGCCTATTCAGTTAGTTTTCAAGAAATCATGAATCATGGGTGCAAAAGAGGCTTTTGACATGTCAAAATATTGATGCTCTTTCTCACTGGCTTCCATATTTAGGAAAACCTTCCACAGTAGGATGCGATGACTTATAATTAGATTAATTTCTCAATTTAGAAGGAAGACAAGTGACTATTTAATCTACAACTATTTCCTTAGGCCCTCAGAATGGCATTTGCTTATAGCCAATCAGCTTTTTACATTTTCCAAGGGTCCCAACCAGTTAAATACATGGTGGGATGATACTTTGGCAGAAAGGAGCTAATGACAGGACAGCCAATATCTACTCTAGATTAATAAAATAGAGTATTCGTTACTGACAACAAAAGAGACAAATCACGGATGCAATAGTGAAACAAGTATTATTTTGCATTGCGTGTAAAGTTCTTACTGATGACATTTTATTCCCATAAAATCTATGTTCAAGAAAAAGTTTAAAAACAATAATAATTTTAACTTACTTACGCCTGTGTCTTGGCTGCAACCAAATGGTCGTTGAAGGCAAATCCATCCCGAAGGCAAGTCCCTAAGTTCAGAACAAAGAGAGGAGAAGCTTAACTGAACTGGGTAACAAATATACAAGTTCTTATGTATAATCAGGTGTCAGTTTTCATATAGCATGCAACATGGAAAAAATAGTTGATCTGCTGACTGATGTCTTCATTTTTGTTAGCTAAAGGTGCATTTTTCAATTATTCTCTTATTCAGGGTCAGAGGCTTCCAGCAAAATGCAAACAAAGAGTCTACATCATGAGTATGCTGTCAAAAGGCCATCTATGAGACTTTTTTAGCGAACAAGTCATTGCTAAATGCAAAAGCCACTAAAATTCCCGCGATTTATAGGAAACGCCACATTTGACCTGTGACTGGGTTGCTTAAATTTGCACATATACGTGTATACTTCCCCGTCCTTCCAGTTGCTGGCACGTTATCATCTCGTACCAAAATAATGCCAATATCCATATGTCACACATTTTGACTTTACTTGTTACCATGTTTACTTTCCTGGTTGAAGCTACTGGCCATCACGGCAGAGTATAAAAAAGCACACTACAGCAAACATATTGACCTCTAACAAATGAATAGGAGCACGGTATCAGTCTGATCTGAAATTTTTCTCACAGGGAAAAATGAGCATAATGCCTTATCAAGGAACAATTAAGCACTTTTTCCCACAAGGGGTCAGCTATGTTGATCCTTCCAGATGAAAAGTGTTGCATCAACTATGAAATTCATGATTTATCGGCCTTTTTTCCAGTTATGGACTCTACGTACCTTGACATGCTCCATTTCCAGTAAGTCATTCATTTTAGAACTCATCATTTTACATACCTCCTTTCTGAAAGAATCATTTCGTTTTTCTTTGAAAATCAGAGAAGAAGCCATCTCTCATTCATCTTGTATGCCAATACAACAGAATAAGACAATCATCGTAATAATCATCCAGACTAAACAGGAGACCATTTTGACCCAAAAAAAAAAAAAAAAAGGAGACCATCAATAAAACTGACTAAAGAGCATTACCCACTATTTGTACTCTCCTGTGAAGTAGTTGGCGATGAATTTACTGAATGTGCATGACAAAGGCATGAGGTTAGTCTGTGAGGGATACCAGTAATATACAGAGCACACTAGATGATCAATTATGCACATTGGGGGAAAGACAAGAAATAAAGTACTTTCAGTCGAAGCTTCTATACTTACCTTTGAATAGTGTCCTTGACCCAAGAAGGAAAGTTGCCAGATAGGTTATTGTAAGAGAGATCTCTGTTGCAGAAACCTGTTCAATCAAATAGATTCCACAATGTTGTGCAGTTTAGTAGATGCTCATTGGTTTGATTCACTCACACATAAGCAAGAGAGCGGCCTTTCTTTGAGGGGAGGGCTTCACTCAACTTATTACTTTCGAGAGACCTAAGCATGAAATAGGCATTATTTCATATTGGATAGAACATCTCAAATGAGTTGGATAACTAATCAAAATAGATGCCTTAAATATTTAAGTGAACCTAATGTGAATATGGAATCTGGAATTGATCCATTCAGATTATTGAAGCTTAAGTCTCTGCACGGCAAAAACTTGTCGATAAGAATATGAAAAAAATTTGATGATCTTCTTGCAGGTGGAATCAATCTATCAGATCAATGTAAGTCAACCACAACTCTGAGACCACTGGAAGCCAATCTTATTCAATAGAACAGGGTTTGGTTAGAGTGGGACCAAAAAGAAAGGTGCATGGTTAAGGTTGCATTGTCAAATGCCCAAGAAAAAAAAATTAGAGAAGGCACAATATGTTTGGAAACCAAACAGTTAGCTTATTGGGCTTAGGTGGGATCTTTGCTTTCAACATTTCACTTTTTCTTTAACCTTTACAAAGTGAAATTGAATTTTTTTTTTGCAGTATTTATGTGTTAAACCTTCTATATTATACAAATACCAGTATCTTAGCATTTGAAGTCACCCCAAATATTTTCATCTCTTGCAAGCTAAAATATTTCAGCGGGAAATCTGATGTGGCTTATTTTGTTGGCCTAAAGCCAAAATAAACATTCCCTTTCTTGGGAGCAACAGCAAAATAAGCTATTGGGCTTCAAAATGAGCTGATTCTTGCAGGGAACAATAAGATATATGTTTTAGCATCTTTTATTTGTCTCAAAGAATTAGTTGCAGATGCTTTTCATTAACTGGTAGACAACTTACAGGTGCTCTAATTTTTTGTTACTACTGACAGATGGTGGAATAGTACCATGAATATCGTTATTCCTCAGAATTTTGCAAGCAGTCAAACTTATAAAAGTTAGATACCTCTGATGAAGTATAACTGAAGGGAGAAAAAAAACTGGAAAGTGTCGAATTTAACTAAGGCTGCCTTACAAAGTTTTAAGATGCCTCATGTCATCCAGAAATTCTAGCGTAGAGATGCCATTAGAAATGTCCGATGCTCTCCTAGAATTCAAGTTACATATAAGGCTATCCAGAAATTAGCCATGTAGAAACAACAATAAGAAGAAAAAAGAGAGCACTGGGTTAACCATGAACATGCTTACACTTCTTCTAAAGCGGTTAATTTGGAAAAGGTTGATGGTATTGGACCGGCAAAAGAATTGCCTTGCAGCCTCCTACATATGCAATTAGGACAAGATGATTATTGACTTGACTTCAGCAATAAGATCCGCGTTGAGAACCTAGTTCCATATCCTAGGTAAGAACGGAAAACGATAATATCAAACTATAACACCATACAGGTCAGTAGTTTGAACCAGTTCCAATGAGTAAGGGATGGAGCGGATTTTGTGATGCCAACCTGAGGTTGAGTTGTATGCCTGATTTCTTAATGACTTCACTGCTGAATTCCCGAGTGCACATTGGGAAGGTTTTTAAGGTTTTTAACTCTATAAGATATGCAAATATGGGATTCTGCCGCTGACTCTGAGCTGGGTATCTGTCCCATTAAAATTTTGAAAGCTGAATGGGAATGTTTGTGTTTTCTCTTGATAAACAAGTAGCGAAAATGGTGATGAGTGGGAGGTGATTTATAACTGAAAAGGAACCTTTTCCTCACCATAATTGGACAGAAACAGCGTGCCAACTTCTAACATAGTGTCACATCCCCCTTTATAATAGTGTTGGCAAAAGGAGAATAGGGTCATGGGGGAAATGGGTTTAGAGTATATAATATTTGAATTAGGTGTTTCTGTTAATCTATGGAGTGGCTGCCTGTTCACTTACTCCCGGATCATCACTGATTTTCCTTTAGCATGTGTTTTAATTTAGCTAAATGAAGTCGATTTAGGAACCAGATAAAAGCAAAAGTTGGGACATGGTCGGATAACATTTTGAGAGGACCTGTCGGAGACTCCACTCCTGTACTTTGAGATTTCCGAAGACTTGGTGATGCGGTTTTTTATGACCTGCAAGTGCATCTAAAGTTTTTGTTCGATGATTATGGCAATGACTGAGGAACTTGTGTCCTCGTACTGGGGGCTCTATTGACCGTACTAGCTAATGAGAAGCTTCCTTGCTATCCCGCATGATAACTATGCATATGCATCATCTAAACCTTTCCGCTTTGTTCTTTACCTATTGTATTCGTTATAAAAGGTATTCTCAAAACTTGTCCTTTATCTTCTGACTGTTTACAAGAACTTTCTGGCAGAATGCACGCTTTGCTCATGATGATGCAAGGGAAATCACTATAAAAATAAACCCAGCTTAGAACAAACCAATCTTTTAGCAGTATATCACTTGTAGATCTCTTATAATAGGGAAGGTCGCCCAAACACGACACTTGATGTCTCCTCCGTAGCAACAGACTAATATCATTTCACATTCCTCTTGAGTGTACAAAAATTGAGATCTACACTATGCAACTAAAAGAATGTACTGAGAATTTAACGTAGATTATTTTTAAGGAACTCATAAATTCTCAAAATCGACCACTAACACATGCATTAAGAAACGGAGTATAAGCAACTCCTTGACTACATCTATTATTTCTTCGTGGTCAAGATACACTCGAGTCAAATCAAAACATTGATAGACGAACATCAAGTCAAGCTACAGGCATGACTTACAGTAACTAGCAGCTCAGTAAGATATCCGATCTCGTGCAGAAGCTCCCCGGATAACTCATTGGCATTAAGGCTCCTAATAACAGTAGAATGTGGCAATAATTAAGGAGAGACCAAAAATAACCTAACATCATAGAACCATGAAGAACAACCCTTCAATCAAATTATATTGTTCATGTCAGTGATGTCACAGTGAGGGAATTACAAGTATTGCATGCGACTCAGATTGCCGACCTGCGCCGATATTGATCCCATCAAGAGATTCAGACCCAAGTTCCTGATGAAAATCAGTGAAAATTAAGATCTTTCGGACATTTATTCATCCGACAAAACGAGGAATAAAAAAAGACACTTCCAGAAAAAATTATATCAGCAAAAGCTCGTGAATCTTCACTTTAATCAAAACATTTGTCCCTCTATCGCTTCGCTTTGTACGATTCAAGCTCACAGGAATCCGTGCTCGCCGACACAAGGTGATTGCAGGTGGTTCCCCGCCGCTGGTTTCGACTAGAAATCAACCGTCGCAATGCGGTCCGACGAGCCGGTGCCATTACGTCGAGCTTTTCCCATCCGCAAAACTCAAACGCCGGAGACCACTCTCCGTGGCGTCTCCATCGTGGTCTTGACGATGCCGGCGAACCGGCCCATATCGTTATGGGAATTGGGGATTACTCGAACCGGATATCTCGGTCATCGGGACCGGTCTAGACTTTTGACTTAGGTTGGAGGCGAAGTGGAAAAGGAAGTAAGGAATTTCCTCTTAGCCAATCTTAGGCTATGAGAATGGCACTTACAGCTTACGTTGCGTCGACACGACACACGATACGAGATACGCGATATGATACGACAGGAAAAGTCGACACGTAATTTCTAAAAAATTAGAGAATTTTGACTTTCGGGACACGTTGTATATTAAATATACATTTCTATTTATATACGATAAATTATCAATTTCCTAAAGTCATAATGACACTTAGAAAGAGGATTCCATTTAGATATGTTGAATTCTGAATGTGGTTGGAGACACATTGGCTCTTGTAGAGGGAGGGAGAAATAATTGTACATACTCATTTTATCACTAAGTGTAAATAGAACCGATCGCGTTACATAAAATAGGAGAAGTACGTAACTTTCTATTTGGATTCCGATGGGGGGATTCCACTATATTTGAAAGGTATTATTAGCCTAGTCTATGAAACGAGTCTATGCAATATCTACCCATGTATTCAGGAGTATGCGGTAAACTGTCCGACATAAAAAACGAATGACTATGCAACAGCAGGTATTGATGATGCATTGCCTTCAAAATGTAACTGTCATGCATGAATAGTTTTATAGCAAATGAGGTAGTAAGTTCTAGCCAACTAATAGAAAAAAACTCAACATCTTTGATAACATAGGTAATTCTTTAGCACTTCGATCACTCCAAGGCGAGAGTGAAACAAAGATCCGGAAGGTCATAGTCCACTCATTGCAGCAGCGGAACATCTGGCATCTTCTGGTGGCTGAACAAGGAGATGTTGAGCTGTCACGGGTCGATTTATCTAGCGTTCCCCAACACCGTGCGGCACTTGAGATTCAATCTCAAGTCAGCCTCTTTCACACCTTAGCTCCCTCACACACTCACAACTCACACCGATCAAGAGAGAATGCAAGAAAGCTCTTTCTATTACAAATTTCATAGAGTGATTTACAATGGGTTCGCCCCTATATATACACAAAGCAAAATCGGGTCAAAACCGATCACTCGGGTCAATCACAAGACCCATCACCAATACTTGTTACACTTGTTCACGTCGGTCGGGTCATTATTCACGACAGCAGCCCCATCCAAGTCACCGTCCATGTCACCTGCCACTTGTACCAACTCCACCAACTCGGAAGACTTTTAGGGCACTTCAACCATTCTAGCTCACGGTTGGAGGTCACGTGGGTTTGTGGGGCCTAGGCGATCCACGTTAGCCTTGCTCACCGACTCTCGCATGGCCTCCGGGTCGATCGCTAGGCGGGCGTCGGTAGGTCGCCGGCCGAGCGTTGGTCGGGCTTGGTTGATCCGTTATGGTGCACGGATCGATTGTCCGGCCAGCCCGCTTGATTCAAGGGTTCGCTCGCTCGGCCACTCCGCGTGATCCATGTATCGCTCGGTCGCCTCATGCCTTGATCGTCCCCCACAATCCTCGGGTCGACCGCCCGATCGTCCTAGCATCGTTCATGGATCGATCCGCGGATCGATCCTTTGCTCGTCCGTCCGTGCCGCCCTAGACGATCCGAGGGTCGATCACCCGGTCGTCCGTTTTGGCCGCCCCGCATGATCGCGGGTCGATCCCTCGATCGCAAAGCACCATTCATGGATCGATCCGTCGCTCGCTCATCACGATTCGTGGGTCGATCCCTCAATCGTGCGGTATCATCCCTAGATCGTTCCGGGGATCGATCCTTCGGCCGTCCACCCGATCGCCATGCACGATCCGTGGGTCGATCACCCGGTTGTGTAGGGTCGTTCATGCATCGATCCGTTGGCTGTCCCGAACCATGTTCCGATCGATTAGCCGATTGATCATCCGTCCACTTGGCCACTCCCGGGCGCGATTCCACTTGACTCACGGCACCGATCCGTCGGTCGATCCGGTGGATGCATCGCAATCGATTTTGGATCAAAATTCAACGGACCGTGATACTCTCCCCGCACTAAGTCGGACAACGTCCTCGTTGCCTTGTGCTTCATGAAATGCCTTGATCTCTTCTCGGAACTTCCAAAGGGCTTTTTCCGGTTCCCGGCTCGCTTCCTCCTCCGCCGAGAGACCTCGTTAATGGATCAAGTATTCCCTCTTTGGCGCACGATATCTCTTCCGTATCACATGGTTAACCAAGATTTTTTCAATCTCTCGGTCATAGAAGGTTCTCGCCCCAAGAAGCGCTCGTTGTGAATCCCCCCGATCCGGCTCATGCTCGTCCTCGTGGAATGGCTTCAACATACTCACATGGAACACCAAGTGCACTTTCAATTTTGCCGGTAGTTCCAATTTATATGCTATCGGTCCGATGCGCTTGATCACCAAGAACGGCCCCTCATACCTACGAACTAGGGCTTTATGCACATCCCTATACCGTAGGACTTGATGCATTTTTACCAACATACGGTCACCAACCTAGTACTCGACTTGTCGGCGCTTCTTGTTTGCCCATTTCTTCATTCGTTCGGCCGCCCTTTGTAAACAAGCCCGTGCCAAGTCGGTATGTTCCGCCACTCTTGCGCACTCTTGTATGTCGTCGGGCTATTCCACGATAGCTCGTTGTAACCGTGCTCGGAGTGAGCGATTGCTTCGCCCTATCACGATCTCAAAGGGACTCTTCCTAGTAGACTCCCTCCGCTGCAAATTCTAGGAAAGGCTGGGCCACATCTATAAGCTTAGTCCAGGTTGCTTTGAGTCGCATTCACATAATGCCTCAAGTACACCTCCAAGATTGCATTCACCCGCTCCGTTTGGCCGTTGGTTTGGGATGTAAACTCGTCGAAAACTTGAGGTCTGTCCCTAGTAGTTTGAATAGCTCGGTCCGAACTTCCCCGTGAATCGGGGATCTCGATCGCTCACAATCAATCGTGGTATGCCCCAATACTTGACAATGTGCTTCAAGAACAGCTTGGCCGCCTCACCCATGGGCGCTCCTTCGTGGTTGGCACAAACGTCGCATATTTGGAGAATCGATCAACCACCACCATGATCGTCGGCACTCTTCCGCCTTGGGCATCCTCACTATAAAGTCCATGGAAAGACTTTCCCATGTATCGTTCGGGAATAGGAAAGAGCTCCAATAACCCCGCTAGCGATGGTTGTTCGAGCTTATCTTGTTGGCACACCAAGCAAGTTCGAACATAAACTTCAACGTCGTCCCTTGGTTGTGGCCGAAATACCGATCCTCTACAAGGGCCATGGTGCAATGAACTCCTGAATGTCCCGCCCATGAGGTATCGTAGCACTCTCGCAAGCACTTTTTGTCTCAAGTTCCCATGGAGCGGTACTTATAACCGCCGTCTTTTGGTTTAGAGTAGGTCATCTTCACACCAAAATCTTCGGGTCTTGCCCTCTCGGGTGTATCCAAGGAGGGATCTTGCTCGTTGGGTCATATTGCAACCTCTCCTTGATTCGTTCGGTCCATGGGCACTACGATCGGCTCATCACCGCTAGCTCGGCCTTCCTACTCGGAGCGTTTGCCATGGGATTGGTCTTCCCCGGTTTGTACTCGAGCACATAATCAAACTCCGCCAAGAAGTCTTGCACGGGCTTGCTTCGGACTCAACTTCTTTTGAGTTTGGAAGTAGCTTGTAGCCACGTTGTTCGTCCTCACGATGAACCACAATCTCAAGAGGTAGTGCCGCCATGTGCGTAGACAATGCACCACGGCCGTCATCTCCTTTTCTTGGACCATATATCGTCGTTCGGTGTCGTCCGGCTTTTGGGACTCAAAGGCTATCGGATGCCCATCCCGCATCAAGACACCGCCAATAGCAAAGTCGGAGGCATCAATTTCCATCTCATACGGCTTGGCGTAGTTAGGCAATACCATACGGGTTCCTCGACCATAGCCCGCTTCACCCAATCAAATACCGCTTGGCACTTGCTCGTCCACTCCCACGGTCTGTTTTTTCTTCAACATGTCCGTAAGTGGCACGGCATTCTTTGAGTAATTCCACACGAATCGGCGATAGTAATTTGCCGGTCCGAGGAAGGACCTTAGCTCTAGCACCTTCGTGGGTGGTTCTCACTCGACAATTGCTCGGATCTTGGACAAATCCATCCCCACACGTTCCTCACCGACGATGTGTTCGACGAATGGAACTTCCCTTTGTGCAAACACGTACTTTTCCTTCTTCACATAGAGCTCGTTCTCCATTAGAACTTGGAACATCTGCTTAAGATGTTCGGTGTGTTCCTCAAGCATCCGGCTATATATCACAATGTCATCCGGGTACACCACCACAAACCGATCTAAGAAATGGTATATTACCTTATTCATCGTAGTGCAAAATGTCGCGGGGCATTGGTTAAGCCGAACGGCATGACTAAGAACTCGTACAAGCTATACCGAGTAACACAAGTTGTCTTCGGCTCATCCCCATTCGCGATTTGCACTTGATAGTATCCCGATCGTAAGTCCAACTTCGTGAACCATCTCGTAGCACCGAGTTGATCGAACAAGTCCGCTATGAGCGGAATGGGGTACTTGTTCTTGATAGTGAGCTAATTCGGTGCCCGATAGTCGATGCACATGCGAAGAGATCCGTCATGCTTCTTTTGGAACAAAACATGGGCACCGAACGGGGCCTTCGACGGTCGGATATAGCCGGCATCGAGCAACTCCTTGAGTTGTCTCCTCATTTCCTCAAGTTTTGGAGGAGCCATTTGATATGGCGCTATAGCCGGAGGTTGAGCATCGGGAACGAGCTCGATCCTGTGATCCACTTCCCTTTCGGTGGTAACTTCTTGGGCAACTTCGGCGGTATCACATCACCGAACAAGGTTAGCACATCTTCCACCTTGGATGGCACTTGCTCCCGAGCACATTCGGCCTCTTGCTCCACTAAGGTTGCCAAGAACGTGGTCTCAACTCTCCGAACTCCTTTCGAGACTTGCATCGCCGAAAGAGTATTTTGGTTCCATTCCGTCTCACACCGAACCGGGATCACGCCTTGACCTCGAGGGTCCAAGACACAAGGGCGGTTAGCACAAGGGACCAGAAAGGCTTTGATCTTGTCTAGGAATCTCAATCCGATGACAAAATCATAGTCATCCATCGGAATCACCTCAATCGATTCCTTACATAGCAATGGTCCGAGCTGGATCTCTACATCTCGGACTAGCCCACTCGTCGGGATTTCCTCAAAATTCACAGTCTTGAGCCAACCAACTCATTCCCTAACCCGCAAGTTGAGTTTCTTCGCCGCCTCCTCCGATATGAATAAGTCGGACGCGCCGGTGTCAACAAGCGCGCTCACCTTAGTTCCATCGACCACAAGGTCGGCAAACATGATTCCTTTGGATGGGTCCGACTTCCGAATTTTGATGGTGCTCGGGATCTTCAATGAACCGAGTCGAGACTCATCTCGCGACTCCTCGTTGCCTTTCCCTTTGTCCAGGCGTCTTCATGGCCGCTACTTTGCCTCGGTTTGGACAATCCCGGGCCATGCGAGGGTCGGAACATACAAAGTACTATATAGAACCGCCTTCCTTTCTCTTGTTCTTCATGTGGCTTGACTCGGCTCGATCCCTCGTGTAGGTCATTCGCGATTTGTTCCCCATCGATCGTTGCGGCTTGGCTCGGTCTCCGGCACTAGTAGCCTTGTTGCCCTTGGACTTAGAGTCCGCCCTATCCGTCGAGCTCGACTTGAACTCGAGGATGGATTCGGCCATAGTCATGGCCGTCGCGAGCATTGTCGCACTTTGCCGTTTGAGCTCTATCTTCACCCACGGCTTGAGGCCACCAATGAACTGGTAGTATGCCTCGATTTTTTATAGAGACGGTATCCGGAGTTTTAGTTCCAAGAACTTTCTCACGTACTCTTTGATTCCAGCCTTTTGTTCCACGCGTCGAAGCTCTTTCTCGTGCTTCCTCTTCCGTATAGGCCGGGAACAATTGCTTCGAAACTCCGCTTGAAATGATTCCCACGTCGTGATGGGTTCGGCCTCCCCATCACTACTCCGGATGCGCCACCACAATAGGGCATTGCCGGTCGGGTACATGGCCGCCATGCTTACTGCATGGCACCGTTGGACACTTCTTGAGTGTCGAAATACTAGTTCGGGAACCAAAGGAAGTTGTTATCTTCCTTAGCCACCCCGGAGCCACTTAACTCCTTTGGCTTGAGTGCATCCACCGAGGAGCGGCTTGCATGGTCACCACACCATTTCGCACAAGCCGCCTCCAACACAACCACCTTGGTCTTCAACTTAGCCACCTCTATGCGCAAGGCCTCAATCATGGCCTCCAAGGCACCACGGTTCTCGTTCGTGATAGTGGTGAGGGTACGGAGTAACTCGCCACGGAGCTCGGCCCACATCATCCTTGAGCTCGAGCAACCGGAGCTCGTAGCCTCTGCTCATGCGTGGCCTCCTCTTCATTGCCCGGCCTCCTCATCACTCTTGTCCGCTCGAATCTCCTCTAAGGCTTGTTCGAATCGGGTTACATGCGGGCCTCCATATCCCGCTTCACCTCCCTGGACACCCCACGATCTCTATTTGCCCGCGTCGAAGTTGGCTCGGTGGTTCGCCCAAGACGTTCGTTAGCCGATTGCTCGGACTCATGCATCGGGTCAGCAACTTGATTCCTTGTCATCTCACCGAGAATCGAATCGCTACGATATCAAATGTCATTGGTTGGTTTATCTAGCGTTCCCCAACACCGTGCGGCACTCGAGATTCAATCCCGAGTCGGCCTCTTTCACACCTTAACTCCCTCACACACTCACAACTCACACCGATCAAGAGAGAATGCAAGAAAGCTCTTTCTATTGCAAATTTCAGAGTGTGATTTACAAGGGGTTCGGCCCCCATATATACACAGTAAAATCGGGTCAAAATCGATCACTCGGGTCAATCACAAGACCCATCACCAACACTCGTGTCTTTGTTTACATCAGCCGGGTCACTTTGTTCACGACAGTAGCCCCATCCAACTCACCGTCCATGTCACTGCCACCTCTACTAGCTCCACCAACTCGGAAGACTTTTGGGGCACCTCAACCACTTTAGCTCACGGTTGGAGGTCACGTGGATCAGTGGGGCCCAAGCGATCCAATTCAGCCTTGCTCGTTGACTCTCGCATGGTCACCGGGTCTATCCCCGGGCGGGCGTCGGTCGGTGCCACGGCCGAGCGCTAGTCGGGTGCTGGTCGAACCCCGGTCGATCCGTCATGGTGCACGGATCGATCACCTCGGCCAACCCGCTTGATTCAAGGGTCGCTTGCTCGGCCGCTCCGCGTGTTCTATGTATCGCTCGGTCGCCTCATGCCCTAATCGTCCCCCACGATCCGCGGGTCGACCGCCCGGTCGTCCGAAGATCGTTCATGGATCGATCCGTGGATCGATCCTTCGCTCGTTCGTCCGGCCGCCCTAAACGATCCGCGGGTCGATCACCCGGTCGTTCATCGGCCGCCTTGCACGATCCGCTGGTCGATCCCCCGATAGTGTAGCACCGTTCATGGATCGATCCGTCGCTCGCTCGTCACGATCCGTGGGTCGATCCCCTAGTCGTATGGCGTCGTCCTTGGATCGTTCCAAGGATCGATCCTTAGGCCATCCACCGGATCGCCCGCACGATCCGTGGGTCGATCACCCGGTCGTGTAGGGTCGTTCATGCATCGATCCGTTGGCTATCTTGGACCATGTTCCAATTGATCGGCCGATCGATCATCCGTCCGCTTGGCCACTCCCCGGGCGCGATTCCACTTGACTCACGGACCGATCCGTCGGTTGATTCGGTGGATGCATCACGATCGATTTTGGATCAAAATTCAACGGGCTTTGATAGCTGAGCTCTCGGCTTCTCGTCCACTTCTATGTCCCACATCGGGCAAGAATTAGAGAAGGAAATGGAAAGCTTCTTATAAAAGGGGGCTCGGCGTTAGGGTCACCGAGCGTTGGAGAGTGTCGACCCCGTCTTTGGTTAGATAATAAAGTACTTGAGTGTAAATTCATGGTAAGAATCAAGTGCACCTTGTATTCCTTTTTATGGACTTTGCTTATGTTTTCGTGTTCTTGATTATGGCTTATGCATGATTATTATTTTAATGCTATATAGATTGATTTTGTAGTGATAAAATTGAGATGAGAAATTATTCGCAAAAATAGAAATTTTGTGTAATTTTTAAATGTGATTTTATTTTAGGAATAAAAATTCTGTATAATTATTAAATAAATGTGTTCGATTCTATATAAAACTCATCTAGGAATAGAATTAGAAGAAAAAAATTTGAATCGGAATTATTTTTTCGGATTAAAATGATCGTCAAGCGGGTCTTAAGTAACAAAAAAATTAGGAAAAAAAGAAGCAAAATAGGCGGGAATCATACAAATATGTGAGGTAACTTAGACTCCATAGCTCCTTCAAAATCAAACCCGCAATGTTTAGTGAATAGATCCTTCGGTAAAACAACGCGCTTTTAGTATTTCAGATTTAGTGACAAATCGAGACCAATAAAACAGTTTATTAGAATGTTATTAGAGGTGGCACAATGGATCTAAGGTTTATATTTTAACCCATATTTAATGTTATAGCTTATAAATAAATTGCCTTAAGTATTAAAAATAGGTGAGCGTCGCGAAGCCCTCGTTAGCAACGGGTGAGGATCGCGGGCCTCTCACGAGGTCTTGGCAAGGGCTTGACCCTCGCCCGACTTAGCGGAAAAAATAAATAAATAAAATAAATATTTTCTTTTAAAATTTGTTAAAATTGTCCGCAATATTTTAGGAATATAATTTTTAAAATAAAATTATAAGAAACAAATTTTCCTAGATTGGTGACAATATGGATTGGATCAAATATGGGTTAAACCAAGTATGGATCGAGAAATTTGCATTGCCTTCAAATCATAAATGAGTTATACGGGTCATACCATTTATGACCTGACCCACTCATCTTACAAATCTAAATGTTATATTGCAGTCAAACCATCGAAGTAAGTCTGTGTAACACACATTTCCATGCGTACCACATAAGTGTACTTAATAACTAAACTGGTACGAGAGTCATTGGTACTCACAGTTTAGTTATATGACAGGCGGAACCATTGCCTTAGTACCATTTGCATTTGATGTAGAGCTGGTAGCCGGCGTTGTCGATGCTGGTCACGGTGAGGGCGACGCCGCTGCATGGTTCTCCGCTAATGCTCCACTCGCTCGGCGGCGCAGCCAGGTCCCATTGTTGGAATACACGGTTCAAAGCTTTTCATTGTGTGATTGATTAACAAGCACGAAGCAGATTAACTGTTTGGACTCCTAAATCCGTCGTAGGGTACAAGGCCATGTTTGGGACGTAGTCAAGAAAAGTGTTGCTTCACGTTAGGGGCATAGACCAGCTGGGGCAACCATTTCCAAACATGCTTGGCCCATTGAGAAGAAGTATACACTGACCATGACACGATGCGATGCGATGTCACGTGATATGTCAGGAAATGACCAAAAAATATGAATTGTGCGGGTTCATTCCTAAACCTTTTGATTATGTCAATTCATTCCTAAACCTTATGAAGATTTGCCAATGTAGTCCATGGAATCAATTTTGATCGGAAATAGCTAACATGAATGTCGAATGTCCGATTTGGCATAGCTGTCGTACGGTTATTTTAATTTTTAATTTTTTATTTTTTATGCTTTTTTTTTTCTCTCTCTAATGTGGGCCGGCAACCCTTGCCGGCCACATGAGGTCTGTGCAAGGGTTCCCGTGCCATTGTCGGACCCATTCGAGTGGGTCGGGCCCTCGCCTAGATCCAGCAGAGGGCCGCGACCCTCCCTGTTAGGCAACAAGGGCCGTGACGCCCTCGTCCTGGATCTTGGTAAGGACATGGAGGCCCTCCGAGCCGACGAGGTCTACGCTATGATTCCATCAAATGTACACTATAGGTAAATATAACATCCATAAGGTGTTAAGAACGTGAATCGTCGAAGAAAAAAATTAAATAAAAAGGAAGACACATCTGCATTCACGTTCCTAACACCTTATGGATGTTATATTTACCTGTAATGTACATTTGACGGAATCAGCTATGAGCGTAGAGTGAAGCCGCTCCTATGAGGTTCTTGGCTAAATCTCTAGAGCACTTACAAGCAACCAAGCGTGTGCATGGCCTATTAGCACAAACTCGCATTTAACAACAGAAGTTGTAGGGTTGCAAAGTGACTGATGAGAACTCAAGCTTGTAATAAGAATCCTTGGTTCATAGCTATAAGTTTCACAATTGGTTCACCATTGGTTCCGTAAGTGATGTCTCATTTTCCTAGATCTGGTTTTTCGTCTAAAAGACACGGGGTTTAGTGCATTGCCCTTCATCCTCTATACATACATATATACATATATCTATATACATACATACATACATACATACATACATACATACATACATACATACATACATACACATATATATATATATATATATATATATATATATATATATGGATTATTGTAGAAAAGCATGCTTCTTTAGTTGTCCAACATTGCTTGAGAAGCTCTTTTCGTTCACTTTATCAATGTGTTGAATTTACTAATTTGGCAAAGAGATAGAGGAATGTAGATCTAGGGATGTCATCCCCTCACGTGCATGCATTTGAGCGATACAAGTATTCTTGACAGATTTTCTCTCTAGAATTCCCTTCCTCAATTGCAAGGGAATACTGGAACAGCAGTCGATGACATTAGATTGAACAGTGGCAAAGAGATAACAAATTAGTTAAGCATTTTCGGTAAATGGAGCGAGCACGAGCTAGGGCTTAATATCATTGTATATGCATGTGATCTCTTTCTATTAGCAGCTTAAATTTTTGGATTGGATTGTCTAATATGGTACTAAAGTCAAACTCTGTCCCGTATATGGAATAAGTTATACAAGTTGCAGAATACATACCCTTTTCCAATCACTTTTACTTGATTATGACTCAATTATACGTAAAAAATATTAAAGTATCACACATTTCTTGTTTATGGAGTTTATATGCTCTTTATAGTGTGTGTGTAATCTCTCTCCATTAGCGGTTTAAATTTTTGGATTATGGTACCGGAGCCAAATTCTGTCCCAACTAAATTTATCTCTTTCATTTTTTCTTTCCATTTCAAGTGCTTCATCTAGGGATAATTGTCAAAAAAGCCCTAAATGTATTTTACTATGACCAATTCAGTCATAAACCTTTTAATTTATGTCAATTTGATCATAAATCTTTTGATAATTTATCAATTTAGTCATAAACCTTTCATTTGTGGCAATTTAGTGCGAAAACCTTTTACAAGTTTGCCAATTTAATCATTCCAACCAATTGGCCAAAATTCGCTAACATGAACGCCGACCATTCGACTTGACATGGCCGGTGTTAACATGCATAATTATTCGCATTCTTTTAGAAAATCATTTTCCCCCTTTTCTCTTTTTTTTTTTAACCTTGTCTTTCCCTTTGGCTTGTGGCTCAGCCATGGCCGACAAGGGCATCTTGCCCTTGCCAAATCTAGCGAGGGTGACCCTCATTTGTGACCAATCACCGCCCATGGCCGAGTAGCACCTACATGCTAAAGGGATAAAAGGGGAAAAAAACAGGCTACAAAGGAATTTTTTTAAAAAAAAAAAAAATGCAAAAAGTGGTCTATGTCGGCGTTGCTGACCGAGTCATTCGGGACGGCCAATGGTCGGCCAGGTGTCCACGTAAGCAATTTTCGGCCAAAATTAATTGAAATGACTAAATTGACACAAATGAAAGGTTTATGACTAAATCGACAAGTTATCAAAAGATTTATAATTAAATCGACACGATTGAAAGGTTTAAAACTGAATTTACCGCAATATAATATGTTAATGACTTTTGGACAATTTTTCTAGTTCATAATTCATTGTCTTGCCAATAGTGGTTTCAAAAAAATTAGAAGTAGGGTGAACTAAGGGGTGAGCGATTCCAAGTTTCATAGACGTTCCACATGGAACTTGAAATCTACCATTCGGAGCAAGTTCCTTATTTTTTGGAACCTAAAATCTACCATGCATATCCAGGGAACCTACCATGTCACGGGTTCCAAAGCCGGCCCAAAGTCACACGGGTTCCACATGCATTCTTAATTGAATAATTATAATGAATCATCGCCTTTAAGGATCACCACTTGCTACTACAATTCACTAGCTACAACTCAAATTTAGAGAAACATGAATAAATACGAAACATTAATAAAGTAAAAATCTCGGTTATAAAAATCGTCGAAAAAAAGGAAACTCGGGCTAGTAATTCCGGATTACACACTTATTATCGGACACCATGAAATATCATATGATCGCGCAAATACATGTACCAAGAAAAATACAACAACTTATTTTTAGAACTTGCTCGTCGAAACTTATCCCTCAATTTTTGAAACTTGAAATTTATCATATAAACCCTAAAACCATGCTCACGCCTAGGATGAACTACTGTGGTAGGTAAAATTGCACTACATGGAGTTTACTTTACCTAATTACAAACAAAAGAACACCTGAAGTGCCACTTTGATGGCAATATATTTTTTTGGGATCATTTAAATGCTATTTTTTTTAAATGATTATTTCAGTATCAACTTCGGTGAGTTTAGTCAGTTGAAAAAAAATTATAAATCAACAGAAAAATTCACGCTAGCACTCGTCCTTCCGCTCTGCGAGTTGAAAAATTAAAAATTAAGCTAAAAAAAGGAAGTTGCAGACGAGCACGAGCTGCAATTCCTTGGGTTTCTCGGCGTCTATATGGAGGAGGATCTTCGCCCAGATCACGCTAGCACTCGTCCTTCCTCTCTGCGTCATCTTCCACGCCCACTACGAGCCTCGCAGGTTCTCTCCTACAGGATCCCCAACCATGAGATCGACCGGGACGACCCCTGGGAGGACAGTCCAAGGTACAGGAACCTGTCCCCCATGCTCAAGGGAGGAGTGGGTCGCCTTCTGGCTCGTCAAACTCGGCTACTTCATCTTCGCCTTCATCTTCTCTCCGTCCACCCACAGAGAGTCTCGACCTTGCCCCCGCAACCATTGCTGGCCATTGCCGTCGATGGTGGGACGGCGGTGGTAAGGACAGCCCTTGCTGCTGCAGCTTCTTCTTCCTTTTCTTTTGATTTTTTTTTTAGGTTATTTAATTTTCAGTTTTAGGTTTAATCAGAGGGCACCGGAGAATACTATAATGCCAAATGCTTGTTCGAGAATCTAACCTAAAAACTCGAAACCACTACGTAAAGTAACATGGGACATTTCAATCACTAGGACTCGAACAGTATCATCTTATTCTCTAAAGAGTACATCGTCTAATTTCCTCAAGCAGGAAGAACAAAACACAAAACAAGGATCATTCAGCCATGTTCATCACAGAATCCTCAATAGCGCAGTTAAAAAATGAACCAGAGTCTCTTAATTTCTCTCAACAACTAGCCCGGTGGTACCACTCGAGGAACCCTGAAAACAGAGAAGTTAAGTCACAGCCCATCATGTTCATTATGTGCATACTGCATAAGCAAAGATTTCCTCTGTGATATCAGTCTACCAATGCTGGAATTATCAAAATGAGAAACACCACTTCAATGCAACCAAAAACTCATTCTGGATACACTTCAAAATAGTGTCAGCCCGTAACAGCCAGCTACCGCCCAACTCCGAAGTAGCCACAGTAGTTTGGGACAATAATAGAAACATAACCACTGGAGGGAAGTACGCTAAAAAAAAAAAATCTAAAATGTGCCAATGTGCCACTTATGAGAACTCAATGACAACGCCGATCTTTCAAGACAAAAGGAAAGAACATGGGCTTTCAATGCTTCTCCTATTTCGCCTGCGGATGAGAAGCAATGAAGTCGACAGCAAGATCTATAGAGCTTATCCTGTCTGCTTCATTATCTGGAATCTCGAATCCAAACTCCTCCTCAAGAGCCATAACTATCTCCACAGTGTCCAAACTGTCTAATCCAAGATCATTCTGGAAATGTGCATTTGGTGTAACCTAGGAAAAGAGAATCGGCTTAGAACTTGACGATTGATGCGGTAGTTACCTTAATCAAATATTCCAGCCATGCGGTTGCACCAGAAAAGCACAAACATAAAGTTCGTTAAAAATTGGACTCATCCCAGCAAATGCTGATTGCAGCACGTGATCTAGGTAGGACTACTGCATGATATTTGCATAAAAGAGCCACTAGCAAGCACATGGCGTCCATAATGTTATTACGCAATGCCAATTCTCTACAAGAAGAGCTATTACAAACCACAAGCCGCTTTAGAGGCTCACTAAAAGCTCTGCTGCACTACATCAACAAGCCTTGCTGGTGTCAAGGCAAGTCGACATAGAACGTGATAATTTATTCAAGACCTTGCCCTTCGAAAACAATGGAAGGGAACACATGGAGCAATGCAACGCTACACTAGCTGTACACACATGAGCTTGACAACTGAAATAAACATAATGTCAAAAGGAGAAGTGAGAACAACTCAAAATCCATTATCAAGTAAATTAGCTGAATCTAATTAACACCAATCAATTCATAGGCTTGAGACCAAAATAATAGCCCGATGGAGAGACGAAAATAACAATGCACGAGAATAAATTTCCTGATACAATACAACAACCATCGGCACCATGTAACACTATTGTCTCTACGGTACTGTGTTACACTCATTAAGGTACCCATTAGAATGGAGTCAGGAAGGAAAAGGGCTATCGACCACCTCTCATATGTAGCTTTAAATTAGGCATACACAAAAGCCAAGTGAAAAGCAGGCCCATCCCCACAGATGCAGTGCAGGAAGACAATGAAGCCGATAGTTGTTCAAACAGCGAGGGTGTTACCAACCCTTCAATATTATTTTCTTCAAAATTAGTTCAGATTTTCTTCACATAAAAACCAGAAAACAGGTGAGCAATTCTGCTTCAAGCTCATCACAAATGCAAGACTAAATGAACAAGTCCCAATTACAACACAACATCCTTCATGAAGATTGAGCGTCACATTGCTCCATAGCCCGTACACAGGTCCCAATATGGATGAGGATTCTTTTCTCCGTCGGATTAATAATCTCATTTTCGTTCGGATTTGCTGCTTCAACTTGGAGTAGGATTTCGGAAGAGTTCAGAAACAAGATTTCGATAGTCCATCAAGTTAAACAAAGTTCGATTCTTTAGCAATTGTTTGGCATGAAATAGTGTGACACTTGAGGAACCCAAAACCCTAGCCGTAAGGGGATCTTTCTCTCTCAACTGCAGATTCCAAATATACAAGTGTGCGCTATTAAATTGCCCTAAGCATGCGATCAGCAACACCAGTACCTATGGGTATTCATTCAAAGAGAAGGGAGCAAAACCCTCCGCAAGCAACCTCAGCAACTAATAATCGCTAGTCAGGTCGCATTTCATCTCCCAGTAACACAATGAGAAGAAGGGAGAGGGAGCAAAAAAAAAAACCTTGGAGGGGTCGACTTTCTGGAAGTTCTTGACGACGGAGACGACGCGATCGGTGACCTCGGCCTTGTCGAGGAAGGACCCCCGGACCTCCTCGGAGAACCGCCGGAGGAGGAGAGTGAAAGGGAGGAGGGTTGGAGTGGAGATAAGGCTTGATTGGGACTCGCAGGTACTTGAGCAGAGCGGACCTCGCAGTCGCCGCCATTGGAGCTTGGGTTAATCCTCAGCTCTCTCTCTCTCTCTCCAACTCGCAAAACGAAACGCAGCGAAAGTGTGAAAGGTGAAATGAAACCGCTCAGCGCTCAAAACAGCGTCACCGAGTTGGGGATTTGGGCCTTCCGGTTCACCTCGGCCCAAGTTTTCGGCCCACTTCCAGCCACCCACACCCCAAATACTCGGAGATCGCGAGGAGCGGGTGGCGATCTGGTTGAGGAGTCGCGGGAGGGAAGAAAGAAAACTGAAACACTGAAGGAATAACCTAATCTTGTTCAATTTGGGGATTTTGTTTATATTTATAGATGCGGAGATAGGCCTGAACCTGAAGTAGGTATGCTATCCCCAATACCAATCTCTCATGGCCAACATTCGGGGGAATGCCTTTTAGGCTTTCAAGCTCAATCTTGAAGCTCAATTCTCGAGCGTGGAAATTTCTAATTACAGGGCTCCATCAAGATGGCAAGGGAAGAGTATACTAAATCACATCGTACTACCAAATTAACAAAATAATTTTAAAATTCTAGGAACCATGCTTGGGTGAGAAGAGACGAGGAGAATTTAGAAATTCATTATAGAGAAAACTTCACACTTGTCCTTACCAAAAAAAAAAAAAACTTCACACCGAAATTCAGAGGGAGGCTAAGTTTGCCTGGTTACATGACTTAATGGGCCCTATATAGGCGAAGGGAAATCTTGTTGGACAAACATAAACATTGGATACGCAGATCCACCGATACTACTAGACAAACCGGACAATAATAATACATGACTAGACAACTTTTTGACCATCAAGGGGCCAATTATTACATGTACACACATACACACATGTGGCCGACAAGCCTAACAAGATAGAGTCGACAGTGTCTATTTCAATACGCCACCGAACCCTTCTTCGGTGTTGTCTTCGAGCTATCTGGATCATCCCTTTGCCTTTTATAAGCATGTAAAAGACACTCTTGTTCGTACTTATCTATTATATCTTCGGGTCCTGGGAATCGGCTGGTGATGCCAATAATTAGAACTAGACGAAATATCCCGAGAACTAGAAGGAATATCCTTGGAGCTGGATGGAATATCTTGGGAGTTGTATACATAAGGGTCTTGAGAAATTGGTCTTCCCCATGGGTCTTGGGAGTCTGTGTCCATTGAAGATTGACTCGGCTGATTTTGGTGAAAGATCTCTAAGGCTTTTCGAGTGAAGTCATGCATGTGAACCTGGTCCATGAAGCATATGTTATATCCGATGGCCATATTTCTCGAGGGATAGTGCGATTTTCTTGGTACAAAATTCTCTCGAAGCTCTCGTATTCACGAAGAATAGATGATATAGAATTTGGCAAGATTTTGTGAACATGAGCAACTTGTTGATTGACTTGAGGCTTGTACGTGGTCGTGCCAAGCACGGTTGGCTCGGATCTCACGTCTCTAGTAGGAGTGATGAAGGTCCATGGTTTGTGAAAAATCATGACTGTGTATCTTTATGGTTCGAGTCTTCCTACACGTTTTTGCATCTTGAACAATTCTTTCCAAGCACTAAGTAGCTGAAACCAGAGCAACATATCAATAATCTCTGGTTGGAGTAATCACCTACGAGTGCTTTGGACAAAACTCGAATGATTTTGTCAATGGGAAACTCAATGGATACAAGTGTGCAAGTTGAACGAGATACCAAAACATCCAACTCTTTAGAGGAATTCAAGATTTGGAGACCACTATGAGGGGTGAATGAATGGGTATTGGTAATAAAGATCATTAGGTTTCAATAGCAAACCACCATAATTTCTAAAGATATTGTAATGGTAGTGCCGGAGATAGAACTTAAGGGTAGGGGTGAGTTAATTGACTTGAATCATGTTTGGAACATCGTGAGGCATTTGTGATAGTTCTCTTTGGTTTTCTCTCATATCAACGACACGAAATGTATCAAGCATTGGTTCTTTTCGCACATACATGTTGATAGAGGAAATCGACTACGTGGGTCGAACGGAAAATATGCAAGAACATTTTTTTCCTGCAAGATATTTAGTGTCAAAAGAATATTTTGAAAACCATGCTTGCCCACCTTAGCAACCGTAGAAGATGGATTTGTTTATACTTGAATTTCAACATCTAGGGAAAGGAGGACATGTTCATTTCTATTAGAAAATGATGTCAAATAAGATGAAATTCAGATTTCTTGATTCCATACTTAATTGTGAGAATCTCCTTGAAAGTGGAATGGTAATGGATTTTCGCAGAGTGAACTGTTCACTTTTGTAAGCACAAATGTGACGCTTACCATTAATTTCTTCAAGGAGAATGGCTGCCCAATACTTGTCATTGGCATCATGTCTGCGGTATTCTTTTGTTAATGGATGGAATTTGCAATAGGTGAAGGTGTTGCAACATTTCTTTTAAGTAGGTAATCGCTTCGGTTTACTTTGGTCCCCATGGAGGTGCATTCTTCTTCAACATACTTTAAAGAGGATGGAGAACTTTGGAGATTTTTGGAACAACGTCTCGGAGATAATTGACTATTCTAAGAAATGTTTGTACATGGTTGACCGTCGATTTTTTGAGGGAAATTTTTGCAATTCTTTTGCAATATAGGGGCTTGGAGAATAAGTTCCTTCTTTCAAATGCATTCTAAGGAACTCTATTTCCTTTTGGGCAATAATCATTTTCTTCTGGGAAAGCATGATGCCATGCTTTTGAACAATCTTAGCGAACCGAGAGAGGAGCTTAAGTGAGATTCTTCATCAGACCTCAGTAGAGAAGGATGTCATTAATGTAAACCGGGCGTTCACCAAAATTGGTTGAAAGATCTTACACATGGCTTTCTAGAAAAGAGAATGAGCATTTTTGAGTCCAAAAGGGACAACTGTCCATTGAAAATGCTGATTGGGGATACAAAACCTGATTTTTGGATGATCTTCGGGATGGATACCTAATTGCCAAAATCTTGCTTTAAGATCAAACTTGGAAAATATCTTAGCCTGGGCAAATCTAAGAAAAAGGAAACTTTTATGAGGCAAGGGGAATTTATCTTTTGGAGAAACTAGTTCAAAGTGATAACTAATTACCAACCGAAGTTTGCCACGATTTTGCTTCGCTCGTTTGTTTACATAAAGGGCTTCACAAGCCCATTGAGAATCAAATGGTTCTATAAGACCCTGGATGAGCAATTCAAGACATTCTTGCTGAGAAAAGGGCTAGATATTCTAGATTCATGTCGGAATGATTGGCTTTGGTATGATTGATATCCTCATTCTTTTCGAATGGAAGCCTCACGAAAAAGTATGGGTTTTTTCAAAGAGGGTGAGGACGGACTTGAGAGAATTATTAGTGAGACTCGGAATAGTAGGATAAGAGGCTTTGAGTAATGGGATCAATAATTTCTCGGTTGGATGATAAAAAATCTCCGAGTGTCCACAAACTCCTTAAAATGATTTTTAAATTGCAGGCCTAGGTACAATGGTGATTTGTGGAAGTTGAGTAAAAATATCCCAACCGATGATGAGATCCTTATCCCGGAGAATTTCATCCAAGGATTTTCATAGTGATAGAACACTAGAGAAAGATTTGGAGTGTGATTGGCTTATGCGGAACTTAGTTCGAAAGTATCACCGAAGAAGAATTGAAATACCTTGTATAAGGTATCCATAGTTCTTCTGCGAGTACTTTAACATCCACAAGAGATGTCGCTACTTCGGTGTCTATAAGAGCTATCACCCGAATGAGCTTATCATACTCGAAAATGAATATTTGAATAGGGACATAGGGAGAATGGAATATTGAGGGTTAGATATGGAAGGAATTAGAAGGAGAATTAGAAAAGAAAGCGAAAATGTCGCCTCGGGATCGATCATCCGAATCGGAAGAATAAACTTTTATGGCACAAAGAGTTTTTGACGATGGCTCATCATCAATGAAAAATATTGATTCAATATCATCATCTTCAAGGGAAATCCCCGCGCTTTGTACTATCTTCTAGATCATGTAATCGCCTTGACGCTGGGCTTGAGGACGGACCTCAAGCAAAGTGTCCTTTCTTGTTGTAGATATAACATCTCGTTAGATTTGGCTTTCCTTTGGAATGAATGGGAGGAAGAATGCATTCTCTTTCGAAGGAATTTTCATTTGCCTTTGCCACCCTTTCTTTTGCCAAAAGAGAATTTCTTGATGCAACATCTCGAATTTTGACATCTCAAAAAAAAAAATCACGAATTCTAGCGTGGAAAATAAATTTCAATTTTGAGTATTTAAGAGACGATGATTGGTTATTCGAGACATCGATCAGGAAAAATTCAAGTTTGATTAGTCAAACATTGACTTGTTATATCGAGACCCTTCATGCTTGAACCTAGTCTTGACCAAACCTCAATGCGAGATTTCTAAAATTTCCTTTAGTTTTAGGGCCAATAATTCAATTTATTTTTTATTAGTGAAATTTACCAAAATGCCCTTGATTTTATTTAGATGAGACAAAAAGAATTAAGTGAGATTTGAAATCTAAGTGGGACCCTTCCTTGTAATTTCTTTAGCTAAACTTTCCCCCAAATGCTTACATCAGCCACTTGCTCCCCAAATCTCCTCCTTTTTTTGTTGTCTTTTCTCTCTCTCCTCTCTCTTCTTTCATGGAAACAGAATCCCTTCCCCTCTACTGTTCATCTTCCTTCCTCTTCTCTATTTTTTTTCTTCACTCTTCTTTTGCTTCGTTTTCTTCTTTCTTTCCTCGGCTAAGCCGAACAATACCCAACCCCGACGACACCACCGATTACCACTATCCGGCCACCTCGTCGACGCCACCTGGCCCCACGCCTTCGGTCCCACCGAGCTCGCCGCGTTGCCGTCCATCTGCGCCCTCGAAAAACCCGAGCTCGCTCGATCACCTCACCTCTAGATATGCTCTTTGCCCTCACCGACGACCACCGCGTAGCCACCACCCCTCCTTTGTCGTTGTCCGGCCCACACCGAGGCCGGCCCGTCATTGCCCGGCCGGACTCATCTCGAGCCCTCTAACCGGCGACCACCACGATCACCCCTGACTTTGTCGTCCTCTATTACAGCCCCTATCGAGCCACTATCCTCCACCCCACCCAACACCTAGCCGCCCTAGCCTTTGCCTGCGACCCGCCAAACGGATATCCCATCGGCCGCCGAGAGCCCCGAGAACCCCGGATTTAGAACCCGCAACCTCGACCCACGGACCACCTCCTCCGTTGTCGTCGTACCTCGCCCTGTGACCCCACCCACCGATGTTCGTTACCGTGGGCCGCTACTCCCCGACCTCATAGTCGTGCCGAGCCGATTAGAGTATCCCTCCATTGGCCGCTACCCTTCCGAACCGAAACCCTCAAATCCATGATCCGAATCCAGCCCCTTGATGCCGACCCGAAGTTGAACCCGAGGCCCGAATCGAAATCCTCTTGCCCGTAAACCCGACCTAACCCGAAACACCGAAACCCCACCCGAACGTATCCGAATCCACTAACTCGACCCGATCCGAGTAGTGACTCGAGATCTAATTCGAAGTCGACCCAAATCGTATCGCGCCGGACCCAACATCGACCGTCGGAGTTTGTGAGTCGACCCCTAAACTCCGAATAGGGCGTTAATCGCGCTTAAGGACTAGAATAATTGAAATTGTTTGCAATCGAATAATTATCGGTGTTGGATATATTTATTTAATTTGTGATCGGACTATTTGCTTGAAATTGGGTCGGTTAAATATTATGGTGAAAATCGATCGGAACCTGGATTAATTAATCGAGACGGAGTAATTAATTAAGGTTAAGTTAATTAATTACGGTGAATGCAATTAGTTTTAATTGAAATTAATTAATTATTATGTGGTGATTATTCTTGTATGATTATTTTGGGTGATTATCTTATGACTGTTGAGTGCCATGAGCGATGTGAATTTGATGATTGATCACTCTATTTATAGATGCTAAGTCCGGTTGATGATATGTATTTATGGGACCACGTGTGGACTGAATTTTGAGCATGAAAAATGGCATTGAGTTGAGTTTTAAGCACAATCATGTGTGCATGAAATTTAAGGTAAAGATAAGAATTGGTTGATTGCCTGGTATGTTTGTGTAGTCATATAATGAATACCCGATACGTACGTAACGTGACGCCGGAATTATACGACTTATCTAATGCACGACAATTCGTGATACCGGACTGATCGGATGTCGATCATAGCTTGTGATGGACCAACGCTCCCTATAGGAATGCCCGTTAAGCGTGTTGTGACGATTGGAATCACATGGCTTAACGGTCGCCATTGCCAAAATAATGGAACGATGTCCGGTCCTACCCGGAGGAGCACCAACCCGACTAGTGTGTTAGGCACCAACTAACTAGTGTGCCGAGCACCAATCGACCAATGTGCCAGGCCGATTAGCCCTTAATAACAGGAACAAGTGTGGTATATTGTGCTCGCAAGCCATGATGTATGTTCCGGTTATGTGTATTAGACTATGTGCAATTGATTGTGTGTCATTTAATGTTCTTTGTGTGGACCAAGACGAGGTAAGATTGCATGTGATTGATGATATATTGAGAGGTTGTGCACGATGATATGGTAACTAGAGCGTGACAAGAGTCGTACGCTATTGATTTGCCATGAATGTTTAGGTTGCTTTGAGTGAGTCAATATCCCACTCGGATTTAGGTGTTGACTCACTAAGATTTTATATCTCACCCCAGTGTTGCTAACCATTTTCGGGAAAAGTGGATGGAGAGTCTTCCTTTTCCTTCGCAAACTTGATGGTAACGATACTATCTTTCTTCTTTGTGAACTATGGCTCGGAAGACCGGATTGGCCTCACATTTTGGTGGAGTTTTTTGTAGTTGGTTACCTAACTATTAGGGAGGAGTTTAACAAGTTGATCCGGGGGATCCGTCTAGGAACATGGACATAGGAAGTTTGGTCATGGTTTATTGAGATGAAAAGGGCTTCGTCTCAAGTGGGTAAGTTCGGATCAATGGTATGATTCTGGACCCGATAGACCATTTTGTAGTGAAGGGTGACAGCTAATGAATTAGGGGGTTTGGGGTGCGCTTGTAATTTGTAGCTGGACCTTCGAGTAGACAATAATCCTGGATTAGCAATGGCCATATTAAAATTTGGAAACAAGGTAACAAATATTGTGCCAAGCATTCAAGGTAGTCTAAATCGTTCCAATGCACGCATGCCGATAATCCAAGAATCTTGTGTTCAAAAGAGCAATTCTCGTAACCACCGGTAAGCCTTTACGGCCATGAAATGAGAGAACAAGGCGAATGGCTCCAAAATGAAGGTGGGTGAATCCTTGTTGGATCCACTGGAGAGGAAATTCTTGAGGAATTTGAAGAGTCACAAATTGTTCATGTTGGGTTGCAAGGATATGGTGTTGGTCAAATTTAGAGAATTGGACATATTCCTTAACAAGCACGAGGAGTATGCCGAATGAGGTGCTTTATAGATCCGATGGGTGAAAAAAGGGATGGTTTAGAAAATGCAGAGTCTGATTTATAAGTGGAAGCCGAGTCTCATAAATCTTGCTATCTTCTGAGTAAGCGACTTCATAAAGATAGTTGATTTTAGAAACAAGTGGATTTTCGTAATTCAAGCGGAGGGGCTAAGGAAAGCTAAGAGTAAGTCTGTATGGGTGCGGTGCTTTCAGAGGATTCCATGAGCGAAAAAGTTTCTTCTCTTCTTTGCGGTGTCTTAGTTTAGAATGATAATCTTAGCTTGTCGTGACAACATTAGCTCGATACCAAAAGGAGCGAAGCGGGACCAAGATCCGAAATAGGTATGCTATCCCCAATTCCTCGGCTCGCACGACCATTCTCGGGGGACTACCTTTTAGTTTCCGGACCTTGTTCCTGAATCTAATTCTTTAAACTACCAGAAATTCTCGATCCACAAGATCCACTTTCGTGGCAAGTGGAGAGCATAATTAACCGGTTGTACTAATAAGCTAACAAGAACATTCTGAAATTGAAGAATGCCGCTTAAAGAGAGAGAGAGAGAAGGAATTTACAAACTCATAATGAAAGCACACTCTTGATTTTTTTTTTTAGGCTAAGTCGCTTCGATACATTATACGAACCGGCCTTTTATAGGCAAAGTTAGGACAACATGACAAAGCTTCGGATGCTCTATAATTGAGATTCGACATATATAATTAACTAGTCACATACATCACGCTAGATATATGGGACAAAGACACCGAGATGAGATGGGACAACACAAGCACGCCGAACATGGAAGGGACAACAACATGTAAAGATCGGGATGGGTAGTAGTTTGTATCATCTCGAGTCGAACTATCGGGACCATCTTTCGCACTTGTAGGCTCGCATTAATTGCTCTTGCTCGTACTCGGATATTTTCCTGTCTAACTCCGAATCATCGGGAATTCCATGTGTCGAATTTGGATGGTATATCTCCGGGAAGAGGATGGAATGGATGGAATATTTCGTGCCAAAGATAACCGTAATATTCTCGTGTCGGCATAACTTGGTGGGGGTAGTCGTATGGATCTTGAGATAGTGGTCCACCCCACGTATCTTGTGAGCCTTGAGCTTCGTATCCATTGAAGAACCTGGTTGGTTCTCTGCTGAATTCATCAAGAGCATCGAATGTGCTAGGATAAGTTCCGAGTGTATCCCATGAGTATCTAGTAGTATCATATGGCCAAATTTTAGGAGGAATTACTTTGTTTTCTTGGCAAAGTATCCTTTGAAGCTCTCTGTATTCGTGAGGAATTTTCAAAATAATCATTGAAAAAGCCTGGTAAATGCGGGACACTTGGTTATGTATATTGGGCTTGAAGGCCGTTGTTCCACTTGAGCCGCATCATTTCTTCTATCTCCAGTAGAGCCTACAAAAAATCAAGGGTGATGGAAAATGACAACTATATGTCTCTCGGGTTCGGGCCTTCTAACTTGCCTTTGTCTTCTAAATAATTCTCGCCATGTCCAAGCGGTTGGAACCAAGTCAAAATATCCATCGGATGTCCATGTTCATGGTTTCTCTAGTTTCCAAGAAGTGTTTGTGATAAAACCTTGATGATTTCATCCACTTGGGAATTCTATAACAACATAATACGAAGTGAAACATATACTAGAACATCCACTTAAGATCTTCGAGAACTCGAGGGTGAAGACCATCGTAAGGGATGAATGAATGGATAATCATGATTAAGTCTTGGTCTCAACATTAAACCACCATAATCTTTGAAAATAGATAATGGTAGTTCCAAAACAAGGTCAAGCAATTTTCACCGAGTTGGTTCCTCTCCAATGCCCGGATCTATATCGACGATATTCTCCTCTATTCTCCGGATGAGGAATCTCATAAAAATAGTGGGTCGATGACGTGCTTAGGACGTCGTCCATTTTGACTTGAGGCATTTTGGTAGGGTTGTTGCAGGCTTAGGGATCGGGCGTAACAACCCCGCCCAAAGTGGTATCAAAGCAATGTTAGCCTAAACTACTTGATTGTGGCTTTGAGTAATAAGGAGTGTTGGGTTTTTAGGATAGTTAGTAGGATTTAAATCCCGTGCTTGTGTTTGTTACTTAAGGTTTTAAGGTTGTATGCCTGAGTTTTCATTATGTGTTGCTATGGGTAGAGCGAGCTTTGTAAACTACCTACGAGATAAGCAACCGTAATGCGAGGGTTCCTAGAGAAAGAGCACTCATGAAGATGCTAGAATGGACGGAATTCTTCATGCGTTGGAAGCCTTAAGAAACATAGTCAGGTTGCACGTGAGAAATCAAGAAGCTGTCATTGCTGTAACTCCACTCGAGGACCCATTTTCGGAAATGGGAATGGAGGCCAACCGATTCATAAGTTAGTAAAGTAGTTTTTGGAACTTAAGCCGCCAATGTTTTCGGGGAGTTGGTGATTCGGAGGTTGCCATCATGTGGATTAAGGGACTGGAGAAGGCCTTTTCCTTCTCGAGGTGCTCCAAGGAGGACAAGGTAACACTAGCGGTGTATCGTTGCAAGGGAATGCTAGTACCGATGGGAAGCCTCTTGAGAACGGATCTTTTTAGAAGGTACGGTCCCGGTGTGGGATGCATTCGTGAAAGCCTTTAATGACAAACACTTCTCCGATCGTACTCCATAGAGCGTAAGATGGCTAAGTTCACGCCCTGCGTCGAACTAGATGTCGGTGGACTAGTCCAAAGCTAATTTTTTTGAACTGTCGATGTACGCACCTAGGATGGTTGAAGACCCAGTAGACATGGCGAGAAGGTTCAGTAATGGGTGAAGCCCGAGCCGAAAGACTAGTGGTGCCGCTGAATCGAAAGATTATAATAAATTACATGAAAGGGCTTAGATATAGAGAGGAATTTAACTGAAAGGGAAGTAGCATCTGGATCACGTTTGTGCCATCTAAAAGAAATGATCATCGGAACGGGAAGAGACCGATATTTGGAGAAAGGTATCCTATCCGACCTAACCGGAGGAATGTTGTGGGAAAATCGACGCCTAACATTGGTGGAGTATGCCGATTGTGCAGTCGAAGGCATGGAAATGCTCCGTGTCCTTTTGGAGGTGGAGCTTGTTTTGGTTGTGGTAAAAAGGCCACCTGGTGAAAGATTGCCCGTAGAGACAAACGGGAGTGTTGGGGCCGCTAGCAAGGAGGACAATCGCAAAGGAACTCTCCGTAAGACAACTTGAACCGACCCAACTAAAGGATAGTGGATTACTTGCGGTAGCATATTTCGATTGTAAGTTAATAGTAGATAGTCAAAGTGGAGAAGACCTATCGATAGGCTTGACTTGTGAATATGGATTTGTAATAAAACGATTGATATTTATGGATTATATAAGTTTGAACTTATGTTGAAATCGATGATTTTAGTTATCGACTTTCATTAATGGCCCCGAGTGGTGATATGATTGAGATTCGCAAGGAAGCGAATGAGAACTAAAAAGTTTTAAGCGTAAGTTTGAGCTGGTAAATGTGTTTGAGATTTAGTGATTTGCTTATGGACGAAGGCCGGTTGAACTATGTAATTGTGATTTTGGATTGTCAATGGCGGAACTTGAAGATATAGTATAGTGATTGAAAGGTGAAGATTTAGATTTAAATCATGGGAGTTTGGAGGTTAGTATATTTATAGCTATTGTGGATATGGAATTGTGCTTTGATTAACAATTGTGGAGTATAGGTCTGAATTTGTGTGACACTATAATGGTTTAAGCTATTAATTTTTATTGACGACCATGATTGATGAGAAAAATGTTCGCAAGAAAGTGAATGACGAACATATGAACTAAAGGGCAATATGATTAAATGCATATGAGTTTTGTCTAGACGATGATCAAACATGAAGTTATAGATCAATCTTAGGCTCTTCGAGATGTGATGGCCACTTGTGAAATTAGAAAGTTTGGATTGATAAGGGTCGAAGGGAAGTTAAGTGATGTGTGATAAGTAGTAAGGGCGATCATGCCTCGCACATGTTCATGGCATTAAAATTAGTTCTCAAAGTGAAAAATATACCTTGAAAGTGCATATCGTTGTATTTTGGCCCGACGGATGAAAGATGGTGAATAGATCGAAGTACCGTGAATAAGTAATGCTTCAGGTGTTTTATGGTGCTAGTAAAGGTCGACTCGTGCTTCCAAGTATGAGTAGGAGATGGCCCTATGCTATAAGATTAGGACAGCCTTGGAATGAATTGAGACTCATACGAACTAGTTGACCAGCGATCGTGGAGTGTATACTATTGAGGACCTGTAGTAAATGAAATCACGAGATAAAGGGGATGGAACGAAGAGTTGTGGAAATAGACATAAAAGATTCTTAATGGCAAGTTATGAGTGGATGATATAGTGGGGCTTGGCAAATGAATTTATGAGTTATTAAGGTTGGTGATGACCCTGTATAAGGTTAAGATTGCGAGATGTAACAATTAAGGAAGACAAATGATTAGAGTGCACAATGAAAGTTTGGTAGGGCCATGAAGTTGGGTAAGATAGTGACCAAAAGGGTCTTGCCTTTGATAGGAAGGAAATCTTGTCGAAAACCTATTGTAGTAGTTATAGTATTGGTTTAGGTAGCACGAGGATGTACCCGGATCAAAGGTAGCTCTTTTGATGGATTGGTATGAAGGCTAACTTAGCTAAGTACGTGGCGAAGTGTTTAACATGTCGGTAAGTTAAGGTGCAGCATTGTAAGCCTAGGGGATTGCTTTGCGATCGCATGATATTCCAGAGTGAAAGTAGGAGCTTGTCATAATAGACTTTGTGATGGGATTGCCAAAAAGTCGGAGAGACAATGATTCAATTTGGATTGCTCATTTTATAGCTGTACGAAAGGACCTTACTTTGGGATAGGTATCTTTGACTTGTATGTGCGACATATAGTACCATTGCATGGAGTGCCAGTGCCAAACACTTTTGAATCGTAATCCCAAGTTCTTTGTCACCTTTTGGAAAAGTCTGCAGATAATGTTGGGAATGAAACTAGTAGTATAGTACGACCTATCGGTATAGACGATGATGGCCAATTTGGAAGGACAACTTAGACCCTCGAGAGCATCTTGAGAGCTTGTGTTTGGATTTTAAAGGCGTTAGGAAGAACAGTTTCATTTGCTCGAGTTTGCCTCTACAACAACATCTTTTAGCGGGGTATCAAGATGACATTTTTGAAAGCTTTGGATGGCGAGATCTTGTAGGACACCAGTGTGTTGAAGTGAAGTTGAAAAAAAAAGTTATTGGAGGCTGTTAAGGTCATTAGGAAAAGACTTAAAACCGCTCGAATCGCTAGAAAAGTTATGTAGATAAGAGGCATGCACCTTTGGAATTTCAAGTGGGAGATCATGTGTTTTTTAAGGTGTCACCTATGCATGAAACATCTCGGTTTAGCAAGAAGAGAAAGTATGAGCCTAATCCAACCGATGTGTTAAGTTTTGAGAAGATGAAAGTGAACGAGCGAGTATCGTACATGGAATGTCTAGTGAAGATTGTGGATAAGAAAGAGCAAGTGTTTCGGAACAAGACGATTTCTTTGGTCAAGGTGATTTGGTAACACCATAGAACAGAGGGTGCAACGTGGGAAAGTGAGGAAGTTAGGAAGAGTCTATAACCTTTTCTATTGGAGGAGTTGTAACAATGGTTCAATTTCAAGGATGAAATTTCTTAAGAAGTGGAGAGTTGTGACATCCCGAAATTTTGACGTTTGTAAGAAAAAACATGAATTCCAACGTGGAAAATAAATTTAAATTTTGAGGATTTAAGAGACGTTGATTGGTTGTTCTAAGATATTTGTGCGAAAAAAGTCAAGTTTGATTAGTCAAACGTTGACTCGTTATATCGAGACCTTTCGCACTTGAACATAGTCTTGACCGAACCTCGGTGCGAGATTTCTAAAATTTTCTTTAGTTTTAGTGCCGTAGTTCAATTTATTTTCAATTAGCGAAATTTACCAAAATGCCGTTGATTTTATTTAGATGAGACAAAAGTAATTAAGTGAGATTTGAAATCTAAGTGGGCCCCTCCTTGTCATTTCTTTAGCCGAACTTTCCCCCAAATGCCTACGTCGCCCACTTGCTCCCCAAGTTCCTCCTTTTTCCTTTTTTTTTTTTCTCTCTCTCTCTCTCTCTCTCTCTCTTCACATGAAACAGAACCCCTTTGCCTTTCTTGTTCATCTTCTTTCCTCTTCTCTGTTTTCTTCTTTAGTCTTCTTCTCGCTTCGTTTTCTTCTTTCTTTCCTCACTGAGCCAAGCGATACCCACCCGACGACACCACCGATCACCATTATCCACCCGCCTCGCCCAATGCCTGCGTCCCGCAGCTCCGGCCGCCTAAGCTCCGCCGTGTTGCCGTCCATCTGCGCCCGCGGAAAACCCAAGCTCCCTCGACCACTTCACCTCCGAGATCCGCCCTCATCGATGACCACCAAGTAGCCACCACCCCTTCTTCGTCGTTATCCAATCGCACCGAGGGCAACCCGTCGCCGCTCGACCGGACCCATCGCGAGCCCTCTAACCCGCGACCACGGACCAACCCCCGCCTTTGTCATTCTCTTATGGCCCCTCGTCCGGCCCGCCATCCTCCACCCCACCCTACACCCGGTCGCTCGAGCCTTCGCCTTTCATCCACCAAGTCGAGGTCCGTGAATCGCCGAGAGACCCGAGAACCCTAGATTTGGAACCCGTGACCTCGACCCACGTACCACCTCCTCCGTTGTCATCGTGCCTCGGTAGTGACCCCTAGCCCCGACTCCTGCTACCGTGGGCTACTACTCCTTGACCTCATAATCATGCCAAGCCAATTTGGGCTTCTCTCGTCGTTGGCGCCGCCCGCTAAATCGAAACCCTCAAATCCACGATCCGAATCCAACCCCTTGACGCCGACCTAAAGCTGAACTCGAGGCTCGAATCGAAGTCCTCTTGCCCGAAAACTTGACCCGACCCGAAACATTGAAACCCCACATGAACCGACCCGAATCCACTAACCTCGACTAGATCCGAATAGTAATCAACCCAATCCAATCGGTGACCCGAGATCCAATCGAAGCTAACCCGAACCGTATCGCGCCCTACCTAAATCGACCGTCGAAGTTTATGAGTCGCCCCCTAAACTCCGAATAGAGTGTTAAGCGTGCTTGAGGACTACAATAATCGAAACTATTTGCGATAGGAATAATTAAGGGGTGCTTGGGATATATTTATTTAATTTGTGATCGAACTATTTGCCCGAAATTGGGTCAATTAAATATTGTGGTGACAATCGATCAAAGCATAGATTAATTAACCGAGTCGGAGTAATTAATTAAGGCCGAGTTAATTAATTACTGTGAGTACAATTAGTTATAATTGAAATTAATTAATTATTAATTAATTATTAATTAATTATTATTGGGTGATTATTACTATATGATTATTTTGGGTGATTATCTTGTGATTTGTTGAGTGTCGTGACTAATGTGAATTTGATGATTGATCATCCTATTTATAGATGTAAAGTCTGGTTGATAATATGTATTTATGGGACCACGTGCGGAGTTGAATTTTGAGCATGAAAAATGGCATTGAGCCGAGTTTTGAGCACGATCGTGTGTGCATGAAATTTAAGGTAAAGATAAGAATTGACCGATTGCCTAGTGTGCTTGTGTAGTCATATAATAAATACCCGATATGTACGTGCCATGATGCTCGAAATTACACAACTTATCGGACGCACAACGATCCGTGATGCCGGACTAATCGGATACCAATCGCAACTTGTGATGGATGGATGCTCCCTACGGGAATGCCTGTTAGGCGTGTCGTGACTATCGAATCACATGGCTTAACAATCGTCGTTGCCGAAGTAATGGAACGATGTCTGGTCTTGCCAAAAGAGCACAAACCGACTAATGTGTTAGGCACTAACCGACTAGTGTGCCAAGCACTAACCGACCAAGTATCTTGGGGCCGATTGACCCATAATAACGAAACACGTGTGGTATACTGTGTATACATGCCGTGATGAGTGTTACGGTTATGTGCAATGATTGCGTGTCATTTATCGTTCTTTATGTGGACCAATGCGAGGTAAGTTTGCATATGATTGATGATATATTGAGAGGTTGTGCACGATCATGTGGTAGCCGGAGCATGGCGAGAGTCGCACTCTATTGATTTGCCATCGACATTGTCATGTATGTTTAGGTTGCCTTGAGCTAGTCAATGTCCTGCTCGGATTTAGGCGTTGACTCACCGAGATTTTATATCTCACCTCGTTGTTGTTAACCATTTTCAAGCATTTAGTCGTAGAGAAATTTGGAAGTGGGCGTGGAACCTTGTTCGATGAGTACGAAGTATTATTAACCCCTAAACCTAATTTGGTATTTTTTAGGGTTGTAGGAAGTGGCCCCGAGGTAGGGCTTGTATATACATACTTCTCGGGGTTGACGGTAAATAAATAAAAATGATTGTTCTTGATGTTGATTGATGTGATTGTTTGTTTGACATCTTGCTTTTCTATCCCTGTTGACTTTTACAATTGTTTGGGAGTTGCACATTCCGCATGCGTCTATCCTCGCTTAATAATAAGATAAAAATAGTGGATCGATGACGTGCTTGGGACGTCGTCCATTTTGACCGAGGCTTTTTGGTAGGGTTGTTGTGGGCTTGGGGATCGGGCGTGACACTTGAAGTGTCTATTCTTCTTATGACTCGAGCGAGAAAGATCATTACAATCTTTGGAATACGGGAGATGTGTCAAAGAAGTTCTAAATCTATTGCATTTGTGCCAATTAAATCCTAAACCTTTTGCATTTGTGCCAATTAAGTCCTAAACTTTTTATTGATGCCAATTCGGCCCTAATCCTTTTGCATTGATGCTAATTTAAGTCGCCAGAAATGTCGGCCAAAACAAATATTTGGCCGGTCGAAGAGTTCATACTCTTATTTGAGATTGGTTTGGCCACTTCAACCCTTATTTGAAACAACACATAATTTTACTCTCTTTTGAGAAAAGTAGCGTTTGGTAGGACTTTCAAAGAAATTTTTTGGGGAATTTGCAAAAGAATTAAGGTGAAAGCAATTTTTCTAAATGCAAATAGTGTCCGATGCAATGGAATATAAAAGTATATTGGGAAGAAACTTTGATTTAAAAGCTACTTCAAAAAAAATTATAGCTGTAAAAGATTTTTGTTATATTTTTACAAAAAACCCCAAACCTTTGCTAGCTGGGCTCAAGCTACGAGAGAGCCAGATTTGGTGCCCGCTCTCTCTCTCATGCATCCCCACTCTCGGCTCCTAAGAAGGTGGGGAATCGAGCTATCCACCTCACCTTTCCTACGTGAGAAAGATGAACACCGAGACCACTCCTAATGATTTGAGCTTCGAAAGTCTAGGAGGGACGAAGTTAGAAAAAAGAGGAAAATTACATTGACATTTTGAAAATGCCAAGGCCCAAAATTTCCTAAAAACCTCCCTCAAACCTTAGGCTACCAAAAAAATGCAATAGATTTCACCGGACTCTCCAAAAGAAATTTGGCCGAAGTGGTCGCCGAAGTTAACCCTAGTTTGTACCTTATTTATGTTGGAATCTTCCCAAATTTTAGACGTTAAGAGCGCGCATGGTCACACCTGGCGTAAATCAACTTCGATCGGAAGTTGATTTTTTTACTTCTTCTCAAAAGCATAAATTAATTTTTCTACTTTTACTCTATAAGTTATTTCGATTAGATAAATTCGTTTGATAATCGTTGAAAATTTATATTTCTGAAATATTGTTAACACAAAATATTTTATGAAAAATTATTATTGGCGGCAAAAAAATTTCGCTTCATTTTTGAACTTTTTAAATTTCTTTAAAAATAATTTTTATTATTTTTAAAAATAAAAAATTTATTATTTATTTTTTACTCTGGCTGCTAGAGACGGCGACTCGACGGTGGTGGCCGATGCGGTGGTCGATGGTTGGCCGGGTGGTGGGGGCAATGGGCGGCGACCTGCGAAAGTCGACAATGGTTGGCTATCGGGAACGGTCGTTAGAGGTCCGCGGTGGGCAAGGGCAAGCGATGGCCGTGGTTGGCGGTGGTTATGGGCGGCGGCTCGTGGAGATTGGCGATGAGAGGCGGCCGGCGATGGGAGGCGGCCGGCGACGGTCGCGGCGGCGAAGGTTGGTGGATGTAAATATGATCGAAAAGAGAGTGATGACGTAACAAAAAGAGAATGAGATGCGAAGTACTTCTTGAGTTGGAGATTTTTTTTTTTTTCTCCAATTGAGAGAAAAATAATTTTAGAAGTAAAAATTTACATCAAAAATAAAATTTTTTATCAAACAGATATTTACTCTAAAAGTATTTTTAGCGCAAAAATTCAATTCTAGAAGTGTTTTCATTCGCACCCTCATCATTGCCATGAACTGCAGAAACTAAACGAAGGGCGGTCGGTCGGTCGGTCGGAGGTTTCTAACTGCTGGCAGCTGCGAGTGTGCGTGGGTTGCCCAAGGCCGGTACGAGAAGACGATGACGATACTCCTGTTCCTGCTCTTCCTCGGCATCTCCGCTTTGCTCTTCAAGTTCATCACGGCCGATGGTTGTCCTCTTCATCCTGTCTTCGTTCCCATTCTCTCCTGCTCAGCTCCTCATGAGCTTCTTCGCTAACCCCATCTTTCTTTCTTCCTTTCTTTCTCTGTCCTTGGTCAGGGGACTTCACGTTAATGTCGAAGAGGCACGTCAAGCGCGACGAGATCGAAGATAAGGTGAATAGTCCACGACCCTTCTTTATCTTGTCGCTGCTTTTCTTGCGAACCCCACGCCACCCACCCCCGCCCCCCGCGAGACCCCGTTGGGTCGGCTTAACCCGTTGAGGTTGGTCTTTGTTCGTACGCGCAGGTTGTCTGGATCACTGGAGCTAGTCGTGGAATTGGTATGGCTACGTCTCTGCTGCGTCGTGTCTTCCTATTGCTTCGTTTTGCTCGCCTATCGCGATTCTGGGTCATGCCATCCATTTCTACCTTACCGAGTATTCTTCTCTTCGTGCTGGATTTTCGAAGGGGAGATTCTTGCGAAGCAACTAGCGAATTTGGGGGGGAAGCTCATACTCTCTGCTCGGAACGAAGCTGAATTAGAGCGCGTCAAGGCTCAACTCACAGGTAATATCGTTTTCGGTTTCATCGCGAGACTGAGTTGCCCATGATTGGGATTGCGCTCGACAACGCTACTTGCGCATGGGATGTTCGCAGGCAAACATGCGCCTCATGAAGTGCAAATCTTGCCGCTCGATTTGGCGTCCGGAGAAGATTCTCTTCGGCAGGTTGTGGAGAAGGCTGAATCTTTCTTCGCTCGCTCTGGTGTTGACATCATGATCCACAATGCGGCCTACGAGCGCCCAGTAAGTTGAGAGCCCTTCTTGAGCGGAATACTTATGAAAAATGCACATCGCACTTGCACAGTGAGGATGCTGGAATTAGCAGAATTAAGAAGTCGGTCCTTCACATTTGGTGGATGTTTGTGGAAACCGGCATGGTTAAAATATGCTTTTAGAAGATTGAGTGTGATGCCTGGAGGTACAGTAAAGTTATTTATCTAGAAAACTAAAGTCTGGAAGATGAGGTCGAATGGCAGAATATGATCACTGCAACGATTGTCAAAATGCATGGCGATTCAAATTAATGTCATAAGACAAAGAAGCTCATTGAAAAGAATAGAAATGAACCCAAAAGGAAAGGTAAGGAAAAGTATACCAATAAAATTAGCTCTTGCTTTGGCTGTTTGAATATACAGGAAATAGTTAATACCAGTCTTCCTCCGATTATTGGATACTAGAGTAGCTATAAACTTTCTTTTCTCAGTACCGTGTGAGGGTAAACTTCCTACATCTTTAGTTCAATGCACTGGGTTCTTTGGTGGTCTCCGTTTTGAACTAGAAAGGGATACACAAAGATGCTAGCCTCGTCTGCACCCATCATATCATCTGGTTTTGGTATTCTTATATCCCTGAAACCGCTTGTGTCATAAGAGAGGGTGAATGTGTACTGTGAGTAGCTAGGCCTTCATTGAATGTGTACCGTGCCTTGATAATCAATCTCTTTGACTGTGGCAGAAATCAACAGCTTTGGATGTGACGGAAGAAAGCCTTAAGGTATAGAAGAATCTTGCTCTGAAACGAACAGTTTGACCAAATTTCTTAGACAGTTACATATTTCAATCTTATAGACAGCTCTTTTTCTCTCCTCTTATGCACTGATGGTGTTTCTGTTACAATTGGATCTGCAGATTAACTCTCTTAACTTACCAACTATGCTCATCTTTTGTGCAACTAGGCAACGTTCGATGTTAATGTCTTTGGGACTCTATCTTTGACTCGGCTTTTGGCACCTTTCATGCTCAGACGTGGTAGGGGTCAGTTTGTCGTGGTACGTGCAAATAATTGTTTGGTGATTTACTATCCTTGGTAAGGAAAGATTCTTATGGAAATTGGAAACTTTTATGTCAAAATTCAGGTAATCCTCAATATGTAGTCTCTCGAAATTTTCTGAAGCCTAGATCAGATATGTGAAAGAGGCGCTTGTTTTTGTTGAGATACAATGGGTAGCACGGAGGTTTGGGCTCTCAATGGGAGATCCTTTTGAACGACCTGTTCTAATTCTCTTATTGGCCTTGGATTTCTATGTTTAAGTAAATGTTAGCTTTACTGTATTTTCCCTGCTATAATGGCTCTAGTTGAATACTGAATCGTTTTTCTTGCCTTTGCCAATAACCATTTCATTAGTCATGTTTTCGTCAAAAAGCTTCTGTTTTCGCCCTATCGCAGATGAGTAGTGCAGCTGGGAAAGCACCTGCACCTGGTCAAGCTGTGTATTCTGCATCCAAGTTTGCATTGAATGGTTACTTCCATACTTTGCGTTCTGAGGTATAGAGGTTGTTCTGTTCTCAAGGGTATATTTGTGACTGTCTGTTTGGTAGTGTCTTCACTTTCTGGCTTACATATTTGGAGGAAGAGCTATCACTGAGATAGCCTGGGAGCAGAAGTTATGCGTAACCTTGATGCATTAACATGTGGCTCTATCAGGAGTTCCAGAGTACAGAAATCGTATTATGTGAATGATTGGATATGAGAATCACATGTTTGCATTCTTAAGCTGTAGATAGAGATAATTGTGCAAGAGTTAGCTTGATAAGTTTTTGATGCTAAGTTGATGACAAAGTGGAGCATTACAAAGGAAGGAATCTACCATGTGAACTTGGAACAAAGAGATTTGCTCTTGTGGTACCTCTCAAGCATCCTGCTGGAGAAAGGGTGCCTTGCACGGTTGTTAATTCCGATCAACAGCTGCCCTACCAGTTACCATGATCATGAATCCTTTTGAAATTGAAACTTGAAGAGTTCACTCAATAATTGCTTTTAGTCAACTGGGACTACTTCAGAATTATCTGTATGACCACTTCCTTTTAGATGTTCAAATCTTCACATCTTTTCTTGTCCCATTACAAGGATATCCATAATCTCCTTTTTAATAGACAATTGGATTTGGAACCTTTAAACTTTTGTTTGGTACTTGGTAGAGAGGACAGCTGAGATAATCTTATGATGTAGTCTGAACAGAGTCTATCTAGAATAACACAAGAGAAGATCCTCACAAGAAAACTTGTGGTTGGGTCTGAGAAGGTTCAGTGAAGATGAACTTTCTCGTTACAGAAAGCTTGTGATGATGAAGTAGATTGCGACTGTTAAAAACTAGAGAAGGCCTGGGATGTCTTCACGACAAACAGTCCAACTTGTACAAGTGTCCTACTCTTATGCATGTCTAATAAGTGGTTAAAAGGTCCCTGCTGGCAATTATACCCCCCGCTGGCAATTATGTGAAGCACAATGGGCTGTGACATTCTTATTGTTTCTTTAAAAACATGACAACAATGCTTTGATGTTTTACTCCTCTGTTAGTCCACGATTCTCATGCATGATTTTCTATACGTGCATCTTCTGGACATAATGCTCATCTCTTCCTTAAGTTGTATTTCTTTCAAAGGATGCCTATTTTTCCCTCATGCTTGCAGCTCTGCCAGAAAGGAATCAAGGTGACTGTTGTTTGTCCTGGACCGATAGAGACATCCAATGGATCTGGAGCGACAACATCAACGAAGAGAAGCTTCTCAGAGGTGATTTTGCACTATTCCTAGATTTTGCGGACAGAATAGGAACACTTGTTATTGATACAGCTCTCAAAGACGATTCCAAATGTGTACTTGCTTTCATTAGTCAACTGCAACTTTCTAATGAGCAAATCACTCATGATTTATGCCCTTTTTCCAATTTCAAGTGTGTGATGAACTTATAAGTTGCCAACTAGAGGCTGATATACATGCAGCGGGTGTTTCTCTTATTGCCAAGTTATCAAAAGCAGGGCAGCTGCTTCGCTTGTGTCCAGATGAAAGCTCTGTAGCATCCATTGAAGAAGAACACTTCCATGGAGTGGCCATATTTTTGCAAAGAAGCAGAAAAAGCTAGAGCAGAGAACATATTTAGCACTTATCGTGTAACCAACCACAACATGATTGCGTTGCTGGCAGAACTGAGAGTTGTCTTGTGATGCCGTGAACAGCTCTTTAGAGAGATTTATAGCCAGGAGAACAGAGAAAAGAAATTAATGACTCCAAAAACAGAACCTTAAAGTGGGAAACTTTTCTTAATAGATTACTTCCAGTTTTGGTGGTGGATGTTCTCAATATTACTACGAAAATGCCTCCTTGCCATCAGCAAAACAGTAGTTTCTGCACTCTTTGAGCTGGGCAGAAGAGAATCTGCCACTCAGCAATGTTACTATTCTCTTCATTTGTCAATACCTAAAAATTGTTATATCAACCTACTATGACATAGTTTCTCTTTCTTTGGTCATGTTCATGACTTCTGTTGTATCATTTGTTTTCTGCCTTACCTCTACCTCTTCGTACTTACAGAAGCGTGTGTCATCTGAAAGATGTGCTGAATTGACGATAATTGCAGCCTCTCATGGCTTAAAGGAAGCTTGGATTTCATACCAGGTTGGTCTTGCCTTTGCTCTTTTTTTTTTTTTTTTTTGGAACTAAGATCTTCCCAGCTTTATCATCTCATTTTTTGGATTAACCTCCATTTTTGTAATACATCTTGTTTGTTTTGTATGTTCTCTTTATTTTCAACGTCATGCTCTAACCTCTTTCAAGAGTTGAGAAGTTTCCTGCAGAACGCTTGTCAAATTAATAATGTGCAAGATCTGTCTTGGAAATGGAAAATGACCCAATTGTGATGTTACTTGAAAAACTTTATGCTTGAGGAATGAAGTCCTGTAAAATGTCAGCATTCAGTGGTGCTTCTCTCTTATTTTCGTGTTAAAACACTTTTGCAACTTAGCATTTGATAAATCCAAGATATCAATAAATTTCCTGGATATTATTGAAAAGAATATGTGACCCCTGAATGACCACACTATAAAGAGTTGCAAGGTGATGAGATTCAATTTGACAGTTTCATTGGGAGGAGTGCTTCTAAAAGAGCCTCTATCATAAATAGTATATCTTCCACAGCAATAATTGCTTCTTGTGGCCAACTTTGTGGACTGTATTTGTAACAATGGCCAAGTTGAATCATTGGAGGAAATGCTCTTGAAGAATACTCCTGAGTCCTAATGAACTGGATCAGTATTTTTAGTTTGATGGTGTGACGTACTCTCAAAATAGGTAGGAGCTCAGTGGTGAGCCGTGAGTAGCGTATAGTTTCACGAGCTATGGTTGCAAATCTATTGTCGCTCTTTTGATGGGCACATACGTGCAAGCAGATAGTTCCATGCTGAATATGTCATCCGGTAGAATTATACGATGCAATGCCTCTCTGTTCTCATTCTCAACTTAACTGCATATATATCTCATGGAGTAAGTGGCTTTTTTGCAGCCTGTACTTGCTGTGATGTATTTGGTGCAGTACATGCCAACGATGGGCTATTTTCTCATGGACAAGGTACTTCCCATGCATTCCCTGATACAGGAATTGTCACATTTAGTGCTAGAAACGAAGGTTTGGTCTTGCTTGATGCTCTTGAAATGCTATGTTTCTCCTGGATACTCTTTTACTAGCCAAAAAGACAATATTCTGGTCTGTCCTTGTGTTTTTGGTCACTCCAATTCATTGTCTGTCCTGAATTCCCTGGGGGTTTTTTGGTGACAATGATTTCTAGATTGGCGGGAATCGACTAGAAGCAGCTGCTAAAAAGGCGACACCTATTCTTTGGGCTTGATTTTTGGGAAAAGAAAGGTAGCATGAATCCATCAACTGGCACAGTTCATTTGTCGTGGTACTGTACACATTTCGAGCACATTTCGCGGTACTATACACATTTCGAGTACTCCTACCTAAGGGGCAAGAGTTGCATTCTGACAGACTAATAATGCTCGCATGAGCTGACTATGAAAGCAGGCACCTGAAATTATAATCACTTTGACCAATTTGTAATATGTCAATTCTTTCTATGCAAATTCGATGACCATGATTTTTGAGGTGCCCACCTCAATCCCAGGGCAAATTTCGACAACTGTTTAGGTATAGTCCTGTGTAGGGGTAAGCACCTGTCAAGGTAGGCCCTAGAACTGGAACGGATCAATTTTATCCGGTCGTTTCTAGTCCAATTCTAGGGTTTATAGGGTAGATTTTAGGTTCTGAGATTGATCTCACGCATCCCAGGGCAAATTTCGACAACTGTTTCGGTATAGTCCTGTGTAGGGGTAAGAACCAGTCAAGGTAGGCCCTAGAACCGGAACGGATCAATTTTATCCGGTCGTTTTTAGTCCAATTCTAGGGTTTACAGGGTAGGTTTTAGGTTTTAAAAATTGAGAACCGATCCCGACAAAATAGGTTTCAAGTTCCACTTTTGGAATCTATCCACCCAAGCACTCGTAACCCTAACTTGCACACCTTTCAAACTCATCCGGCAAAAGTTTTTGCACTTTCGAGATGATGCTTATTTGTCATACAATACCGAAAGTCACAATCGGTTCCCCGAGGCTTCCTCAGCTGAATGGTGTGCTTAAGTCACAATCGGTTCCCCGAGGCTTCCTCAGCTGAATGGTGTGCTTTGTAGCTTCTAGCGTTGTTTAATCTATCTCCAACTTTGATGAACGCATACACATTTGGCAGTCTCTTCAAGATATGCATTGTTTGATTTCCACCTCCTTCAAAAGAAGTCAATTCTTTCATGCCGCCAATAGCTCTCAACATTCCATGACAACGTAGCTGAAGATGATATATTGTTTCCAGCTTTTATGGATTAACAGCTTTTAGCGCATAGAAATTTCTGTTGTTGCTTTACTTTCATTTTGCTTGATTTATAGATGAGTTGAACACTTCCCGATTGCTTTAATTTTTGTTTGTCTTTTCGCCATTATGATGCTCTACGATTTTAGCAATAATTGCTACTTGTCTCGATTGTTAATTATGGGATGTTTTACTAAAGTTTGTCCTTTCAAAGAACAAAATGATAAAATCGGAAAAAAAAAAAAGAACAAGGAATTGGCCAGTTTTAGGTAGACCCTAGGACTGGGCCAGACAATCAGGGTCGTGGTGGCAGGTTTCAAGTTCTAAATATTGAAAATCGGTTCCGACAGAAAAGTATACAAGTTCTAGGTTTGGAATGGGCCGACAGAAAAGTATACAAGTTCTAGGTTCGGAACCTACCCATTCCGAAATCGCTCACCCTGAGGGGCGTATAGTCTGGTTTTTTGACAGGCAAGGTGACTTAAGTAACATTGCTGTCAATGAATGTTTTCTCTACCACTTCCGATCCCAGATACCTGAACTTTGAGAGAGAGAGCTCTCAAGGCCGTCCAACAAAAGCGAAGTTGGCGCTGCAAATGCATGCTAAGAGCCAAAATGTGATTCAACAATTCTTGAAATTGTGACTGAGGCAGGTAATGTGGACTCAAGTCACTTGTGCTTGTGCTTGTGTAGAATTATCCAAGAAGAAAGCCCAAGGATCCTCTTTAAGGCATTGTTCAACTAACGACCAACCTACGTTATGTACATTCTTAGCGGGGAAAGTTTCATACACAGATGTCCCTTCCCCAAAAAACATGGATCACGTATTAAAAACACCCCATGGACCGACTTCATTTGCCATAGAGCATTTTCAACAATGATAATGGTTAAACGCCCGACCGACCAACTCGAGCACCATAATAAAAACAACCTACCGACCAACTTGGTTTGCCGACATTGACATGCTGTACTTGTATTTGAGGTACGTTTTAATGAACGGATCTAATTCACCATCCATTACAGATGTGATATCCGATGTCTCGTATCCCGTCCTCACATCCTTGACGAGTTTGTAGGGATGGAATACGTAGTTTCGAATTTGCTGGCCCCACTCAGCCTTGACGGCATCTCCCCGTATTTGCTTGATTTCGGATGCTCTCTGTTCTTCTGCTATAACAAGTAGCTTTGCTTTCAATCGGCTGAGCGCTTTAATCTTGTTTGCTAGCTGGGATCTTTCCTCTGCGTTTGCAGTTACTGAAATATCAGTTCGCTATCCATACATCTTGAGAACAAAATTTTACCAACAGAGAACAAGCTGAGACTTCATGTGGCCACAAATAGAAGTTTGAAGTCCGAAGAGCTTGCCTGACCACTCTCTTAAAAACCGTTGAGGCAGTATTTTAAAGAAATGAATTGCCAAGAGCTTTTTTGCACCTTAGGTGAGGTGAAGCAGTTCAAATTTTACTCGAAGATATTTCAGTTGAGAACTATGGAAGAAGAGGACAAATGGCCCATAACCTATGTTTTGAAGTTCTAGGGAGCATCAATTCATTGTCCTAGGAAAAAGTCAATATATCCTCCAAAGTACTGTTGAAATAACCTATGCCAAGAAAATCGGCGTTAACAATGGAAAGCAGAACTTAGATATGAACTAGACCTTTGCACTTGACAATTTCAGATGTGGCAATAGATACCTGTACAGCGAACAGTGACCCCAGTGGGCATGTGAGTGATCCGCACTGCCGTTTCTACCTTGTTCACATTCTGGCCACCTTTCCCTCCTGCTCTGGAAAAACTAATTTCCAAATCTTCCTCAGGAATTTCAACATTTAAAGATTCTTCGGGAAGAAGAGGCATAACTTCAACTCCAGAAAAGCTAGTCTGCATAGTTTTCAAGTTAGAGGCAGTAAATCTGCTCTTTTTCTTGAAGGAAAAACGACTAACCAAGACCACTTTCATAGGTTCCCCGAAAACACGATCTTCAGAAACAGTGGGCCATCATAATAATCAATATTACCTGACGAAGACCTTTTGCATTGAATGGAGATTGTCTGACGATCCTGTGAGTCCCCTTTTCACCGGATAGATATCCATATGCATAGCGCCCTTCCACTTCAAGAGTTGCTGACTTGATCCCAGCTTCCTCTCCCATGGATTTCTCAACAACTCTTGTTTTATATCTCTGTTTCTCGCCCCATCTCACATACATCCTGAGAAGCATGTCAGCCCAATCCTGCACTGAAGTCGATCATAATAATTTACAGAAAGAAGAAAAGAAAATACTGCAGCTCACATACTAGACAGATTCATGCATTGCTTATGTAAAAGGCAGATTAGCATTCTCAATTCTATTAATTAAATGTTATTTAACATTATTAAACATAGGTTTTTAGACATAATGAAAGACACTTTGAGGGTCGATGGATATAGTGCAGACGTGCATGACATGAGGCGTGTGGCCACTACGGACCCAATGGACCCACTTCAAAAGAAAACTGCGTTTGACAAACCATCATATCTAATCATTTAGTTGAGGCTCCAGAAATATTTTCTACATATTGCACTATTAACGTATTCAATATCCATAACTAAATCAAATCAAGAATTTACCCTATGGCATGTGGATGATGGTAGAGAATCATGTAAAGACTAAGCCAACAGAAGAAAAGGCTTCACACCGTTTCTTCAAAGGACGGCTAATCCTCAGCAATAGGAAGCCTTCAGAAATATTCACATATAGACTAAAAATTAACTGCATCACCAAGGAATAGTTTTCTAAACCTTAATGTTACTTAGCATGCGCTTATTTTATGAAAATGATTTTTATGAAACGATTTTCTGATCTTTCATGCGTTTGGTTTGCTGAAAGTGGACAATCAAAGGAAAAAAAAATTTACGGTTGAGGAAAGCAATAATATATGAAATTGAGGAAAACAGTTTCTCCATCCTAAAAAGAAGAAATTGTCCTAAGCTCCTTTTCCACACATATGCTCACACAGAGCTTCAATCTACTCTCTTCTCACGCAAAGTATTATGAGCACTAAGAGATTAAGTTTGTTAATTATTTGCATTATCTAATTTTTTTGGGCATCCTTTTTTAGGTGCCTTATTCTAAAAATGAAAATAAATAAATAAATAATATTTATACTTCATAAATTAAAAAATATCTCATATAAACATCTCAATATCATCTTAGTATCATTTATTAGGAACAAAATATGATTATAATAGACAACAATTTTGAAAGAAAGATCTAAAAATCGTAAACTTTTCCAGTCTCACTTTCAAATACACCACCAAACAACTGAAGACCAACTATTTTCCTTTTAATTATTTTTATGATAAACATTTTCCTCCATCAAGACGTTATTCACAAAACAAACACAACCTTAGCCTCCCAAGGAACTGCCTGTCCCTTATTTACCTGTAGCCACCAATTCTTCATTATCTTATTGAAAGTTCGGAGATTCACATAGGCATTGACTTCACCAGTTAAGTTAACAGGATCTTATTATTACAATTTCAAGAGTTAGGCTAGAATTTCCAAGTGCAAGCCTTTTCTAGATCACATTGCCAGGTCGTTGAGTGTCTCAACAGGAAACCATGTACATCTTCCAATAAATATTAGTTGACGCTGCCTCAAAGGTCTATGCCGAACAAAACCAGAACGCTAGAGATGGCATATGAGTTTAGTTACCTGTGCATCAGTACCACCTGCACCAGCTGTTATATTAACAACAGCACCTTCTTTGTCGTAGGGACCAGAGAGGAGTTCAGTTAACTCAAAGCGATCCAATGCCTTGTTTAGCTCTTTGATAATACCAGCAGCCTCTTCAAGAAGTCCCCTATCTTTAGAGTCCATTTCCTCAGTTAACATGACTATAGTTTCCGCCTCTTCAACCTAATTAGGAGTTACGTATTTTAGAGAGCACGTCTTCCAAATGAAAATATCTCCATTTATAGAACATATTTAATTGAAGCTTTTCAGAAAGATATGCATCAAAAGGGTCTCATTTTCAAATTTCACTTTGATGCTAATGATTAATCAGTATAAGCATAATAGATCATAAGAGGTCAACTCTAGACTTTTTGCGACAATTATACTATATCTACTAAACTGAGAGACAACTTAAGAAGGTCGATATCACTGCTTAAATTCTCCAAAGGACATCAAAATATGTTGAATCTCCATTATCTACTGAAAATAGCTTCACGTACAACCAATTCAATCAATCTGCGAGGTCAAACTACAAAATGTCAATTTTCACAAGCCCCTTATCAACAATTGAAGATTTAACCTAATGCCGCTATCAATGATAATGAGGATAATCATCAACAGGGATTGCAAAAATATTGATTTCTCTCCCAGTTTATCATACTGGGCTACTGATATGTATTACACACGAATATGTACCACAAAAAACCAAAGAGTGGCAACAATACAAATGCCAAAAATGCATGTAGTTCTGCTACGATCAACTCCTGACCCTAAGCTATTTCAAACTTTCGAATTCCACAAACCCATCGGCGAGAATGTGGTCTGCAAAACCAGAGGGAATGTATAACCATAAGTCAAAGCAAACCTTCCCTTTAATGGACGCTTGACAGCATGACTACAAAAGACAGCAGAAGCACGAAAAGCTCGAATTTGCAGTGGCGGATGGCAAAAGAGCTGATTTTTCAAAAATCTAGGTGCTGTGAAATAGATGGTACTCAACACAACAATTCAGTCCTTCACCAAAAAAAAAAAAAAAACACAACAATTCAGTGGAGAAGACAGATATGGGTGGGAGTCCAAACCTGTGTTTTGAAGTCAGAAAGTAGTCTGATCTTGTCTTTGACATCAGTCAATGCCAAGAGGGTTTGCTGAGCTTTAGCACGGTCATCCCAGAAGGAGGCATCAGATGTTTTAACCTCCAAATGTGCCAATTCTTTCTCCAACTGTTGGAGACCCGCAGATGCCCTGATATCCTCGACACGGGCAGATGCAGTTTCCACCTCTCTTCTCAAGGAGTAGAAATCTGAACGCAAATATCATGTAGAGCAAGCCAAAGGAAAGAATGTCACCTCCATTAACTATCCAAACCTCAAAAGCAAAAAAAAAAAAAAAAAATTGTCCCTCAAAGCAACAAAAGGACCTTGCATCGCCCAGTCTCTTGAATCGGCTTCAACGCTCTGACTGAGCTGGTCATTAGAGGTCGAGCATACGACCGACCCGATCGAACGGATGCGAGAAGACGGCGGAAGGAGACAAGCCATTGGGAGTTGGTGAAGACGAAGAGGATGAAGAAAGGGTCGTGCTCGCGGAGGAGAAACAGCTGATGCATTTGAGCAGCAAAAGGGTGGGACCAGAGTCAGACCCTCCATTCTTTCCGACTCCACGAACCAACTGAAACCGAAACTCGGAACTCGAAAATGTCTCTGCTTCTGGTTTTATCTATCTACCTATCTGGCTTCTGGGTTTGGGAAGGATGATGACGGTGATGATGTTCCATCGTTTCTTGGCCAGAAAAGGCTCCACCTTTATGCAGGCCATTTTGCCGGTGCATTCCTTTGAAGGCAGGGAACGGGCTCGCGGGACTCTCTGTTTTCTTGGCCCAACTTTATCGTACTCGCTTCGAAGCCCGCAGACATCACACTGAAGCTTTGGCGCGAACAATTCGACAATATTTAGGTACGAGGAAAAATGACAATGTGCAATAAAATCCTAAACTTTTAATTTATCCGACATAAATTTTAAATTTTAACTCAATTTTTAATACCATTTCTAAACTTTTAATTCCTCCCCAAACTTTTAATGCAAGTTCAATTTTACCCCCAAACTTGAATTAACAAACCGACAACATAAATCATAAACATATATCAAAAGTCCAAATATCATATTAAACAATTTAAAAATTTATAGACCACATTACTTATTTAGATAAAATTTAAAAATCATTTGTGTCATTATCCTTTAGGTCCTAGACGCGCGCATAGGGCAAGTTAGCAGAGTCTGGCACATTTGCGCAAAACTTTTTGGCATTAGATCAACTTTCTGATATTTACAGTTCACTATGCGTTCGATCACGGCCTTTACAAACCACAATTTACCACAAAATTGTCAAAATTTAGTGCCTAACATAACGAATAATTTGCCACCAAGGGGGGATGAAAAACAGCAGGGCCACAACGTGGCAATTAACTTCAAAACGCAGTCAAGAATGCCAGCCAACAATAATTGGGGGTTGAATGGCGAAGATTAATCGATCTTCATAATCCACGGATGTTTTCTTTCAAGGACCTGAGGACCTCCTTGAAGCTAACCGCTTAGCCGTCTTCTTATCAGCTGCACTCGCCGTGTGCTGGTATACTGTCCCTTCAGCTTTGACCTCAATCGTTACGGAAGACGCACCATTGTCACGGGACACGACCGGTTTTTCCAATATGAAATTCTTCTTTTGGCAAAGCTCGCTCAGCTCTCTCACGGGATGCGGCCTCAACGTGCACGGCGTAACCAATGGCTCTAGAAGAGGCATAATACTGTGGGACACACTTTCCTTGTCGTAGTCTGAATCCACAAGGATTGCCCCCGCCAAGGATTCTATTATATCTCCAAGAACCTGTGGCATTCCAGAAAATCGTGTCAATGCCCCATCATGAAGAGTAGGAAATCACACAAACCAATCTCAGAGAAAACACACGGCTCTGGAATAGATGCAAAACTGAACACAAATATAGAAGTGCAAGTTACGAGATTAACCTTAGGGAAGGATGTTCCAGATTCCCATCCATAGGTAAACTCTGATGATAATTTGTCAAAGTTGTTGACCGTGTCGACAATGTGCTTGTGCAGCGCGTGTGATGCATGGAGAATGTGCTTATGCAATCCAACCTTCATTGCAGACTGAGCATAACAATCATTGTTGACAGAAGCAGACCTCAAGTCTGTCAACATTCCTGGGGACAAGCCAGGATGCTTTCTGTATTGATAAATCGTGACCAGATAGTCTAAAACCGAGTCTCCTAGGAATTCCAGTCGCTGCACATAACGATTCACCAGTCAAGATCTGCTCAACATGAAGCTCAGACCAGAAGATAAACTGGATGATTGGTTTTGCCAAGGGCATTCAAAGCAATCTCTCTTTCCACAGGCAAAATCTTTGAATATGACAGTCAGCAATATCAAGGAATATTTACATGTGCAATGGGGATAGAGAGAACAAACAGCAATTGTATTCAAGTGATAAGATGAGGCCACAAATCATGGTGCACATTCGCTGAGGCAATTCGCAGGTAAAGGAGCATCATGAATGCAGGCATTTATCCAGAAGTCTCAATGGAAGGGATAAAATTCCCAGTACACACGCAAATATCTCACAATAATTATTTTTTCAAGATTATTCACGTTGACATGAATTAAAAGAAAAATTGAACAAGTAGCTGCATCATCTGCCATTTTGCTTAAAAGTCCCGATGCCAACTTATAGCACCAATATGAATCCAAGAAGAGTAAACATGGTAGTACTATTGCCAGCCTACTTGAGCATGCTAGAGACTTTCCAAAAATACACGCTGATTATAAACCGTGAATTCCACAAGAAGTGACTAGTCCACTGCCTTAACGAATGATAGGCGCAAGGTACCAAATATCAGGATAAAAGGAAGATTTACATTCAAAGTACCTGGTAACATGTTGGGATCTCTGGAAGCATATAGGATCCATGAGTCAGAGCCTCCACCAGCAAAGAAGGGTCACGAAATGAGTAGCTCAAAAGGGATTCTATATGCCCAATATTAATGAGCTTCTCTGGATTTACATGAAAATTTCTCTTGTACGGGTTGATGCGAAAGTCCACTTCAATACCAAGCCAACGCATAAAAAACATGCCAGCAATTTCACCGCCAGCACTGACGTATGCACCGATAAGTGCCTCAACAACGTCGGCAACTGTCTTTCTTTTTACATTTCTTCTCTCCAGAGTGTACATTTTTCTTGCTTTAGGGAGCAACTCCACACATAGTGTCAGTCCTCTAGATTTATCACCCGGAATGAACCATGTGTTAGGATCAAAGGGTTCGTTACGTATAAAACCCTGTAGTAAAAAATACAGAGCAGAATTAGCATGGGAAATAGCTAGATGAATTGTTGTCCAAAGAATGACGTGAAAAGTATCTTTAGAAAAATCATTAGAAGAGCACTATGTTTCTAGGGCTTTCAACCAGCTCACTGGGAATTGAAGCAAAACAAAGTTTGGGGAACGAAAAAAGAAAGTTTGGGCAAAGGAAAATCATCATTTTTCCTTCCCCTATTTCCAAATCAAGCATTTCTTGTGATTTTTTACACTACACTCTTAGTATCTGGAGAAATACTATTGTTTCTTAGCTAAAACCACCATATTAAAATCGTAGAACTGCCGAACTTTCTTTGGACAAGCAGAATGACAACCAGGCCAGAATCTAATTTGTAGTTTCCCAGAATCCTATCAGTCAGTTTCCCCTAGAATATTTCTCCCAGTCAATGGAAAAGCAAGCAACCCAAATAAATTGGTTCAAATCTGCTTCTTTCTTTATTTAGAAATGAGAAAAATGTTGGAGAAAAGTGATGAAACAGAAACAAATTAATTTAGCACATAGAGAAATAAGATGCATCAAATTCTTGAAGCCATAACCGCAAGAACCTGACAAAATACAGAAGACAGTACCGGCAGTTTGCAGTCGCACCCTAACTTGCAAAGTGTCTCATTAGAAATCAGTTTCTCTTTCTTGGCACTTAACAAGCCTTCATCATGACTCTGGTATGTCTTGAATAATTGTTGACAAACGGCATACTTGAGGAAAGAGTCTCCTAGAGTTTCCAAAGATTCCAAATGGTATCTCTCTTGGCACCTCTTTGTAGTAAGTGCTTCGAGGACCTACAACACAGAGAATGACAGTCAACATACATTCTCTTGATATACAAAACAACCAGAGCAAGGAGAGATCTACATGGCACACAGCTGCTTTATGTTATCAGATTGAACTGCTATAGACGACTAATCATGATTTTACCTTCTTATTCTCATACAAGATTGACATGCCAAATAGAAAGACGCCAGTATGACGCAAAAACTACCAAAAAATTAATGACTATATGGCTGATATAGATGCATTTTCTATCTGAAAAAACAAAAACCCATAAGACATCAACTAAAAGACTTATAGATAAACTACCGTTATATTTAATCTGAAAACACAGTCCTTTTCAGTCAAGCAAGAGTACAACACTATTTCGGGCTTCTCTTGCCCTAATCTGATCAGCCCGTCTGTTATTTGATTAAGAATAAGCCTACGAGTTCTATATTTTAGGAGTAAAGGAATAACATGGTTAAATCAATAGAAAATAAGGCCAGGAAAAATTGAAGAAACGGTGTAAATGGCCACACGAAACCTATTTAAGCCCCAACCATGTCCATTATTATTTGAATGTGGCTGGCACACTGTTCCAAATTTGAAAAAGCAAGGAGTGATGCTGCAGTTTAGAGAAGACAGAAGGCCTTATGGCTTCCGTCCTTCATAGCAGAGGAACTACAGCCAGCAAATACTCAAATTATAAGCATAAACTATCAACGAAGATACTTTCCTGCCTATCATTATGCATTGCTTTTATCTCAAGTCAATGACGTTATTGGAAGTCATTCGGCACAGCCATAGCAGAAGTCAAAATGTCAACATCAAATGCCCCATCTAACCTACAAAAGCAGATTGATAGGAATTCCATCACCCACAGGATGGGCCTTCCCTATTTTCATACCAAGATTTGTAATTGAGACATTTGGAATCTCAAACTTAAGAACCAAACTTAACCAATGCATATGAAGGATTGCACTCAGATGCATTATTGTCACCTCATATAAAAAGCAGATAATTCGTCCAAGATTAACGAAGGATAAAATATATTTGTCATGCAAATTCAGGAGCATCAAGTGTCAATATATGAAGGAACTAAGGAATAGTAAGACCTTCATAGTAGGAATAAGGGCAATTTCAGGGCAACTGTCTGAAAGCACCCTCTTCAGATTAGCAGCAACAAGCAAAGACTCAAGCTGGTGCATAACTGATGGAGCAAATGAGAAGGAATACAATGTATTTACAGATACTGGGGATAGAATCAAGTAACATAGCTCGGGAGGCAATTCCACAGAAGCATTACTGGGTTCTGCATAAACAAAATGTAACATTCAACAGACAGTTAATGATACATTGAGATATGAAACAGGTTGGTCTATCTTAACGTCTTTTTGCATTTGTCCTTTTGCATTTACAAATGAAAATGTGTCGCAGGATGATCCGAAGGGTTATCGTCTAGTCTGGCATTTAAGCATAAAGTTCCTTCAAAATAAGGCATAGAGGAATCATTATGGCAGACATTCACTAAGAGCCGTATGGTTTAACTCATTCTTGACATGTTTTACTATGTGAAATAAGATTTTGGGTGAAGAAACCACCACATTATAATTTGTCCTCCTGATGAAAAAAAATATGATTATTTTCATCCCAGCAAAAATAACACATTAAGAGAGCAGATAAAAACCTCTCTGCTTCTGTTGCCTACACCGCTGATGACAACTTGGCACGTGAAATATGTACCTCCCCTTCAGAAGGAACTCGTCTTCAACACATAACTTGATGCCATGCCTGCAATAATAATATACTGAGAACTTGACCATGGATACTCCGTGCAAAGGTACAAAACTGCTCAAGTATATTGTCAAATCAAAATTTCAGTTAGAATTATTTACCTTTCTTTGTAGTACTTTTTATATGTTGTAACTGTCCCATCTCTCATCCTTAAAAGTGAATTTGCATTCTTATCATAAAAAAAAACCAGTAACGCAGAAAATCTGACCATTATGAGGCGTATAGACCAGGGAACCCTCCAGTATACAGCGAGATACAAGGCCATTTTGTATTCCAACACGATGAGTGCAACACTTTGAGTAATCCCCACAGATGTGATCGTCCATTGAAAATAACACAGAGAGGACAGATCTCCAATCTATAATGTCTCGTGTTGGATGAACACTAGCATGTGGTAGGAGTAGATAATCAACATCAGGAGCTCTCACCAAATTTAAACCATCTAATGTTTCCATCAGTTTAGTCACATTGTGATATAAAAGCACACTGAGAAGAGTTATCTGGAATCTCTTGCAGAGTAGCACCTGCAACATGATTTAAGAAAGAGGTAAATCAAGAGCCACCTCAAAATTTTTAGTGAACCTGCGCAGAGCTTCTCTAGGTAGCAAAAAATTTCACTGAAAACTACCATTCTAGAACAAATGTAGACACGACGTCCAAAAATATCATTCTTGTCCAATAAAAGACTAATAAAACAGCTCACCTGCTGCTCATCAAGGTGAATCTCTCCCACATACCTCACGTTCACTGACAACAATCCCCTGGAAACTTCTAATGCAAAACGCATATCACAAATATCAGCTTCCAATTCACTCATCGTAGCAAGAACAATATCCTGAACTGTTACATCATATTCGTAGTTCTGCTTCAACTCAATCACGTAGCAATGATACAGTATCTTGGACTTATCGGACAGATGATTGACCAGCTCAGGAGGGAAGTAAGCAGGTTGGTCTTCATTATGGGATCCATTACCTTTCATCAAGAAAGAGACACATGCCATAGAAAGTAGAGTAAGTGTATAAAGGAATTGGGAAGAAAAAATTTCTAGGTTATCTTGACAAATTCGAATTATGAAGAAGAGAATGCTGAACTTTAGAAGCTAGATAACAGAATACCAACTACAGGGGTATTAGCTTCCTCCACAACAATAGTAGGGATAAGATTGTCTGTCAAAGCACCAATCATGTGAAGTTGTTTGCATGCTTCAAAACATGCCATTTGCTTCAGCATCTTAAGATTGCCTTGGACACAAACAGTTTGTAGGGGGCAACTCTTTGGAAGATAAAGAACGCACTTGTTCATCTCCTCATCTATGACAAACCTCGGGGCAGGCTTGAAGTAACTGCATATTTAAATCACCATGAAGCACATAGAAGAACACGAGAGATGTGCATTTCGCAGCAGAAATCCAAGGTTGAAAAAAAAAAAAAAAGTAGCTTCAGAAAAAACAAAATGAGATGTAACTAACCTATCAGAAGGAAGCCTAGAGCAATAAAAGTATATCAAGCCAACACTGGAAGAAAGAGTAACAATTGCTCCAGTGTCTGCCACCTCATAACGTTCTTCATCATACAAGTTGCCATTAAGAGGTTCACATGGAAGGGAAGCGTGGCGTAGAGATTCCTTTCTCATTGTCTCCCCACTAGAGAGGTACTTTTCAAGACGAGAATGCGTTGAAGAATCCCCACTAAATCATAGCAAAGAAGGTATTACAAGAAGAATTGACTAACAAATGTCAATGAAAATAGAAAAGATAAATTATCTATTGGAATCCAATATAATTTTCAGTAGTGACAGATAAAGAGGGACACCAAACTATAAAAGCTCAGTAAAAATATCACCTCTTCACCATCAACAAATAGTCCGAATTCTGCATTCTCGCACGGCCTCGGGATTGGATAAAACTGCTAACTGTGGTAGACGGGTCAAACCTAATGACTGAGTTACAGCTCTGCACATCTAGACCCTCTTCAAGAATTGACGTTGCAACAATGACATTCACCTAACAAAAGGAAAAAATTTAAGCAGTTTGTTAGAGTAATTAAAGATTAAACCATGCCTTCATAACAGCTTAAGCTTTTAAAACAGTTGGCTGTGATCCCACAAAATCTCACATGGTATCGGTGCAGGAGGTTCTGAGTTCAAATTTTTCAGGCCCCCATTTACCTCCCCAATTAAATACGTCCAAGCTTAGTACTAGTCAAAAAGACTAGCCTAAGCATGAGAAGGAGTGTTAAGAGTAATTAAAGATTAAACCACGCCTTTATTTAACAGCTTAAGCTTTTAGAACAGTTGGCTGTGATCCAAAAAAATCTCACACAGTTCACAATGAACAAGTTAACAAAAGTTATGACATGGGGGAACAAAGAAAACGAACCTTCCCATTACGGAAATCCTCCACAATTTCATTTTGTTGCTTCCTTGTCTGTGATAGCAAACCAGAGTTATTTCCTGCTATGTATTTGGTCTTCCAGTTACAGTACTTCGGAAGCACCTCACTTAGCAAAGACTGCAGTACAATAGCTGTAATAACCCTCTCTACAAAGATTATACACCTGATATCATGAATATTCCTGGAAAGAAGGGAAGATTCTTTATGCAGGTTCACATGTAACTTGAAACAATAAGAATTCTATGGGAGATCTTGCATTCATACACCTACCTGTACTCAAGTAAGGATTCAATGAGACAAACAACTTTACAAGTTATGAGCCCAGCATCCACATCTGCTTGGACATTATCACCAGCTGACCAGTTTGGATCTTTAGAAGGCGAGAGAGAGAAATATATCAAACAGAGCATCAGACTTTGCATAGTTACAAGCAGTATTCATCAAATTACCTGAAGGTATGCAAGCCAAGAATGCATTGAGGACATCTTGGCTGAAGTCCTTCACAATTGTCTCACCAAACAAATCTAAGTTCCCCCAAGATAAATCATTAACTTCACGACATGATATTGACCGTGCAGCCTATTACTGGAATATGCAGTTAATTATACTGTCTGATGGAAAGATAGGAGAAGTAAACAGAAAAAGGAGAATAGCACCTTAAGCGCAAGCCAAAGCCCGAGATCACCCAAACAGAAAACGAACGTTGAGAATATCTTCCTAATTTTTTTCCCTGTAGATTGAGCTGATGATTTCTCAATATCTGACCTTTTTAGGTTCACTTCACACTGAAAAGCAACAAACAAAAAGTCATAAAGCTCTCAGACAAGGATAGGCACTCAAAGTAAACAGGGAACCATAAACTCAAAGGAGGGAGACTATCTTCATGACATGTAGTGAACATCAATATAATGAGTATGTGTAGTATCAGAACAAGGTGTGGATAAAAGATTCAGGCGCTGTATAGACCCAAATAAGTGTTTTTTTAACAACCCAGGGATAGTAAAAAGGATAGCGCTTTTATGACAATTTAATAAATAAAGCTTGGTGTTTTACTGATTATGGCTTTAAACATCAATGCTTATAGTTATACAGGATCTGAGATGTTCGACATAAGCAATTTTTTTGTTCCGAACACCAAAATCTTAAACCTAAAGAAGAAAGCTAAAAGCCAGAGGCACACAAAGCAATCCATCAGTTTCAGTAACAGTAATGAACAAAGCAATGAAAGCACACAATACTTAAATCTTTTCATTCTCGACTATTTCTGTTTTCTCTCCATCTGAATAACGACTGTTAGAGAAACGAAACTATCAATTTTTCCAAAGCATAAAAAATATTTGATAGAAAAGACACTGTTATCTGTGACATGTTAACTTAGTTCAGGTGGTTATAATCCTTGGTTCTCACATATTGCGCAGGAGTTCACACACAAGGTACCAACCTTTTCCACGACTATTTCTGTTTTCTCTCCATCTGAATAAAGACTGTTTGAGAAACGAAACTATCAATTTTTCCAAAGCATACACACTATCTGCTGACCACGTTGATCCGTTAAATGATGTTTAATATTTGATAGAAAAGACAGTGTTATCTGTGACATGTTAACTTTGTTCAGGTGGTTATAATCCTTGGTTCTCACATATTACACAGGAGTTCACACACAAGGTACCAACCTTTGCCACGAAACCCTTCAGTTGATCTAGCAAACGGAGATGGAGAGCCGAAGGTATCTCCCTATCTTCGTAAATCTTGAACTTTGGTGTGGAAAATGGAATATACTGGGCAAGAACAGATTCGCTGGCACAGGTGTAGACCTTAGATGACAAGTGAAGGAAAAAATGACCATGAGAAGAAAATAGGAAAACTGTCAAGACAGAGCTGCACCATTTCAATGATGAAACAGAACCCATATAGCTTGTCGTATAACAAACAAGGATAACAGAGAAAATCACACAGCACTAAACATCCAAAAGCCTGAAGGGATTAACAGCGCAACATCTCATACTTCGAGAAGGAAACAGACTTGGGTGACTAGTACAAACCAGCACAAGGCCCGGAGAAACAATGACATCCATGGATGTATTAATCACAGTTCTTGGGTCGTGCTGGGGGCAGCTTTCAAATTATTGACTCCCCACCAAAATGGAAAATGAAAATACTTTCATTTTGTCCTACATATGTTTGACCAATAATATCAATATGGAGTTGGTCTCAGAGATTTGAGGTACTCAATATAAAACCAAAATCGGATCTCAAATACAAAAAACAAACGTAAGAGTCGCACTTAATTTCAGGAAAACAAATCTGTGCATAAGGTAAATTATTTTGAGACATGCAGCAATCTTGTGTATATAAACATTGCATAAGCGTGGACATGTCCAATGCAAAGAAGAACACCATACAAAGCCTTTTAAAATGCAATTAAAGCAAAAATCCAAAAACCAAATAGCAGCAAGCAAAAGTGACTTCATATTAGCTAAAGAAAGCGCCACCATCTGATTATTCAGTGTTGGGAATGAAGAAACATGAAGACAACAACACAAGGAGGTACCTTGGAGCTCATGAGCGTCTCAAGCTCTTTAATCTTTTGCCAATATTGAACTTCAGAGTTCCCACCTAGGTTTTAATAAAGTTAGTCAAGTATCATTTGCATAGATTGATTTACCAAGCTACGGAACTAATTTTAGGAAGTTTACATACCTTTGGACTTAATTGGGGAAGCAGTCATACCAAATATCCTCGGGACTTGCATATTATCACGTAACTGAGGGTGATAGAATTCCTGTAGATGCATCCATATCCTTCCATTATTATAGAAATCATGTGTTGCATGCAAGGTAACAGAAAAGGCAGGTGCAAATGCAGCAGAAATGAAAGAGTAAATCTCATTCAACAAGCAAAAGACCAACCATCGATCAGCAATCGCTCCTATAAATTGGCAACCGGTTTACGACTTGTGAGATTGCATAAGTGAATTGATGATGAAGTTGAAATAACATCCGTCTCAGAATCATTTCTTGAAAACAGATTGTGGATATATACAAGATAGAATCCTATTTGAACTGAAGAAGATAAATTCATGACTCACCGTCATAATGGAGGCGTATGGATGTTTACCCCTTGCATGATGGCATTCATCCATTATGAGAACCTTTATCAGGTCAAGCTTGAAAAAGCTATGCCTCAGACAGTTGAGCAAGATAGCCGGTGTCATGACAAGCACCTGGGAGCATAAACACGAAATAAGATCACCATTCAATATGATGACTTCAGCCCGCTCCCCCCCCGATCAACAGAGGACGAAACTACAATGATCACCCTTGATACTTACAAAATTAAAGTGCTCCCCTTGGAAGAGATGAAGCGCGTGCACACATACATTCATACATACACACACATACATACATATAAACAAAGGACATTATCAGGATACCTAAGTAAAAGTTTAAAGGATAGCTATAGATAATATCAAATTAATTAGGAACTCACCGAAGAAAACTACCAAGAAAACGGATGGCATTCACAATGACCCAAAGACAGAGCTTGACAAGATACAACAATGTACGGGAAGCAACTAGAGAAGAACAGTTGGACAGTGCAGCAAACACGAACAAAAAAATCGAACCTCGTATCGATCAAGTTGTTTCCGCCACATGGCGGCATCCCAGTTATCAACTCCCATATCTCCCCAGTACATTTCCACCTTCAAGTCTGTGTGCATCTTTATGGCCTCCGCTTGCTTATATAACGGATGATGCAAGGAAAGGAGGAGTAACAGAAAGAGAAAACCAAAAACCAAAAAAGGGAAAATTCTCAGTTGGTAGCTTCTTCAAAAGGGAGAGGGGGAGAGAGAGGAAAACCTGGGAGACGAGGACGACTTGAGGGACCAAGAAAACGGCGATGAAACGGGAGGGCTTGCGGAGGAGGTAGGCGTAGCTGCGGAGGAGCATGATGGCGATCAGAGTCTTGCCTGAGCCTGTCTCCAAGTACACTATAGTGTTCCCCTTCATGGCCTTCTCCAATGCCTCCACCTGATAACTGGTTTTTATTTTTTTATTTTTTGGCAATCATCAACACCCAAACCATCGTCAGCCCAACTTACCAAAAATGGACAATGGGGAACCCGAAAGGTGCAGTCTTGGTAGAATTGGATGATCATGCGAGACTGGGATTGCCAAACACGAGAAGGAAAAGGCAAAAAGGAACTGACCATCTGGCAAAGGGAAGAGGATCGGCGGAGAGCTGCGTGTCGGCCTGCACGTCCATCAAAACCAAATTTTGAAGTCGTTCCCGACTGACCTCGGCAAAGGAACAAACAATGGGGACGCGGAGAAGGCAGGATCAAAGCAATGGGCCGATGGAACACGAAGAGACTCTCAGAATCAGAATGCGTGAGAGCGGCGTGGCTCTTCCATCTTCATATATAGAGGAGCGCGAGCGAAGGAGTGTTGTGGGTGGTCGCATCAGCTGGCAGCTTTGCAAGGAAGTAACTTGCCAATGAAGGACCGCGGACCGACCCCCTGAAGTAACGTGACCTGGCCCCGTCTCTTCGTTTTCTTCTTTGACTTCTCTCCTCGCCTCAAGAATCTGATGAATTCAATATTTCCCCGACGGCAATCCCGGCGATCTTGGAATGAAATCACACGTAATCTACAAATATTCGATGATGATCTTGGTTAATTCCCATCAGACCCAGATACCCGATTCCCTCGACATTCATTCCGCCATTTACAGCAAAATCTTCTAATTGATTACGGTAGAGAGAGAGAGTAATAAAGTTGAATCCTTTCTTTATTCATCGTTCTTTAAACAAAGATGGGTTCCTTCTCCATGCATGGAAGAGTATCATTTGGTTACGATTTAGGATGTAGTAACTTCGCGATTGGATTTCGGTGATATGATTACTTCGATTAGGGAAAATGACACAAATAGTTCTTGAACTTTTCACTCAACGTCTGATGTAGTCCCCGAATTTTTAATTTGTTCAAAATAGTCTTTGAACTTTAACCTAATTTGCGATTTGGTCTCTAAACTTTTAACTTGTTCAATGTAGTCCTTGAATTTTTAGTAAATATTCAATTTAGTTCATGAACTATATGAAAATATTCATTATTGTCCCGATCTTAAATTAATGGAAGGATTGCATTGAATATTTTCATATAATTCAGTGACTATAATAAATATGTGAAGAAAAGTCAGCGACCACATCAACAAACTAAAAGTTCGGGGATCATATTATACATTAAGTTAAAGTTCAAGGACCATATTAAATAAATTTAAAGTTCGGGGATTATAATGCACATTAGGTCAAAATTTAGCGACTATTTATGTTATTATCTTATACTTCTTTAGGAATGCCACGTCAGTCGTCAACGAGTCCCCAGCGTGCGTACGCGTCAACATCTTTTCCAGAAGCGGCGAGCGAGATGACCACGCGCTGCGGAGATGCTGCGGGCCTACGACTACGCACGAGCCTGTTGTCACGCATCAGCAGGCCCTTCAGATTGAGTTTTGGGCCCACCATCCCTTCAGATTGAGTTTTTGGGCCCACCATCCACCCCATTAAGGGCGCGGCGCGCATGCCCTACGGCTCTGACGAGGATGCTTGTGGTGAAACGAGGTTCATCATGGAACGTGAGAACTGTTTTCTTTTTTTTTTGGGGTCAGAAACGTGAGAACCCTGATAACAAGGAAAAATTCGCGAAGTGTTGAAAGCCCTTATCGGCGATTTCAGCCGGTCGATCAAGAGCGCGCATGGCAATACTTTTGCTTTGAAAATTAGCTTTTTATCATAAATTAATTTTTTTACTTTTGCTTCAAAAGCTAATTTCGATTAGGGAAATGCATTTAATAATAAGATAAAATTTCTGATTCGGAACAAAAATGAAAATTTCTACTTCAAAACATTATTAACACAAAATCTTCTACGAAAAATTATTGATCTTAACCTAAAATGTATGTTATTCGAGAAAAGTGAAATGCAAATGAGAACGGATTTACGTGTAATTTGTCATTTAATTATTGAATGCAAATAGAGCCAATTTTATGGGGAAAAATCTATTAATGAATACGATAACCGAGCTGATATATCCACGCTAAAATATAGGTAGTTCCGATGCTTTCTCTCATGTGATTCCAATGTGGTTTATGCTACAATGGGTATAGTATGTAAACCTACTTCGTGTCTAAACCATCTCCAATTCGGAGATGCATCTTCATACATTTAGTAAACCATATCATTGGACGAATTGGTTTATGACATACAAAAATTATGTCGTCACACCCAGAAACAATCACAATTTGCCTAGACCACTATTCTTCACCTTTAAGAACCACCTACACATATATAGCATATAAATTTCCCTATTAAATCCATCAATCCGACAAGTTGACAAAAGAAATGAATCTTTAAGTTCTAAGTCAAATGCAGAAAATATTGCTACATGACCATAGAAATGTTGGGATCTTTCCGGGGGCCCTCGTCGAACCTTAGGCAACCCCCCGCCCAAGACAAGTGCAACGACCACCAAGAAATTCCGGTAGTTCACTAAACAAATTCACAAAATTAAGAAAACTCCAAGGTCTAGATGAATAATGTTACACAAGCAAGTAATAGTTGGCATTCTATAAAAAATTAAATGGATGCACCTATCCAAGAAAAAAATAAGAAGAAAATTGAAAGAAGCAAGAGAGTTTCAATTACCTAGCATCATTTATTTCCAACAATTTGGTCCGGTACTTGTTCGAACTTAAGAGAAATTTCAAGTGAGTACATCTAAAAATGACATTCGCAACCCTACATAGTGCTTTGAAGGGTGTGAAGAATATCGACAAGTGAAAACATACATGATTTTGCCTACTCAACATCAAATTTCCTTATTTTCAAGAATTTGAGAAACAAGACATATGACTTAAGAAATTCAAAGACGGCAACAACAATAGTATAATTGTGTCTTTGTGAGATTGTTCGGCCCACTTTAAAATTGGAAAAATAACACTTAGAGTGCCAATATTTATGTACGGTGCTCACTTAGATGCCAATATTTTTTTTATCACTTAAGTGTCAAATCGAAAAAAAAACGATCATCTAAGTGCTAATTCGGCCAAAAACGATTACTTAAGTGCTAGTTTCGGCCAAACAAGATTGTGGCATTTTTTTTATTAATTTTTTAATATTATGTGGAAATGTTTTTATAAAAATCAACCAACATGGACTATTCAACTTAAAAATAATTAAAATTAAATAGAAAATTAGCTTAAAAATTTTTAAAAATTTTATAATAATAATAAAAAAAGAAACAGAAGGCTGTAGTGGGGAGGGCTATGAGCCCTCACCGTTGCCACCACCCTACCATCACCGAGGAGGATGGGGAACTACCGAGGAGGATCACTAAGGCCTTGGCTGGGACTTAGCGACCCCTCTTGACCATCCCCAACCCTATCGCCCGAAATAGGGTGGTGGTGGTGAGGGCTATGTGAGCCCTCACCGTCGCAACCGCTTGTGATGACTTGAACTTTTACTTGCTTAAAATAGAAGCATTGGTGCTTGATGACTTAGAATCATTAAGCATGAAATTTGGAATTCGGCTAATATAAGCACAACAAAGTAGTCAAGTACGATAAAGCAAAAGCATGACACGTCACACCGCTTGATACGTATCGCGTTGGGGTGCGACCGCTAGTCGCTAGTGCTACCGACTCATCATAAGTCGACTCCACTGCAAGCTATTGATAAGTCGACCGGTCTAAGCCGACCTGGACTTAAACTACTTCCCTTATAAATACTTGGATAGTCGGTTTATTTGTCGAACGATCATTAGAACGTCGCCACTCCGCTTGTCTAAGCCGCCAACCGGTCTTGGTCGTCCACGATAGCCGCCGACCCTAGTTGTCGCCGCCCCAATCGTCCGACCACCTTAGCGCCATTCGGTGCCCGACCATGATCACATTTGGTCGTCGTGGCCAACCTAATTGTAATGTCCCCATTTTATAGTTTGAAATAATCAAGAATTGGATTCATTAACGGATCGGATGATCAAATGGTGATCGAGAAACAGAAAGTTGAACTCAGCCCACATAGAATTGACTCAGCCCAATTGATTGGTGGGCCTTCTTACCTTTGATAGCAACTACAGGCCGCAAAAGGCAAGGCCCAAGTGCTCCATGGACAGCAAGGAAGTGAGGCTCAAATTTTCTCACCCCAGCAGTGAACATGAGCCATTTTCTTCAAGCTGAAATTGGCCTAGTCAGAGAGCATAAGCTTGACGAAGCGGACCCATATTTCTCCTTCTCTCCCTTCTTTGATTGTGTCACCATAGAGAATCCCTCGTGCTGGTCCGGCGACTTCATCAAGCCGGGTGCGAGCGCTTCATAGCAATCGGTGAGCTCGAGCGGTGGTCGAAGCCCTAAGGTAAGTCGCTTACTAACTGTTCAATGTGGGCCGACATCGATGAGTAGGTGGTGGAAAATTTGGAATGGCCCACTAGGGAGATGCAGGTAGTAGTATAACGAGGAGAGTTGTATCCATGTCGGATTTGTGGTAGGAATTGCAGTTTGGGAGTTGTGGGTGACTCGGCTTGAGCACTGGATCATCGGGATTGCCGTTAGACTTGTGTGAAATCAAAGGTAGAGCTGCATATGTGCTTGGCCGAGAAACCCAGTGCTTGACTTTGAAATTTTCAACTGGTTTATGTTAGAGGAATACTGTTTGGTCTAATCATAGGTGTGGATCATTGATTGGGTGCTTTTAAAATTGCGTTTGAGTGTCGAATGATGAAAATTTGAATTCATGGAAGCTTGTTGAACTCCACGATAGCTGGTGGGTCTTCCAGGAGATTGCAAGTGATGGGTTTTGGGTGTCGTAATGCTTAGTTGGAGTAGTGCAGTAAAGGTTGGCTTCTTAGGGTGGAGGACTACTCAATGCTACCCAATACTGGCTATCATATGTTCTAAATTTTGATCATGTGGATGTCGTAGATGGCCGATTGCATTAATTAGGATATATGAGTAAGTCATTTTGGCATATCGGCGAGTGTCTTGTGGAGGGGTGGTAAAATGAGTGGTGACCGAGAAACTCACAAAGCGAAACATACGTAATGCAATGAGAATTTTCCATTAGTGGTGCGAGACGAATTGTTTATATTGCTGGTTGGTGATATTTGGTTGCCGGGTTGTGCTTTGGGTCGTGGGTACACTTGGAAAGGGCCGTCTAAGATTCCCGGAGGAAACCGATAAAGGAGGTGAAATAGCATTATGGTGGAAGAGTAGCAGTATTCCGATACCGGACATGTGTCGAATTCAAGTTTGTCCACAATGATGTTTATCTTTTCTAGTGCCAGGTCTATTCCACTTTTGTTTGATATAATGCACGAGAGTAATGTGGTGAAAAGGGCATCGATGGGAACATTGTATAATTTAATATATGGTATGCATTGATATTGGACATGTGCATTGTTTTGCATATCATGGAAATAAACTGAATAAGATTCGTGGAAATGAGTTTCGTGCTTGAATAAATTTACCCCATGGAGTATATGGGAAGACCCACCCTGTTGTGTGATTTAGGTAGCCCTGTTGTGTGATCTAGGTGGTCATTACGTGTGATCTGGACCCAGTCTTTGAGGTAGTATGAGACGACATTGCATTTCTTGACTTAAATAATCGGGCCACGACAATGACGAGTAATCTTTTCATATGCATTCCGTCATACTCATGTTAAATATGCATAAATACATGTTTTATCGATGCTCGTTTGTCTCGTTGGACGGTTTAGTCGGTATATTAGAGATTCAACTTGCTAAGTTTATCTCATTGCATTATCATTGACAATTTTTAGGTAAGTGACATGCACTTATTAAGGTGTCGAGTTGAGGTTTAAGGTCGGGCTACTACGGGTGATATCGAAGCGGAAGGATCGGAGGTTCGGGTTGTCATACTAATCAAGCCGTTCATCCGTCTGTTCATCTATTCGTCTGTTTGATCGTTCGTCTATTCGTTGAATTCTCCATTTATCGAGGTAAGTAGATTTCTATCTTTATTACTAAGCTTTCTATGATTACGGATGCAATTATTGATTTCGGTGGATGATGTTATGGTGATAGATGTTTTAGGTGTAAATCGAGATCTACTATCTGTAAGGGTTGTGTTTAATTTATTTTGATACTTGCTCTTGTTGTCGACTATGTTGATTTATGTCGACAACCTTCAATTTTATGATGTTATAGTTGGTTTAGTCGTTTGGTCTAGGGATTCTACTTGCGGAGGAGCTTCAAAGATACTTTCGTTGATTAGCCATTTTTCGGATAAACAAATCGACAATGAAAAACATTATGGGAAGTGAAGATCATGAACGGAGATGACGTTGGTGGATCCGGAGTAGATTACATTCCTTTGTAAATCTTCCCATAGTCATTTGAACTCTTGTAAAGAATCGATTGAAAGATATATATAAATGAATTCACTATTTGGTGAATCTGTTGTTTGCGATATGTGTATATATGGTTAGTGAAACCACGAAAGGCTATACCCTTTTTATTAGGCGTGCCTGCCAATTGAATGTTTAATTTTTTCATGCACTTGCGCTCATATAGCCGATTGATTTTTTTTATTTTTTATTTTAGAGCTTCGCATACGCCGATTACTCTAAAAGATGAATTAATTAAAGAAAAATGAGAGGATTTGGAAAGTCTTCTCTTCGTGTGTGGCTGTATGGGACGTCACTACTTCCCATCCTTTTTTTGTTTTTTAGTTTATTTTTAAGTTTTATTAATATTACATGGTTTTTTTATTGATTTCTATTTTTTTTTTTGCTGATTACGATGCTTCGACGAGCCACGTAGATGCTATGTGTGATTTCCGACAAAGGTTGCCGGAGTTGGCACCGAAATAACCATTTTTCAAAAAAATTAGCACTTAAGTAATAAAAAAAATATTGACACCAAAGTGAGCGTTGTACACAAATATTAACATTTTAGGTGTCCTTTTGCCCTTTAAAATATTTGTGGAATGCTATTTAATCAACTTGGATCAATTGTTCGGTCACTTTGCCATGATTGTGTCTTTGTGGGGGTGCCATTTAACCAAATCATGGAACATTTATTTCTTATATTTCGTTAAAAAATTATATTGCTAAAACACTTTCATGCAATACAAATTTGGTGAAAATTTGTTATAATTTATTTTTTAGGAATATTTTTTATTTTTATTTTTAAAAAATATTTTTTTATCTAATGCCTGGAGAAGACCAATGGCGGCGGATGGTGATCATCGGCAGCAAATTGTCTCTTTTGAATTTTAATTTTTGGAGGGAAGTAACTTTTTTTTTTTACTTCTAAAAGTTGCTGAAAAATAACTTCTAAGCAAAAAATTGCTTGAAATAAATAAATAAAAAAGAAGTTGTGTAACCAAACAGATTTCGCTCGAAGTTACGTTATCGATCATATTGCTACTCCGAAGTGTTACCATGCATGCCATAAAAAACTTATTTCCATTGGACGGATTGTGTAGATGAAAAATAGCCGAGTCTAAGAGAAGAACATAAAAGTCAACTCAAGCGAGAAAAGACGGTGACCGACATAATCGTCAACAAAGTAAAGTGTCCATCCAAATGGGCGGAGGTAACGGTTTGGGACACAATCGTTGGAGAGATATTTGTAAAAAGGAGAGTCCAAAGAAATCGTCGAGTAATGGAGTCGAGAAGTTCGTGAGTGACTCGATAGTAATAGTTGTATGAAAGAGCGGTGGGAGACAACGGAATGGATGAAGTAATGGAGGCATAACTTTCGAAGTGGTAAAGTCGATCTTTTTTATGAATAATGTGTTGTAGACTGCGGTATCACTTAGAGGGGGTGAATAGATGATTTCAAAAACTTATTTAAAACAATGCGGAATTAAAACAAACAAGTTCGTAACCAAGGCAAGATCCATATATGAACATCAATATATTCAGATTCACATGTGTGCAACAAACTCTCAAGTGCGATAAGTAACACTTAAGGAATAGAGAGATTTACAAACGATATTTATGGTGGTTCAACTTTGATTAAGTCTATGTCCACTCTCTATACCTGCCATATCCATGGAATCTTCTTCCCGGATTCAATCGAAACCAAGGTGTTCTTTTTCGACTCGGCAACCCACAATAATAGTAAAACCCACCATTTTCTTCAATTGGACGGAACAATTTGAGCTTCCATTGAAGCTCCTTCCCTCCATTTCGAATTGGCTGTTAATTTTGGGGCCAAAAAGGGAGTCAATCTATCAATCGAGTTAGGTTTTTCAATTTGGGGGTTCAATTGGGGATTTTAGGATTTATGTTTAGACGAATTGACATTGAACAAAGTCGTTTCATCTTTAGTTGCTGAGTCGGCCTACGACGAGCCACGTGGCAACTCATTTTTGACAAAAAAAAAAAAAAAAGGGCCACGTAGACTTTTCGGCAAGCCACGTATGCTCCACATCGGACTTATAACTAAAATGAACGATTTTCAAAAATCTTAGCACTAAAGTAATCGTTTTGACAGTTTTAACACTAAAGTGTGACACAAGTTTTGTACACAACTTTTTTTTTTTTGGCAACTTGCGTACTTTAGCCAAGAAGATCTAGTAGCCATTAAGAGATAAAATCGGAATCTCCGTGGATTTAGTTGCCCATACAATTTGAATCTAGATTTCCATAAGTAGAGTTGTTCTTTTATGGAAGATAGCTTGTCTATCATGAGAAAGAAATCCAAACTAGATTACTAGCCATTGCAAAAATGATTCGCTTCGAATCCGAACATTGCTTTTGAGAATCTCCTCGTAGTCCGAACTCGTCATGCATCAATGTCCGAGCTCGTTCTACGTTAACATCTAAGCACATACAAACTTCATATGTAATACCCGAACTTCACTTTAACTTCCATTTTCTGGTCTCTCCAAGTATTAGCAATCATGGATCTACCTCATTATTCACCTGTCCAAGAAACTTCCAAGCTTTATCGAACTTCTTGTCCTAGGCTTGTTCACCTTATACTCAAATACCTCTAGCTTGTAGATATCTCTACACACAATGTTTTGTTCACCATTGATAAAAACTCATAACCTTCATACGTTCCGTTAATATGACATCTCCATAACAACTCGTGCATCTTTCACTTGATTCTACCCAACCAATTAAACACATTAATAGTCTTTGATTATTTTGTCATCTTGAAAATATCATAAGGGATTTTTCCTAACATAATGTTTATATATAGAGATATTTGAGTTGTAGGAATCTCGTAGGGGTGTATACACCTGTAGTTGTTTAAATACTTGAAGGTTGGCTCACAAGAATATGAATTATTTTAGTAGTAGCCCAAGCCCTTTCCTACGTATGAATTCATGCTTTCGCTATGTGCTTATAATTCCAAATTTAGTAGAGTTTGAGGTGACCGAGGGAGGATAAACCTACCTTCCTTGGGATAATGCCAGATTCTACGCCTTAATAGGTCTGATGAGATAGAAACAAAGAACACTAGGTGCTCATCGTTTAGTATTTTATTACAAAGGAATCTTTTCTACCCTTTAGTATTTCTCATCCTTTGAATAAGCTCTTTAACAACAATAAATGTTGTTGTGTGATCCCTTCTCCCATGGATAAGGTTTGTTCATTGATATCTTCTTTTTACAAAGCAAAGCGACTTCGATTCTTGAATAATCCACATCACTTCTACTATAACAAAAGATTCCCGAAAGTGCCCGTATCAATAATTATGATTTTACATATGGACAATTCCTTAATATCTTGTTCATTCGCAACAAAATATTTTCTTTGTGTGATGGTAAAAAATTACGCTTTTTTGGAAGAGATACTATTTCACCAATCGAATCACATTTGAAAGAACTTATTGCCAATTGGCATAGGGACTGAAAAGCATGAAGTCCATCTGGACCATGAGCTTTAACTAGGTTTGAGATCTTATAAAGCTCTTTTAATTTCATCATTAGTGATATGTGCATTCAGAACTATCTCGGCATGATCACACAGCCTATTATTCCAAGTAGCATGAATCAAAGGATTTAGCACATGTTTCTCAATATCCTTATCCCTCACAATGTAATTTCCCACACTTTCTTTCAAGTAAGAACTTTAAAAGCTGTTTTATCTTTTGAAAAATAGTTCCAAATCTATTCTTATTCCCAGTTCTTAACCTCCTCTTTTAAAATAACTTGATCAAGGAAAAGAGATCACTACGGATTAAAGTTTCCAATACTGTGTATCAAGAGAGTCAACTGTAAGTGTTTTCTTGATGTGGAGCTACAATAATTGAGATTGCAATTAACGTTTTACGGGACTAATGAGGTAAGATATAAAGATTATTAACCAATCTAATATGGATTTAGCTGGTGTGATCCTAGTTGAGCCTAACCGGTGATGAGAAGGCCTTGCTAAAACTTTATAAATAGTGCTTAAGTCTCAGCTCTAATCACATAGGTTCATAAATAACCTCATGTATGGAGCGCATATAGATTCGCATCGTGAGGGGCTGTCTCATTGAGCTAGAGATCCCGAGCATATAGGAGAAGTTCGTGAGCTTTAGATCGTTGCTAGTCCATAGCAAGAATGATATATCCAAATCAAGCTCACAAATCTCTTTAAACCATTATTATGTTTCAGATTCTAGTTATTGTGATCATGGAATGCCGTTTCGAGTGCTTTCACGAAATTCTCATGATTAGTTTATATCGGCTCGAATCAAAAAGGCATCTTATGTAAGCCACAATAATGGCATCCCAAGATCACCACAGCCATAATCTAAAACACAATAAAGGAGAAAAAAAATAGATTTGTGCACCTAATTTGGAATCCATTGTTCTTAATGCGGAGCAACGACGATTTAAGAGTCAAATGTTTCTCCTCTATTTCCCTCTACATCATTGGCTCAATGAGACTATCCTTCACGGATTACACTCTATAAATGCTCCTTATGTGAGGTTATTTGTCCATCATGTTATTTGTCCATCATGGTTAGAGGAAATACTTAAGCACTATTTATAGAGTTTTCAACCAAACCCTCCCGTAATATCCTCAAATTCGACCATATTCATGATGTAATGAAGTGACGATTTTAATCGATGCACTTTGTTAGTAAATCTAGCCCGAATTGATCACTCATGAGAGGCTAACCAAAAGGGAAAGGCTATTAAGGATATAAGTACGCTCGACTTGAGAACTTAACCATGGATCGACAGGTTCGACCATAAGGATGGGCGAGGGGCAATTTCGAGCTATTAAAGATCTATCAAGGAATGGTTATAGAACGTTTCGACAATAATATACAATCGAATCGCGGGTGAATCCGCTTGACCGTTGTATGGATTGCGTAACGACTCTAAACTAATTTCTAACGATCGTATACATTGGAACTAGTGATTGAACCCTTGCGGTTACATGACAACCGAAGTCCTCCATGGCTTGGAGACACTTAAACGTAAATTGATATCAAATCAACTACGGGTCGAGTACGCGTAACTCCTAGAAGCCGGCCGTTAGCTCGAGATGAACTATAGTTGTAATCAATCAATTTTGACCAAGGATTAGAATCCGAATGTGAATTTCGAATCTTCGAAGATCTCATGATCAAATTATTGGACGTCGCCTCATTGAACTCGCTAATTTATCGATTTTCTCGAGGCTCTCAAATTAGGGATCAACAAACAGAGATTTGGAGACTACGATGAAGCCGGGCCGGACGAGGACACATTGGGCCTCAAGCCCATTGTGGTTCGGCCATTTTGGCCCAAGAGCAACCCAAGTAGGCCTTGTTGAGCCCACTAAAACCCATTAAGCTTTCTAAAGCCCATTAAGCCATTCTAAAGCCTAAACTCTATTAATTTGAACTCAATTTCAATTTATACGAATTCGTACAAAATACTAACTCGAAAATGCGTATAGTTCTTAATACTATACTTTGTGAAATTACCAAAATGCCCTTGTTTTGTGAAAAGATCAAATTGCCATTTTTGCATTATTATCAAAAAATAAGAAACCTTAAATGAAAGAAGACTTTTGTGGCATGGTCTTAATGAGAGGTCTTGTCTAGGTTGAGGCCTATGCAAGAAATCTTCTTGATATTATCTCTCTCTCTCTCTCTCTCTCTCTCTCTCTCTCTCTCTCTCTCTCTCTCTCTCTCTCTCTCTCTCTTTTCTCTCTCTCTCTTTTCTGCGCATGCCGAAGAAGAAATTGCTCGTTTGAACTCGTCCGAAGGGGGAATTGAGCTCCATTTCCTCCTACGCGATCGTAAGATCAAGTGCAACTTAGATCTAAAGGCTGTTTATCAAAGAAACCATTGGATTTTTATGGGTTGAGGAAACCAAAAGTCGGTCGGTGGAGCACCCGGTTCATTCAGCCATTCGACGTTGTTCCATGTTGATTTCAGACCAAGCCACACGTAGTCCTCACCGCCGCCAACGCTGTCGGTGTTCTCGGATTTGTAATCGGGTGAGTTATCGCCCTAATCCCTTGATTAGTATGTTAAACCTGGATTAAGATGTGTTTAGATTAGTCTAAATATGCTTAGTACTAATCTAATTGACCATGGTAGGGTTAGTTAACCATAGTTGGGTTAGTTGACCATGATTGAGTTAATTAACCTTGGTTAGGTTAATTAATCATAGTTACTTTTGTTAATCATGGTTGGGTTAGTTAACCTTGATCGATAAGGTATCATGATAAGTGATAAGTGGACTTAATAAGTTATCAAAAAATATGATAAGCTATCACCTATTTTATGATAAGCTATTGCTATTTTTATACAATAAGTCTATCGAGGTTTTAGCGATAAGTTTTATCAAGGTTTTGACGATAGACTATCGAGGTTTTGACGATAAGCTATCGAGATTTTTGCGATAAGCTATCGTAGTTTTGGTGGTAAGCTATCGAGGTTTTGGCGATAAGTTATAGAGGTTTTGACGATAAGCTATCAAGTTTTGACGATAAGTTATCAAGGTTTTGACGATAAGCTATCAAGATTTGGGCGATAAACTATCGAGGTTTTGAGGGATAAGCTATCGATTTATTATTTTACTAATATTATTATGTAGTTTTAATACTCCTCGCTGATTGTTCTATGCTTGAATTGTGATGTCCACATTGGGAATAACCAAATGCATTGGCTTATATAATTAATTATATTGATCGCCTATCCTCATGGGTGTTTGAATACGAAAGTATGCCGAGTTTTATAGTTGAATTATGTGTATGTGATCACGTGCAATTTATTTATTGCATACATGACATGAGAGTTGCATTAATTCGAGAAATACCCAAACAAGTAGGAAGACCCCGGCAGAAAGACGGGGCGTGCCTCGATCGATCGTGATTGATCGAATGGATAAATCCTCGGTACAACCGAAAGACCCTCGTAAAAAGATGGGTGTGCCCTCGATCGGCCGTGATTGATCGAAAGGATAAATATCCTAATGAGCCGGAAGACCATCGTAGAAACATGGGCGTGCCCTCTATCGGCCGTGATTGATCGAATCGATATATTCTCGGATAAGCCGGAAGACCCCCGTAGAAAAACGGGTATGCCCTCGATCGGCCATGATTGATCCACTGGATAAATTCGCACGGATAACCCCCCGTAGAAAGATGAGCGTGCCCTCGATCGACCTTAATTGATCAAATAAATAGTTGTCTCGGTAGAGCCGGAAGACCCCGTGTGTGATCGGGTATGCCATGAGTGGCCGTAATAATAAAAGTATGTTTGAGCGCACAAGTGCATGAGAGAGTTGGCATGTATTCGATTATGCATCTATGTACCGTATTATGTTGCATATAGTGGGTCGTATAGTGCAAGGCGCATGCCATGGCAATTAAAGGTTGCTATGATTGCATGATAGCATACTTGTGTATACCGTGTTGCATTGCGAGCTTTAAATGCATCCGAAGCTGAGTTGACCTCCTAATCGAGGCTTAGGCCATTAACTTGTCGAGACTTTATATCTCATCCATTGTTGTTAACCAATTTTTAAGCCCTTAACTTAGAAGAACGGCAGCTTCGTGAGAAGGATGTGGATCTCTTTTGGAGTAGCTGCGAGTAGAGTTAACCCCTAACCCCGATTTAGTACTTTTGAGGGTTGAAGGAAGTAGCCCTAAAGTGGAGCTTATGTGTATAAATGTACTTTTCGGGGTTAATGAATGACTATTAATAGAATATACTTTTGCTGATGTGAATTAGTGGGATGTCCTGCTATCTATCCCTATGGTTGTATTTGTTTGGGGAAGTGAATCGCTTTGCGTGCGTTTAATTGACACATAAAATTTTAAATGGGTCGATGACGCGTCCTAGGACGTCACAACTTAACGACCACGTAAGATGTTGACGTGCCGAAGGGTGCGAATCGTGACAACCTAGTTTAAGCGGTGTCGAGCAAGGTCAACCTGAACCATTTGGTTATGGCCTGGAGTGATAAGGTGCATTGAGTTTTGGGATAGTTAGTAGGATTAAAACCCATGCATGTGATTCTTGAGTAACTTTTAGGTCACTATTTCTAAGTCATCATTATGCGTTGCTTTGGGTGAGCAAGGCCCCATAAGATACCCGTTGTATGAGTAGTTTGTTAAACTAGATGGCTTAGCTCACCAAGCAACGAGTTATAATGGATTGTTACCGCAAAGTAATCCAGTTGAATTCATTGAATCGTACTAGTTACAAGTTTGTGGAAAATAAAGAATGAACTTCGATCCCTTTGATTTCGTTGCTCGAGGCAACCAGGCTATTAGATGAAGGATGCCAAGGTTATTTAGCAACTGCAGTTAGCTTATTGGTCAAGAACCAAGGTTGGAAGATATAAGCGTGGTACATGATTTTCCCGATATCTTTCCAAAGGAATTACGGGATTACCACCTAAAAGAGAAATTGAGTTTGTAATTGAGTTGGTCCCAGGGACGTAACTAATCTCTAGAGCGCCGTTTAGGATGGTGTTGTCAAAGTTAAAGGAGTTAAAAGTGCATATGCAAGAGTTGCTAGATAAAGGATTCATTCACCTTAGGGTATCGCCTTGGGGAGCGCCTATATTTTTCATAAAGAAAAAGGATGGTTCATTACGTTTATGCATCGACTATCGCAGTTGAATCAAGTGACCATCAAGAACAAGTATCCGTTGCAAAGGATAAATGACTTGTTCGACCAACCGCAAGGGGCTTCGGTATTTTATAAAATAGACCTAAGGACGGGCTATCATTAGTTGAGGATCGGGAAGGAGGATATACAGACATTTGGTTTAACAAATGCTCCTATTGCCTTTATGGATTTAATGAACATGGTGTTCTGAGAATATTTGCATCCATTTGTGATAGTGTACATAGACGATATCTCGGTGTACTCGAGGAGTTTTGAGGATCATGAACAGCATTTCAAGACTATATTGAGGATCCTTAGGGAGCATAAGTGTTTGTCGAGTTTAGTAAATGCGACTTTTGGCTATCTCGTGTAGCTTTCTTAGGTCAGTGTGATTTCTAGTAAAGGAATTTTTGTGGATCCGGCCAAGATCGAAATGGTCATGGATTGGCTAAGGTTGTCGATAGTGACAAAAGCTCAAAATTTCTTAGATATAGCAGGCTATTACAGGCGTTTCTTAGAAAGGTTCTCTGTAATAGCTATACCTTTAACGTGATTACCTAAGAAGGATGATAAGTCGGAATGGAAAAGATTTATCGATAGGCTTAACTTGTGAATATAGGATTGTAATGAGACAACCGGTATTTGTGGATTATATAAGCTTGAATTGTGTTGTATCTTGATAATTCTAGTTATCGACTTTCATTAATGGCCTTGAGTGGTGATATGATAAGATTCGCAAAAAGACGAACAAAAATCGAGAGAGTTTTAGGTATGGATTTGAGTGGCGAGTGTGCTTGAGGTTTAGTGACTTACTTATGGACGAAGGGCCAATTGGATTATATGATTGTGATTTTGGATTATCAATGATCAAACTTGAGGATAAAGTATAGTGATTAACGGGTGGATTGGATGATAAGTTCGGAAGGTGAATAGTTAGATTTAAATAGTTGGAGTTTGGTGGTTAACCTATTTGTAATGATTGTGGAGATTGATAATTATGGATTATATGTTTGAATTTGTGTGTCACTTTGATGGTTCAAGTTATTGATTTTTAGTGACGGCTTTGATTAAAAAAAAAGAAAAAGAAGATGGGTTCACAAGAAAGTTCAAATGGTAATAATTTCGGTTTGAATCATTGAAGTTAGAGGATTTATCTTATCTAGGCGGATTGTGGATATGGAATTATGAAGGAGCGATATTTAAGAATCGTAGGCTTGAATCGACTTGTGTAATGATGATCGCTTTGTGGTTTTTCTTGTCTTGAACCGAGATAGGGATTAATATGAAGCGAGCGTTATATGGCAAGAAAAGGGAAGTTAAGCCCGAGATATGTCGGACCATTCAAAATTCTAAAGAGAATTGGAATTTTGGCATATCATTTGGCTTTGCCGTCAAGCGGCACAAGTACATGATGTCTTTCACGTGTCCATGCTAAGAAAATATGAACCCGACCCGACCCTCATCTGAATTATGAAGAAATAGACATGGACTACAACGTGTCGTACATAGAAAGACCGGTGCGAATTAAAGACAAAAAAGATCAAGTGTTGCGGAACAAGACGATCCCATTGGTTAAGATGGCCGACAACATCACGGAACGAAGGGAGCTATCCGGGAAAGCGAGAAAATAATGAGACAACAAGCATCCCCGTCTTTTTTAGTAATATGGCAATTATAAATTTCGAGGACAAAATTTCTTAAAGGGGGAAGAGTTGTGACTTCCTCAAATTCGACCTTATTCATAATATAATGAAGTGACGATTTTAATTGATGCACTGTTAGTAAATCTCGCTTTGAATTGATCACTTATGAAAGGCTAACCAAAAGGAAAAGGCTATTAAGGATATAAGCACGCTCAACTCGAGAACTCAACCATGGATCGACGGTTCACCACAAGAATTGACGAGGGACAATTTCGAGCCATTAAAGATCTATCAAAGAGCGGTTATAGAATGTTTCGACAATAGTATACAATCGGATCGTAGGTAAATCCGCTTGACCGTTATATGGATTGCGATCTACCCTAAACCAATTCCTAAAGATCGTGTACATTGAAACTAGTGATTAAACCATTGCGGTTATATGACAACCGAGGTCATCCATGGCTCGAGACAGCTTAAACGTAGATTGATATCAAATCAACTACGGGTCGAGTACGCGTAACTCCTAGAAGCCGGCCGTTAACTCGAGATGAACTATAGTTGTAATCAATCAATTTTGACCATGGATTAGAATCTAAATGTGGATTTCGAATCTTCGAGAATCTCATGACTAAATTATTGGACATCGCCTCATTGAACAACTAATTTATCGATTTTCTTGAGACTCTCGAATTATGGATTAACGGGCCGAGATTTGGAGACTACGAGGAAGCGGGCTGGACGAGGACACATTGGGCATCAAGCCCAATGTGGTTCGGCCATTTTGGCCCAAGAGGAACCCAAGTGGGCCTTGTTGAGTACACTAAAGCCCATTAAGTCATTCTAAATCCCAAACTCTATTCATTTGAGCCCAATTTCAATTTATACGAATTCGTACAAAATACTAATTCAAATACGCGTAAAGTACTTCATATTATATTTTTTGAAATTACCAAAATGCCCTTACCTTGTGAAAAGATCAAATTGCCCTTCTTGCATTATTAGCAAAAAATAAGAAACCTTATATGAGAGAAGGCTTTTGTGGCATGATCTTAATGAGGGGTCTTGTCTAGGTTGAGACTTATGCAAGAAGCCTTCTTGATATTATCTCTCTCTCTCTCTCTCTCTCTCTCTCTCTCTCTCTCTCTCTCTCTCTCTCTCTCTCTCTCTCTCTCTCTCTCTCTCTCTCTCTCTCTCTCTCCTTTCTTCTCGTTGCCCAAAAAGAAATCGCTCATTTGAGCTCCTTTTTATCCTACGCGATTGTAAGATCAAGGGCAACTTAGATCCGAAGTCAATTTATCGAAGAAACAGTTGGCTTTTTTGTGGGTTGAGCAAACCGAAGCGAGGTCGATGGAGACCCGGTTTGTTCAGCCATCCAACGTTGTTCCATGTTAATTTCGAGACCAAGCCACACGTAGCCCTCACCGCCACCGACGCGCCGGTGTTCTCGAATTTGTAATCGGGTAAGTTATCGCCCTAATCCCTTGATTAATATATTAAACTTGATTAGGATGTATTTAGATTAGTCTAAATATACTTAGTACTAATATAATTGACCATGGTTGGGTTAGTTAACCATAGTTGAGTTAGTTGACCAAGGTTAAGTTAATTAACTATAGTTACTTTTGTTAACCATGGTTGAGTTAGTTAACCTTAGTCGATAAGCTATCATGATAAGTTGACTTGATAAGTTATCAAAAATATGATAAGCTATCGCTATTTTAATGATAAGCTAGCACCTATTTTAATGATAATCTATCGCCTATTTTATGATAAGCAAACGCTATTTTTATACGATAAGCTATCGAGGTTTTGGTGATAAGCTATCAAGGTTTTGACGATAATCTATCGAAGTTTTAACGATAAGCTATTGATATTTTGGCGATAAGTTGTCGAGGTTTAGACGATAAGCTATCGAGATTTTGGGCGATAAGCTATCAAGTTTTTGACGATAAGCTATCGATTTATTATTTTATTAATATTATTGTGTAGTTTTAATACTCCTCTGTGATTGTTCTATACTTGAATTATGATGTCGACTTTGGGAATAGCCAAATGAATTGACTAATATAATTAATTATATTGATCGGCAATCCTCATGGGTGTTTGAATACGAAAGTATGCCGAGTTTCGTAGTTGAATTATGTGTATATGATCATGTGCAATTTATTTATTGCATACACAATATGAGAGTTGCATTAATTTGAGAAATACCCGAATAAGTCGGAAGATCCCCGTAGAAAGACATGAGTGCCCTTGATCGGCCATGATTGATCGAAATGATAAATATCCAAATGAGTCGAAAGGACCCCGTAAAAAGATGGGCGTGCCCTTGATCGGTCGTGATTGATCGAATGGATATATTCCCGAATAAGCCGGAAGATCCCGAAGAAACACGGGCGTACCCTTGATCGGCCATGATTGATCGACTAGATAAATTCTCGCGGATAACCCCGGTAGAAAGACGGGCGTGCCCTCGATCGGCCGTGAATGATCGAATAAACGGTTATCCCGATAGAGCCGAAAGACCCCGTGTGTGATCGGGCATGCTATAAGTGGTCATAATGATGAAAGTATGTTTGAGCGCACGGTGCACGTGAGAGTTGGCATGTATTTCGATCATGCATCTATGTATTGCATTATGTTGCATACGGTGGGTTGTATCATGCAAGGCGCGTGCCAATGAAAGGTTGTCATGATTGTGTGATAGCATACTTATGTATACTTGTGTTGCATTGCGAGGCTCTAAATGCATCCGAGTTGAGTTGAAATCCTAATCGAGACTTAGGCCGTTAATTTGTTGAGATGTTATATCTCACCCGTTGTCATTAATCAATTTTCAAGCATTTAGCTTGGAAGAGCGATTCAGCTATGAGAAGGATCTCTTTTGGAGTAGTTGGGAGTAGAGTTAATCTTTAACCCTAATCTGGTACTTCTAAGGATTGAAGGAAGTAGCCCCGAAATGGGGCTTATTTGTATAAATATACTTCCGGGGTTAACAAATAACTATTAATAGAATATACTTTTTTTGATGTGAATTAGTAGGATGTCCTGATGTCTATCCCTATGATTGTGTTTGTTTGGGGAAGTGAATCGCTTCACGCATGCGTTTAATTGAAACATAAAATTTTAAATGGGTCGGACATCACAACTTAACAACCGCATAGGGATGTTGACATGCCGAAGGGTGCGGGGCGTGACACCCTCTCATCACAAGCCGGACTCTACTCCACCCACATTAGGCAGCTTCACGTTAGACTAATTAAGAAATCTTTATATCTTACTCTGTCAAATTAGTCCCGTAAAAATGCAGCCTCATAAAACGATAAATTACAATTTCGATTAATTAAAAAAAAAACCTGACATCTTTGGGGTCATCCTTCTTCAAGGGATCAACCCCTAGAAGGAGACGCCTATGATCAGGACGAAGCCTTGTCAAATGAGTCATACTAGCTTTGTCCAATCTTTCCTGAACGAGGGAGTTATGATCAAAGGAGCTAATCCAGGTGAACCGAGGTCCCAAGAAAACGTAAATTTAACCCACGTGCGGGGAGAGAGCAACTTAATCGAGACGGGCGCGACATGTTTGTTCTTGTATGCTTCGATCACAAGAGAAGTGAGTAAGAATGAAGGGATAGTAATATAATTCTTAGGTCGAGAATGGGAGAGATGTATCAGGGTGTTTCCATGTTCATGTCCATGAGGTTGGTCCCCATTCAAAAAAACCTTCAAAGCGGGTCAAACGGGAGGTGGGCATGAATCCCGAAAACAGTTTCTTGTTCACCATTAACGAGGTCTTCAACTCCAAACCCCAATGAAAAAGAGAGCCGAGGAGACGATGACGAGCATTCCCAGGGCTAGGGTTTCTCTCTCTGCTTGGAGACTTTAAAGACACTAGCCGACACGCATGCTCTCTCTCTCTCTCACACACACACAAAATATAAAAGGTTGAGACAAAAAGACTGGATTCGGACTCGATTTGGTTTGAGCAAGTCACCGTGTCAATTGTACATAAACAGCATCCATGGATTTGGAAATTGAATTGGAATGAAATCCGGCTTTGATAATTTTTCAGAATGTTTAACTCAAAAAATTAAGTCGACAGATAGATGGAGATTATCCATACATAAAGAGCATATAAACGGTAGGCAAACGGTGTGAAATATTGCATCACATCTATGAATTTATTACGAGAGGAAAGGAGAGAAATACAACAGTCAAAATCCAAACCCTTTCAATATCCCGATCGACTTATAGTTATCTATTTCGTTCGGCCAAATTTTTAGCTCGATTGTGCACATTAGACTGTCGCAAAATCTATCCGATGACAAGTATCTAATTCTCCGTTGGCCTATTTGTCAAGCATACAAGCCAGGTTGTTTATGCGAATTAAGAGGGTGCAAACTTAATTATATAAAAAGTTATGAAGAAGAGCACAAAAAAATATGTTTCAAACTCTTCAAATGCTCCCTCTTATATCATTTTTAGTAATTTGTGGATCTTGTCGAAAGTGTACTCTCGTTAAGTGCCCAAATAAAAAAATTGTATGTATTGCAGTTTTGAATGCACTGACTATTCTTATGATATGCACTATTTATTATTTGAAAATGAAACATTTTCTCTTTAACTACGTTTAACGAGTAGTCCTAAAGCACTCGGTCGATAATCTTCATAGCAATATATATTCCAATGCATTACTTGCTTAATAAAGGGTGGAATCAGTGTTTCAAAATTGAAACTTTTCTTGTGGACTATGTTTTGCAGAGGGATTTCATTTCAAGTATTCTATAGCACTTTTAAATAGGGCTAAGTACAATTAAGCTCAAACCGCCAAGCCAAATAGAAGTGATTTCAAAACTACGGTTCACATAATGAATGAGAGTGAAAATTGACAATTTGGTTCACATTGATCTTTTCTCCAAACCAAACTAAACCAAATCGTTGCGAACCAAATTATTGTTTGTCTTACAATTCTTAATAGAAGCTGTTAGCCTAATAGTCCCACAGTATTGTCGAGTTATTTCTAACCACATAATCTCCTAATCAATGAATACTTTATGTAAAATACACATTCATGATGTTTGGGTCTACAGTTGAGATTGCATCGTTATTGTCGGGAAGCATTTCTCATTCTTAATAGTAGGAGAGACGTAAAGAATTAAAAAAAGATAATAAATAAAAACTCAAGAAAAGACACTCGAGTAGGTGAGCGAAAAAGGTGAAAAGACAAAAAGAAAGGTTAATTCAATTTTTAAAATATTTCGTCCTCATAGTTGATCCGATTCAACCGAACTAAATTGAAATGTTCGATTAATTAGTTCAATTCGGTTTCGAACCCTTTTAATTCGATTTCGTCATTTCTAAACTGTATTATTTCAAATCAGATCGATCTTTTCATTCAAAACGAATCGTGCTTTCCCCTACTTTAAAACGGTGAAGTACAGAAATTTAAATCTGTTATATCCAATGTACCGATTCTTTTGGGTACATCATATGCAATCAATGTAGAACGTGAGAATATTTTCTTATTTAAGCTCGTTTTTCTTGAGGAAAATTAATTATCTGGTAAAATATTTTTTTTTAAAATGATTATTTGTATCGCTTACGAAGATAAATGAACGAAAAATATTTTCATCTTCTATGAAAATATTTAGACATAAATTGTTATCAATAATGAAGATAATTTTTCATTAGCTAATTATTTCAAAAGATACGTATATTTTTTAAACTATCAATTTTTCGTGAGATCAACGAAGCATAAATATTTACTTAGGAGTACATTAGGCACTTTCGTTAACAAGACCTTTGTAAGTTGGGAAAAGAAGATTGCTTTCGTTCTTAGGAAATATCTTACATTAGCTAGGGTTTATTATCATTTTTATCATTATTATTAAGTATAATTAATGTTGTTATTCTTTTTTTTTTTAATAAAATGTTGTTATTGTTGGGGGCGTGGAAAAGAGCGAAAGAACGAGGATAACGAGGAGGCACGGGTGCTCCGCCGATTTCTCCGATGCAATCCCCACTTCCCACCGTCCTCACCCCACCTATTTCCCTTTTGGTTTTCGAGCCTCTTCTTTCCTCTAATTTACTCTTTTGACCCACATTGTAATTACATAATTTTTTTGTTATCTTTTTATTTTTCCACTCTTATCTCATATTATATATCATTTTTTTAATATCTTATATTGCGTTTCTCCTTTCATATTCCGTCTCATTTACAAGAATAAGATATCATCTTACTTCTACAAGTCCAATAAAAACAAAGAATGCTTTCATAGGATAAGTGCAGCTAGGGCTCCATAGTCCATCCAATCAAATGGAGTTCAAAGTTCAAATTGATACAATAAAAGGCTAGGAAGTGCTGACACTTTTCGAAAGCCTAAGTGTCATATTTGATACTCTCCAATACTACGATACTCTTCGATAGGCGACCGATATTTGCTCAGCTTTCCGGACACACTAGCGACACAAAAATCCAGCATCTCGACACGCATGGGTTAATTTTAAGAATTTTCAATATATTAAGTTTCAAGATATAAATTTATCAATATATATATATATATATATATATATATATATATATATATATATATATATACACTTAAATCATATACCCCACCATCTCAAAATTAATATACCTAGCCAAAAAAAAAACTTAATCGTGAATCCATAGAAGAAGAAGAAGAAGAATGGTATTGGTGCTACTTCTAGAGCTGCATACTGAAGCTCAAAATTGGATCACCCATTGCGAGATTTTGTAAAACAATTGTCGTTCGTTTTAAAATTTCAAGTCGCAGCAAAATAAGATGCCATGTAAGATTTTATAGGAGCATTACTAGCTATTTTGGAAGTTTAAAATTGTGAGGTCAAAGGGTGATTTAGGCTTCTTTTTTTGTGAAAAATGATTGATTTGAAAAATACTTTCCTAAAAATGATTTTCATGTATCAAATTTGAAATATTTTGTCAATAGAAAATGTTTTCATTATGGACGATAATTTATGTCGAAATATTTCGTGGATCATGAAATACTTTTTATTCATTCGTTTTTATAAGCGATCGTTTTTAAGAATATATTTTTAAATCAGTCTTTGAAAAAAAAAACGGAACCATAAATATATTGGCCTCCTTATTCTTTCTTTTTTGGACATAAATGGCCTTTCTATTCTGTCTGTTTATATGGATTTAGGGTAAGAATAATATATACTTGGTGGGTGGTTGGGCAGCATGTAGCTCGCATTGAGTACGTGCACAGCATGCACCAGCTCAACGACATGATGTACATCCATGCATGATCTCACGCACAATATCAGAGCACTCAGAGACTCGACATGCTGGACCACGGGGCCTCCATCCTGTGACATCCCATTGATTTGAAGAATTGATTATGTGGCCCTTCTCAATTCATTGCGATATTATCGGTCTGTTTTAAGTCATAAAAAATAAATAATTAAAAATTTAAATTATTATGAGATTTAATTTTTTATAATCATTCAAAAATTAATATGCTAACAAAATTCATTGATTAATAATCACATCTCAATAGGTGAGCATGCATGTTACGTTCCACAAATGCTAGATGGGTCTCATTAGTGATGAAGAAGGCTTTTATCAACGAATGGTGGAAGGTGAACGCATAAATACGGTTGGACATATAGAGTGATTAGACATCAATGAACGATTTGAAAAATATTTTTCAAAAAACGTTCGCTTGTACCACTTGCAAAAACGAATTAAGCCGAAATATGTTTATTGTCTATGCAAATGTTAACAAATAAGTTGTCGTCGATAATGAAATATTTTTCATTGACTAATTATTTCGAGCAATAAAATTGATTATTTTTTGAAAAATATTTTTCAAATTATTCATTTTGACGAAAGAAATTGGGACTAAGTGAAGAATAATCGAATTTGGAAGGCCTAGTCCGGTGTTAATATGATTCACATCTCGTGATGTTCTTATAGCAATAATTTCATAAAAAAAATTGAGAATCAGTAAGGTCCCATTTCTTTTGCAGGAAACAAATGACTTAGAAAATATTTTTCTGAAAAATGAAATAGTTAGTAAATGAAAAATATCTTCGTCATCAATAACAATTTATGTCTAAACATGAAAATATTTTTTATTTATTTATTTTTCAAGCTATACAAATAATTAATTTTAGAAAAATATTTTCAAGATAATTTATTTTTCACGAAATAAACATAGTTTAAATTAAAAAAGAAGGCCTTTTGGACAATGAAATTAAAAAAGAAGAAGAAGAAGGTAATCTTGGAAGACCCGGAAGACCAGGGCTCATGTCCTCTCGTGGGCATACAACTTTTGCAATTAGTTAATAAAATTAATTCTCTTTTTTTTTTTTTTTTTCTTTTGGCTTTAGAATGAATATGAATATAAATATGAATATGAATGCGATATGGAGGTCACCCATGACGAGATTTTGTAAAACCAATGTCGCTTGTTTTAAAATTTCAAGTCATTAATATTTAAAAATTTCGACACTCTCTCTCACATGCGGGTTGGATTTTGGCCTAAAGTTAGGCATAAAAATATATAATGTACTCGGCAAATAAGATTGACATGTAAGATTTTATAGGAGCATTACTAGCCGTTTTAGAAGTTTAAAATTGTTAGGTCAAAGGGTGATTTAGGCTATGTTTTTTTGCGACAAATGAACAATTTGAAAACGCTCTCCTAAAAATGATTTTCTTGTATCAGATTTGAAATATTTTTGTAAATAAAAAATATTTTCATTATGGACGATAATTTATATCGAAATATTTCATGGACCATAAAAATACTTTTCGTTCATTCGCTTTTACAAGAGCTCATTTTTAATAAATTATTTTTAAATTATTTTTTGGAAAAAAGAAGGGAACCTTAAATATATTGGCCTCTCTATTCTTTCTTGTTTTTTTTTTTTGTGACATAAATGGCCTTTCTATTCTGTCTCTGTATATGCATTTAGGGTAGGAATAATATATACCTGGTGGGTGGTTGGGCAACAGGTAGCTCGCATTGAGTACGTGCCCAGCATGCACCAGCCCAATGACATGATGTACATCCATGCATGAAGTCACCCACAATGTCTGAGCACTCAGAGACTCGACATGCTGGACCACGGGGCCTCCATCCCTTGACATCGGATTGATTACAAGAATTGATTACGTGACTTGATTATGTGATCATTCTTAATTTATTGCAATATTAACGATCTGTTTTAAGCTATAAAAAATAAATGATAAATAATTAAAAATTAATATAGAGTTCATTTTTTTCATAATTGATTAAAAATTATTATGCTAAGAAAACTCATTGATCAATGATCACATCTCAGCAAGTGCGCATGCATGTTACGTTCCACAAATGCTAGATGGGTCTCATTAGTGATTAAGAAGGCTTCTTACCGAGGCATGATTCATTTATTTCGCGAAAAATAAATGACATGAAAAATATTTTTCAAAAAATGGTCGCTTGTATCGCTTACGAAAATGAATTAACAAAAAATATTTTTATTGTTTACGTGAATGTTAACAAATAAGTTGTCGTCGATAATGAAACATTTTTTATTGATTAATTATTTCAACCAATACAAACGATCATTTTTTGGAAAAAAAATTCTAAATTATTTATTTTTCGCAAAACAAACGAAGCCTAAAGAGAAGAATAATCGAATTTGGAATGGCTTGTCCGGTGTTAATATGATTCATGTCTCGTGTTTTTCCTATCAAAATTTTAGTTTTGATAAGTTTAATTTCATTAAAAAAATAAGAATCGGTAAGGTTCCATTTCTTTTGCAGAAAACAAATCACTTAGAAAATATTTTTTTAAATGATCGCTTGTATCGCTTTAAATAATTAGTAAATAAAAAATATCTTTATTACCGATAACAATTCATGTCTAAACATTTTTTGTGGACGATGAAAATATTTTTTATTTATCCATTTTTTTCAAGAGATAAGAATAATTACTTTTATAAAAATATTTTCAAGATAATTCATTTTTCAGGAAATAAATAAATTTTAAATTAAAAAAAAAAGACCTTTTGAAGAATGGAATTAAAAAAGAAGAAGAAGAAGGTAATCTAGGAAGACCCGGAAGACCAGGGCTGATGTCCTCTCTTGGGGATACAACTTTTGCAATCAATAAATAAAATTAATTCTCTTTTTTTTTTTTTGTCCTTTTGGCTTTAGAATGAATATGAATATGAATGTGATAAGGTGAATTAAATACTATACTTATCTGCTTTTCTTAGATTACGCTGCTAAAGCCTGCATGCATGAACAGCCCACCGGTCTGCAGAATGTCTCATAGACAAACCCATCCCCGCGCTTCAAACGGGGGGATCGACAGTTTGGTGGCGGTGACGACGATTTGCGGAATAAATGCCATTTTGCAATTCGATGGTGTTGAAAACGAAGGGTGTTTTCTGCATTTTAAGTATGTTAGTGTGGCAATTAAATTCCTAAAATATTAGGCTCGAATATTTCGCAAAAAAATAAATGATTTGAAATTTTTTTTCCTAAAAATGATTATTTGTATCGCTTGCAAAAGGGAATGAACAAAAAATATTTCCATCATCTATGAAAATATTTAGATATAAATTCGTTATTGCTAATAAAAATACTTTTTATTGACTAATTATTTCAAGCGACCCGAGCAATGTTTTGCAAAAAATATTTCCATTGTCTACAAAAATATTTAGATATGAATTGTTGTTGTTAATGATAATATATTTCATTGACTAATTATTTCAAGCAATACGATGAATCATTTTTAAGGAAATGTTTTTCAAATCATTCGTTTTCCGTGAAACAAACGTAACCTTAATTACATCTTTTTTCCTAGAATTCAAAGTTGCGTGATATTTCTATATTTGACTACTTAATAGGAGCCCGATGATCAAAAGGGATCTAATTATGTTGACAGCGTATCCTATAATTACTCTTAAGGCCCGTTTGTTTAAAGGAAAACTATTTCCGAGAACTTTCCGGTGCTCGGATGATGAAAAATTAATCGACTTATGAAAAAGATTTTCCATGGGCTTAAGATAATAAACTTGGATTGGGGAGACGACTTCCCCTTCTAGCAATAAGGAAGCCAATTCCACTAAACCACCAAATAAATGAAAACTAATTATATTTTCATGAAGAATAATTTCCTTTATCATTAGGTTTTCAGTGAAACAAACGCACACTTAGCCTTTTTCTACTAAAAGAAATTATTATGTGATTTTCTTTAATCCATTGTGAGATTAACATTATGTTCTGAGCCATAAAAAAGAATTGAAAACAATTATAAAGTGTAAGTAGTCCACTCCTTTAAGAATTTGTAGCCCACAACATAGTGTTACCCTCATAATGACCCAAAAACTATTATGCTAATAAAATTTTCTACTAAACGGAGAAGGAAAGCGAAACACTCGACATGGCGATTCGGATGGCACATGAAATCGATCACAAAATGACAGAACGGTTAGATACAATCATCTGAACGAGGATAATGTACATGCATGCAGTCCAACAGTTTCCTAGAATTGAAGTGCTGATAGATTCAATGGTCCCATCCCCCCATGACCACGGTGGTGGTCTCAGCCGCAGGTTGTGGTGGGCATGGTTGGTGACCAGTGGGGTGGAGCGGTCTCTCTGACCCCCCTGCAAATCAAACATTGTCAGAACAAATTTGGGGGTCTTCCTCCCTTTTCCTCTTTCCCCTTGGAGAGAAGTCTACTTTGTGCCATTTGTGGATTGTTAGGTTTTATTAAGGAAGCACACGCATGCTCATCGTCATATCATAATGCAAAATGTATATGTTAATGGGTCTTCTTGCACTTGTTTTTTTTTTTCTATACCTAGTCAAAGACAAAAAAAAAAGGGCAGGAATATAATCTCAGCTTTCCCTACTTGGTCTTAGTTCCAACGTATTTCGAATTACCTTTGTCAAACTATTCTCCTTAGGGAGTTCATGCCTCGTTCAAACTTTGGTTCTGTACTTTTGTTATTTAATGAACTACTGATGAGTCTTTGTATTGTAAGTATAGTCTTGATAATCTCGGTCTAGGTAGAAGGAAGGAGTCTGGTTAGAGCTCTCGAGGCGATAGCTCTTGGTCCGGGAAAGCTATGTGCACAATCTAGGAAGAAGATCTATTAGGATACATCTATGTGGAGGTTCATTAGGTATTTTCAATTTCTATACAAATGGACAGATATCCAATAGATAAACAAATGATGAACAATTAAGGGTGGCATTGAAGATAAAGCAGTCAAAGGAGCTCAATTTGGTACCTTGGATCTTTTTCCTTAAAAGTAAATTTTGTGGGTTATGGGGAAAATAAGGAAATGAATTGTTTATGTTTTTCAAAAAAAAATCAAATAAAAAAGATGACATATATATAAATAAAATGAAGATGAGGGGCATGGCCTTTTCCTCTCCCTCTCTCCCTTCTTCCACCTGCAGTCTCCGAGGCTTAAAAGCACAGTACTCATATCAAGGGGAATGCTTCTCTCTCTCTCTAACCCCCCCCCCCCAAAGGTGGAGTCTGGCTCCTCCTACATCTGTTTGATCAAAGAAGGTTGATCAAGCTGGTGCATGAGAAGTAGTATATGTTTTGGAAACATAGAAGGTGAATAGATCCAAAGGGCAGATGGGTTCGATGAACAAGTGGTTGGGTTTCTCTCTCTCTTCACAGTCACAGCCGCCCCTTGCTCTCCCGCTTCCTTTCCTCTCCCCCTCCCAGGGCATTTCTGATCCCACCACCGTTGATGAAGGTGATGTTTCAGGTAATATTGCTGAGTGCACACACCTTCTTCTTCTTCTTCTTCTTCTTCCTCCTGAACATGATACATGTATATGAAGATGATGATGGATGGAGGGATGTGGGTGCAGATTGGAGGGTGAAGCGGGTGGGAGGAGATGGAAGCTTCAAACCAGTGAGCTCGGCAGTGGACCTATCAGCATCGGCTATGCTCTTGGCCCAAACCCCAGTTGCTTATGATGAACAATCCCACAATAAGGTCGACAACTTCCTTGGGGGCAACCCCCTCACTTCTTCTTCTGATCATGACCACCTCCACCTCAACCACAACCACAACACTGGCGGCTCCAGCTCATCCTCCTCCATGCTCGGCTTGTCCATGATCAAGTCCTGGCTGAGGACCCACCCTCCCAATAGCCATACTGGTACTAGTCTGGCTGGGACGGAGATTGGTGTGCCAGCACAAGTGCTGTCGCTTTCCACCACTTCCGCTAGTGGTGGCAGTTGTGGTATCGATCACAGTGATCCACAAATGCAACCGGCCCCTCCTCCTCCTCCTTCTCCTCCTCATCCTCCTCTTGATATCTCTTCTACCGATGATACAGCAACCACTTTGTCCTCCGACTCCCTCCCTCGCAGATCTGTCGACACTTTCGGACAGCGCACTTCCATCTATCGTGGCGTTACCAGGTTCCCCCTTCTTCCATCTATGCATAGATGTGTTCACTATGGAGTTGCATATGTTATACTTGTATGATCTCAATACAAATGTTGGGGATCTTTCTCTTGGCTTTTGGTGCAGGCATAGGTGGACTGGGAGATATGAGGCTCATCTTTGGGACAATACCTGCCGTCGGGAAGGCCAAACTCGCAAGGGAAGGCAAGGTAACAATAACTTTGTTGCAATTTTCAGACACTATGAGTCATTATTAATCATCTGTCTCCTGGTTAAGTGCTTACCACAATGTATGTCCTCTCTACTTTCATGTGTCTGCACCTTCTCTACCGAAACATCTTCGTCATGGCCGGGCTTCCTCCATCCTTACCGACTTCACTTTGTCGCAGTTTATCTGGGTAAGTATCCGTTTTATATGCCGATACCAGCCCTCCATATCTTTCTAGGCAATCAAACCGAGCTCATTATACATCATCAGAATCTGCATTACGATATCTAACCTGCTGTGCGACGATTGATTTGTTCATGTAGGAGGTTATGACAAGGAAGACAAGGCCGCCCGAGCTTATGATTTAGCCGCTCTCAAATACTGGGGCGCCACCACCACGACCAATTTCCCGGTAACTACCTGCACCCATTATTGCGCCGCCTCTAATTTAATTAGTTCATTTGGTGATTAGAGTTCGTGCCAATGTGTTGATCTCTAACCTTTACTCCCGGGCAGTGACATGTTTTAGACGAGATCCTAAATGGTCTCCCTAATACGAGGAATGTGTCCTCAGTTCACTGATGAGCCACCCGGCAAGTTTGCCTTTCTTTGTTTCTCACTCCAATGGCTGCTCCTATCTAATGCAATGAATTGGATATGAACGTTTCAGATCAGCAACTACAATAAAGAGTTGGAAGAGATGAAGCACATGACCAGGCAGGAGTTCATAGCGTCGTTGCGAAGGTACAGCGATACATCATACAACATATATCTTCATCACTTGTTAACACAACAAATGTATACAACTATACAACGACTTGAACTATGTCTCTTCGACGCGTTGCTGCAGGAAGAGTAGCGGGTTTTCTCGCGGGGCATCCATTTATAGAGGAGTGACCAGGTACTGCACATGACTCTTGCATGAATTTGATGGTTTGTGTATGTTGTATTAGGACAAAATATGGGCTTAGAGCTTAATTAATTAGAGCTTTTGTTGGAATGGAGTGGCAGACACCACCAGCATGGAAGGTGGCAAGCAAGAATAGGAAGGGTTGCGGGGAACAAGGACCTTTACCTGGGCACTTTCAGTGAGTTCTCTACCTAGTTATCCTGTATTCATATGCTAGCAAAACCTTAAACTGTACGTAATAGCTTTGAAATGTATTTGATTCTTGACTCTGCTAACTATTATAGGTGCCGCATTGTGAATCTATACCTACATGTATCTGATGAATTGCCCACTGAATGCAAAAATTGCTGGCAGGTACCCAGGAGGAAGCAGCGGAGGCATACGACATAGCTGCCATAAAGTTCAGAGGGCTGAACGCAGTGACCAATTTCGACATGAGCCGTTACGACGTGAAGACCATCCTGGAGAGCACCAACTTGCCCATCGGAGCTGCCGCCAAGCGCTTGAAGGAAGCCGAGCAGTCTACAGCTGCCATTGCAGGGCACATCACTCTCGGGGGATCCCACGACCACCATAACGGCTCGCTCGGGGCTTTCTGGCCCCACGCGCCATTTAAAGGTGGTACGGCTGATTATGGGGATTTCCTCCATGCACAAGCGCAGGCGCAGGCGTGGATGATCAATGGCAATATGCAGAATATGATGCATCGGCATCATCAGTTGCCCTCACCATATGGATATGGCCATGTGCAGAGGGCGTGGTCGTGCAAGCAAGAGCAGGAGGATGATTATTGCTATTCCAACTCCAGCACCATTAACACCACCCACAATTTCTTCAACCACCAGCCTTCCTCTTCCAATTCCCTACTGTTGAGCACCACCGACTCTTCCAACAACAACATCGACTCCCCGATATCCCTGGAACACAGTTCATCCTCCAACTCTCTTGTGTATGGTGGTGGCGGATTCAACAATGCAGTTGCATACGGGAATAGCAATCATTCTGGGCTTGGAATCCCGGTGGGAACCCTCTTGGCTAGCAACGGCATCGGCCATCATCATCAAAATCAGCATGCCGAGCAATTCGGAGTGAACGAGTTTAAAGACAACAATGGGGTAGTTAAAGTAATTGGGTATGGTCAACAGAACCACATTCAAGATGATGGCGGCCATGAACATTATCAACAAGGCGGTGGATACGAGCTGGGTTGGCTACCTAATGCAGTGCCACAACCAACAACAGCAACACTCTTCTCCAGTAACAATTGCGTGACGCATCAGATGGCGGCATCCCCTTTCGCTGTGTGGAACGACACTTGATATGAGGCCATCATCATGCTGCATTTCAGTTACCCTTCTCAGTTCGCGTTCGCAGTCTTTCATTTATTCTTAACTAAATCCGCCTCACCCTCATCCGTCATTCGCTAACAGAGATAGATCAAAGATAGGACCCTTCCTTTCACTAGTCTTTCTTTCTTTCTTTCTCTTTTTTGCCCCTTCAGTTGATCAGGCTAACATTCAGCTTTTAAATGAGCACTTACAAGGGCCGCTCACTGAAGTTCATGCAATAGCATCCGAGAGCTTAATCGCATTCCTTTCGCTCGAGCTCTCTCATGCTATAATTTTGGGAAACCTCAGTGGGGCTGCATGCATTGGATGCTTTCGGAAAAGCTCTTGTCACCCTTTATCATTCTAACCATGCTGTGTGACTCTGAACGATATATATACATTGATCTGGTCACACAAAGAATGCCTGTTGCTTTGTCTTCTCTTCCACGGTAGCATCGGGGATCCCAGAAAATCCATGGCCAAGTGCATGTGATTATGTTCGTTTTTGGTTCATATGCTAGTATGTGGGAGAAGGATTGAGCAAAGAAACAACAAGGATGAGTGCATGAGAGGCCATTGTTGGCAAGGGAGTACAAGGAAGACAAGAAGAGTTTTAGGGTATGTTTATTTAGCGAAAAAAGCGACCATTTCGGAAAATGCTTTCTGAAAAGTTGTTTTTAAAAAAAATGGCAATGTTTTCTGGTGTTTGGCTAAATAATGAAAAAGCCTTAAAAAATATTTTTCGTCATTTGGTATGGAAAATCATATTCCTTCGTGGACTCCTTTTAATAATATTTTATTTTTCCTTTATTTTTTTTAAAATTCAAATTTTAAATTATTTATTTTTATCTTTCTTTTTTTTTTTCTTTTTTTTTTTTTTTTCTCCTTCTCCTTCCTCCTTTGACCACTACTCCGTCCTCCTTCCTCGGGCCACCCAATGATGACCATGACTCGGCTCGGCGATCTTGAGGTCGCCCGAGGATGGCGAGCCACAAGCTTGCAAATCCACGTGAGCTCAAGCTCGGGGCTCACCAAATCTAGTCGTTCTTGGCCATGGTGCGAGCTCGAGCTCGAGCCTCGGTCAAGGCCAACGAGCACCTGCCTCGCCGGCCTCGGCAGAGCTCAAAGCTCAGCGATCTAGCGAGCCCCGAGCTCGCCGGCCATGGCCGAGCTCGAGCTCATCCGAATCTAGCGAGCTCATGGCTCACCGGCCTCGGGCAAGCCCGAGATCACCTGGATCGGCCACCTCAAGCTCGGGGGGTCGAGTCATGGCCATCGCAAGGCGGCTAAGGAAGGAGGATGGAGTGGCGCCGGAGGAAGGAGCATTAGTATGGAGGAAGCAGGTAGAAGGAGAAAAATAAATAATTAATTAAAATAAAGTAAAAAAATAATTATAAATAAAGAAAGTGTGAAAGAGATGAGGAATGAAAGAAGAAAATGTTTACTTCTCAAAAAGAAAATTATTTTCCCAATGAGTATTTTCCTCAATTTTAGAAGGAAATTTTTCGCTGACCAAAAATATTTTCTCTGATCCATATTTTTCATCTTCCAAATGTGAAATTTTAAAAATATTTAAAAAAATTTTGTGAAATAAATGAAACTTTATATTATGAAGCGATGTACAAGGGACGTAATTTTCTTTTTTTGTTAGGCTTCAATTCGAGTGGAGAGGGGTTGGCTCTTTATAGCCCTCTTTCCCCGCCTTTGCAAAGAAAAATCTAGAGCACCTTGCATTGATATTTTTCTACATGTCACATCACTGTTCTAGAAATATCCTAGATAGTCTTTGGAAACTCTTCTAGAAGTATCCTAGATATTTCTCTCAACTTTCTAAACTATTTATCCGGGTATCCAATATCTCGAGCATTATTTCAACACTCCTCCTTAATCCAATTTCGTAATTCTCCAAGCATATTCCCTAAGGTCTCGAACTTGGCTAGCAGTAGTGCTTGTCGGCCACTTCATCATTCTCTTGCACTATATGAGCTCGGTCTCTCCGTTGCTTTGCATATATTGTATGAAGTGATTTTTGAAGTCAATATGCTTAGTTCTTTCATTAAAAATTGGATTTCTCGATATGGCAGCCGTGGATTTGTTATCGCCAAAATAGGACGACACCGGGGAGGGCCGCCGCAGGTCGCGCAACCTCAGGTGAGGCTCGTCGGCCCCATATCCGGTCGCCGACGATCAAATCCGGCCTCCCGGTGACATCGCGCTAGGTGCTTGGTGATGACGGCATTTTTGGAATTCCGAAAATGAAGGCAATGGAAAAATTGAAAGCAAAAACTGTAACAGCATTTCTGAAATGCCAAGCGCCCAAAACTTATAATGGACCTGTCTTGAGCTAAGAAACTTTTAAGAGTGATTTGGAAATACAATGCATTTCCTTAAGGCCTTTGGCAAGCCATTCCCAAACACAGCGAGAACCGACTCCGAAGCTGGGATTCTTATTCCTTTCAGCTTTTCTATAAGGATGAGAGAATGAATATATTCTTGTAAACTGAACGAAGCTGCAAAACTTTAAAGTGGGTCATTTTCATTTTGGTATGCAAAAAGGCAAGCATGGAAGTGAGTGAGGGATTCTCTGCCATCCCAATTCCTCGCCGCAATCTTGAGGGTTAGGATCAAGGGTTTGGTCGAGTTCTTGTCCTGGACTCGTGTATGGAACATCATCTATAGAAGTAACATAACATATAAGTGCACTAAAAACCTTAAAATTTATCACGAAATCGTAATTATATTCTAAACTTTAAAAAAAAAAAGTGCAATGAAATCCTAAGAAGTTATCAAATCGATGCAATTGAGTTATTTCGTTAAATCCGTTCAACTTGCTGACGGAAAATAGTGGCGTGGCTTTTATTTGGTGTTAATATACGCGATGACATGGCTAAATCATGAAAGATAAAGTTAAAACGTTGTTGTGTCTCGAGTTTGGTTTTTAATACGAATTTATTTGAATGAAATTAAAAACAATGAGCTAAATTAAATCATAATAATCTAGAGGTGTGAGAAACCAGGCTACAACCCTCGTTGTTGCCACCCCACCATCGAGAGGAAGAGCCGGTGATAGCGAGGGATGCCCTCGGGGGGTGGCCGCCGAGCTATGCCCGGTGGTTAGTGACCTTCGCTAATCGCGAGCGAGGGCCGCCATGCGGGGTCGCCGATCCCCGATCAATGACCGACTATCCTCATTAACCGTAAGCGAGGCTCTCGTTCGGATCCGCAATGGTGGCCCTCGCCTATGGTTGGCGGGGTTGCCCACCACCGACCGAAACCTAGCGACCCCGCCGGCAATGATCAGCCCTTAAGCTCTCGCCACCAAGTTTCTTTGCTCTCTCTTTTATTTTATTAGTTTCTTTTTTAATTAAATTTAAAATAAAATTTTGTTGTTCAAATTATATATTGACCAAGATAATGTCATTTTAGCCACGTCATCATTGCGTATGATAGAGAAAATAATGAAAAAAACCATGTCGGCTTTCCAATTAGCCAGGCTGGATGAAAGTAACGGAAAGATTCAATTGCACCAATTTAATAAGTTTTAAAATTCAATTATTTTTTTTGGCAAATTTTAAAACTTAATTATATTTTGATGACAAATGTCAGCACTTTCAACATATTTATTGGAGCCGGAGCTAGTATATAAGAAAATGACCTCCCGTCACGAATTAGGTTTCCGCGATGGCCTTACTAAATAAACTATACAGCTCATGGAATTCCAGGCGTTAACTATTTTTGCTTGTTTCCGCATTTGAATAACATAACAAATACAGGCAGTGGAATTCGGCATTTGACCGCCGCCGCAGCAATCGATCTGTCGTCTCTCGGCAGCCGCCGGAGATGATGATTTTCTCCTCGATGTGGCGATGCAGCGTTGCTCTTCTTCTTCTTCTTCTTCTTCCACTCCTCGTTCTTCATCTTTCTGAAGCTGTGAGTGGTCGGAGAGTGATAGAGGTAAAGGGTGCTCCGGAGTCGGTGGTGTGGGTTGTCCAGCTCTCCGATCTCCATTTCAGCGCCCACCGTCCTCTCCGAGCGGCCCACTTCAAGACCCTCGTCGCCCCTGCTCTCGCCCTCATCAACCCGTCCCTCGTCCTCATCACCGGCGATCTCACTGGTCATTCCCCCTGATTTAACTGCGACTGATGCTCTTCTGTTTTGAGCGTGTTCAATTCCCGGCCGTCAACTGATTCCGGGTTTCTAGCAGATGGGAAGAGCGAGGATTTGCTCATGATGAAGCTGAACGAGGAGGAGTGGGTGGAGTACCGGGACGTGATGGAGGAGGTGGTGAGACAGAGCGGTCTCCCTAGGAGCCTCTTTTACGATCTTAGAGGGAATCACGATAACTTCGGCGTCAACGTTGAAGGTGGTTCGCTCGACTTCTTCTCCAAGTACAGTATCAACGCCCAATTGGGAAGAACTGGTAACGTCAACAGCGTCACTCTTCAGGTCTGTTTCCGTTCGACATTTCTCCCGTCACTTAGATTTTGGTATTCAGCAGCATGGCCACCTGTTGTTCCTGTGTTCTTTTTCCTTTGGCGAGATCATATATGCAAAGTTCCTTCCCTTCCCTTTTGATGCGTTAGAATGAGCTCAATCATAAATTTAGCCTAGGCCCCCTTTGTGCCTCCCAAACGTTACTCTCGTTTGATGAAAATTCTTTGCTTTAGTTCCAGAGTGAGGTGTCTCCTTAATTACTCTGAATATGTTATCAAGTAGTTGTTCCAACTGTTGTGTTCTTGGAAGTGAAATTCCTTCTGTTTACCCTGTTGGATCGATTTTTTCAAGGCAGGGGAGCGGAAACACTTGTTTGTGGGATTCGATAGCACAATGTCTGTGGGTACACGAGGACCGACTAATCTCTTTGGACATCCCACTGATCAACTCTTAGCCGAACTGGATTCTGAGCTATCACAGTGGGATTCACTGACCACTAAACCACTGACCAAGATATCATTCGGGCATTTCCCACTTTCATTCTCAGCTGCCTCAACTTCGGGGAAGAGCTTAAGAGATATTTTTCTCAAACATTCACTATCTGCTTATCTCTGCGGACATCTCCACTCAAGGTTTGGCAAGAATTTGAAGCGTCATCACCAGTCAAGAGATGGCCTTTCTTTTCTGGACAATTTGTTCCAGCTAAACATTCACCAAATGTCTACTTTGCGGGATCAGAATTGTTCTTTTGGAACATCCCCATCCAAAGAATTCTGGGAATGGGAGATGGGTGACTGGAGAAAGAGTCGAGCCATGCGTATTTTGGCCATTGATAGTGGTCATGTTTCATACCTGGATATTGACTTCAAGCGAGGAATGAAAGAAATTATTATTGCGCCCACATTTCCACTAGATTCACGATTTATGTCCACATCTTTGTCCCATTACAGGTATGAATGCCAATATATGGTTCCTTCATCCTATGAAACAATTAGAGCTCTGGTGTTTTCAGTTTCCCCGATCGTGTCGGTTGTCGCTAGAGTATATGACTCCAGTGCTGGAGATCGAATCATGGTCATGGAAGCACATATGACTAAGCATGAGGGTAACGCCTCCAGGGGGAATTTTTACAGTGCTTCCTGGAATTACAGGGCCTTTGAGGACCCATCACCCGATAGATATTGGCTTCAGATTGAAGCTATTGACATGGCTGGTAAATCAAGTTCGACAGAACTAAGGCCATTTTCCATTAATGGTCTTACTGCTCAAGTCTCGTGGACATGGAAGGAGTTTTTGTCATGGGTTGTCAATGGGCTGGCTTATATCTCCCTTTACTCTGGTATGCCCTGTGCTTTATGTTTTCTATTCTCCTTATCCCAAAAGCACTCCAAACATTCCTAAAGAAGCAGTACTCGTACATGAGATTTGCCACTGGTAAAGGCATTGTGGGTAGTATAGCATGGTGTTTGCAGGAGCTCTGCAATATTCCTGGCTTGTGGTTTGGCATTCTGGGTTACCTGTTCTTCCTTCTTTTGTTCCCTTGGTTAAGTGGCCGAATATTTACCAATGGTGGAATGGGGCATATGACTTACAAGGGTTGGGTTGTTAAGGACATCCATTTAGGTGAAAACCATGAGCTTGTGGGATTTCCGGATGTCATGATAATTGTTCTTCCTCATCTTGTCACTGTGGTATTGCCAATGATACTGGTTTGTGGAGCTTTGGCTGCTGAAAGAGGCTTTCATCAGCATATATGCTCCACTGCTGTGAAAAAGAAAGATGATTATGGTCAGGAGAAAAAGAGATTGCTCAAGCATGGTACGCCAGAAAGTAAGAGATCGGTTCCCGCAATCGGAGATCGTTGGTTGCGGAAACTTCTCGTGGTGGTTTGCTTAGCAATTTCTTGCAAGCACTTTATGGTAAGTTTCGTCAAATAACCTACTTGAAATTGAATGAAATGAATGGCTTATGTGATTCCATGAAATATTCTGGAGTGAGATCCTCTGCAATTACTTCATGCATTAAGGATGGTGAGGTCTAGGATGAAAATAAAGTAGCATAGAGGGTTTTTGGACTCTATGAGATTAAATGAAGAGATTAGCTTAGAGAGTTACATGCGAAATTAATGTCAGTAGAACTTGAGTGGAGGGTTTCTGAAGTCTACATTCGCTGTCCTTCCAGAAATGGCGGTTTATCCTCAACATTGGTTGTGCTCTGGCTTGGTTTATTTATAGTCTATCAGTCGGTTTGGCCATTACCCCTGCCTTTCATTGTATTCGGAATTTTGTTAAACAAGTATGGACATACTATGTGGTCCTACCTCAACTCTCTCACGTACATGACATGATTCACTTTACTGGTTATAGAAACTGGAAAAATGATGCGGGATAGTTCTTTGTTGATTTGTTTTGGTTTAGGAGTTTATATGATGTATTGACACTCTGATGCATAATACTCTCTTGCTTCTTGATTACCCAAGCTTCTGAAAAAGGTGTGAACGGATAATGAAGTAGTACGATCCGGAAGCACCAGATCACTTACAGTCAATGATTCCACCTCAACCTTGGTGTTGATTGTTGCTTCTCCATTTTTGTCATTCCTCGTTACAGAACTGCAGAGCTCTTATGAAAGCTTACGAGATGAATCCGTTCACAAATTTTCCGGGGTACAGCCTTTCAGTTCCTGTATTACTGGCTTATGCAGTCTACAAAACGAGGGGCAACAACCAACTCTGGCATTGAAGAGGTAAACTCTTCCTTGCGTGGCTTGGACCGTTCTTTTCACTTCTCAAGAAAATTCCCACTTCAACTATCAAACACTTTATCAAGAAATCTGAAAAACTATTTTCTCAAACCAAGCATGGGCAATTGTAATTCTCCACCTTGTAGCACTTGTAAAGGATATGCATGATGCTTCCTGCGTGGTTTGCAGCGGTTCCTTTGTCTTGTTAGCTCTTCCACGTATTTTTCTTGTTTCCGAAGTGCCATCTCGATTCTCATATACTTATTATCTTCATGAATGAGAAGATAGGTGACCAAGCGTATGAATGTCACGTCATTTAGTAAACAAGTCTTCATAAAACTATTCAAAGTACACTCAGACATTTCTCTGTTGACATCGCGCATGTGATACCATGCTTGCAACTAAAGGAGAGAGCCACTGAGATGATCCTATTTTCGGACCATACTTATTCCCCTCGCACTGTTGTGTAGGGGGTAAAAACCGAACCGAAAACTGAAGCCAAACTGAGATCGAATCGAATTGGAATTTTGTGCATTTTCAGTTCTATTAGGATAATGAAGAAAATAACCGTTTTTTTTTTTAGATCATATAGTTTTGGTCCGATTAATCGAACAGAACCAATCTGAAAAACAACACAATCTGCTCAGTGAAAACAAATGTTAGAATATGTAAGTGTTAAATCACGCATTTATTTAATAGTTTAAGTTTTTAGAACGGTTGGTAGTTGTCCCATTAAATCTTACATGGTATCGGATCGAGAATTTTGGAGTTCAAATCTTTCAAGTCTCTATTTGCCTTTCCCAATGCGCTTTCATCTAACAGTTTAAGTTTCAGCTAAGTTGTTAGAACACTTGGTAGTGGTCATATATACGGAGCACAACAAATAATCTTCCTCATGGGATACTAAAAGAGCTTGCAAATCTCGGTGTCTATTAAGGATTTAATTGTGTATATTAAGACTAGTTTATGAAATCGGTGTACAAATTAATAGGCAAAAGGACACATCAAGTGTCAATATTTATGTACGGTGCTCATTTTGGTGCCATTTTTTTTATTTCTCAAGTATCCATTTGTTTGAAAAACGATCATTTAAGTGCTAATTCAGGTGAGGTTGCCGGAATTTCTCACCGTTGGCACCAAAGTGATCACTTTTTTCTCCGATTTTGCACTAAAGTGATCGTTTTTGGATCACTTAAGTGTCATTTTAAAAAAAAATAATTATTTAAGTGTCAACTTCGATAAGGTCGCTAGAATTTCTGGTTGTTTGACACCAAAATGATCATTTTTTCTTCAATTTGGCACTTAAGTGATTCAAAAAAAAATATTTGTACCAAAGTGAGCATCGTACACAAATATTGACACTTAATGTGTTATTATGCCCAAATTAATATGTGTTAGAGTCTTATTAGGAGTTAGATATGGGCAACTCGTTTAAACATTCTTGCTATTTGTGAACCATCTTAATGAGACTAGCACTTCCGTGAGAAAATAACCACCATTCATTTGGATCTTTCTTCTACTTGAAGTGATCATCATAACTCATCCTTGTCATCTATAATGTGAGTCTTTTTTGGTGCATTGAGAGGGAGCCTCTAAGGGCACTCATGGCAACACTTTTACTTTAAAAATCAACTTCGGCTAGAAGTTATTTTTTTTACTTCGATTTTGAGCAGAAGTTTATTTTTCTACTTCTCGCCCGAAGTTGACTTCGATCGAGGAAGGCATTTGATAATGGGACAAAATTTCGCTTACAGTATGTAAATTCGTTTAGTAATGAAACATTATTTATTCTAACTTAAAATGCATGTTATTCGAGAAAAGTGAAATACAAATACCGATAAATTTACTTATAATTTATTATTTAATTATTTATGCAAATGTCAACTAATTTTATGGGGAAAATTATATTAATGAATATGATAGCCGACCTCATAATATATCCACGCTCAAAGCATAGATAGTTACGATGCTTCCTTGCATGTGCCTAGAGGTTTCAAACGGATGTATCGGGTCGGGTTTGGATCGGGTTGAATATGGATCCATTTATTTATACTCTCAATAATCATCAATGAAGTCTCTTCTTCAATATGCCTGGAACTACGTGAACGGTGGAAGCTAAACCCGATAATACAAATGTGCATTTGATTGCCAATCTCATTGAATCAAAAATAAGGCCATATTATTGGAAAACGCTTACGAGTATTGCAAGAACTTTTCGATGACCTTTACTACTTCTGTGCATTTGGTGAACACAAGAGAAGCACATTGCGAAGTTGACAAGTGGCGCATCTTATTGTGTGACACATTTTCTGCCTTTCCACAAGGCTTAAAAGCAATAGAACTCCCGAAATTAGAAAAGTCCGTGACACCTGTCTACCACCTTCTTCCTTTTTTTTCTTCTCTATTCTAATCTATTTGTAAAATATTTTTTTGTTTTTTAGCTAAAGATTTTGAAAAGCTAATGTATGGATGATCTAGGTGAAACTCGATAACTCGCCCTGGGCGCGGGTCGCTATTATATGAGCCTATCCGGTGGTAGCTATCCGAAATTGACGTGGAGTCTATTTTTCCTATTATCACCCATCTAAGTTAAGAAAAAATATTTTTCTTCCCTTCATTCCAACGAATACCCTTAAATTTTACGTCTTAGAGTTCGAGACGAAATAGTTTAAGGACTCACTTAAGTCTAAAAAAAGCTAATGTATGGATGATCTAGGCAAAAAAAAAAAAAAATTGTAAGCAACATCTAAAGAATTTGTGGAGAATTCACCTTTTAGAGAACTTCGAAATTTAGAATTGGTTAATGAAAAGATTTTCTCGAAAACGAAGTTATTCAAGTCGTTAAATAACTCTTCATGTGTTTAAATTTGAGAAAATCCAAACTTAAACACAAAAAACCAAAACAACTCATTTGAGTAATTATGTCCAATAAAAACTTTCAAGAGTTTTCATCTCATGGAGCAAATACATGGAATTAAGAACAAATGCAAAACATGCATTGCAAAACATGTGAAGAGGAGAAATAAGTAATGGAATGAGATGAAAGAGTCACCAACACGAAATGAGACAAGAAGAAAGATTGAATAGCTCACCAAAGAGATCCTATGGAGAAACCTCTTAGCATGTATTGCATCTTCGGAGTGCTTAGGCTACCAATGGCTAAGCTCAATAGAATTATATTGCAAAGTGATTTCACCAAGCATTTAGTACTTGAATAGGTCGGTTTTGGGTCTAAAAAGTCCTAAATCTATTATACGGCAACAAATTAAGTTTTAAGACTTTCGATTATACCAGTTTAGGTTATGTTTGATTCGGCTTTGGAAATGAGTCTTGGGGAAAATGCAAAGACCTTTAGCCTAATGGGCTTTGGGATAGTATAAATGGCATTTGGTATAATAAAAAAAACTTTGAAAAGTAACTCTAGGTTAAGTAATATTTGGAAAAAAAAATTGCAGCTGAAGGACTTCGGCTGCAATTTTTTTTTGTGTAAACAAACTCAAAACTCTTCGCCGGCTCGGCCAAGGGCTCGAGGCCACCGGCGAGCCAAATGTGGCACCATCAATCGGGTCCTACGAGCTTGGGCAACCCCCGGTGAGGGTCGCACGACCTAGGCAACCATCACATTGACGGTTATGCGACCTAGTCGGCCATTGTGCATAGAAGATGAACAATGACAATAAGGGGGCAAAATCGAAAAACTAAAGAATTGTTTCAAGGTAATTTTGGAAGGAAAAAAATTCTTATATTCTAGTTTCAGGGCTGCCCAATGTTAGCTTTTGTCTTAAAATCCCTTGGGAATGGTTGCCAAACACCCCAAATTTTTCCTAAGGGGCTTTCAAAATCTTGAACCAAACGCACCCTTCGACATTTTTACGACTTGTTAATTGAGTCATAAATGTTTTGATAATTTGCAATTACCCAAATGATAGATTTGTAACTAAATTGGCAAAACTTTAAAAGGTTTAGGACTAAATTGACATAATTGAAATTTTTTAAAATAAAAAATTAAAATATTTTTAAAAATTATCTATGTCGGCATTGTCGTGTCACGTAAAACACCCGATGTTCACATCGCCTATTTGCACTTAAAATTGGTCAAATGGACTTAATTGATAAAACGTGAATACATTTAAAACTCAATTGACAAAATTAAAAGGCTTGCCTATAAAAGGCCCCCTTTGTGTAATATGAAGGTAGACTTCTTCAAATGTTTTTCTACCTCGTCGCAATTTCTCGAGGAATAGAGGCTAGAAAAATTTGTTTGAGATTGATGTCTCGCTCCAAGATGATAAACGAGCTTAATCATCTCTCGAAAATGTTTGTCAAGATCTTTCCGGGCTATGGAGCAACACTTCTTTTCAAAGAATTCGCTTCTTTTGAGATCCTTTCCGGTATCCAGGTTGGCCAATAAAGTAGAGATGGATCACATAAAGAGCCCGATTGAAATTCATCGATATGAGCAATCTGGTCTTGTTACGAGGTTGTGAGCCACCAGTCCTTTAATGAACCAAGTGAATCTCTTGGTGAATTCAAGTAGGACTTCATAGGTGTTATGCTCTTTCAAGTTCATGGCTTTTAGCCAAGAATGGAACTCTTGGATCCTTTTAGGCCATTTGTAGTAGGGGATGTCATCAAAGGTGAAGTATGCCTTAGATGAAGAAGGAGTGTATGAGGAGGTTTGAGGAGGAGGGGCCAAATTAACAAACCCTACATCCTTATCGGGTTCTTCTTCCTTCACAACCGGGTTCCTTTGGTTTTGCCATTAGAATGGCGGGTGGATTTATAGGCTCGATGTCTTATTCGGAATCATCATATGCGGAGGAGCCTAGGATAGATTCGGAGAGGAAGAATTGGTGGTTGAACTAGTTTCTTGGGGAAAAGTTATTGAATCAACGGCAAAAATGGAAGGGATTTGGTTTCGAAGAAAACTTTCAATGGGATTAGAGACCATATAGGAATGGGTTTTGTGGGTAGGAGAATTTGGAGGTGACATTTACGGCGGCTTGGGTGGCGCTAAAGGAACTAGTACTTTTATTTTTTCTTTGACTTTTTCTTTTTCAATTTCCTGAAGTCGAGCTCGGAGAGCTAAGACAATTGTCTTAGGTTCGGGAGGTCTTGATTCGAGGGCCGCCATAAAGGAGGATGAAGGGTAAAGGCTAGAAGCCTAAGAATCTTGGGTGGAAGGGGTAATATATGGAGGAAATAAAGGGGTAGGTGATGGTGAAAATGATGATCGCTCAAGCCGAGCTTTGCGGTCTTCTAGAAGCTTGATCTGTCTTTTAAGCTTCTCAATTTGGGGTGTTTGGTCCTCAAGATAATGATGTTGTACTTGTTAGGTCTCTAGTAAATAGAGCCGTTTTTTAAAGTCTTCAAGCATCTTACAAATCGAGTAGAGGATTGATCTACCTTGTCAACCGGGCGGATACTTATCAAGTGCAACATTCCGAGCCAGTGCATTTTTTGTTTGCCGGTTCGGGATAGTTTCTACGGGAGTTGGACCCTTTCTTTGTCCATGAGGGTCAACATCATTGGGAGCGAGCACTTTGGGTGCATGATAGTACCTTTCTTTGGGGGTCTGAAAATTTTTCAAGTGGAGGAAATTGGGGCCCTAAAGAATTGGATTCAACTCGGGTTAGAGTGGTGGAAAATCTTACGGTTGAAACATGCAAATACTTGGTAGAATAAGAGGTGGGTCTACCTTAGGAGCACAAGTGTAAGGTTTTGGTAGATCAATAGGACGGGATGGGTTCTTCTTAACCCATTTTTGGATTGATTTGTAGAATGGAGAAGTAACGGGTTTACGTGGCATTGATGGCGGTAGTTTTGGTTCATCTGGATCACATGAAGAGGGCACATTAATTTGTGGTGGTTTGGGTGAGCCATATTGAACCAAGTATTGTCATTGCCCTTCATCTTCACCAAGAGGTCCGACTGTAGGATCTCCGTCAAGATACCTTTGGTAAAGCTGTTCTTTCTCTTTCAAGAAGAAGGGTCTGTCATCATCTTCGAACTGCTTGTGGATGCACGAAGAACAAGTGCACTCAAGATCCCGAAACAGTGTGTCCGAATGGTCTTTGAAATAATGGATTGGTTTTCCATTATAATCAAAGGATTGAACAAACTCCTTAGAGTCTGGATCTTCTATACTAAGCGCTTAGTGGGGACATGGGGTGAAGCACAAGATAGTAGGGAATGAAGGAAAAGCAGATGGAGTATCTATCTTATCTTTGGCAAACTTAATGGTAACAGTACCATATTTCTTTTTTGTGAACTGGGGTTTGGAAGATTGTACGGGTCTTGCATCTACGATGGAGCTTTTCATAATTGGTTACCCAACTATCAGGCAAGAGTTTAACAAGGCGATCTCTAGGGATCTGCCTGGGAACATGAATGCAAGAAGTTTGGTCATGGTCTACTAAAATGAGAAGGGCATCATCGGAAGTAGGAAGGTTTAGATCTATAGCATGATTTTGGACTCTATACACCATCCGATAATGGAGAGTAGCAGCTAACGAATTAGGAGTACGATGTGCCCCGGTAATTTGCAGCTAAACCTTCAAAGCGATCAACATGCCTGGGTCGCCAAGGGCCATGTTGAAGTTTGGAAACGAGTAACAAATATTTGCGCCCGGCGTTGAGTGTGGTTTGAATGGTTCCAATACATTCATGATGATAGTCCAAAAACCTTGTGTCAAGCAAGGTTATTCTTGCAACCACCGGTAATCCTTTTTTGCCATGAAACGAGAGAGCCAACCGAATGACACCAAAATGGAGGTGGGTGAATCCTTGTTGAATCCATTGGAGTGGAAACTTCGGGGGTATTTGAAGTGTCACAAATTGCTCTTGTTGAGTGGCAAGGATATGGTGTTGGTCAAATTTTGAAGATTAGACATATTCCTTAACGGCTCGAGGAATATGTCGAATGAGATGTTTGATGGATCGGATGGGTGAGAAGGATGAAGGCTCAGTGAATGCAAAATATGGGTTGATAAGTGGCGGTGAGTTTCGAGATCTTGCTATATTCGGAGAAAGCAACCTCATACGGATAGTCAAGTTTTGAAGTTGTGGATTTTCGCGGTTCGGGAGGAGGAGCAAGAGAAAGTTGGGATGAAAGTTGTAGAGGAGCAGAAACTTCAAAGGATTCCATGAGCAAGGAACTCTTCTCTTTCATTTGCTCTTAGCTTGGAATGATAGTGTTTATTTATCTATTGACGACTTATGGCTCCGATACCAAAAAGGAAGGAGCAAACAACCATGGTCGGGATTTTAAGTACGGATCTCAATGAACTTAATCAAAGTGAGGATAGGGCTCCCAGCAGACTCTGCACTTTGTACACTTAACATCCGGGATCACTTGGTTTACTACGGATCTAAGAACCAAGACTTGAAATAGGTATGCTATCCCTAACACTTGGCACTCTAGCCATCTCATGGGATCGCCTTTTAGTTTCCAGATCGATCTTAGAACCCTTTAAGCCATTAGAATTTCGATCCACGGGATCCACTCTTGTGGCAAGTGGAAAGCATACTAAAATCGATCGTGCTAATAAATAAACAAAAGCATTCTAGAACCAAAGAATACTTTGCGTGAAGAGAAGAAGAAAAAGGAAACTTGGAAACTCATAGATAGAAAACACTCTGAAATTTCTTAAGGAAGGAGAAGTCGCCTTCATATTACACAGAGGGGGCCTTTTATAGGTGGAGAAGCACACCTTATACCTCTATTATTGAGGTCACACATATCCGACTAGTCACACTAGCGGGAATTATTGACTCAAGTGGTCTTATGACATGAACAGACACATTTTATCACGCATGCACGAAGATAAGATATTCGTACAACATTATTGAGGGTAGTGGGAGACGGGAAGGACAAAATAGGTCAACATATTATCACGAGGTATAATAATTTGCGTAATCTCGAGTCGAACCGTCAGGGCCGTCCTTTTGTTGCTTGTATGCTCGCAATAATTTCTTTGCTCGTATTCCGAGATCAATCTGTCCGCTTATGGGTCATCGGGGATTCGTTGTGAGCTTGATGGTATATCCTGAGAAGAAGACGGAATATCCCTTGTCGGTAACACCGGCTAAGGATAATCATGCGGATCTTGGGATAATGGACCTCCCCATGGGTCTTGAGAGTTTTGAGCGTCTGTATCCATTGAGGATCTTTGGTGGTTGCTATGAAACTCTTAAAGAGCATTAAAAGTGCTTGGGTGAGTCCTGGGTATATCCCATAAGTAGCTCGATGTGGTGTAAGGCCAAATTTCGGGATGAATGACTTATTTTCTTGACAAAGTATACCCCTGGAGTTCCCTATATTTATGAGGAATATCAAAAATAGTACGGGGGAATGTCTTGTGTATCTTGTACATCTAGTCATGGATGTTGGGCTTAAAAGTGGTAGTCCCAACCTATCTTTGCATCGTTTCTTCTATCTCCCGAAAGACCTAAAAAGAACCATGAGTGATGAAAAATTACAATTGTGTGCCCGACCGGTTCCGGTTTCCCAACCTATCTTTGTCTTACGAACAAATCTCGTCATGCTTGCAGTGGCAAAACCATGTGAGAATGTCCATCATATATTTCTTGCTCATGATTTTCGTAATTCCCAAAGAGGGATTCATATAAGACCTTAACAATCTCATCTACTCGGGAATTCAATGGCAACAATGTATAAATGGAACATGAACCAAAACAACCATTTCAATTCTCCTGGGAAGGCAAGATTTGAAGATCATCGAAGAGGATGGATGAATGGATAATCCCAATTAAGATCTGGTCTTAATATTAAACCACCATATTCCTTAAAGACAAGGTAATGATAGTTCCGAATAAGGTGTACAAATTCTTTGTGAGCTGATTTACGTGTAGGTATTATGGAATATCTAGGGGGTACGATGGGAGGGTCATTGATGTTCTCGCATATTCATAGTGTGGAAAGAACCGGGAGAATTCCTTTCTAATGAACATGTTGATGGAGCGGTAGGCTCGGGTGGTCGTGACAAGAAGTTGGCTAAAACATTTTTCTTTTCGAAATATGTTTAGTTTCAAAGGAGTATTTGGAGAACCATTATGCCCATCTTAAGAGTTGTAGATGAGGGACTTTTTTTTGCTTAAATTTAAGCATCTTTGGGAATGATGACATGTCCATTTCCACAAGGAAGTGGTGGCCAATGAGATAAAACTTGAATTTTTTTATCACATGTTTGATCGCAATGATTTCTTTGAAAGTCGAGTAGTAATGCATTTCGCATTTGTGAAACGACCACTCTTATAGGTATAGATTCTTCGTTTGCCATTGAGTTCTTCTAAGAGAACGGCTGCCCAATACTTATCACTTGCATTTATCTGTAATACTCTCTTCTCTGTTGAAGGAATTTGTAAAGGGGGTAAATTTTGGAGAGTATGTTTGGACTTTTGATCGCATGGGTTTGTTTTTGGCCCCGAGGAGGTGGATTCTTTTTCCACATTCTTTGGAGAGGGAGTAATATCTTAGAGATCTTTGGGATAAAATCTCGAAGATAATTCACAATCCCAATGAAGGATTGAACTTGATTAACAGAGAGGTTTTCATCGGGAATCTCTGTAAATCTTCGCAACATGGGGTCCAGGGCAATAAGTGCCATTTTTTAGATGTATGCCCAAGAATTCAATTTCTCTTTGGGCAAGGATCATTTTCTTTTGGGATAGCATGATACCATGAGACTAAACAATCTTAGCAAATTGGGACAAAAGTTTGCCATGGGATTCTTCATCCGAGGAATACGGAAGGATATCATCAATGTAGGTTTGTGCATGAGGAAGGATGGGTTGGAAGATTTTGCACATAGCCTTTTGAAATAGAGAATGGGCTATTTTAAGGCCGAATGGGAGTACCTTCCATTGAAAATGTTGGTTTGGTATGCAAAATCTTATCTTTGGCATGTTTGATGGGTTTATTCCCGGTTGCGGAAGCTTGCTTTTAGATCAAACTTGGAGTAGATATTGGCTTGGGCTAAACTAGAAAACAAAGAGTTTTTGTACGGTAATGAGAATTTGTCATCTTGAAGAAACTGGTTTAGAAGTTGGTAGTTTATGACTAATTTGGGCTTGCCTTTGTTTTGTTCAGCCCATTTATTCACATAAAAGGCTTCACAAGCCCATTGGGAGTCGGAAGGTTCAATGAGGCCTTGTGAAAGTAACTCTACACATTCTTTTTGGGCCAATAGAAGATGGCCGGGTTCATACCCGAACGGGTGGCCTTGGTGGGGTTTACATCTTCATTTTTCTTGAAAGGGAGTTTGACAAAAAAAACTCGGAATTTGTCCAAAGGGGTTTTGAACATTTTTGGAAGAATTGATCATGTGACTCCGCACAACAAGAAAGTAGGTTTTGGGTAATAGGATCAAGAATTTCTGGTTGTATGACAAATAATCACTTGGAACTCAACAAATTCTCCGAAATTAGTTTTAAAGCGTAATCCATCTGGATTGATCTTGAGCTAAGAAAGTTGAGATAAAATATCCCAACCAATGATAAGATTTTTGTCATGAGAAAGACAACCAAGAATTTTCGTGGTGATGGTACGATCGGGGAAAATATGGATCAGAATCATTTGGCTACGCACTTTTGTGGAGAAAGAGTCTCTTGAGGCAGATGGAAGTACCTTGTATAAGGTATCCAAGAATGGCTTGGGAGAATTTTGGTGTCCATTAAAGAGGCTTTGCACCAAGTATCAATGAGGGTTATGACTTGAATGGGCTTACTTTCTTCGGTAAGAAAATCGAACGGGAAAGTAAGGGGGATGGAAAATGGAGAAATGGACTCGGAAGGAGCCTGTAATGGGAAAGAAGGAGAAGATGTCTCTGGGGAACCGCTGAATCAAAAGTGTAGGCTTTAATGACGCATAGAGTCTTGGATGAAGGCTCATCTTCAACATAGAAAATCGATTCTATGTCTTCATCGCTTAGGGGGATTCCAATGCTCTGTGAAATCTTTTGGATCATGTAGTCGCCCTCTTCTTTGCTTGCGGGCATTTTTTGGCAAAATGGCCTTTCTTGTTACGTATATAAAATCTATCGATTTGGCTTCTTACGGGATTTGGAAGAATAGCGACAGGATTTCTTTCGGAGAAATTTCCATTTCCCTTTGCTTTTGCATTTTCTCTTCTTGATAAAAGAGAATTTTCTAAAGTGGTTTTTCTTCTTATGTCCCGAAGCAGGGAAGGATCATTACAATCCTTGGCACATTTAATCTCCCACTGTCTTGTCACAATTTTTGTCTTGCTTTTGGTTTTCTTTGACGAATTGATCAAACTGTCTTCTTCGCCTCGCATTTTTCTTCAATAGCAAGATGGACACTTCTTTGATTTCACCAAAAGTCCAATAGGTTTATGACTTTTTGCACAATTTTTTCGCTTAAAAAATGGTTCTTTTATTATACTGTTGCGCAAAGCAAGGAACCAAACAATAAAATAAACAAAATAAGAAAATAAATCGGACACCAAATTTACATAGTTTAGTTGAGTGACCCACGTCTATGAAGAGAGGAGTAATGAATTACACTATAGGTCAAGTGTTACAATGGAGATTACATGTGACGTCTTTATCATCAAACCCGTAATGTCCTAGGGCGTTGTTCAACACTAATTACAAACTCGACTTAATCTTATATTATATAGTATTAGATGGCATATGCGGAAGCAAGATAAACTAGAAACAAGCGGCTACCATACATAACATACAAGTGCATGCATAAAAATAAATGGTAGGCACACCTAGTAGGTTATGGCCTTTAATAGGGTTCACTAATGGCACACACAAGCCACGCACATCAAGATCATATGTTTTGATATGATAGATAATCATTTGATTACATCTTTCTTAACTCCAAACAAACACGAGAATAAACTAAGAGGAATTAAGGGGAAAACTACTCTAGAGTACTATCCGCCATCACCATCGGTGTGCTCCATCAAACTTCGTCTTCTCGTCCCGATCCTTTGCTTCTCAAATGGTTGATTCCTATCTAGAAATTGGTAGAACCCACGAAAGTGAGTCAAAGCTTAGCGAATAGAACTTTCTAAACCGTCGACTAAACTACCTATTTGTCACTCGATCGGACAAAAATATGTGACAAGCATCGAGGTATGCAAAATAGATGAATGATGAAACAGCCAAGCAGATCGAAACCAACCGCATGTAGAATGAGACTCGATAATGTTTCCATGCATCGTGTAATACGACCCTCATACTGAGATGAGCCCACACATGATTCATTTACTTTTTCGCTTCCACTTGTAAACCAAGTACCACGGGACATAGGCCATGACTATATGAGAGACACATGTCTAATTTTTGTTCCAATGGACACAGGCCTCGATTCCGAGAGATGCACGCTTTAACTTTTCGTCCATGGGACACCGCCATGGGATTCATGAGGGGACACATGTCTCAATTTTCCCTATTACGGGGCTCTATTCCAACGGGACACATGCCATGGACTTCTCGATTTCCGCTCAGGCTCCCATGGGCTATTATCTGGACATAGGCGGATATCAAGCATCCTCGTCGGGACACGGGCCGACGGGACCCTCGGTTTGTTTATTTCATTTTTTTTATGAGCCAACCACAAATCAATCAGGCTTGAACATGCCATCCTTCTCGAGATTCCTCGGACAAAATAATCAATCACATGCATGCTTGAATACTTGAATGCAATGCAAACCAACTTCACCTATCAACATTCCAAGGTCATAGGATGCCGGTGCACTACATAATGACACGGTTAGACATGAGTACTACTCAACCACACAAGTATGTCACACACCACACGGCCATAAGGTCGGACACTCATTCACAAGACAAAGCAACAAACAATGCAACCCGTACATTCAACAAACCCACCACGCACATACATCAAATCAAGCAGTGGATCGTACAATCAACCTTGTTTCCTAGCTCATGCAAAACAATCTTCAATTTCAAAGACCCATTTTCAAAATACCATGTTAGGGCCAATCGAATAACAAATTGACAAGTAAGCGAAGAGTTAAAAGCTTCACTTGCCTTAGAATCGAAATAAAGCGAAAACAACAAAGAAACAAGCTCGAACCAACTCCCTCTCTTTCATGTCGTCGCGAGTCCAAGGACGAGAAGGCGAGGCTTCGAACGATGACGGAGGGACCGAGCTCGCGAAGGGGTCGAGTTGTTGCCGGGCTCAAACCCAAGCAAAGAGTGGAGGCATCGGAACACGAAGAGAGGCGAGAAGCCGCGGGCATGGGTCGGGCGTTGGACGGAACTCGCAAGGATGGAGGGAGAGGTGGTCGCAGGGGAGAGAGAGAGAGAGAGAGAGAGAGAGGTATTTATATAGGGGGTTTTAAGTGGGTCGGCCAAATGTGGCCCATTTTGCAATCAATTGTCAAAACAAACTAAATCGGGCCAAAATATAACTTCATAACGCCGTCCATATCTTGTAATGTTACAGTATCATCAATTACTCAATCCATTACACCAAACCTCAAAGGTAAACATTACTTAGCATCATGTAACTTTATACGCGCAAAATAATTTTCATTACATAATCCATTTCGTACGTTAAACAATCTAATGAAAATTCGGCCATGACATTACAACTACGTTTGGAATCACTCATATACTCTCATTGCTTCCCGGTCTCCAATTACACTTAATAACTTACACGGTTTTAGCCCTACGGTTTATCATGAAATAATATCTCAATATCACGAAGGAATTCACAAATCTTATTCACAAGATTTGACTAGCTTCAAACATTAGAGATGTAATCACAAGCGGCGAAGCTTCTCTTTGATACTCTTCACAAAGAACATCCATTTATTATATATAGATAAGTATTGGGTCCAAATAGGAAACATTCTCCAACTCGAAACCATCAATTAGGAAACCTATTCGAAATAGGAAACCTACTTGAATTAGGAAATTTTTCCTTTTCAAGCTCAAACTCGAGACATATTTTCAAGAATCTCTATCTTGATTCGACGTTTGGGTTAAGTCAAAATCGCTTCATTGATAATTTAAACTTTACTACTACTCTCCCATAGCCCCTAATGGGCTCAACCACTAGAGACATCTTCCAAGTCTAAGTCGCGCTTGAACTTCACTATAACCGTGGAACTTGTCCGAGAACCAACTCCATATGCAACTTTAATTGCTCCATAAGAATTTTTCGATACAATCTCCTTTACCACGAGACAAAACAAAACCATTATTGTATCCATATTTGTGAGAAGATTGAATACGCATCTTGTCAATATCAGCAGTTATAATAATTGTTGATTTTATAGGCTCCACCTTGCTATAAGCACCATCGTGTGCGATTACTCGCTAGCAATAGATACCTCGGGATTTTCCGGTTGCGACTCCATCTCAATCTAAACACCATCCAGATCCGTAAAAGCACTCCCATAAACACTCCTAGTTAGAAGTCTTGAAGAATCATCAAACGTAACTCTTCCGCGGATAGCAAGCAAATCTACTTTCGAGCACCATAACCGATAATGTCGCTCACCTTGTGCATAACCTAGGAACATGCTCTTTCTTGCCATTCCATCGAGCTTACCTCACTCACTTGAACATAACATGGACAACCAAATATTCTAAGATCGGAATAATCAGCAACGTTACCTAACCATACTTTTTCGAGAGTCCGACATCTAATTTCTTTTGATAAGGATCTATTTTTTAGGTAGCTAGGTTGTTCTAAGCACATCAACCGGAACCTTCTAGCAATATTAGCATTAGAAAGCATTTCATGGGTTGTCTTTAGTGATGTTTTGCTCATCAATTCGGCAACATGTTGTGGTTCATTGGTACTAGTGTGTTGTTTCACTATGCCTTCATACAAAATTCGTTTAATAACTTAGAGCAAAACTCCATGCTATTGTCGGTCCGCACATGCTTGATCGTTTTACCATACTTCTTTTCAATCAAATTTTTCAACTGTTTGATCTTAACAATAGTATCAAACTTGTGCCTTAACACAAACACGCAGATCTTCCTTGAGTAGTCATTAATAACTATTGGCATAAATTTAGCATTCTTCCTCCATGTTATTGTCGGTCCGCACATGCTTGATCGTTTTACCATACTTCTTTTCAATCAAATTTTTCAACTGTTTGATCTTGACAATAGTATCAAACTCGTGCCTTAACACAAACACGCGAGATCTTCCTTGAGTAGTCATTAATAACTATTGGCATAAATTTAGCATTCTTCCTCGTAGAAAACCGCGACAACCTACGAACATTCAAGTGAATTAATTTTGCAATCTCCATAGTTTCTCTAACAAACGCACTAAACTGCATTTTTTGTTGTTAATCTAAATCGCAACACATGCATACATTCGGTTACGTCAACAACATAACCACATAGTAAATTTATTTTACTTAAAACCTTCATGCTTCTCTCGCTAATATGTCCCAAACACATATGCTATAATTGGGACTCCCATACGGATGCATCTAATGTCTCCTCGGCGAAATTTTTCATTATCTCACTTTGAAGTTCATACAAGCGATCGTGCTTGATTCCTCCAATTATCACCAAGGCATCTCGAATAAATTTTTGAATTCCACATTTTGAAGAATACCGACGTGTAGCTGAATCTATAGCACTCAAGGAAATCATGCTCTTTTTCAATTACGGAACGTGCCTCACTCTAATCAATGTCATCACAATATCATCATGCATTCTAATTCTAACATCACTAACACCTACAGCATCGCACTTAGTGTTGTTCCCAACGCATACTTTACTACTTTCCATGCATTGATAACTACTAAACCGGTTCAAGTTTGGTATAGCATGAAATGAACAACCATAGTCCATAATCCATCCGTCAAACGGTGAATTATTAGTGATAGACAAGACATAATCATCACTATCCGAATTACTATCAACTATAACAACAATATCATCGGGATACTCAACTCTAATTTTCTTATCTTTCTCATTCTTTAGCTAAGGCAATCATTCTAAGGTGCCCTCTCTTGCCGCAACTCTAATAGATAGAACCACCGAGTTCTATACCGATTTACGTCTATTCATATTTATATCCTTTACATTAATACAAGTACTAGCTCTTCCTCTATTTTCACTTACTAAAGAAGCGGATATATATTCACTAAATTCTCTTCTACGGATGTCTTTACTCATAATCAAATCTCAAATCCCATCAAACTTCAAACTTGTGACCCGGAGGAATTACTAATAGCAATAACGGTAGTATTCCAACTTTTAGGCAATAAGAATAATAAAATCAAAGCATATACCTCATTTTCAAAGTCAATCTCAACCGAACCGAGTTGGCTAATAATCACATTAAATTCATCGATATGATCAGACCGGCCCACCTTCACCCATTTTTAACCTAAAAGACGTTGCATCAAATAAACCTTGTTGATCGTAGAGGGCTTCTCCTACATATCGGATAGGACGTTCATCGAATCCACGGTAGTCTTCTCTTTCACGATATTAAATGCGGCGTTACGAGCCAACATTAGCCGAATAACACCCAACACTCATCTATCCAAGCAATTTCCGGTCAGCTTACTTCATTGTCTCGGCTTTTCCTAAATAGGGTTAAGTGCGGTTTCTTTTCATACAAATAATCCTCACTGCATCTTCTAGAAATCCAAATCCTTTGTCGATTCCCATTTTTCCTTCTTCTATAGCTATCAATTCGCTACAACTTAGCCAAGCCTTACTTTGATACTAATTATTGCGAGAATCAAATGATCGAACAATACAAATGATAGGTAAAAAAAATAAGACACCATATTTACGTACACCCACATGGAGAGCGATAATGAATTCTAATATAGATAAGCGATATAACGGATATTCCATCCACCTTGAGTCACTAAAATACTCTCATTGTTTCCCAATCTCTAATTACACCCAAGTAACTCACGCGGTGTTTAGTCTCACAATTCCTCATGAAATAAGATCCGGATCTCAAGAAGGAATTCACAAAACTTACTCATAAGATTTAAATGGCTTCAAATATTAGGGATGTAATTCACAAGCAAAAACTTGTCTTTGATACTCTTCACAATGAACATCCAAAACTTTCTCCAATCGGAAACCATCAATGTATAAACATATTGGAAGTAGGAAACCTACTTGAATTAGGAAGCTTTTCTTTTCGGGCTCAAACTCGAAATATATTTTCAACAATACCGGTGTGACTACGATGTGCGACAAGAAGGTCCTGTAATCATATAATACGCAAGGACATAAGGTTGCTACCCACACCTTGTGACATCCCGAATTTTCATAGTTGGAAAGTAAAATAAACCCCAATTGATATATCTTTTGAGAAATTCTTGAGTTAGCTATCTAGAAATTCAGTAGGAGTTATTTCGATATTTCATAAAGAAACAATTGCTTTGCTTGTATAGGGAATTTTCAAAAAGGGTATTAGAAAGATATAATAGGATGATATAACTCATGAATTGATGTTCTAAATAAAATAAATCAATGTTAAAATGAAATATCATTAATAACGGAATTGAAATGCTTTCTTAGAAATTTATAAAAAGCAACGAAGCTCGACGATACGAGTACGGATTACAATACCTCAACCGGCTTGCCAATGCGGAGCCAACCGCCGCCCACGCCACTATGAGGGATGGCATGAGCTTGAACGGCGCCCTATGGGTCGCGTCGACACCATTGTCCCTTGACGGAGGTCGATCATATTCTAAACTCGCTGATCGTCTTTAATTAGTTAAGGTTAATATAGAGATAATTAACTTGATCTAATTACTAAAGTAGTTGATTAAGATTGTAATTAAGATTATTAAAGCTTCATGAACATTTGGACCAATGGGAAATTGCCAAGAACCTATCCTAGGACGAAGATAATAAGTGGACCAATAGAAAAATGATAAATAGCTAGAAGACAAGGCTACTTGATTAGGCTTACTAGGTGGCCTCTTATTGGAATGATAAGTGACTTAATAGATAAGGTCTTGAATTCAAGAAGTTTCGTCATTAAGATGTTTGACTTTTAGGGAAAATCTCATTATTATATCTTTGAGAAATTTCTAGAGCAAGATCAAGGGGTTGCATGCTATAAATAGGATGGCCCTCCTCTTGAAAAAGACTAGCCAACACTTCCTCTCTTCTTGCTCCCTCTTTGACCGACCACCTCCCTCTCTTCTCTGCTCTTGTCGCTTCAAATTCCATCATCCCGCCGCCTTACCACCTCTCCGCCACATCACCTCACCGTTCCATTTCCTCAAGCCGCATGCTCGCCGCCTCCTTCGCCGCACGTACGCTGCCGCCCATCGTCATCGTCGTTTAAGTCGCCATTCCATTGTTATTACTTCATTTTATTTAAGTGGGAATCGGAAAAGAGATGAATGGGATTTCTAGATCTAATACGGTAATATTGGTTTATTACTTGATTTGGTGTTTCATTTTCCTATGATTGCATGCATTTATGCATTTCATGGCATTAACGATAAGTTTTAATTAAAATTGCATGGAAAGGAGTTCAAGGACGTCGAGCGGAGAACAATCAAAGATGGATTGGGAGTTGCCAAGGCCAATCGGACCGCAAAGGACCAATCCCCAGACCTGGTCGGGTCTAGAACCGGTCCTACCTGGCCCGAACAGAGCCGGTTCGGTTCTGCTGGGAGGAACCGAGTCGGTCCGGATGGGGTCCCAGACCGGACCGATTCGGTTCAACCTGGCTGGATGCAAACCGGGCTGATCGGCCCGATCTTGGATGGTTCCAATGTTCAGCTTGGTTTCGAGCCCCACCGGAATGGTTTGTCGGATTTGAAACAATTCGATTAAACTCTCGTCCCCCCTTCATTCCGACATTTTGCACGTTGGATAACATGAAAAGATAATGACCAAGACATGCATGTGCTATATTGTGGATTGGCATTAAAAGACATATGCGCGCCTCCATTAGCTCGGCGGCTACGGGGTAGAGTCTTGGGGGTAAACGACGTATTTATCAAGTGGCCGTCGCTCGGACAACAAAAAAGCAAGTGCCGTCACTCGTTAAATGTTTACTTGAGGTGATGGTGCGGACATTGTTTATCATTATCAAGTGATTGAACTCATGTGCCGTCGGTCACGTAAAGTGTCGACGTTGCCCGATCTTAGGAAGTCTCGATATAATCTCGAGAACAAGGATGCCCGCAAATTGAAAAGAAACGTAAATGCATTATTGCATGTTTTCCTTACATGGAAAAGATTCAATTGGGAAAAGTACATGCTTTGTTGCATCTTTGGCTTACATGAAAATGATTCGATTGATGATGCTTGGCATTATTGAAACCGATCATAAGATAGCTTCGTGTCAAATGTTTTTACCTTGTTGAGTTGAGTACTATTATGATGTTCATATCTTAGGCCTAGAAATTTCATTTACTTAGGCTATTTTTCAACAAAGAAAATGGAGTGTTCACGAGATTCACTTGTTTGGTTATCTTGACCGTATGATTCACCTCCACCAAACTATAATTGATGTGGAAACCGGCATTACATACGTCCATAGCTACTGCAACCGTATGGATCAATGTGGGACTAGCACACGAGATACCCATTGAGTTCTTTTCGTGGCATGAACAAATGTGAGAGGGCATGACGAGAGGACCACTACGAAACCTTAATATCCATGGCTCATCGGGACCTCAAGGTAGAGCAACATCTTGAAATGGATCTTGCTAAAGAAATAGGGTCATCTTGTCCTCTAATGAGTAGATGGTCTAGCGGACTAGTGAGATGTATGAAGGATTGGATAGCCTCCCAAAATTTTTGGTGTATAAGATAAATTGGGAGGTGATATGTTGAGGGTGTACTAGGATGTGTGACATGTATAGCTTTTTTAGATCTTGGGTTGTAAAATAGAATGGGAACGCTAGGTTTGATAAGTATTAAGAAATGTACAAATGGCATGGATTGCCCATTATATATAATACCAAGAAAGTTTGTGAATGTCTTGGAAGCTGCTATGTCTGCTCTATAGATGGGGTAGTTAATCCTCTGCGTTTAAGAATAAATGTCGGCAGAAAATAAGAAATTATACTAGAATTAAATTTAGTGACCTACAGTTGAGAAGTCGATGCAACTAACACCTGAGGGTCTTTAGGCAACTCTATAAGAGAAAGAGACTCTTGAAAATTGAATTAGTAAATTAGATGTCTAAGATGAATAAAAAACGGGGCAGATCCTGGGGGTTGTTACACACACCACATGCCCTGCATGGAATCATATGCAAATACTTTCCCCCTCTCGAAAGTGGGGCAATCGATATTTATCTTGGCGGAGATTGGGGCAGAGGAAGACTGCATCATCTTTTTCATGGATTTTTTTGTGGGGACTGGATGCATCCAACCCAGGAATGCCGGTCCACTTGGGAAAAGAAAAGAGACAAAAAAACTATGCTGTGTCCGGATCGAACGACGTCAACTTCACGAGGCATATATCAAAAAGAAAAGCGCTTGTTTCTGGCGCTAAGAAGCAACCCCACTTTTTCCCTTGCTTTGCTTTTGGAGGGAGTGGCTGTGCGGCCCCCCGGCTCACAGAGGCAGTAAAGCGGGGATTGTCGCCTAATTACGCCTGTCCGGTGGGCACGAGACGGGGATTCGATCGCCGTCACCGGCTGTCATCGAAAACCCTAACCTGACATGATACGCCAAGCACAGATACGCATGCGATGAACCTGAATGCTACGAAAGAATTTACTTTAAGATTGGGGCGATTGGACTAATGTGTGCAGCGGGACATGTCAGTTATCTATCTCTTTAACTCGAAATGGAAGTGGTTTTGAAAAAGGATCTTAGAATATCTAAGGGTTTGATCAGGAGGGTCTCTCTTTAGCGCCTTCTTTTCTAATTCTTCTTCTTTATCTGGATTATTTCACAAAGACTTGTCATGGCACGGAAGAGAGGCGGGGCAGAGCAAGTACCACTCCTTTTTGGCTAGCAATTCGAAAGTGACCCCCACCGTCTTCCCATCCTCGGACCGTGTAGGGTTAAAAGCCTGTGGTGGCCCTTTTGCCGTCCGAGGTACTTACGCAAAATGCTCAGCTGACAAACCTGCCTTTGGATGTTAATATTCTTCTTTCCTTAACAGCCTAAAGGGCAAAAGATTCAGGCAGCAGGGGAGAATAATGGGATGCTCTTTGATGATCCCCGGACGGTGTTTGTGTTCAAACGTTATACTGCTCCTCGTCCTTCTCCTCCACCCCGTCTTGGTCGTCTGTCTCGTCTGGGGAATATTATCGAGGGACTGACTTTTGGGTCCCCTCGAACTTTTTTTGCCAGCAACAGCTTTCAAAGGCTGAAAATGACACCAGATGTTGGTGATGGCACCTGGTGGGATAAAGGGGAAAGATACCGCCCATTCTGACTATATATAAACTTGGGAAGTGCATCTTAGTATCGTCATGTATACAGAGATAGAGTGACCCAGTGTGTTGTGCGAATACTTCACCATCCCCCAACAGATCGCGAGCCGTAGTTCCGTGTGTCCATATATAGATCCGAGAGAGGGAGAGGGAGAGGGAGAGGTAGAGAGATGGCGAGGGACAGGGATAGAGATCCGTTGGTTGTGGGGAGAGTGATAGGGGATGTGTTGGATGCATTCACCCGGTCCCTCTCTCTCCATTGCATCTACAACAACCGGGAGGTCAACAACAGCTGCGAGCTCAAGCCCTCGCAGGTCGTCAACCGGCCTCACATCGTGATCGGGGGCGATGATCTCCGTACCTTCTACACCCTGGTGGGTCGGCGACTCTCGGCTATTCGCCTGTTCTGTTGGAGTGCGGATTTAACCCTTTGATCTCACGCGTTGTTCTCCGGGTTGTGTTGCAGGCCATGATAGACCCTGATGCACCCAGCCCTAGTGATCCTCATCTCAGAGAATATTTGCACTGGTGATAAAATCTCTCTCTCAGACACACATACAAATTTCTGCTGCATATAGGTAACCATATCAAGTGAGAGACTTCATCGAGTAGGGTGAGAAAGAGATATCGACGAAAGAACCGGGACTTCATATTCACCTTTTACCTCTGTTCCTAATCTTTTGTGAGCTTAAGCTTAGTCTAGCGATCTGAATCATCTGAGAAAGAGAAAAAAATAGCCGGGACTAATCATCCGTCCAATATTTAGGTGAGATACTTGTACATGCGCCTAAATATCTCCAGTAGTTGCGCTCGACATCATGTATATTCTGCATGGAAGGAAAGAAACTTATGGGTTATTCCTTTGGTCCCTCCTATTGATTCCTTTCTCACTTATTCTTGCCCTTTACTTTCTGCGACGGATATACCGGAATCTTTCGTCTTGTATATATATACATATAGTCCTGACTTATCTCTTCTGGATCACCTCTCATAGGTTGGTGACTGATATTCCAGCTACGACAGGAGCGAGCTTCGGTGAGTGTATGAAAACTGCACCAACTATTCATTTTTATTTGGAGTTCGTCATCTGCAAGTGACTTATCTTTCCTACGTATTGCAACACCTGTGGAGGGAAAAAAACGCAACTAGAGAAGGGGATGCTGATGTAATTCGGACCGTGCAGGGCAGGAGATTGTGTGCTACGAAAGTCCGAGGCCGTCGATGGGGATTCACCGGTTTGTGTTCGTGCTGTTCAAGCAACTGGGGCGGCAAACAGTGTACGCCCCCGGGTGGCGCCAGAACTTCAACACCAGGGACTTCGCGGAGCTCTACAACCTGGGATCCCCGGTCGCCGCTCTCTACTTCAACTGTCAGAGGGAGAGCGGCTCCGGCGGCCGACGAAGATGACTTCCAACATGTTACTCGAATTAAATCCGTAAACCTAGAAGCTATATATATGTAACGAGGCAGGAGTGCCCCTACGTGGTTATGAACAGAGATGCAATCAGCCATGCATGGATAGATGCAGCTGTAAACCCAGAAGCTCTATATATCTGTACTGTATTTACACGTATAATCAATGACCGTCTACGTATTATCTTCTAATCTATGTGTACTGCTTCGCCGGTGGCCTCCACCGTTTCGCTATGAGACGAAACTATCATGAAATGCATGGCTCGTCCTAGCCATCATGTAGGAAAGGTAAAAAAAAAGTGCTTTTCTACTTTCTATTGAGTGTCAATATGGTTCCATAACTCATTTTGATCTATATTTTGTATAAATGAGTTGTATATGGATTGTCAACTTTTAGAGGGCCCACTAAAAATGGGTCCAAAAAATTAAAGGTAAACCGATGGGTCAAAAATGAGTTACACATGAAACCCATTTTCGACCCATTAAAAGGTTAAGTCATCGTCGTACTTGAGTTGGGTCACGGGCCGCCAACTACTGCCGCCCACAACCGCCGCCCACCAACTACCGCTCGACTGCCAACCTCCGCCCGCCCACCGCTCTCCACGTAAGAGAGAAGACTCTCTCTTTCCCTGAAATCCTCAATACCCTCCTCAGATCTGCACAATGCAAACCCATAGGCAAAACACAGACACCATCCCAACATCGTCACTCTCAGGTTCGGCTCCGTTCTTGCTTTTGCCTCTCTCTACGGAGGTCCTCAAGAACCCTCCTTCGCTTGGGTACTTTCCCTCACACCTGGGAAACAATCATTCTTCACTGGATTACTATACGGGAAAAAACAACCGAGCCGAAGGCATGTTTTTCTTTTTTTATCAGACAAGACTGGTCAAGGCGTGGTTGTCTTGTCGATGCTTTCCACCACCGCACGACCATGCCCAGGATTTATTACAACCTATTAAGGAAACTGGCCAACCGTGCGACAACGAACTCAGAGAGAAACGGAGGGAGGAGAGAGAGAGAGGCGCTCCACGAAGAGGAACGCATGCAGGGGAGAAGGAAATGGGCAGCGGCTTCCAACTATGTTTCGACGGCCAAACTTTGTCACGGTGGGCGACGGTAGTGGTGGTGTGCGGCAGGCAGAGGTGGGCAGCGGTGGTGTGGAGATTTTATATTAGTTTGTCTTGGTAACATGGGTGAAAATGAGTCGAGTTGAGTATGGGTGAGTTGCTTCGGTCGGGTCGAGTCGGGTCGGATATGAGTCATTAAATATAAGTCAAAATAGGTTAGGCGGATTAATAAAGATCGGACCATATTCGACCTAACCCAAATTCAATCCAACCCTCCCATTTGACACATTTACTTTCTATGTATGAACGTACACACACGTGCGTCGGAGCCAATACTTCATTCGAGATGGGCCCATGATACGACATGTCGTCCCAACATATTTCCAAGCACAGCACGAACCGTGCTAGGGCTACCAAAAAAATGTTGCAAAACTTATACATATTGCTAGACCCATCAAACGGGTGGGTGGGGTTGGATTTAGATCAAAAATAGTCCGATACAAATACATCTATTTAATCCGTCTTGACCCATTTTTTTCATGCAATTCAAACCTAGTGACACATATCCGATCTAACTCATATTCTTAAAATAATTCTATATTTAACCAAGTTTGGGAAAACTCATATCCAAACTAAGGTGAGATTGCAAAGGTGATAATTACCACAAAAGTCTTATAATTGTCTCAATTCGTTTTAAACTTTTTTTTGCTAATTTAGTTCAAACTTTTTGCATTTGTGTCAATTCATTCCATCCGATCGGGATGATTCTATCTAAAGCTGTCATGACATTGCGCATCGGATTGAAGCTCGGGTCAGTGTCGCTTTTCCGGCGACTTCATCTTGTTTATTTTCGGGGTTAGCCCATGGTTGGGCCTGTGGTCGGAGCTCGTGATGGGCCTTCTCTTTCTTTCCCCGCGACGGCGATGGCGATGGCGAAAAGGCGCGAAGCCGAAAGCCCCCGCTGAAAAATTTTCACAATCTCCCGCGCCACCTGGCGGGAACTGCAAATTCATCCGCCTTCCTTTCGAAAAAAATTCCCACTTTTTTTTAAAAAGTATTCCGAAATGGGAAAATTAAAAAAAATTTGGAGAAATGAAGCGATTTTCGTCCGGCTTTGATGCAGTGAAGGAGGGAATGGAATTCGTGGCGGTGTCTTCTTTGCCTCCAAATCTTCCCAGTCGTCGACACGCTTCGTCTCCTCCTCAGATCGACACCTCCTCCAAACCCTAGATTCTTGCAGGCCGACGACCGCCCTCTTCCTCTCTACTGCATATCTGGTTCGCAGGCTCTTGGGTTTTCTTTCCTCTCTGTGTGTGTGGTTGTGGGTGTGGGTGCTTTTGGGGTAACGGAAGTGGGGAAATGGTGGATGCTGGGCCGACGACAGTCGACGCCGGCGACGGCGCGAACGGCCCGACGCTGGCCTCGCACCCGCGGGAGACCCTCAAGCGCAAGAGGGGGGTTTCTCGTTCTCTGCTCAAGAACCTCAGCGCCGACGAGAGGCGGGACCGAGTCGCGTCGCTCAACGCCGAAATCCAGGGCCTCTTCTCTTATTACCGCGAAATGATGGGTCAGAAGCTCACCCTGGACTTGAGCTCGGCGGAATGCGGGTCCACCAACGGGGCGATCGCGTGCTGCTTGGAGGAGGCCGCCACGCCGCTTTCCAAGCTGGTGGAGGAGGTGTACGGCAAGTTGAAGGAGAGCAACGCAGGAGGAGGAGGAGGAGGCGTCACGGTGGCGTCGGTGAAGAGTGGAGTCGTGTTCGTTGGGCAGAGAGTGATGTATGGTGTCCCCAATGCCGACGCCGACGTTCTGGAAGACGATTCTCCCTCCTCTCTCTGGTGTTGGGAGGTTCTCACTTCACTTCCTTCCCTCATTGCTTATTCATGATTTCGTTTTTCCTTTTTTGTTTCTTAAGCTCGTTAGAAAGGTTACGTCTTGGATTGGATCTCTCTCTTTTGCTTTAATAGCCAATGTTTGTGCAAATTTAGTCCCAACATGTGCTATGGTAGTTTGAATAATGACTTTGCGCATGACCCAGTTGAATCGACCAGGTTTGAATAGTATAAAAGCACAAATATGGGGCAACGCAAAGTCCCTCATTTGAATGAAAAATCGACACAATCTTAGCTAAGTGAATTCACCGCGAATCCACATGGTTTGAGACACAATTATGTCACACTAATGCGAACCACGGCGACGTCTATCTTGCTAACCCCTTTCAATTATCCTGTCCGTTCTTAGACTGATGATTTTTATTTTTTTGTACATGTACAGACTAGAGAGCTGAAGTTGTTGCCCAAGTCGGTGCATGGTCTTATAAAGATTCGACGCACATGTCGGAGAAAGATTCATGAGAGATTATGTGCTGTTTCTGGTGATTGAATCGCTTCCTTTTTATATTTTTCTTTATTTGTCGCAGCTATTAGTTTTTCTACTTAATGTGTTATAGAGCAGTTCTAAATATTGGACACTTTATGCTTATGGTGAAGCTAAAAAACCATTTTTTTAAATTTTTTATTTTACTAGACTAAGTTGATGAACTTTTGCCTTTAGGAACAGAAAAAGCATTTAACAAACACGTCTCCTCCTCCTGTGGAGTTAATTGTCTGTTGGTCCATGTCATCACATTCACGCCACACATAATTGTCATTGGATGTTTAGTTGGTAAACCAGAGAAGTGCTGGGTCACTCATTGAAGAGGAACAGAGGAATGGTGGGCTATCTTTTGGCAACTCTTTATGGCATTCCATTTGATTCCGTAGCATAGCTCCATTTCTTTGCATCCATGGGGATTGGTTAATTTTTCCATCTTTCTGTATATATGTTTGAATGGTGATTCCATGTGCTGAAGTTAGCCTCTGGCTACTGCCATTTTTGCTGGATACATCTTTTACATGCGTTTAAATCACTCTTTATTTAGTAAGGTGGTCGTTATTATCTACAGCAATCTAATGTAGCCAATTTATTGTACATGGGAAGTGTTGCTTGGCTGCTTAGAATCATTTGCCGTTATGCTTCATCTCTGTGTCTTTCTAATAGATCCTTTGAGACTATCTCTCAGAATTCATTCCCTCTCTATTCTCCATGTTTCTGGAGTTTTATCTAGACTCTAGAGTGGTGAAAACAAGACCTCTCAGACTTGTATTCTTATTATTTAAAATCTCGTCAGTTGGCTGTATTGGCTATGCGGAACTATTGGTGCGTGGATTGTTACAGTGCAGTTGAAAGTAGAATCCTATGATAATGGAATTTGGCTTTTCTTCCTCTGTGCTGTACATAATGGAAACTTGTTCCTCAAATCGTATTTAGTATATTAGTTAAACAATCATGGAGGCGGTGATGGAGGTGCAGCTTTGGGATTGTATCTCTTGCTTGGTGACATTTCTTTGGCTGATTATGGTACACGTCTTCTTCTTTCAGCAATGTTAAATGCATTAGAGAAGTCAGAGCATGATCCGGATAGCGAGCTTGATTTGTTGAAAGCCTCAGAAATGCTCCGTAAAGCACTAAACGAGACAGATTTACGCTTGTTACAGGACAGCATGCTGCGGAAGAATCGCGCTGACTCGTATGCATCTAAAGATGGTCTATTAGATTCACTGCAGAGTATAAATGTTAATTAAAGCATTTATATAATTTTCAGGGCTGAGAAGGAGGCAAAACTAGATCCTAAAGCGTATATAAGGCAATTGGAGAGAAATAAACGAGAAATTGAGAGAGAGAGAAAGAGAATGGATCGTGAAGTTCAGAAGGAAAAGTTGAAAGCTGTAAGTTCGATATCTTTTTAGTTTCTGGCTTGTCTTTACGATTGAATCATTTTACTATGATCTAGTTGTTATTCTAATGGATGCATCACAATTAAAGAGTTGTGACATAATGCACTATGGGTTACCTATTTGGAAAACTTGTCCTCCCTAGATCTTTGTTAATTTTGTGTATAGACAACGCATGAGTTCATTTGCACCTTAATGACTACGTGGCTTTTCTGATCCATGTCCATCATAGGAAAAGGAATTGAAGCGCTTGCAAGAGGAGGCAGACAAGGAAGAGAAGCGTTGTGAAAATGAAGAGCTTGAGTTGAAGAAACTGCTGAAAAAGCAGGAAGAAGCTAGGAAAGATCAGCGTCGGAGAGAGAAGGAGGAAGCTGAATTGAAGAAGCAACTTGCCCTGCAGAAGCAAGCCTCCATGATGGAACGGTTCCTCAAAAGAAGTAAGACTACTTCACCTGTCCTGGATGACAAATCCTCACCCGGTTTGCCTTTGTCCAGTAATGCAAGAGAATGGATCCATGAGTCAGTTGCATGCTTGATGGATTCTGCTCTTACCTCAAATCAAGAAATTACCATTGGCCAAATCTGGAAGTAGGTTTCAACGTCCTACTGTTTCCTTTGTATCTTCTCCACATTCTTATTTTTGTTGTTTCTTTCTTCACTACGTCATCTAAGCGTGTTGAGATTAATGTTTCTGTGGTTAGCAGTTCTCATTTATCATCTTGGCGTCTTCTGGGTCAGTCTATACGCTCAAATCAAGAACAGCATTGGGGCATACGCAGGAAGCCCAAAACTGAAATATTCAAGGAACTTAAGCTCACCACGGCTAACTCCATTAAAGGAGTAGCACAGGATGATGAGTTGAACCTTGAAAAGCTAGTGAGTGGATGGAAGGAGAGGATTTCCGATGACATGTCGACTTGTAAAGCTGGAGATAAGTCTCATCCGGGCATGAGGAAATGTGTCAGAAGGAAGCAATTATTGCAGTTTGATAAGAGTCATAGGCCTGCATTTTATGGTATATGGCCAGCAAAAAGGTAATTCTCTTTTGTTGTTTGAGACTTAGTCCTCTCTTTGTAATTCATTTTAGTTGGTGGGTTATCAGATGTTAGCTTTCTTTGACGGTTCCTTTTTTATTTTATTTTATCAAGAGATATTCATCAATTTTTCCTTTGAACCTTTTCTCAAAGGGAATTTTTTTTTTTTTTTTTTTTGGGGAGTTTTTTTTGGGGTGGGGGGGGCAATTATTGCTATATCATAAGTAGAAAGAATGCAGTTATATTCGTGCAAAAGTTGGACGTACTTCATGTCTTTAAAAGTTCTCACATTTCTCTTGGAATTTTAGAAGATTAAAAGGTGGAGATAGCAATAAGCAATTTCTGTTTTTTCTCCTGTTCGAGCATAGTTTCTCTCCAACATTTGATTTGCTCTTAGCATTTATGTTGAGAAGACACCAAGCGGCTCCTATTGCTTTGTGGTCAACACCACAGAACTGTCTATCCCTGAGAAGAATATAGATAAGATTGATTTCTCCAGCTAGTAAGCTGTAGATGTATCTGCATTTGTCTTCAAAATATGTCTTGGTTGACTCACTCCTTTTCCTTGATGAAAATAGTGAAGAAAAAAACTAGATACTTTCGTAAAATTCCTGCTTAAAGCTCTGTTGCCCGTCCTCCATTTATTTGTGGATGAGGCATTTTTCACTGCCTACGAGGAGCACAATAGCCACATGATCTTTGAGCAATATTTGGTTTAAACTTGGGCAGTTGGTGAACTATGAACATCAAAATTATATTGGGTGACTTGTGCAAGTTGATTTCACAGTGACACATCAAGTCTTGAAATGTAGTAGGTGGTAGCTGACATTTCTATTGCAAGAAAATTTGGGTTTCTACTAGATGGTTGGATTGATTTCCCCTCCCCATTTCTAGGATATGTTGGAAACTGCCTGAAATCCAAGCAAAGATTGAGCTTCTTGCAAATCATGTGAAGGTTTTTTCTGTTGCTGCCCTGCTATGTCATGTGCTGTAGCATATTAACAATTTGTGCTTTATGGATCTCATCAGTGAAGCTGTTGGGCCGCGCCACCCATTAAGGAAGGATCCAGATCTGGATTATGATGTTGATAGTGACGAGGAATGGGAAGAGGTATATATCATCACAAAATCCTTAACTTTTGTGGTATCATGATTGCAGCTGCTTTTATTATATGGATGCCATGTTGCGTAGGAGGATCCAGGAGAAAGCCTATCTGATTGTGATAAAGATGATGAAGAAAGCTTAGATGAGGGCTGTTCCAAAGCTGATGAAGATGAAAGTGAGGATGGGTTTTTTGTACCTGATGGTTATCTCTCGGAAAATGAGGTACAATAAAAAACACCCTAATTTTTAGCTTGTATCTTCTTTCTCTTGCAATTATTTCATTTGCCAAAGGTATGTCTTCATTAATGGTGCTGGGTGATCAATGAAGTAGCACTTTGCCAGTGGTTAATGATCATTGATATTTCACCTGGTTGTATGCTTAATCCTTTTCAACAAGTTTTTTTGTTTCTGAATCTCTTTGTCCGTAAGAGGTTTCAAGGCTGATGAATTTACTATTGCATAGCGCCTTAGATTGGGATAAATGTTTATTAAGTTAGGAATTAGGATGCATTTTATATTGGGATAGCATTGCCAAGTCTGGATAGAGGCCAATTTTTCAGAAACTTAGGTTGTAAGGTGTAAGTTTTCAGGTCAGTCTGCATCTGCTACTGGGGTTCGTATTTCTGGTTTACCATGTTATATAGTCGATGCCATTAGCTGAACATTCAAGAGTGTTTTTGCTCATTTTTATCTGAACTCTTGGGTAGACACTATCTGTGGGCATGTGAGGTCGATAACAAATAACATGAAGTTCCTAATATGCTGGTTGGTGACACAGCGTAAATAAACCCACATTCTTTCATTCTAGAGAATGTATCGTCTAAAGAATCTGTTTGATGGAAGGGTGTACAAGTTGACAACATGGAGATTGATATTCCAGTCGAGGGCATGACTTCATCTTCTGGGCAAGACTTGGAGCATGTGGTCTTCTCTGCGCTGCTTCAACAGCAGAAGCATCTACGCAATGTGACAGAGCATGCGCTTCGGAAAAATCAGCCCTTTATAATTACTAATTTATCCCATGAGAAGTCTACTAAAAAAATGGCTGGAGAAGTAAGTGCTGCTCAAAAGCTGGAACAGATGTGCTTGGAAGCGTTAAGCATGCTTATCTTGCCGGGTGCCAAACTTCCAGAATGTCTAGCTGATAATATCTTGGATGAGGATGAAGAGGATTGCCCAACTAACAGCAAGAGCTGCTCAACACGAGCAATGCACGCTGTAGATGTACCTGATTCCGAGTTGCCAACCGTTGTAAGTTTACTATTAAATTTTAGCTTCCTTGTTTGCTAGCACAACCTGAACTGACTATGAAAGTCATCTGCACTAATGCAAGTGATACTATTTTGTGTTTCCTTGGGTTTAATTAATGGTAGCTTGTTGATAATTCAGGTGTCCGCTATACAATCATGTTCCCAAGGTATTAACAAGGTGGTAGACTCTTTGCAAAAGAAGCTTCCTGCTATATCTAAAACATCCTTGCGGAATAAAGTTCGTGAGATATCAAATTTTGAGGATAACCGCTGGCAGGTCTGTTTGAATTTCCAGTGGGTTTCTGAGCATATTTGATTTTATTTTGCTTTCTGTCTGGCTTGGCAAAAGCTCCAATTTAGTTTTGTTGCGTTAAAGCCGCTTTTTGTTTTGACAGGTCAAAAAGAAATCTTGGAAAAGCTTGGTTTGTCTGTTTCACCAGGTATATAAATCAGTCTGGACTTGGTATACAACAAGCTAATATAAGCTGTCTCTTTATCGTAAGCTTAATCTGTCTTTTATGATCAATTTGGTAGAGAGGAGCGGTGGAAGGGCCAAAGTTGCTTTTTTCTCAAAGAGGTGCTTGCCGCCTGCTGGTGGGAGTGTGAATGCAGATGAGATTTTGTAACCATCGTGGAGTTCTGCTGCCTATGTGAAGCAGATTGCACATAAATCAACTCATCTCACTACGATTTCCCATAAACATGTGTTCCATTTTTGAGCTATGATGTGTGATGTATCAGTTGGGTAAAATGGTCAGAAGTCAAGACTGGGCAAATCTAATTGTACTGACTACGCCTTGACTATATGGTGTGAGGCAGATTGCATATAAATCAAATCATCTCACTAGGATATCCCATTATTCATGTCTTTTTGTTCCATTTTTGAGCTGTGTGATATATATCCGTTGTGTAAAATGGTCATAAGTCAAGACTGGCCAGGTCTAATGTACTCCAAGAGGATTATAACGGTGATCCAACTGGCTATATTGTATTGTCAATGGTGTACGAATGCCCAATTTACCAAGGGGTGCTGCTATTGAGTTCATTACTAGTGGCTATTGGGCTGCATTTGCCATTTGGGGTCCTGCGCAACAGCATTGGTTTGTCTATACTAAAGAAGAGTCGGCGAGTTAGTAACAGCAACAAAAGTGGATCGGATTTCACATTGACATATGGATGTTATGAACAAGGTTGAATAGCTAAACCGATACGGTATTAGCAGTGACAATCACGATATTACTGATAAGCGGAATGAATAGAAAGAAGATATATGGATCATATGTGCGAAAACAAATGAATGAATGAAGGGGGGAACAGATCGGATCCCCAAATGCTTTTAGACCTGGAAGGGCCAGGGCCAGTCACTCATGCTCTCCTCCTGCACCTTGGCACTCCTCTTCAGAGGGTTGCTGCTGCCGTTGTAGTCGCCTTCGACAGAGGCATAGTACTTGAGGAAGAAGGCGAGCGTGAGCACGACCCACTCCAGGCAGAACATCAGGATGCACAGCCCGCCGGCCAGCTTCAGGATGATGGCCCCGTCCTCTTCCCTGACATAGGACTTGAGGTTGCCGAGGAAGTCGCCGGTCCTGGTGAAGATGAGCACGGACACGGAGCCCTGGAAGATGGCGGTGAGGACGGTGGCCACCATGTGGGCGGCGTACCACCTGCCGCTGGCAGCCCCCGGAGGAGGAGGCGGCAGCACAGCCGGACACAGCGCCGGCGATGGTGAAGACGTGGAGGAGGATGAGGAAGAAGCCGCAGAGGGAGGGGAGGAGGCGGAGGGAGAGGGTGAGGAAGATGCAGCTGGAGGCGGCCCCGAGGAGGACGTAGTTGCACAGGAGGAACACCTTGTGGGTGTGGTAGTAGTGGGCGGACGACGTCGACATTGACGGCGAGGTCGTCGAAAGCATCCCCATTTCTCTCTCTCCCCCTTTCTTGTTTCCTTCTTTTTCACTTGACAAATCTGAAGTGTTTCAAAAGCAGAGCTTTTGCGCTGGTGGATGATACAGAAGAGAGAAGGAATTTTGAGGAGTGGGATGGGGGATGATGGATAGAAAGACGGGAGAGGTTGGTGTTTATATTGGCCGAGAAAGACACTCAACGGTCACATTTAGCATCGCGGAGCAAAATCCGACCGTTGCGAAAAAAATAAAAAATAAAAAGAGAAATAAAAGAAAAGCAGACCTTTGAGGCTCAGGGGGTCCCACCGGCCCCATTTGCTTTAATTCTAATTTTGACTCGTTGCAGGACTGAAACGGCTAGTTTTTTTTTTTCTTTTCTTTTCTTTGTCCCTAATCATCTGGACCATTGACCAATAATCAATCCCAATCCTAAAGATCGTACGTACGCCATGCTTGTTTGTTAACTATCATCTTGTTCATCACCCTCCCTCACTATTGTTTTGCACTAATTACACTCGCCATCCCCAAAAATTTCTAATCCCTCGCGTTATCGTAAGCCATTATTTTTTTTTTTTTGGTCGGACCGTAAGCTATTTTAACGGCGATATTTTTAACTTCGGACTCGCCCGGTGCTCAATGCCTAGTCCAATTTCGTGCCGATTACGGTCTCGATAGGTTCAAAGGTCTATCCAGTCATGAAGTCGATGGCCGAGGGTACGGGGTAGGGGGTGTTGTTTCTTACGAAGCGGTTAAAACGATTTTTAGGTGCGAGTTGTGAACAGAAGACCATGTACTCGAAAGATCATGAGATTCCGAAATCGCTCTCTTTTTTTTTTTTTGCTTTTATTTGAATTTTTATGTTTTCTCTTTCGATTAAAAATTAGTAAACACTTTATGTCTTCCTAGTAATATTCTCGAATTAATAAAGAGGTTTATTATTATTATTACCGTTAACGGAGATTCCATAATCCGCTCATAATCCACCATTATTTAATAGGAAAAAAAAAAGTCCAATCCGCAACTTTTGTGTAATTTTTATTTTCACGGAGAATAAATAATTAATGGCTAACCAACCAATCACGGTTACGGTGACAATTGACTTTATCGGTGGCTCCAAACTACGAAGCCCATCGTCGATCTCGCCACTCTCTCCCTCGCCACCTCTTATGGCGGAGGAGGAGCTCGAAGCCGAACCTGCTCCCGCTCCCGCTCTGTATCTCCTCCCAACTTTGTCTTCGGCGTCGCCACCTCGCTTATCGAGGACGCCCACTCTCTCTATTGCCGATCGGAGCACATCGGATCGGATCACGTGGTGATGTTGCCTGGAGCTCGGTATATCTTCGTCTCCTCGTTTCTTGATGTCAAATAAGGGCATGAAATGCTCTCATAATCTCAAATAAGGATATGGAGTGGACATTATTTCAAATAAAGGTATAAAGCGATCATATTAATTTAAAAAGGGTCGACTTCACCGTGTCACGGGCCTTTTGTCCTTTACTTTTTAAAATTTAATATTTTTGATTTACTTTTTGACTTGGGCGATGGCCGGCGACTCATGCATGGACTTGGAAGAGGGTCGTGACCCATGCCTCTAGTCGGCGAGTTCGTCGACGACCCCGACTCGAGAGATGAGGCCCTTATTTAAAATAATCATGGCCACTTTAAATTCTTATTTGAAACCGACATGTCACTTCGCATCTTTATTTGAAACAAAATTCAATTTATGCTCTTATTTAAAAAATTTACATTTTTTTAAGTTACGGCAATCAATTATTTTTAAAAAAACATAGGAAATTTCCTTAAAACACTGATAATAAATAGGAAATGTAAATTCCGTGGAAGCAGCAAGAGCAGACAGCCCAACCAAACCATACGCGAGGTCATCCCAAGGAAGGTGTCGCCCTCGTCCTCGTCCTCGTCCTCGCTCCGGCCATTCTCGTCCTCGTACTCCATGCTCTTGTCTTCGCTTTCAGTTGTTACTCGTCGAGTGTGGCGTGGGCTAGAGCCCAACTTTCGACTTCCTGCCTTTCGAGACTTCTGCTTCCTCGTTTCAATATGTCGCGAGCGAGAAAGGAGCGATCCCCACGATCTTTCTAGCGTCATCTCATGTTAGTCTCGTTCGTCAATTGAATTGCACTTGAATGGCAGGGATCTGTCTGATAACTTGCTTTACGGAGACATTCCATACTCCATCTCTAAGCTGAAGCAACTCGAGTTTTTCCGCTATTGGTCTCTCTTATTCTATCCGTAGGGATTTCGAAAACTGTCGGCGTAACAGTTGATATCGACCGCAAGTATTATGAATACACACATATATATATAGCGGGACTCATCTCTAATCTTATGTCTAGTATTTCACCGTGATATTATCACGTTTTGTTATCTTAGCGAGACTCGTGAATGTTGAAAATGCCACGAATTCAAAACCGTCCGTTTTTGTCGCATTTGGTGATTCACTGAGTTGATGATGTAGTGCTGGGAAGTCATTTGTTGGTGCTAATAACAAGCGTGTCGGATTCTTCGCTGATAAATGTCCGACGTGGTTGCAACTTCTAGGTGTTCTCGAGATGCTTATATCACACACAAAGTGATCCCATAGGAAAATAAATTGGAAGCGTCCTCTTTTGCTTTCTATCATTATTTTAGCGTTCGCGAGGACCCAAGCCCCGTTCTTCTCCCAAAAATGAATGATTCAGAAAAATATTTTCCTAAAAAACAATAGCATGTATCGCTTCAAATAATTGAATAATGAAAAATATTTTTGTGCTTTTGTCTAAATGATAGAAATATTTTTTGTTCATTCTTTTTTTTTTTTGGGTCAACGATATAGGTGATCGTAATTTGGAAATTTTTTTCCAAATCATGAAACATATGGAGCCTTAGTAAGTGAAACAAATTATGGTTTTGGTTTAACTGTACTAGGAGAAAAATTAATCTAGTTGTTAAGCTAATTGGACAAAGAAGAAGACCCAAGTTTAGAAAAAAAAAAGTGTAAGTACTCGCTTCCCATTTAGAAAATTGTACTAGGTGAAATTCCTTAGTTGTCATTAATGAATCAAACTATTGTGAATGCATGGTGTATAGATTTCAAACACCCGAAGTGCGATACCCAAACTATTGTCAAATCCTTCTTTCTAAATCGTCCCGAAATTAGGTTAAATATGAATGTATTCTAGTAATATGAGTCGGGTCCGAGTCGGGATAAGCATGGATTGCTAAAATTAGATTGTGTTACATGGCGAATTTTAACTTCGGATCACTTCGGTGCTCGATAGCTCCTCGTTATCGAGCCATATAAGCTCGAAACATTCAAATATCGACTTTTTACCATGACATCATTAGCGCCGTCGCCGACTCATGAAGTTAGGGTTTGTACTACCAATTCAAGTTGGGAGCCAAAAATGCTTTGTGCTGGAGAGGTAGACAATAGGAGAGAATTGAACTCTAAATCCCATGCATGGCATTATGTTTTTTTTTCATACAGGCTCCTATTATTTTTTTTCCCAAATTTTAAAAACACTTGGAGAGAAAGTAATATAAAAGAAAAATAAAAAAAAAAAAAAAAATAATAAAAAAGAACAAGTATAAAGTTTGGAAAAATTGAATAATTTAAAAAATATTTTTCTAAAAATAATGACTCATTTCGATTTAAATAATTAGCCAATAAAAAATATTTTTATTTCAACGAGGATTTATATTTAAATATTTTCGTAAATAATAAAAATTGTTCATTTATTTTCAAGAAGTTCTATTTAAATAAGCGATAATTTATGAAAAATATTTTGAAAATTTTTTTTTTTCGCTAAACAAACAGTTACTTCATTCCTTATTTTTTTCCGTTCCCAAATTCCAAAAATTAATCAAATCAAAGCAAATCAAATTTCGTCTAAGAAATAGTATCCTCGCATTAATCAAAAGGTCCACGTGGATTCCTGACAATTTTTTGCTATTTATTTTTCATTTAAATCAAATCTTTGCCAGAGCATAAAAAATTAACGGGTCGCCAATCGCGGTCGCTGACAATTTTACTTTATCAGCAGCCACTACCAGTCCCCCGACGAAGCCAATCGTCGAATCTCGCTCGAAGCTCTCGAATGGCGGAGGAGGAGGAGCTCGAAGCGGAACGCAACTCCGATCGCCGCCACCTCTCGCGCTCCGATTTCCCTCGCAACTTCGTCTTCGGCGTCGCCACCTCTGCCTATCAAGTACGCACCCACACACGCGCACAAACACGCGCAGCGTATCTCTCTGATCGGAGCACGATCGGATCAGATCCCGCGTCGATGTTGCATGGAGCTCACTTCATCTCTTGTCTCCTTGTTTCTTGTGTGTCCGTAGATCGAAGGAGCTTACGGCGAGGGTGGGAGAGGCGCGAGCATTTGGGATGACTTCTCACGTGTCGAAGGCATGGGCTTTTCCTCTCTCCCGCAGTTTTCTCTTTGAAAGCCGATGGCGCTTGCTTTCTTCACGGCTCTCCCCTTTTTGCTTTTTTTTTTTATAGGAAGGATCGTGGATGGGAGCAATGGGGATGTGGCCGTGGATCACTATCACCGCTACGAGGTTTCCGCTCTTGAGAACCCGTTTAACTTTATCAGTGGCTCTTGGCCGAAGAAACGTCGTAGGCGAACCCATGAATCGTTGCTTCACGTTAATCTAGTCAAGCTTGTATAGGGTTTCCATTCTTGGGTGCGCGCACATCAACTTCTAATTTCGTCACTCTCTCATGTTGCTGGTCTTCCTCGTTTGAGGGTCGTCCGTGATCGTTGTTCTTCTATTATCTCTCCCTAAAAATTCTTTTTCTCTGATCTGATTGTTGATTATGCAGGAAGACATTGATCTTATAGCAAAGCTTGGGTTTGATGCTTATCGATTTTCCATATCATGGTCTCGCATATACCCTGGTATGCTGCAGATTAATTGAATTTTATATAAAAAAAATGTCTTTACTAAAATAAAAAGATTGGTGCTTAAAGGTTGAGCTGATTTGTTTTGTTAACATGAAATTTCTCGCCTATCAAGAGTTTGTGTACCAACAAGCACACGATCGCATCCTCTTCATGTGCTGTCTTGAGCTAGAAAATGTGCTGGTTATATTAAGTGGGTGTAAATGGAGTGCAGTAACTAGGTGTTGAAGATGATTTATGATTACAATAAGTTGTTGAAGATCCCTTTCTGATGTTGATTTATTCCACGTAGAATTGCACAAAACTTTAGATGTCGAACTTGTTCTCTGTTTCTGTATGCTATCCTTTATTGGCAGATGTGGGGTTGAGTGCAAGATGCGGTCCATGTTTTGGTTTCAACTTAGAATTGCAGAGAACTTAGCACATATCGAACTTGTTCTCTGTCTCTTTATTGGGCATATTGGGGGTTGAGTGGAGGTGGGGTCCATGTTTTGGTTGCAACATCATCAGATGCTCACACCTTTCCGTTGTCAAATGATCCTCTAGGGACATACGAAAATCATGAAAAATCTAATTTTAGTTATTCGATTCCTAGGCTCCACCTCATGCCATGGCGTATGCATCATGGGTAACTTCTCTTCAGCAGGATTGGAATTCTATGATTGCATAGTCCAATGACTCCTCTCTGGTTGAACTTTTGAAGTAAAGAAATTCTTAAATCCTTCAAAACAAGAACAACAATCTTACTGGTTGACATTAGTAGAGCATACAAAATTGACAGATCTTCCTTGGTGATGCCTATTTTTGATGATAATACTGGTATCTCTATCCTTCATCATTTTTTATAAGCATAGTTCATTTAAAATGGTGTTACCTGATTTAAGTATTTGAAACCACAGGAAAGGTTGACTATTAATCATTACTAATTCTTTCTGGTTTAGTTAGGAAGTTCTCTGTATTTCTTTGAGCTGCTAAATTAAAGGGTGAATTCCCTATCAGCAGCAACTCATCTGATTATTTGTCTTCTCACAGTAGATTCCCCGTCTTGTTGCCATTGGTCTGACTGTTGTGACCTTGTCTGAGAACAATACATTCTTCCCCTGTATTTTTTTTTAATTTCATATTTTATCTTGACTACTGCTCTAAAAGTTTCAAATAAAGTACATTTTACTCTAAATTGCCTTTTAAAAAGTCAATTACCACCTAAACTTTGATTTTTCTCAATTCATCATCTAAACCTTGCCGATTTATATGTCTTACCTTGCATACGTGTTGTGAAACTTAAAATCGTCAATTCTATTAAACTTCTTTTCTTCATATAATAGCAGGTAACTAACTGCTTTTCCAGGCACAAAATCTCAAATGTTTCAATCAGCTATTGGACTTTTGAAATGGTTTTTGTTAGGATTAATTAGATTATGTGCTTAACCCTTCAGTAGGGGACCGAAAGAGTAACTAATATTCATGTAATGATCTCCAGTGAATAATGTACTGTTAATCTAGGTGTTGGTAATCCATTCTTTTATTCACATAAGATTAGTTGTGGTTCTTTTTTGAATTCTCTCCTGCCATTTGTGCCTTCTCATCATAAAGAATTATCAACGAGGACTAAAAACTTAGTAGAGGAAAATATACAAGGATATAAGAGACGAATGCAGGCCAAGTAGTTAAAGTTGAATGGCACGTATGTACTTTATTTGATGCCATAATTTGGACTGGATTTTGCAATTAGCCCTGAAGTGTTATGCGTGTCTCATGGTACACTTAGCCATCCCTTCAAGTAGCGGTAGATTGACAAAAAGGTGTTCTTTGATAGTCTTTGGCCAGGCCTTAGTGCAAGTTTTGGAGGTGCACGATGGCATTCCCACAGTCACCCTAGAAGAGTGGGAATCGTGATAAATCAGCCTAAATGAATTTTTATTAGAGAGGAATTCAAAGAAAACATAATACCCCGCAAGATTAAAGATAAAACAAATAAACAGTAAATTTTTTTGTTGTATTAATCTACTTTGAGAGTGAAGATCCTATAAAGGGTAAAATGTTTACGCTCTAAGTTTTTCGAAGGTAGGTTGAATTAAATGAGAATGTATGTAGCAATTTGAGAATTTGGAGAAATTACAGAGGTTGAATTTGAAAAAGTGAAACTGACGAGAGAAAAATGTTCTAGCCATTATTCTTTTAATCGTGTCTTGTGGACATCCTTAACTTACTCCCAACTTTTTATGTGTATACATCTCCACAGAATTGTGCTAAATATTGCAATTTATTTTATTTTAGTTCCTTATACATGAAGTAGTTTATATTAGTGGTGGCCTTTTGTCATCCTAACGAGGCTGTATTTGGCGGCTAATCTATCTTCTCAGATGGATTGGGTACTCAAATCAATATGGAAGGGATTACATATTATAACAAACTAATTGATGCGCTTGTTAAAAAAGGTACGGACTCATTTGTTTTGTTGGCTAGCTTTTGCTTCAAGTGAAGCCAATGGGACATATGTTTTTCTTCCTTGTAGGTATCCAGCCATATGCGACATTGTATCATTGGGATCTTCCTTTGCACCTTCATAACTCAATGGGAGGGTGGTTAAGTAAGCAAATTATGTAAGTTCTATTTCATTTTCTTGCTGGCAAAGATCAAGCTGCGGCTCCTTTGCAGATGCATACATCAGTGTAACCAACAAGTCATTAGCTTTTAACTGTTATGATTTGATTTCATGATATCAAATTATGTTTTTGACTTTCAGATCCTCATTTTTTTTACTGTCCATCAACCTCAAATAAGATGAGTGAGTAGTCAGAATATATTCCAATAGGTCTAGTATGTAATTGTTTGCAATTTTTGAGATCATATGAAGTAAGAGGTTGTAGCAATGTTGAACTAATGCTGGATGTGGTAGACGTGTATTTGGTGGTGGTTAAATAAAGTAATCATAGATGGAGACTGGATAGAGAATATGTCATTAAAGTTGCATAGCAACATGAAGGAATGAAAATTTTTCGTCACTCATGAAGATGAATCGACTTGAGGAGCCTTCCGTACCATGACCGCTATTGATTAATGCTTTTTGGAAGACCTTTTTAATGGTGTTCTTCATTTTCTTTGTTTCCTGTTCTTTTTCCCCTTTTTTATGTAGAAGGGGGAGGATTGGTGAAATTAGGCATAATCATTGTGTTTGGCATTGAGTTGCTTCTCTCAAGTATCAATCTGTGGGATGGTCTCTTTTCTCTTATCTGTATGACACTATATGAACTACTTTTCAATAGTGCAGAAACGTTTTAGAAGTCTTTGACAACGAAGGTTTGTTCTTACTCAAGGTGTGCAACAGCCAGGATATGTAATATGGCAATCCTTATCGTTTGAGGCTTGTGACTGGCTAAAATATCCCTTGGGAGCCGTCAAAAGCCCTGTGAATCAAATAATAAGTTCTTTGAGAAAATCCCCGGACTTGCTTAGTTTTCCTGGAGACTTATTTGGTCTAAACATTTGTTTGGTTCGCTTCCCTTCTGTTTCTATTTAATTGCAAGTTGAATTGAGACTGAGAGTCATGTTCATTATGATGTTCAAATATTGGTTCAAAAGATAAGTGTGCATAAAGTGATTGATTCCTTTTGTTTCTGCCGGACACCAAGAAATTGCTTTGCAACATATGCGGAAACATGCTTTGCAAATTTTGGTGATCGAGTAAAGAACTGGATTACGATCAATGAACCCCTCCAAACTGCGGTCAATGGGTATGGTATCGGCATATTTGCTCCTGGAAGGTGTGAACGTTCCAATACTGAACCATACTTGGTCGCGCACCACCAGCTCTTGGCACATGCTGCTGCTGTCTCAGTATATAGGAAGAAATACAGGGTAAACACTTTCATACTATAGCTAGTGTATGTCTGTGTGCTTGGTCTTAACTGGTGGTGTCTGGCGCCACCTATTTCCCTCCCCACAAAAAAAAAAAACAACAGAGAAAAAAAAAAAGAAGAAGAAAAAGGAAGATAATTCTTTTTATGGGCGAAAATATACTAGAGCAGATTCGTGATTAGATTTTGCTACTCTTAACAGAGATGACAGGGAATGCTCCAACTTTGAATGGTGTTGAACTTACAGAAGCAAAAGTTATTAACTGCTTTACTGTTGTGCCGAGCTTTCCTAGTAGTTGTTGGTGCTTCATCACCCTGTTTGTGGATTTAGAGTTTGAAAGGTAAGGTGACAATTAGACTTACTTTGAGGAACGGGAGAAGTTTTAGAGGAAGATCTAAGTACCGAGAGGGAAATGGAGTTCGAATTAATACTATTCTACACGCACCCACCATTTGATAGCAGCGACCTCACCACGCATCATTGCCACCAGCCATTTTACTTGAATATGTAGTAAGCAATATCCTTCACAACTAGAGGAGAAATATTCTTCTTTTCTTTCTCATTCTTCGCATCAACAACCTTAAGGACCATAGGTGCACCAACCGAGGCAGAGATTGGGTTGCAGTGACCGTACCCAAGATAGATGTGAACTGACGGTTGTGGAGAATAGGTGCAACAGGGATTCTTTTCTTTCGGCTCTCGCCCTTCATTCATGAGTGCCTACTTCTTTCCCTTTATACTTTTCCTACTGACAAATCATTAAAACAGGGGATAAGAGAGATACTATTGACTCCTAAATTACTTGAAGAGAGTTTTGTCCTACAAATCCTCTCTTTACCGTGCCCGTTATAATTCACTGCAGGACCATCAAGGTGGGCAAATAGGTTTGGTGGTGGACTGTGAATGGGCAGAGGCTTACTCACAAAAGACTGAAGACAAAGAGGCTGCAGCAAGGCGTCTTGATTTTCAGCTTGGCTGGTGATTCTTCTGACATATATTTGATCTATTCCACAATGCCTGGCTTAATTTTTAAAATTTTGTCTACAAATTGACATTTATTGATTAGCTTTTGGTTGGAGAGTGGCCACTCCTTTAGGTGTTGTGTAATTGGTAACATGGCTTTCTATTCTTCAGTTTTATTCACAAACTTAAAGAAAAGGAAGATGAATCTTGTTGGTGAATATCCTTGACTTTTGGACCACCATCCAGAACATATACCACTAAGCATATTGAGATAACTCCAAGACATGTAATGTACTTGCATATGGACCACATGACACCGTCAACAACCTATCTAAAAACATGAATTGATCAATGGAAATGTGGCTCAGTATCTAAACATTATCCAATCCTTTTATTAAGTAGGGGGACAAATTAACTTAAGCCCAGAGGGTCAAAATTGATTATAAATGAAAGACAATGAGGTAGCCTTGACGCTCCCCTTCTCTTTCACTCTAGTGCTGAATGGTTATTTTGTGCTTCTTCCATATTTACTTTGGGGCTCTTATCCTCAGTTTGGCATAAGAAAAAGGTTCTTGCAGGTACCTCGATCCTATTTATTATGGAGACTATCCTAAAGTCATGCGCGATAAACTTGGAGATCGGCTTCCTGAATTTTCTGAGGAAGACATTGAGTTGCTTCGAAACTCGGTGGACTTTGTTGGTCTAAATCACTATACAACCAGGTTTATAGCTCATGCAAGTGAAAGTCCTGAAGAAGGTGATTTCTACAAAGCTCAACAGATGAAGAGAATTGGTAATGTACAGATTAGCTTAGTATTTTCTTCTTTCGAGTGGTTTTAAGATTTCAGATATTATACTCTATTTTAATCTCTTAATTTTACAGAAAAATGGGAAGGAGGGGCAACTATTGGTGAAAAGGTACCCCCCCCTCTCTCTCTCTCTGTGTTCACTCGTGTGTATCTCTCTCTGTTCACGCATGTGTATATGTTCATGTTGGCTGAGAAGATAAGTCATGCTCAAACTTGGCTGGCTGAGTTGCTCCCAAACAAGTTTGGAGTTGCTGTAGCTCTTAGGTATGCGCTTGATTGAAAATTCTGAGCATCTGGTGGGCGTTAGAGATGTAGTGGTCAGTTCCTTTTGTCAGAGCTATCGGAAAGAAGTTATTGTGTATGTGTAATCTGGTCTCTTTTATATCAAAATAAATAAAAAGGACTCAACCTTATTTGGGAGGAAGCTCTCTTAATTGGCTTTTCACAACATGCTTTCCTATGCACTGAGCGGGATGTAAAGCTGACACATAGGTGAAAGGTAACCTAGGGGGGAAGGGGGAGTCCAGGTGCACGTGAAAAACAGGAAATCCACTGTTATTGGTATGGTAAATACATGTCTAAACATGCTCGAATTCTTTGAGTTTGGTGGATTACATCTTTCTGTTTGTTAGGATTAGGATTAATAGACCCATAGTGTACCCTGTTTTAGTCTGTAAGCACCTTGATGATACGATTTGGTTCTTTTTAATTGAGACTTTGCCCTAGGAAAGAAATCAACCTTCACTAGTGGCAAAGGAAGTTTTTAGTTGCAAATTACTTGAGATGTTGTTTCATAAATCTCATCTTATTTTGTTAGCTAGCTCGGTAAATCAGTTGAAAAGTTTCAAGTGAGCGGCTCAGGCTTGTAAAGTTTCACCATGCCCTGCGCGCACCTGCATTCAATTTTGTCTACGGAAATTGGATATTACATGGACATGAATGATAATTTGATTCAAAATTGACCTTTCAAGTTGTCGTCCAGTAAGTCTCAGAAAATCACATGCCTGTCCATTTATTCGATGACATGGACTCCCAGATTAAGTAGATGAATCTAGAGCCCATGAAACTCGCAACCGAAGCCCAAAACCCAAATGTCCCATTTAAATTGAACTCCGAGTTTGAGATATTGTTTTGTTTTGGTTTAGGGAAGTGAATTAGTTAAAGTTGATTTGGTCTTAATTTTAACTTCTTCCCAAAATGGAAAGAAACAGGATAACCAAACTAGGTTTACGTGATTTTTTATAATTAATAACTAGTCACCAAACTAGAAATAACTATTTCTAATGGTAACTCACTTGCAAAATCGTTTTCCTTTTGAACTAAAAAGTTCTACCTGAGCTGGTATAGTTCCACTTTTCCTGCTTTCACAGGAGTGAAAGCCGATTGATGATTTGCACGCATACTTTCATGTTATGGTCCGATTCTTTTTGCTTAGTCTGGCTCTACATTGCAACTTTTCCAGATCAATAGGTTCGGGTTTTTTTTAAAACTTTTACTAAGTAATCGAATGAACTATCAACATCCTAATTCACTGCACCAGATGGAAGTGTTCAAAGAGGTTTCCGACTAGGTATGCTTAGCATTCTGTTATCTGGCCTTGATGTGATAGCAGAAGGTCTAAAAATCAAGCTCGAACAACTTGATCTAGAGTATCTCCCTTGTCTTACACGGGATAATACAATCGATGCAATTACCTGTTTGTGCATCGAGACATGTTTCATTTGTTTATGTTGTATTAAAAGTTTCTACATGTGGCAGGCAGCATCAGAATGGCTTTATGTTGTTCCATGGGGCATTAGAAAGGTTCTCACTTACATAGTGCAGAGATACAATAATCCCCCAATATATGTCACCGAGAATGGTATTGCTAAAAGATGGGAGCTCCTCTTACTTATTTGTTAATTTATGTTCCTTTTTCTTGGAGTGTGTTATCGCATATTGTTTATTAATGGGATTTATTGTGGTCTTGCATGCTTGTAGTCTCCTTCCTTTGACCTTATAATTTACATATTGGGTTTGGACTTTCTAGCCCTGTAAGAGAGTCAACTTCCGATTGATCATCCCCATTTAAGTTTATGTAGCATGGGGTTTCCTATTATCCAGTTTCATGTGTATATGGTTTGAGTCCAGTTTGGATGTGGACAAGGGTGTTTTAAAATGTGCTGTCCTTTGGTGCTTGTTTACTGGTTTTATCATGGTCTTGTTTAGTTTTTGGTTGGTTTTTGTAGCATTTTTCAATTAATAGAGGAGTATAATTCTGATGTATAAGAGGATAGACGTGTTTCTGTCAGCTGGACATATTGCATCCTAAAAGGAGATTCAGGCATTCTGAATGGCTTAGTACCTGAATCTCTTTAATCACAAAAAACAGATATGTCATAGAGATATCAAAATCTTAGTTGTTAATTATCCTAGAAAGGTTTTGAGCATCAAATATTGTTTCACATTCAATGCTTTAGTTTTCAGAAGTTATTTTGCATCTTTGGTTGTCATTTCAGGAATGGATGATGAAGACAATGACCTTTCACCTCTCCATGAGATGCTAGATGATAAACTGCGAACTACTTATTTTAAGAGATACCTGGCTGAAGTTGCTCAGGCCGTCAAGTAAGCCACTTTGCATTTTAGTCTTGCACGTGCATATAGCTAGAAAATTGTGAGGCTGTGTTGGTTAGCAATAGATGCAATGGGGTCATATGTCGATGTCTTGACCAACCAGGAAAAGAGGATAGAAGAGGAGAGAAAACTGTGAAGTGCTCATGATTTACTGGCCACATAAATGTCCAGTTGTTGATGAGTAATTAGACATTTGATATGTGACCTCTCTAAACTAGACAACATTGTTGACTTGGTATGCAGTCAGTCATTTCCCCCACTTACAATGCAAGACATTTATCAAATCTATGTGGTTGCATCCCAGCTTTGTTCCTGGCGAAAATAAGCAAAATTTGTCCTTAGAACTGTGACATGCACAATAATTTGTCTTTCTTACTGTCTTCATCTCCATTTTGTTCATTGGGATAGCTAGTTCTTGTCTCTGACTCCCAAAGTAACCACAGTTCAAAAATAAAAATTTTCTTGGATGTGTACTTGACAGGGATGGGGCGGATGTGAGAGGATATTTTGCTTGGTCTCTTTTAGACAACTTTGAGTGGGCTCAAGGTTATACGAAACGCTTTGGGTTGATTTACGTGGACTACAAGAACGGGCTATCTCGACATCCGAAGTCGTCTGCGTATTGGTTCTTGCGGTTTTTGAAAGGCGACGATGGAAAGAGTGGGAAGGACGAGTAGTCGAGTAAAAACTTTCTCCTCCTACTAGCTCATTCTAAAGCAATGTATTGGTGAGTAGAAAGAGATTCTATGCTTTACGTTGTTGGTTGTCCGCCCGCCGACGAGCATAAAGGCGATATACTGGGACATCCCTTACGGCCTGTTTCCCTTGTTGTGGGGTGTTGCATCATACTATTAAAGGTCATCATGTGTATGGGACAAAATTTCAAGTGCCTGCCACTATTATGTTTTTGGGATATGTGCACTAGAAGTCCTAAAACTTAACGCCATAGTGCAATTGGGTCCTAAAACTTGCAAAAAATGCAATTAAGTTCTAAAACTTATCAAATTGATGCAATCGAGTTTTTTCGTTAATATTGTCAACTTATTTAATGGAAAATGTTGACATGACATTTAAAATTAATCTCTCTACTATGTGGCATTTTTTTATTATTTTCCTTTTCAAATTTTATTTAAATAATTAAAAAACCAAGAAAAGGCTAAAAATTAATTTTATAAAACCAAAAATGAAAAAAAAGAAGAGCAGCTGGGCAAGGCCTCGCCGGAGAGGCTGGCCATCGCCGCCGCCCTTCGCCAGGCCTAGCCGAGGGTGGCCGGTTGTCGCCACCTCCGAGCAAGACTTCCCTGGCCATACTAGCCTAGATCTAGGCGGACGCATATTAGCAAAAATATTATTAAATATTATCCACATTAACATCAATTGCGCCACATAGGATGGCTAACATCAAAGTCAGCGATTTTCTTTCAAAATTAACCAAATGAATTGAATTGAAAAAAATGCAAAAAGTACACTAAATTAGCTAAACATAATTTTAAAACTGAATTAACACAATTACAATAAACTTAAAAAAAAATTTGATAATTTTCCCACTCTTTGTGCCATAAACTAATTTTGATGTTGAAATGTTAGACCAAAAGGTAATTAACTCCTTCACAGAGGGCGCTCAAATTTCGTCATCACGCCGCTGAATGCCAACATTACTTTCTTTTGGAGTTAACTTCTACCATCGGATGCTGTAGATTTTTTATTTTTTATTTTTTGGACGAACATCTGATGCTGTAGATTGCATGCAATCAATTGTCGCGGAAACGAATTCTTCGCACGATTTGGCCCACCTTTAGTATCCGACATTGAAACAACGCATGCCAAGTTCGCATTTTATCACAAGCACGCGAGCGTCCCCTTGCGATAAGGCCGGAAAGAATCGAAATGATAAGCAAAGTCAGTAACAAACAGATCGAAACAAGAGTCAGTTCAGGACACCCGGGCATATAATGTGGGACTAAGATCAAACAAACAGGTAACTTAAACTTTCTACTGCAATGGCAGACTGAACTATTTTTACATATATATACAAATTATTACAGGATTACAACACTAGCTAACATGTCTACACCACCCAGTTATCTAACAATATAAGGGTTAACAACAACCAAAGAGTGAATATATAAAGTTAAAAACAGATTTTCAAAGGGGGAAAGAACAGCCTAAATTGCATGCTACGCACCACCTGGATATGGATAGGTCTTGATAAGTACACGCCTTTCATATATCAGAGATCATAAGTCAGATTTCATCAACTTGATCCCAGGCCGGATACTAATGTTATCGAATGCCGTTTCCTGCTCCACATGGATGTAATCCCTTGTTTTAAGAACCTGCAAACATGGTTCTTCCACACATCAAACAGGGGACCAGGACATATATCATTTCCAACATTCTCAGTTGCAAAGTAGTCACTGGAATACCATATCCTTTGCAACATTCCCAATTCAGGAGGAGTCATCTCATGTGATCTCTTTTTGTTTTTTTTTTTTGTATAGCATCTTGTATGACCTTAGAAAGCACTAATAATGCCCTAACAGAAACACCAGATGCCAGAGGAAAAAGATACACTCGCAAAATCGTTGTCTTTCAATTGTGAAGCAGTCATCTTGTATGATCTAGAAAGGAGCGTGTAACCTATGAATTATGCCTTAAAAAAACATGAGATGCCAGAGGCAGAAGATACACTCAGAACAAAGTTTTCCAACTTACCAGTGATTCAAAAAACAACCTTGATGCTTCTTTACGAGTTTTACCAGCCAACAGAGTATCCATCACAAGACCCCTTTTAGCATGCACAGCTTCTTTATGAAATAAAGTTTGAAAGTACTTCGCAACAGCTCTGCAAGCACAAGGGAGAGAAAACAAATCATCTTAAGGAGATCATATGGTATATGAGATGAAACAGCAGCATGAATTGTAAAAAAGACAAAAAAAAAGTTATATTTGTGATTTTCTAAGAAATCACTTTTAAAAAAGCAGAGAGCCAGATGACCCATATAAAATGTACAACATCACAAAAATTGTGCGGGCATGTGTGCGTGCGCATGAGAGAGAGAGAGATCACCAGTGACTAAAACTCACTCATGCAGCGAGGATGAATGAGGGACTATAGTGATAATTTAAAACAGAGGCAACATGACATTCCAAAAGCTTGTCCAAATTGTAGTAAATAAAAAAGGGAACCAGCCAATTCTGAAGGGTACGGAAAATGGGGTGGAGAGGGTAATAGTAAAGCATGACAAGATAAAGGGACCGATGTAATTTTTGTAGACTATAAATGAGATAAGCCAGCAACGAGAGAAAGATAATATAAAAATTAACCATGCCAACATAACTGGATCCATTCTCTAGGAGAATGTAAAGATTATGAGGTCTTAGAAAATGCACTCTAGCAATCAATATGTATATGACAGAAAAGTCCCGAGTTTCAGGAGGCGACTCCTCGCGAAAATATATTAACTCTGATAATGGAGGCATAAATCAGCTCAATACACCAGATGTGGATTAACTTCGGATAAATGAGATGAGATGCGTTCCTGTCAATTCATTTGACATTCGTTTAGCACTTTTCTGGCCCATGATTTTCACTCTAGTTTCTCGCTGAGCATTCAATGAGATCATGGGAGCTAAGAGAGAATACACACAGAGCTCAAAACATATAATTTTTTATTTTTTGTATCTAGAAACAGACACTACTAACCAAGTTGACAGGTCAAAAAGAAACAGATCCAGGAACTTCCTGACAGCAGAGAATGCATTCAAAGCATGAAACTCAGCTTTGCAGAGGACCATTAGCAGTCTCAGAGAAATCTTGGGAAAGCAAGAATAGGACAGATTGCTCATCCACCTAATTAACCTAGAGACAATATCAGAATATTCCTAGGGGATTATAAAGGTTCCTGGAGAGAAATTACTTATTCCTTTTCTTTAACCCTATGTCACATATTTTACTTAAAAGGTATAAATATTGGTATCACCTATTCATAATCCGTAAAGCAAAATAATAGGCAATCACAAGGTATATTTGAATCGAATAAAAATTCCTAGTAATGCATGAAACATATCCTGATAATCATTTTTTAATGAGAGACAGACCTTGTGCGGGAAGACCATCCACTGTTTTCGAGAAGCTGCGACTCTTCCGGATCAATCATGTTCTCATCTTCTGCTAGTTCATCATCATCATCCACATTCAAAAATTCTGAAACGAGACGAATGATAAGTTTAAGTTAGACCTCTGTGATAACATGTCAACTCTAGAGGGCCAAAACAAAAGGAAATAAAGAATAATCACAGATGATTATTCCAGAACTTTCCTTATTTCACAACATGGTAAAAGTAGAGTCCAGAACAGAAAATAACCTGTATCATTAGGAGCGAATGTCATATATTCAAAATCCTGCAACAGTTAGCCAAAAATACATCATTTATGCTTTAAATTAATTAGAAATGATAAAAAAGTCCAGCCTTCAAGATCAAGAGAGGGCATCTACAAGCAATCAATGCCCATTAGTTTACCATATTATCCAGTATAAAACCCGGTAACATGGTAGCCACAGAGAATTATAGTCATGCAAACTTTCAACAGATGTTCATGGACTTTTGTGTACAGCTTTGACCACAAATTACAATATGAGCAGATATTGTACTCTTAACCCATCCAAAGTTCAACCCCTGCATGTATGCTATCCTTGTCGTGGATTAAAAAGTGTCCTTTTAACCTATCCACCATTAGTTCTTCTACATTCTGCAAAAATACTAACCCATCGGTTTTTTCAAAAAGATTCCTAACAAGAAAAAGTCGCAAAAATAGCAATAGCATATCTTAGTAGTCGTTGACAGTACTAAGCTTTTGAACCAATTAATTAATATAGTAGACCACCAAAATCTAGCAGTCCCTTGGTTTTTGTTCAAGTCTCCCAATACACACTCCTGCCATTTAGATGACGGCCTTCCTCGACAAGTTCACAATGTAACTTCTACCGATCACACCACATGGATATTACACGAAGAAATAAAAATGGCGAGATTCTTACACCGATTGCCAGTTAATTAGCTGGGTAAATATTTTCACAGTGTAGCATCTGCTAATGGACCAGGGAAAAAAAAAACACTAGAATAGGAAAGGGACAAAAGATAGGGGTATCAGAGAGAGAAGGTAAACACGACGTTTATGAAGTTAGATGAGAATCAGAAGCAACTTACATGTTGGTCATCAATGACAGTGCCATCAAGTACAAGAAATTCTGCACCCTTTCTGCTCTGAGAATCGCAGGTGCCTGTATTTTCCTCATTAATCAAGGAAGCACTAGAAACATGCCCATTATCACCCAGTGAGTGACTAAGATCAGCTTTTGGCTCACGGGAACTCCAAATAGATGACTCTTCAATATTGCACTCCACCTGCACATCTTGAAATTTATCATTTGAAAATTTACTGATTTCGTCAGCCGACGTGCTGCAATTTCTTAAAACTGGCTCATCAAAATCACCAGCTACTGCCACCGCAGACACCAATGGTACATCAGCATCATTCCCAGTTGAACAATATTCAGCATCAACTCCTGCATCACATGTGGCACCACACTTCTGATCTTCCGTAAAACCTTCCTTTAGTATATGAGATTCAATTTCAACACCAAAATCGACAACACTAGGTTCGTCTATTTTAACAGTGTCAACTCTGTTTCCAATCAATGCATCACCTTTAGGAGAATCCTCCTCAGCATTCAACATGTTAGATGAAGGACACAAAGCATTCGCATGAAGAGATTCATGAATGTCAACCCCTTTATCCATGAAATCTGACTTCTCAACAGAATCAACAGAAGCATTCCCCGGGTTTTCTGGAAATGGACTTGTTAAGTCTTGTAAATTAGCCTCAGAAACAATAAGGTGATTTGCTGCATCACCATCTGCAATTCTCTCTCCCTCTACTTCCATTTCAGTCATCACCGAATGTTCATGTTGAGATTTCGAATAAACACTTGGATAATTGCCAATACCTTCACCTTGCTGGTTCTCTGTATGCCGTAATGTCTCAAAGGCTTGCTTCTCTGGCTCATCTCCAATGATCAAAGGTTCCAGGGCACCACCCATTTCAGTCTCTTTATTGAAGTCAGGCTTGTCAAAAGAATCTATTCCAGCTGCAGCTATTGGATGAGTGGTAACCTCATCATGTTCGGAGATTTTCGTTCTGCTCAAATCATAGGCTTCTTTATGCATATAAAATAGATCCGTTGACAAACCTGAAAGACAACCCCAAACTTTCATTCTTTTGTCACTTACACGACTCTCCTCGAGCAAGACCAATGTGTAATGATCAACAACATCTACCCAATGACATAATGTATCTTTATGTATTAGTGCATGCACACAGATTACATGTTTCTTATCACCATTAGAGGGAAAGTGCTCGGCCGTCAACATGAAATCATTGACCAGTAATGTTTCTCAACAAAAGAGTCTGTGGCACCATAACAAGGCTATCCAATCAAAGGGGAATGTGATGGCAAGCAGGACTGAACAGCAGTGCTCGGAACAAAAAATAACTAGTAGAAGACTAGCAAAGGAAGGGCGTGACACAAAAAACTAAAAGAAGAGACAGACAGCAGCATAACAGGAAAGCAGAGCACATAAGAATGGCATTGCGAGAGACACTAGTGGCAATACTTAAAAGTTGCAGTGCATGATCCACAACTAGAGCCAATAGAGAAAAAACAAGGTCAGGGACCTCTTACAACACATGATGAACTTACCAGTATGTATAGGTTCATTAAATATCTCATCTCCCGCAAAATTTCTTTGAATCACTGATATCTCGGGAAGGGTGCATGGCGCTTTCCTCCGAACACGACGCAAGTCTTCTGTGTTCATCAACTGTTGCCGGATCGCACTACAAAGCAAAAAGAAATCTACTAAGGCGAGGATGTTACAGGCTATAGAACTATCTTACTTCATAGAATCGATTAAAGAATACGCAACATCAAACTGTGACATACTCGCCATGTAAGACCATGCTATCATCTAGCAGAACCTTCCTCTTATAAGCACTAGCTCGCTGAGCAGTCTTCTGACGTTTAGATAAGGTGACCTCAGTTGCTGCTGGACTAGGTTTCATTTTCAGAACTGAAGATCTTCTTCCCACTAAAAAACAACATAGCTTTTCAGTCATAGAACGCTACGAAAAAGTAAAGTCCAAAAAGATCCCAACTTTGGTAAAAAAGAGAAGGGATGGTTTTGACTCATCATAATAGAGAATGGAAAATTCAGGCAAAATCCCTTCAATACCTAATATGGAGGACAATAGATCATCATCATCAGGGATGGACTCAACGGCGTTAGAGAAAGCCAACCCAAATGAATCTGAGTTCATCTGCATAGTCGCTGTACTTTCAGCAAGACTGCGTTTTCTTCCCGATAAGTGTCCAATGCCAGCTCCACCAAGTCCAGGTTCAAGAGACTCCTTATCTGGTGTTGACTCTTCTAGAAACTTATTTGCATCATCAATAAACTCATCTCTCACAGAGAGCAACTTCTCTGGAGGCGGCAAGGCTGAACCCGCTGAGTTCATATTTTCTGATTGGTCATTCAGAGCTATGTCCTTAAGTTGCCCATCTAAATCCCCATGATCTTGTGAAGGTTCTGCTATACGGTTAGCATCTAACGCTGATTCAACAATGGCAGCTGCAGGGAACTCATTTTTGCCTCCGACATAAGATATGCCTTGGTCACTCATGTTGGAATCACAACATTGACGGTCATGCATGTGGTTTTGTTGAATTATGTCAGACAAAGCTGAGTTTTTACTATTCGGATTCTCTGTATCCTCACAAACATCATGCTCAACAACAGGCGATGCTTTTCCAAGGGAACACGCCTTTTCCACATTTCCAGAATCATCATTGGTATCGTTTTTCTCTGGTTCATGAGGTATCGGAGACAAAGCAGAAGTTCCAACAACTTCATCAGGTCTTTCATCTACTTCGGAAGATTTAATATCAGCTCGACTGTTGATGCATCCACCTCTATCCTTGATGCTTCCAACCGCATTATCAGTACCTCCCTCCCTATCTGAAACCATCATTACAATATTTAGACATTTTCAGGCCAATAATAGCAGACTGACTGACTCAACAAAATTGAAAGGGGAGCATATAAACAAGATGAATGACCATCATTTCCTTCTCTATTAGCTTGTGTGACCTCCATCTCACTGACGAGAAGGCCATTCTCTTCGGCAGCCATCCCTAGAAGAGTATTGCAATTAAAAAAACATGCAGTGAACAATCATCTGCACTTGTAACATAATAAATTTCTGACTCACAGGATAGCAAACCCTACCTTCAATGGCAATTGATTCTGCTATATGATCATCAGAGACAACAGTGTCCTTAATGCTATGCAAGTTTGCCTCTCCAACTAATCCAGGAGTTGATGGAGCCTCAGCATACTCGATGAATTCAGAATAGGTATCTGGAGCTTCTCCCTGCTTATAAGATTGTGGCAGTTATTACATGAAACTACTTCAGAAAGAAACAGTGCATGGCATTTAATTGATAAAATGCCGGGTAGCTGAGCCAAATGAAGGATAACCTGACGTCCAATGCAATTTTCCAACCGTTCTTTCCGGATTCTATCATCATCATCGTCTCCTTCAAAGGACACCATAGATTCGGTGTGCCCATGAGGAAGAACTCTGTAATAAATTAAGCAAATATCACTAGAGTCATTGAGTAGCCTACCACAGATGAGGTTTCAATGAGACTGAGCAATGTTGAAGAGGCCAACATCAGCATTTAACAGGATAAAAGACATTATAAAACAAATCTTTGTCAAGTAATATAATCTCAACAAAAACAACCTATCATTTTTAAGTCAATCATCCACTTCTGAGCCAACAATATCCAAGTTGATATGATGATCAAGCCCGGCTGTAGCAAACTCCAGATAGGTTTTTGACAAGTCAAAGGATAAAAAGGTACTTATGAACCCTGCAGAGTCAAACTCCCCTAATGACAGGACATTCCAAGAGCAGTAAGAATGCTACTTTCTCTTTTATTAGTAAGTGAGAATACTATTTTTTTCCATCCATCAGTACTACCACTAGCAAGAATCCATTCATCAAAGCAAAACCAGAAATTTTCCACCTCAGAATTATAAATGGAAAAGTCGATGAATCAACAGAAAATGACAGCACAAAGGCAGGTACCGAATTGCCAATGCCTAGAGTCTTTGCCAATGAACGTAGGTTCAATGTATGCTGCAGTTTAGAAGGGAGTACTAAGAATGGAGTGTGAGTTAAGTGGTGGAAGAGAAGGTGTTATAGGTTGTTTTTTAAGTCAGGTGTGCCGTGAGTCAAGTCATGCAAAACATAGGTTAAGTGTGCGTCTTAGGTCAAAGGATTAATGTCTTTGTACTACCTCTGTATGGTCTATAGATAGAGCCACCTATTAGGCTTTCATTACATGACAACAATGTAGCCTCCTTGTGTTTTCCTCACTCTCTCTCTCTTGCAATCCTAAAATTGTAACAGCCAGAAAACACTGGCTCACAGAAGATGTTCCAACTCAACACCTAAGAAGTTCAAAACAGAATATATGAAGAAGAAGTAGATATATCATGTTTTTGACTTTGATTCTGATGAATAACTCGAACAATTGCTTATTCACATTCCATAAGGTGAGAACTGGCGAAACTTACTGCAACAGAGTTAGCCAATCACATTCAAAGAATATCAGGAGTTCACATGCAGCCACTAAAATAACATTAGCCGATGATATTTCTACACTGTTATTAGCTTCTTAATGGTGCCATCAGCATTCAATAGACTACATCCATGCAACACTTTCGCCAAAGCAAAAATTTGAACGTGAAGGAGGCTTCACTCAGTCAAAACCTCTATCTTTGGAATTTGCCTTGAGAATAGGCTATCGCAAGTTATAAAACTACACACAGGACTGATTTTTTTTTTTTTTTTTTTTGAGGGGGGGGGTTTGGGGGGTGGTTTGTCGGAGAGAAAGGAAGCTACTCGCTACATCTATGTAGAAACTTCACATCACAAAATCTAACGTTAGTAATAAAGGACTGACCAAATTGAGAGCATAAAGTTTGCACATTTATAATTTTATATATAAAATTTAGAATTAATGCTAACATCACCAAACATCTCCAACTTTTGACATATCTTACCACATGATGCTTTGATTCAATTCAAGAGAGAGAGAGAATTAGCACAGCCTCAGCAAATACAAAAAAGAAGCACACAAATACATTATCAGCAAAGTATAACGGGTACATGCATGAATTTGAAATTAGGAGAAAAGCAGAGTAAGCAGAAATAGAACTTACTCAGTTTCTCCATCAAGCATTGGAGCTGCAACCTTCTCTGCCAAAGAATCCTGTTTGTGGTAAATATGATAGCACAAGCCAAAAAAGAAGTCAGAAACTCTCAGTTCTCATTGAATTGCGACAGGTATGACCTCAAGATCTTGTGCATGTCAAGTCCGATATCATTTTCTTTGATAGAATTTAGGATTGCAAGCCATATATGTGTTTCTATACCATCAATAGCAGAAAATTTTTAAAAGATTGTACCATATCCGCACACTTTCTTATGGACCTATAGCAACAGACACTCAATCCTAAGTAAGGATGTTTTGTGTGGAAAGTATGCCAAACCATGTCTAACAAATAACAACAAGAACTATTATCCCACTTAAGAAGAATAAATATAACTTTTTATCCAGTAAGAATAACCAACTTAAGCAGACATATCAAACATTAAGATCTAGTTTACTTGGCACAAATATTGGATCAGGCTTCCTTGGCACAATTTCTACCAATAACTTCAAGAAATCACAAAATTTACGAAGTTGGCTACAAAAAGATATTGCTAATCTATTAAACTTCAAATTCGCAATCCAACCTAAATTCAGTAACACAACATTCAAGGAAATTACCTGATCAAGATCGAAAGAGATTTGACAAGTATCACCATCGCCAAAGCGCTCTGCAACCAGAATACATAAAGCAACAAGTTTAGTAGTACTCAGATGAGCACGATAATTCAGAAGTTCAATATGAAGCAGATGAAAATGACACTAACCATCCAGGCCAAACTGAGAAGTGGGATAAACCACACCCTCCATGGTGTCTTGGAGAGTAATTTGCTCCCTAGCACTAACATGATGGTCAACATAGTTTCTGCGAAACAGTAGAAAATTAAAATTTTCAGTATCCCGGTGAGTCCAAGGCAATCAGAAGATAGCAGTCATTGTTTGCCCAATGGCCAAGCGGGGAGAAGGAAAAACAAGAGGAAAGAAGACTCGCAGGGAGTAAGAGGGAGCAGGAAGGGAGAGGGGGATGGTTGAGTTGGTTGTTCATAGCACGAGCTCAGCCATGACTCAGCCAGACACATTTGTGTATGTCCCTACGATCCACAGCTAAAAATAAACCACCACAAGCACATGCACATAAAAGGAAGGAAGGAGCCAAAGGGTTTCTTGTTAAAAAGCTCCTTGGAAGAAAAAGAATATCGAGAGAAGAAAGTCACAACAACTGACTCCAAACCAGTCGCCTCACAATTCAGTTCAGACAAAGAAAAGGTAGGCTTATGGTCAGAGAATCTAAATCAAGAGTTTGAAGTAACAGCATTAGACATAGCACAAAGCACTGCAAGCTCAGCACACATAGTGGACACAGAACTTTGAGTCGGTGGGAAAATTAAAAGATTTGCCTAAAAATAGGATAAAATTCTACAGAAAAACGTTTCTGGCCGGAGATTCATCAGACTTATAGCTGTCACCACCTGTAGGCCTACCACTCAGTATTAAAATGAAACTTTTTTCTGACATAGCAGGGAAAAATCAACAACAGGGTGTCAATACATACAACATCGAGCTAAAAGTTTTGAGTACCAACCCCTGCAAAATTTCATTGTCTGGAAGCTCAAAGTCATCAAGGTCAAAAGTCTCTGGCAATGTGATAGAGTGATATGGAGCAGTAGACTCTTCTGGAGGCAAATCAACAGCAGTGGATCGGAAAGCCTGCTTTACCTTTAGCAGAGCTTCACTGCAGTCATCAAAAAGGTAACCGACCTTCCTAGAATATATTCTCACCACTCCAAGCAAGAGATGGCTAGACAGCCGGAGGGCAATGGGTACTTCAGGGAAAAGAATTGAATCTGTTCAAAGAAAACAGAATGTGGAGTTACACAATTTAAGCACATAGTTTTCGGCCTTACAAAGGAATTGACAATGGCACCAAGCGGGTGATAACCCAATGCAAAAACTTTGATCATTGTCACAAGGCTTAAAGGCTATAACAACTAAAAGTCGACCAGTCTTTTGGAGATAATCTGATGAGCTTTGTGTACTCTATTTTATGCCGTCCGGGACTGCATTTCTCCTAGTAATTAATAGATTTTTCACCTCACACGAAAAGTCTTTGAGATTGACTCCCAAGAGAAATATGAACCATGTCAAAAAGTCATATACAGCCGAAGAATGTAAAAAAATCATTGTTTCGCTACTCATTATTGGTGTTAACAACTCGGCATCTGGTTCCCACTAAGACCATCACTCCATTCTTTAGAACCAGACAGTATCGAGGAAAAATATACATAGAAAAGATGTTAAATGATGTCCTTTCAAGGTAGGGAAACAGGGTATATATACATGCAGGATTTGTTAATATCATATGCTTATCAATTCACAACTTAACTTGGCTTGAGGGATGATCATGAGTTAAATATAGCATAGATTTCTTTCTTTTTACAGAAGACGATTGGTTCTGAGTAGATTTTACCGGTGATCTTCACTAGTTCAAATAGCAGCTTGCCTCTGGTCACAGCATTCAAAGTGCCACACATAAATTTTGCCAAAGAACAGCTTTCCAAACATGCTTCTAAAGCTTGCACAGCTCCCAACACTTCTACTCATGCAATCTTCCCATTCTCGTTAAAAAATGCTGTTTTAAATCGTGATATCGTACGAATAACGATTCTAAACTGACCGAATGATCTCAATCATCTCCAAAATTCAAAATCACAGTAATATCATGACTCAAGATCGTAAAACCGGTAAGATCGGATAAATTCATAAATCAAACAGATTGTAACATCCATTCATTTATGATGCGCTGAGCTCCCAAAAGAAGAAAATTGATCCAAACAAGTTAGACTCCCAGCCTATTTTGTAATCTTAAAATAACAAAGCATATCTTGGATACGAGAGTTCAACTAGCTCAACTGATACTATCCAAGGTATCCTACGATAGTTTAGTAGTTCAAATCCATCAGAAATGTATTTTAAATCTCCTTATAGACGACAATCGTCAGATTTGAATATAATGTGTGGGTAAATTGTTGCTAAACAAGTTACATTAAGATGGGCAAACCTCAACTATTACTGTAGATAATTGAAAAAATCTGCCACAGTACCGTCGCCTTACTGGCAAAGACTGGTGCAATTAAATAGCCCTTCCTGGCTCAGTCAAGTGACAGCAGGGGTTTCATGCGAACATTAGATGCGAGAACTCTGATAATTTATCTTGTCTGGGAAGATATGAAGGAAGAAAATAAAAGCCAAAAAGCTGCCAATTATAGAGCCACTGACCTACAGAGACGCCGATGTCGGTGTCAGCAACCTGGTTCTTGCGAAGCTTTCTCTCCAAATGGGCAGCAATCCAAATCGTCCCGAGCGGACCTTTCTTTGCCAATATGAACTGTGAATAGAACATCCTTTTCCCCTCACCACTTATCCACCCCTACGATTCATATACACCTATGGAACCAAAACAATAAAAATAAAAGAAAAATCTCCTCTTTCACAACGGTTCTCCAAATTGAGCACCGTGTACTGAGACCTATCTCCAACTCAGCTCGTAAGCCATCCTCCCAAGCAACCAAAATACATGATTCAGCTCATCCTACTGGGCACCCTAAAAAACCCTAACTTCAAACCACCCACATCCCTCCAATTGCTCAGCCGAAACCCTAGATAACCACCAAGAGCCCTGAAGAAAACTGAGCGAAACTGACCGAAATTGGAGTCGCGGAGCAGCAATTGGAGGCGCTAGCACCACATTGAAGCCCCGGGCTCGTGCAAGAAAGCAGCTTCAGCCGGCGAACGACGAGCAAGGGGACCGCAGTCAGGAGCGAACGGAGGAAAGCGAACCGGAGAAGACGCGGGAAGCGAAGGGAGGAACTGCGTAAGAAACGATTCGAAGGGCGGAGGCACAAATTCAGAAACTTTCGTGCGCGAGATAGTTGAGTTGATGAAGAAGAAGAAGAAGAAAGGCGAGCAGAGAGAGAGAGCGAGCGAGCAGAGAGAGAGAAGCGCCTTTCGGATTTTCGAACTGAGGGGCGAGTTAAGGTGCAGCACCACTTGCGTGAACTCGCTTCTCCACTTGACTGACTTGGAAGCCTCGGTCAACATTTCTTGGGCGTAGGCTCGACCAATAGCAACGTGCCAACTCATGCATCCCTCCACACCGGAACGCTGCTCAGCTGGTTGTGGGAAGACAACCCCAAGAGAGAGAGAGAAACAGCACAGATACCGACCGGATCGCTTGTCCGAACGAGTTGTGGGAAGATCGAGCCATCGAGGACCAAACCAGCGGTTGAGTGAAGACCCACGAAAGGGAACGAGGTTTTTAAGGGAAAATTTTAAATGAGGATTTGAAGTATCTTCATTTTAAAGGTTAATACTACGAAAAATTTTAAATCGATATATTTATAATAAATTTATTTCAAATATTTTTTTGATCACGAAAAATCATAAATTGATACACTTGCGATAAATTTACCTCAAACTAAGTACACATGCGATAAATTTATCTTCCGTTAGTTTTCGTTAAATTTAACTATCAAATTGCTAAGATGGATAACATATGGCAATCCATGGGTGTACCGATTTGGGATTTTGATCCTCCGGTTGTCACAAATTTATTAATTTGAGATTTTTTTTGTATTAATCTAATTTAAATGAAGATAAATTTATCACATGTGTACTAGTTTAGAATTTTTCTTAGTCAAAAAATTAATTTAAGGTAAATTTATCACAAAAGTATCGGTTTAGGATTTTTGGTGATCAAAAAAATAATTTGGGGTAAATTTATCATAGGTATACTAGTTTGAAATTTTTCGTAGTAAAAAAAATAGTTTGGGGTAAATTTGTTACGAGTGTACTGGGTTTGGGGATTTCCATTATATTAATCCACATTTTTAAAATAAAATTTGAAGTGAATTTAGAAGTGCCTGAAATATCTTTATTATTTCAAAAAAATATGACTAGGGATATTTTTGTTATTTTATATTCTCCGAGTTTTTTCTTTTTTCTTTTCATTTTTTCTATTTCTATTTCGTTTTCTTTTTTCTATATCGAGGTTGGCAAGGGAGATGAAAAGAAATATAGGAAAAACAATTCAAAAATGTCAAATGACGAAAATACCCTTAGTCATGCCCTTCTTTTAAATAATGAGGTCATTTTATATCATTATTTAAAGTAAGGTCCATTCGAGACTCTTTTTAAAATTTTCCCGAAGTTTTCATGACTATGTTACTAGATAATCCTTGAGTTTTCCTTCCTTGATGATATATAAAAATCGTGTGATTCTTCCTTAGACATAGCCGGGAATTCTTTACTAGGATTTATTTCTTGAGTGATTTGACGGATCAAATTTGATGTTTAAACAAGTGATACCGATTCTCGTGATTCATTTTGATGCTATAATGTCGATTTATTTCGCAAAAAAATGAATAATACGAAAAAAGATATTAAAAATATAGAATTAAATCTATGTCGCTCGAAAAAATTACTTAACGAAAAACATTTCATTATTAACAAAACAGCTTGTAATAGATGCGGTTTTTTTTTTTTTTATGTTTGGGTAATTTCTAGGTTGTAGTAGTAACTTACATCAAGAGCCCTAGACGTGGCCCAATGGAATCGAGGGCCCGGAACCGGCCCGTTGACCGGTCCCACGGTTTCGACCGGAACCGGAACCGACGCTCAAGGGCCGGTTCCTATTTCTAAATTGTCGGAACGGCCCGGAACCACGGTTCATGGCCAATTCCAACTTGTTTTTTATTTTAAAAAAAAAAAAGGCCCGGTGGGCTCTTTCTCCCCAAGGGCCCAAACGGCTCTTTGGGTCGTTGCAATTACGGGAAAAATGGTGGGTCCTATTATTTTTAATATAGTGTGTTAATATTGATTATGTTTTTAGTGAATATGAAAAAGATACTTAATTAACTTGGACTATTTTAGTAGTGCAAAAAAAATAATTGCATTATTATTTTAAAATTCCTCTTGTCTATTTAGTTGTTATTGTTTTTTATCGACGTATTAAATTAGATGGTTTACTAGATTATCCGAATGTGTATTATTATGATTGTTCACATTTGGAAGATGCAATAGATATTTCAAATATACAAAAAGAGATTAAAGAATTTATAGTAGTATTATATGGAAAATTTTGTAGTAGATATGGTTTAAGTGATTGTAGATCTTTACAATTTATCGCATCACGCGAAGTCGGTAGTTCACTTAGTAGAGAGTACAATATGCTCAAGAGTAGACAAAAATAAAAAATAAAAAGGGGCAACAGTAGTATTTCCGAATTATAAAAATATTTAACCACTCGATTTAAGTTTCGTGATGCCGAACACAAGTACATATTTTCAAATCCTGGAGTGGTAGAAGAGTCACTCAATCGATTACTCGGTTCTCGCCATTATCACTCGCTAGATATTAGCAACACATTCTTCAACAGTTGCAATTGAACAATCATTTAGCGTTGGAGAATTAGTTTTGGACTCTCGCCGTTCAAGATTAAGTTCGGAGTCCGTGGAAATTCAAACTTGTGTCGACGATTGGACGAAGGCTAGATTTCGACACCAAGAATTGGATCGAGAACACGAATTCTTTAGTGAGGATTGTGGCAATACCACCCCACGGGTACCATAACGGGTAGAGACGATTGACGATAAGATAAGTTGGGGTTATCAAAGGTAAAAGAACTACATGGCCTTTGATTCTTTTAAGTTCTATTCTCAAGAGGATATGTAGGCGCTTAATGATAATTCATTAAGTTTAAGCCCATTCCTCATCTCTATCTTTTTTTTTCCCAAAATTTATTATAATGTACAATTTGATTATAATATATAATTTATTATGTTTATTTTATTATTTATTATTTTAAAAATTAAATTTAAAAAAACGGAACCGGAACCATCCTGGAATTGGAATCGGCCACGTCTAAAGAGCCCATTTGTTTTAAAGAAAAACTGTTTTTGGGAAATTGAATTATAAGTTTTCGGTGTTTGAATAACAAAAAACTAAGAGCTTGCATTGACAATTATTCTAGTTCTCGATTCTCGTTTCTAGAACAAAAAAGGATGAGAATTATGTTTAGTAACGTAAATGATTCGGAGAAAAATAAGAACGAAAAAAAAAGTGGGTTCGGAAAAAGAATCATTTTTGAAAATCACAAAATATAAGTAAGTCTCGCATTTCTCACTTTTCTCTTTCAATTCTCTTATCACTTTTCACTCGACTAAAAACATAACGAGATCTCATTTCAAAGAAAAATATAGAAGATAATAAAAAAAATAAAAAAATTCAAGAAAAATTCTAAAAAAATCAGAAAAAATTCAAAAAATACCTAAAAAAAGAAGAAGCTTAGATGAGACTAGTTTGACCTTATTTCATAAATTTGGGCCTAGATTCCCTAGGTTTCATGGATTTTATTTTTTTGTTGGTAAAATCATAAATTCCATAAAAATTAAACCCGAACCACATTTCTTTTAGCTTTTAGGGCTTCATTAGGATTTTGTGAAGCAATTTATCAATGACATGAGTCCTCGATCGCGCACTTGATTGCATTAGTTGTGATTTGCCTAGGTTTAAATACTATAAACTTATCTAGCTTTTAAAAATTTAGAAAAAGACAAAAACAACTTGCGTGAACACTTAGCATTTGCTTGCCTTATAGATTTAAAAATGAATAAAAATTTTGCATAAAACGTGTTTAGAAAACACTCGACTTCGTGTCAAAATGGTGTCGATGCAAATGATGCAAACATCGACGTAACTAAGTCCCCTGGACTCTAGATTTATCCGGCTACGTAAAATCAAATGGTTTCTCTCGACCATTTGATAAGGTTCCCGATCTAACTTTCTCAAAAACTAGTGGCGACTTCATTTGTATGTACATATACACATGCTATTGATCACACTAAGATCGAATTTAATATTCATTCGTTACGATTCGATATAGGATTGTGAGAGCCTAAAAAAATTATATGCAATATGTTACATACGAGAATTAATATGAATTGGTCTTCAATTAATTCAAAATGTATGATGAAATTTCACAAAATAACTATGGAATTATTTATCTTAAATGACAAAAATTGGAAAGAGAAATTATTTTCGGGAACAAAAATTTTGTGTAGTAACCAAACGTGTTTCTGCTCTAGGAATAGAAGTTACCAAATACGTTTTGATTCTCTAAAACTCATTCATGGGACATAATAAAAAAAAATTAATCAAAACCACTTTTTCGAATAAGAATCTTGTCAGGCCCTAAACGGTCTATGCAAAAGTACTTTTTATGGATTCAAAACAACGAGTCTGAATTAGGAAGAATGACTTCCCATTTTGATAGAAAGAGAACCACTTTCCCTAAATCACAAAATAAATAAAAACTAACCGTTTTCCTTTATGGTGAGATTTTCGGGATTTTTGGTAAAACAAACGCAGCCTAGTATTGCAATTAAACTGGGTGACCTGCCATAGGTGGTCCACTATAGGCAGGAATTTTTGTCGTATGAGATGGCGCAGTACGGTCGAAAGGCCCTGAAAATTTGTTCAACCGTTGCACAGGTCCCTCTACCTTTCTCGAATATTTGGCGCAGAAACAATTGTAATCAAAACTGCTACAAGCGGAATAATTGAATTCACAAGTAGTTAAAACATCCCTTCTATGAATTGAGGGTTCTTTTTGAGAATTTGAGCTTAGCCTGTATGAATCAAAGGAGTAAGATTCAGTCCAAAAATTGACCTCAGGACGATATAATGTTTAGGTATGAACAATGTAAGGAACCTCTTCAGAAAACCCCGGTTAATGATGTTGCGAACCCTGAAAGGCAGATGTTCCTCTCTGATCTCTAATTCCATTGCCAAGACGAAATGTAGTCTCAGTATTATTCAACTATCACGGGCACTGCTTAAGGTTCTGAACTTAGCCACACCATAGACAGGATCGCCAACTTGGTCCGCCAATGTCGGTAACCAAATTGGAGTATGTCTTCTAAGCCCTTTTCTTGTCGCCTGGATTGTCATCTTCCGCCTTGCTTCCCATCCGAACAAGGTCTTCAACAAGAATTTTCCCTTCTGTGCAAGCAAAACCAAAAATGCAAAATAATCTGTCCACAACTCTTTCATGCGTACTACCAACTGACTGACCATTAAATACCAGATAGAAGATGCTGAATATATGGTTCATCAAATCTTTGCAACATGTTCTAAAACAATCTCCTATCGACCCAAAAGGTGAGGGACTTCAAAACGATGTCGTCTTTCCCTTTTGTGCCAATCTTAGAGGAATAGTTAGCTATAGTGATGCATAGATGAAAACATACTTCTAATTGATAGTTGCCTAGAACCGCAAAATTAAAAGATGTGGACAAGCTTTGAACAGCTTCCAACACCTCCGATATTCCCTGGCCACCACATAATATGCAGTCTGTCTGGAAGATAAAAATGCAATCTTTTATTACTAACCTCTGTCTTTGGAAAGGTTGCTAATAAGTTCTTGGATGCCGTCTTTACCGAGGGTGTCCTTGAGGTACATAGCCGCAGATGCAACCTCCTCCGGAGTAACTTTACCATCATAATCCCTGGCAGATGAAGGGTACAATTGGGAACTTGAGAAAGCAAGGAGAAACAAGTAACCCACCACAGAAATCTAAAGCTTCCTACTAAAAGGGGTTTTACTAAATGCAAGTGGTTAACAGACTTGTCAAGCAGTCTCCAGCGGTTTCCAATTTTTGCATCGACGTCATCAATTTCTTTTTCAAGCTTCTGGAGCATTGCATCAACCTAAGATGAAGAGTCACATGAAGAGGAACACTGTTCAGTTGCTGCAGGGTGCATTAAAAAAACAAAAGCTAATATTAGAATCCTTCAAAACTGCCATTACCCTGTCAATCAGGACAGATGAAGCCTTGTTTCCAATGGTCATCCCAGCAGCACGGTCACTATCCTCTCTGGCAGCTATATATGCCTGTTTTGCGGCTTCTTCACCTTCCAAACCCTCTTTCTCCACCATAGTGTTATATAAATCTATCTGGGGGGATGATAACAAAGAGTTAGGAACTAACCTGTGAAAAGGTATCGAAACAAGACTGTTAAAGCGTATAAAAGAGGACAAATATAACTTCTCCAGGTTTTGCTTTATCTTTTTTGTCTTAATGCAATGCTAGATAATTAGATTTGATCTCACCAAGAAAGGTTACTCCATTTTTTTTCAGATAAAAAATTCAATAAATTCTATTGATACCAAATAGAAGGAGAATTACATCCCTGACAAGCCCAAGTCAACAAAGAAAGTTCACTCCATTTCGTGACAAAGACCAAGAGAAATTAGTCCCACCATTCATTATGAAGAAAGTAATTACATCACGCTGAGAAAAAACTGTCAACAGTGGAACACAGATACCCTATCCTTTATGTATAACATACTGTTATACTTCTGATAGCCAGAGAAAATGCAGCATCTGCATTCAGCTCAAAGAAGGGGAGGGAAAGAGTCGTATATAGACACTTAATCTGAGAAGGGGCTCTTGCAAAGTCATAAAACACCTTTTGATGGATCAGTGTAAACAGCAGATGCATTGAGAAAGAAAGTTCAAAATCCATGGAATAGGGGCCTCAAACCTTTAACACAAGCGTATCACACATCCCAGAGTCGACTATGCAGTTGCAAGCGAAAATTAGATCATGTACCCGGTACATTATGGAAGACAAATCACCAACTAATATTCTTGTATAGACAAAACGAAATAAGAGCTATTTAGATGAAATTCTTGGCGCCATATGCAAGACCGAAGACATAAAGACTACAGCATCAACATCAACATCACCTTTAACCCAAACTAGTTGGGGTCGGCGGTCGATGAACCCAAAAAAGCAAGACCGAAAGAGCTATAAAATAAAACAAAATACAATAACATAGCTATAGCAATATAAAGAAAACAAAGGGCTAGGACTCGAAACGGCAATCGGGAACATAGGAATTTTTGCCCCTCCACAATGTTAATCGCTTTCCTCCACTGCCCTAAGACAAATAGTACGCCAATCTATGTCCCACTCCAACAAATCTTGTCTTACTACTTTTCCCCAAGTAAGTTTCGGCCGACCTCTCCCTTTCCTCATGTCATGCTCCTTATAACATACTGTTCTTACGGAGCATTTAGGGGTCTTCGAAGAATATGTCCAAACCATCTCAAACGATGTTCTCTCATCTTTTCGGCCACCGATACTACTCCAACTTTTCGTCGAATATCCTCATTTCTTATTTTATCCATTCTTGTATGGCCACACATCCACCTTAGCATTCTCATTTCTCTACTTCCATCTTATGCTCATGTTGCCTCTGTCTTTGTGCCAACACTCGGCTCCGTAGATCATTGCAGTCTTACTACGTGTTCTATAGAATTTTCCTTTTAGCCTAAGAGGGATTTTGCGATCACACAAAAATCCCGATGCATCGCGCCATTTCATCCAACCTCGCTCCGATTCTATGGCTTACATCCTCATCAATCTCTCCCCCTTTTGCAATATTGATCCTAAATATCTAAAAGTATCTTTCTTGGGTACCTCCTGTCCGAGCAAATTGACGGGTTCATCTCCCCCTCTTGCCTTGTCGAACACACACTTCATGTATTCGGTCTTATTTCGACTTAACGTAAACCCTTTGGACTCCAACGTACTTCTCCATAATTCTAATTTAGCGTTAACCCCCGCCCTTGTCTCATCGATGAGCACAATATCATCTCGCAAATAGCATACACCACGGCACCTCATCTTGGATATCTCTTGTTAGCTCGTCCATAACCATGGCAAAAAGATAAGGTTAGTTCCGTCTTTGATATATGTCCAAATAAAAATACATATCTGGCATGCCAGATCAAATGCCTAGAAATTGGGAAAAGATACTCTTCAGAAGTTCTATCTAAAGCAGTCTTCAGAAATATAGGGAAGCAAAATGAAATCTACACATGCTGAAGTATTAGATGTAGACTTTCATATCAACAACTGAAATCGGAATACCTCCTTCTTAACAAGCCTCAGAAATTCTTCGCGCTCTCTACTCACTGACTGAAATCACAGAAGATATAAACAAGAGTCAGATGAAACACCAAAAATCAACAAAAACTGCGTCATCTGTGTAGAAACAAGTAAAATATAGATGCATACAGATGCTGAAGCTAATACTGCCAATGCTTGGCTAAGCTCACAAAGCTGCTCATGTTTTTCCAATGTTTTTGCTTTTGCCTGTTCTACCACTTCTCCGGATGTAGAAGTGGCCATTTTGTCCAAATCGACATCCTTTTGGCTACTAACTGATTCTTTCATCCTAGCCTGCTCCTCTTCTTCCTCTTCTTCCTCTTCCTGGACATCAATCATGACATTATAAGTGAAGAGCTAAATTAAAAATTTCATATAATGTTTTCCTTCTTGTGGCAGAAGAAATTTTCTTGCTCTTAGCTTCAGTTAAAAGACATGTGCAAAATTAAAGAGAGCCTCCTCCACCCCAACACCCCCAAAAAAAAAAAAAAAACAAAAACAAAAAAAGATAAAGATAAAGAAAAAGAAAAAGAAAAGAAAAACATGTATCCAGTTTTGCTACACAAATCAACAGCAACAGAGAGGTCAGAAATTACTTAAACTAAGAGCATAAGTGTGAGTCGAAAAATAAAAAGAAACTGCATCAAGGACATTAAGGGAGAGACCTACTTCCAAGCAGAAACATTAACCATATGCACTCTCAAAGCTAGACATAATGGCAGAATTGGACATTGCACAAGTAACTGCCACCAGCTAGCTTAGGTGGTAAACAGCCTCGACAACCTCGTACTAAATGAAAACCTCAAGAAGGATAGTCGACCTTGATCAGTTCTTCCTGCATTTCTAGGAACTCCAATTTCCTCCTCTTTTCTGAAAGAGAATCTTCAGATGGCAAAGTTGTCACTCCAACAGTGTCCACAACCTCGTCCGGAAGAGATGACAATGTTGCTTGGACAGCTTCCTCCGGCCTCACTTTTCCAGACACAGAGAAGGCTCTGTCAAAATGAGAACGTCGCAATGAAGAAGATGACATGACACACAATGCGACATCCAAATGCATGAAGGTTTACCTTGAAAGAATTAAAAGAGAAGATGGTACCGAATGGTTGAGAGATAAATCCAGCCAATCACGCAGCTGAAAAGAGAAGCCACAGTTTAAACATCTAGACAAAACATTAAGCTCATATACCCAGTTGGATAACCAAGCATGATGATGTATCTAGGCTCAGTAACTCTTATGCCAAAACTCGACGACCAAAGAATTTCCATGCAAAACTATTACTCAAACGAATAATCAACCTAGCTCAAAACTATTGCTCAAATGAACAATCTACCTAGCTCGAGACATTGTGTGTTTGAAGTGACTCAAACTTTTAAGATTTCAGTTTACTTCAAATTTTAGAATTCAGGACTTTTTATTAAAAAAAAAAAAAAACTGAACTATCTCTCATTTAAGTTTTCTTCCACAAAAATTTGAAACAACTTGGTATATCAGGCAACCTACAGCAAACACATATTTAAAGTGGTCCCAGAATCCTCATAAACCGTTCATACAAAACCCCACTTATTACAAGAAAGTGAATTAACACAGAATTCGCACCTGTTGCCGCATTTCATCCACAGAAAGTAATCCCAGCAAACCTCGATCTCTGCAAGCTTGACGAAGCTCCTCCTCCGAAAGAGACTCCACACCTTCTGCTTGAATCATCTTATCATCATTCTTTATCCTGCCAATTTCAACAGATAAAAGCTACATTACGTCCTCAATCAACCAATAGTCCAGTTCCCTCCCATATGACTCACAGCAGAAGTTCTCACAGACCACATGAAGGATTCTATGTACCAGCTAAAAATTGAGTAAAGGGAAGTTATTAATAAATGACTGTCACGGTTATCTACAGATGAGTCAAATTTCTGTGAAGAACATATTTTCTCACTGTTGCAGCCGCTTCCGGAGCATAAAACGAAGGTATGCATCTGTTCCAAATGGGCTAATTCCCATATACTTGCACATGTTCACTAGTCGAGGCCTGTAATCACAACAAAATGGAATGACAGCTATGTGAAATTTCAATTTGCTTGCAAGCAAAACCACTCTTAGACAAGGCCAAAAATGCCAACATTCAAAGAAACACCCCACCTGCTGATGTTATCTAAGGTAAGTTCGTCATTAAATAACTTGGCAAAGCCCAAAATTTCGTCATTGGAAACACGAGCACCTGTTCTTACCTGTTTAAGAGAGAATCTAAATATACCTGCAAAATGGGAGTGAAGTGACCTAATCAATACTGTAAAGCAAGTAACTCTTCACCTTGTTCAGAAATTTATCCAGATCTTCTGCGGTCTTCTTAATTTCTCCAGTTCGCGAACTTTGAATTTCCTTTGCCATTTCTTTGACAGTGTCTTGAAGAAACTTGGCATATTCTATCCTAGCAATGAGCCGTCTTTTCAGTGCCTCCTACAAACAAAAATATTTTCTGAGGCTGAAAGTTCACATGACTGGAATAGTGCAGTTGCAAGAATAGTGGAAGATGCACATCTGCAGTTCCCTTCGTATGGCTAAATTTAGATGCAGGTTCATCTTGACAATGGCTTATGGATCACCAAGAAGCAGCAATACAAGCAGGTTTAGTTTTGTCCAAGGGACAAGACTAATATTGCTATACTTCCAATCATCCAGCAGCATTTGGAAACCCTAGAATGTGTTTCTGCTCATTATGCCAATATTTCATCAAACAAAATATTTGCATAATACAGGTGAAGAAGTTTAATTGGTCATTTTGCTGCCCAAGTAAAGCATTAGGAAACAAGTGGCGGCAATTTATCAGGAATTGTAGAAGAGGACCAACCTTACAAGATTTGAGGAAAAACTCTGGAATGAAATGGTAAAAATAAAATGACATACTATATGCACATATAATACACATATATAAGCCTAATAGCACCCTCCATCAAAAGTTAACAACCTAAATACCATTATCATGCAATTGAAGCACAGTTGGTTCAGGCCAAAAATTTATTTAAAAATAATAATAAATCACGATTTTCCATCCTTGAACAATAAAGCACTTTTCTAGCAACCTAAATACCTCTTTTTAAGGGGTGACTCTCAAGTTCCACATGGAGCTGAAAAGAGGTTGCAGAATGATAAATATGTAAAGCCCAACTCAAAAGTCATGCATAAGAGTAATTCTTTTGGCTTTGAAAGGAGGGTTTTGGGTTGGGGGGTTGCGGCGCTATTGGTGGCATTCTAGAGCATAGAGGAGCGCTTCATTGAGATGGCACATTGGTTTGTGCTTTAATGCAACATAGTAGGCTTGCACTCCCCAAGTCTTCCCTCCCCCCTCCCCCAAACCCACAAACACACAGAGATTGTGAAATGGTTTACATGAGTAAAAATTCACCCCCCCAAAAGGTCACCACTTGGAAGTACCCTTTCCAAAGGCTTGGCCTCATATTTCAGCCCCAACAGGTACCATTCTTGATCAGGGGAAAGTGCCAAGTAATTATTTGTGCAAAGTTGTTCAAAGGATGGTTGATGCTCTTTATCTTAAGCACCACGCTTTGCAGAATCTTCTTGTGAACTGTAATTTAAAAAAGCCACCAATGCAAGAATAATAGAAATTAAGATGATTACAAGAGGAAGCAAACATAGAGCAAGCTCACCTCTTCTTTCATTTTGTCCTGGAATGTTGATGGCAACATGTTTGGAAATAGTTTCAAGAACACAGGCAGAAGAAACTCCATGAATGGGACTATAATAAAAACTGCAACAGGAACTAGCCTGAAAATATCAGCTGTAGTGCGCGTAAGTTGTTGTCTTTCCCTCCTAGAAAGACCCTTCCCATTTGCAAGTTTTATGAGCAACCGGGAGCTAATCCTAACATCAGCCCATAACAACTTTGTGCCCAACCAATAATGCTGCAGGGTAGATATAAATTCATCCTTCCAATGAATAAGCTTTTTAGCCCAGTCCTCCCTGAACAAATCATAGATGATAAGAGACACCAATAAGGTCTTGAAATAGTATAGCCATGAGGCAATAATAGATAAACCTGCTCATGGAAGCAATGGCCCTCAAAGCAGGACCAATTCCCAAAAGTGTAGCCCACATTCTCTTCAGTAAAGGTTCATCACTCTTCTGGGGTTCCAGCATTTGTTTAGCCTTTGCTTTCGCTTTTGCCGTGCTCAATCCTTCAACTGCCTCGTCGCATTCCTCAGGTGAAGCTTCCTTTACCTGTTTAGCAGCCTTTTCCTTGCTTTGACCGTTACCACTACGAGTTTCAGGCTGGCCAGACGTTGCCATAGAAGCATGCCGCACCAACTCTGACATCCTTGTTACTCTAAAAGAAGAAACAAGATCTTTCCTATCTAGTACGTGGTCCAATGTCGGGACCCCATGTGGCAAATGTCTGAAAAATCGTCGCATTGCAAAAGTAGACGACTGATGTTTACTTCTGTTAAGACCAGTATTATCAAATTCATGGCTTGGTGTACGACCCAAATCCTGAGAGCCATCATATAGGGGAAGTTGGGCATGCTCAGAAAATGAGAATGCCCTGATTAAGCAAGTGGGGTGACTGAGGAAGCTGACGAGGTGCTTTTGCTTGCGCAAGATTGCTTTGGAAGCCATTCCAACAATGTCAGGCAATGCAGCTACCAAAGAGAAGTTGTGGGCATATCCTGATCATCAAGCCCCTTGAACGTTCCAGGTAATTGAACGGGTCATCAAAACCACTTCACCGGAAAGGTTGGAGAGACTGACCCAGCAGAACTATAAACACGTTTCCGACTTGGGGAACCGCAACTCGAACATCCGCCTATTTTTCCTATTTGCAGTCTGCAAATATAATAAAATAAAATAAAAAAAATAAAAAAAACGATTCATCCAATTGGATTCGTCTTGAACCAGACACCATTTGCAAACAACAGACCAAATCAAATCCCAAGAACAGAATCATTTCTCGAGTCAAAAAGAAGAAGTAAATCAGACATGAGAAGCTTGTTCGACAAGGCGCCGTTCGATCCTCCCTTCCCGGTTTGAAGCCTGGGCAGAGCGGGACGACGCAACCCATGAGAAGGAGCGCTTACCCGAGAACGGAAAGGTCGTCGGCGACGCGAACCGATCGAAGTTCAACGAAGTTCCCAGGGAGGGAGGGAGGGAGGGAGGGAGAGAGAGATGGAAGATGGATAGTGAGGGGTAGACGAGTCAGCAGATACAGGGCACTGTGCGCGGAAGATCCCCCTGCTTTCTAGTTTCCACTGTTGGGTCGACGATGAACAGACAGTAAATCTAATCTGTTTATGGAATAAGTGCATCAAATGTCTAAGACTAGTAACATATATGCGTACAAGGTCTTAAAATTATCAAACCTTGCAATATGTCTAAGATCTGGTTTTTTATATAAATTTACCTCTCCCCACCGACCATTCCCTCCACCATCCAGGGCGGCCGCGGCGAGAACCTTTTTTTATTTATTAAATTTTAGCTTATTTCTTAATCGAGATTAACTAAAAGTTATATTGAAAATCAAATCTAGAGCAAAAGGCCGTCGTATTAGCCACTTAGGAGAGAGAAAATATTAAAAGAAGTCATGTCAAGATTTTCTTTAGCCAAGTTGGAACGATATCAAGAGAAGGATTTGATCGCACCAATTTCGATTTAATGAATTGATTTGCACTTTTTATAAGTTAAGACTCAATTGCACTTTCTTGAGAAATTTTAGGACTTTTTTTTTATAACAAAGTTTGGACCGGTTCTCGCACTCTTGCACTTTTTATAAGTTATTTTTTTTTATAACGGTCGGCGCGCACTCACACAGATTCCATTCGCTTAAATCCTTAGTTTTAACTCGTGCCTTCGAAACATAACCATCCCCGATGTGTGAATTTTAGGACTTTTAGTGAACATATTACCGTAAAATAAGCAGACTATTTTGCGGAGTTCCCGGAAATAGTGCTCTCAAGGATGGCCTTTGGTTTCAAAGGGTAGCTCAGCTTTGAAAGATCTCTTATATCATCATCTCCATCATGAGATTTATTGACTTGCATGTGTAGTATCATGGTGACGAGATAGGCGGAACTCAAATCAAACTGGATCATTTCATTCGAAAGAAGGGCAAGGATTTAACTTTTGAGAATAAGAGATTGACCATCGCTTACTTTAGCCAAGCACAGACTCTCATGTGTGCCATGCCTAAAATCAGTGCATCTAAGCTTAAGAGGCTAGCTTGAGAAGAGCTGGAGGTGAAGGTCACAGGGAGTCCGTGTAGAATAAACAAGAATGAGATGAGAGTCTTGGAGAGACTCCAAGGTGGCTAAGATAACGAATCTTCATAGATTTTATGACTATTTGAAGGGAGCTTAGCACTGCAAGCATTACTGGAAGAAAATTTTGGCAGTGATCAATTTCCTTCCCCCTTTGTCGATAGGGCTTACGTATGCTTTGATGCATGCCGGAGGCGGAAATGTTTTCTCGGCACGGACGAGATGGCTGTTGCTCGAGGGGCTTGACCAAGGGCTGATCGTTGTGTGCTGTAGGGAGGGATGCCGACAGCCAAGTGGTATCTAGTGGCATGGGCGATGGTAAGAATCCTGGATAAGGAGGATACATATGGAGCTGGTTTATCAACTTGTTGAATTCAGTCTTGAATGTGGATAATGGTAATGGCGAAGCATTCATGAGATATGTGCAATGCTTGTCAGCTTTAACGCTTTCGTTCTTTCGTATGTCTCGGGGTCTCATCGTTGCAGCGGATGATTTTTTTTTCCCCAAAGGCAGAACATGGGATCTGTGCAAGAGGCACATACACTTGAATTAGGGTTAATAGTACAAGGCAAATTCTATCCTTTGAGCGGATCGATCTATGTAGGTAAATCACAAATTTCACATCTGAGTTTCTGTTTTGAGTGGTGAATTTCTACATGGGTAGATAACTTACATTCCAACTCTGAAGTTGGTAATTACTCACCCTGGTGTTCACCTACTTCCTCTGAAACAGAACTGAATTGTTAAGCGTTTGTTTCACTGGTAGATGACCATCTTCTTCACTAAAGTCTTTGCTTCCAATGGTAGATCTATACAAATAAGTAAAAAATCAATACCTTACTATTCCATTACTTTAGAAGAAGAGAAAGAAGACGCAGGGAGGAGGGATGGAGGAGAAATTCTTGCCCATTTCTCCTCAAAGGAAGGCCCAGGTATGTGTGATTTCATCCATTTGTGGCCAAACTTTCTATACTAGTCATCCTCCTGATTTCATACGTTTTACTACCAAACGTGGGATCTCTTCTTTTTCCAATAGGTGATTTTCGCATGCGCCCGGGTCTTCATGATATTCGACCCGGGGTCAGGCAATAGAGCCTGGAATTTTCCAAAAACCCGGTCGCGGCTAGGAAGGTGACCCTACTTGCCACGAACTCGAGACATGTACCAGCACCCAAGAAAGACTATCCTTATTGCACCAGCATTTTAAGCCGCTCAATGTTACAGTATCAACATCGGAGAGATGGAACTGAAATGCCGCGATCTTTTGCCCGGCTCAACGGTACTTTTTTGCCGAACTGGGAAAGGAAAAGGTTCTCAACATGGTGCTTGGATGGGATAGGCCCTCACACTTCTTACCTGCTTTCCGCCAAATTCATTAGCCATCCTATGGATTGGCAACATGAATGACCTGCTTGCCAACATTTCTACCGGAAAACAGGCGGACGAATGCAGCTGGAGCATGCTCCAATCCCTGAGCCACGTCTTCCACATAAGCGATCTTTCCCTGCTTGTAGTATTCCAGGACTTGATTGAAGAAGAGGGGAAAGAGGTGCAAATAGTCGCTTTGCAGGAACCCCTGCATCCTGATGCGCTTCGTTATAAGATTGGACAAGTTGTGGATCCCTTGGGGATCGGTTTGACTATGCTGCGATACCATGCCGCACACTGCAATGCGCCCACCGATGCGCATGTTGAGAAGCGCAGCATCCAGCATGTCTCCCCCGACATTATCAAAGTAGATGTCGATGCCTTGAGGAAAGTACCTGTTAGCCCACCATTTATTGTTCAGCCACTCAATTGAAAAGACAACAAGGAGGAACATACATAAGTATCTATGATCTTTCCCAGAAAGTATATAAGGAGAGAAGATCAAGATGATCTATTTGTCTTGCGGTTAGCCTGTCAACAAGAAACAAAAGCAATGCAAATATTAGTAGCGCTGACCTCTTCAAAGCCGCATCCAGGTCTGGCTCTTCTTTATAGACAAAAGCTTCATCAAATCCAAGTTTATTCTTCAGCAGGTCAACCTAAACAGTTTGAAGTCGAACTTTTAGATGTTTCTCTCTGCAATCTGCAGTTAAAAAAGAATGACACTGTAATTTCCAAAGGCTAAGAGACTTGCCTTTTGCCTTGAGCCAGCACTTCCAACTACATAGCAGCCATGCAATTTAGCAAGTTGGCCAACAAGCTGTCCGACTGCTCCGGAAGCCGCAGAGACGAGGACAGTATCTCCTTGTTTAGGGGAGCATATCTCATGAAGTCCCACATATGCAGTAAATCCTGGCATACCTGCACAAAATATATTTTTAGGAACCATGAAGATGCTTGCGCTGACTATACACCAGGGAATTTGTTATGCTATGAAAATTTGCCGCATCATTGAGTTGAGTACGGTTTGTTTCACAAAACATACCATGAAATTTCACGAAACTAGTTGTGCAGTGGGATTGTGTAGGTCCACCAAATATTGTAATAAACAGCAGCTACTGGAAGCTATGCTTCAAAACAATATGCACCTGTAGGCTGTATGACGATCAAACTTGCACATTTGATGGCAATTTAGAAACCGCTGAACAAGCCATTCGGCTTTCTAAACTTTAAATATCGACCTTTAGCAGCAAATTCTACTGAAGATGGTATCAATATCCAAGCGGTGCTGAAGCGACCATATGATTAACTGATGAAGGGGGCTACGAGTCGACCCAGAATTCGATTGACTAGAAAGATTATGGATTCTCATGCGATCAATTTAGACGGAAGCCGATAATGAAAGTTTATCCTGAGAAATGTATCAGACAAACATGCCTGAGAGATGCTTCATGAAGTAAGCAGGCATGGTAGGAGAAACATACCCAGAAGGCCCAGGTGATACGACAGAGGGACATCATGTTGCTCGATTTTTTGCAACTGGTTTCGCAACTGATCGGTCTTCCTCATCAAGCTGTATTCTTCCCAGCCAGTTAGCCCGGAAACTAAATCCCCAGGCTTGAAGTCCGGATCGTCGGAGTCAATAACCTTTGAAACACCGAACCCTTCGATGGGCTGCACCAAGTAAACTGTTTGGTTGGTCACAAGCCCCCAAGTTGGATTTACAAAGCATAGGCAGATGATCACAAAACAAGCACTTGGTATTTTGTCATTTCATAGCAAGGACGGTCTGGGCACCGATATGTTGAGGATAAACTAATCCAAACATCAGTGCATGGACAGCTATCTCTCGAACACAGGTGTAGGTTTCCACCCAATCGAAATGACGTGGTCGCGGAATTCATGGACGTTAGTATCGAATACGAGAAGAGAGCAGGAGCAAGACAGAAAGCCAGGATACAGACCGGAGAAGTTATACCTGACCAGGAACGAAAGGGGGGATATAAGAAGTGCGGGAATCGCGCATGCGTCCCCTCATGTAGGGGTCGCAAGAGAGGCAGAGATTCTTGACCAGGAAAGCGCCTGATCCAGGAGGCGCCTTGAGGCCGCCGCCGATGCTTCCCACCTTCAACTCCATGTCCGTCTCCCTCGGAGCTCTGTCTATGAACCCTTTGAATATCACTTGCCTGTTCTCTATCTGTTGCTCCATCTACGTCGGTCAGACTCCGTCCAAGACCCGCTCTCTATTCACCTTGCTTTGGATTGCACACCATAGTCCTGAAGGCCTGCATTGGCAAAGTTTGGTTGAACACCAAATTTCAGGCTGGAGAGTGAGAGTGAGTGTGTGTTCAATACTGATCCATTTCCTGAACTTTCGAGATCAGTCCCACCTAATTCTAGCATGTCTTGTACGAATTAGAATGAGCGGTAGAAAAATACTGTCGAGAGGTGGTAATAGGAGAGAAAACGATTGCACCCGATAGTTTGATAAGATCTTGTCGGTTATTTCGACCACACGATCTTTCAATCAACGAACTCTTTAGTGCAAAACATGCGATGATAATATGTAGATATATGACTGAGACTGTTTTCCAAATGAGAATTGTGGTGTTTAGATTAATTAGTAGTAGGTTGAATTAGTGGCCAATGAATGGCCAGCATGCAATGTTCAGAGATATTTTGGTGACGAATGTCGGTCAAAGTAAGGCCTACAGAATGGGCAAATAGTGTTTTGATTGATCGCGAGGAAGAAGCAGACGATGCACAAAAAGCTCCTCCACTGGCAATAAACTATCGAATAAAGTTTCCCATCTTTGCTCCCTTTCAGAACTCAGCTGTCCCATTGCCATTTTGCTCTCTGCTTTGGAGTGCCGATTCTTATCCTGCCTCAACGAGTAACCCCCCAAACACACATCAAACACTTAGCTTAGAGAGAGAGAGAGAGAGAGAGAGGAGGGACGTGTGGTGTTAATATGGCCATGTGAGTGGCTGTCAGTTGTCAGTGGTACGTTTGCAATAATGCCCATCAGAGCAAGATGGTGTCGAAGGCATTAAGTGCCAATTAATGTGAAGATCAACTCGGGGGTGTAAGCCTGCCAAATGCCCGCTTAGGACGCGTATGACAAGCACTTCGAAGTAAAAATTCGTTTGGTAACGTAATTTTTAAAGTAAAAACCCGATTGATTATACAACTTCATTTTTATACTTTTGGAGCATATTTTTGCTCCAAAAGTAGTTTTGAGCCACTTCAAGAAGTGAAAAACAAATTTGCTTTTTTCGAAAGTTAAATAAGAAGAAGAAGTGCATAAATCAACTTCTAGCTAGACGTTGATTTTTAGAGTAGAAATGTCCTTGTGAATGCATTTGGTAGCACTTTTGAAAAACCCTTTGGAAAAATGAAAAATACTTAATAGAGCTATTCCAAAATGCAAATATTATTTGGTAGAGTGTATGTTAAAAAAACACTTTGGGATTGCTATGATTAAATGCGGTTTGGAAAAAAAAAAATACACTTTTGTAAAAATGATTTTTTTTCTTTTTTTTTCAAGAAAAAATACCTCAACCCTTTGCTGGCGGAACTCAGGCCACCGGTGAGCCAAACCGGCCGTCGGCCGCTTGCCTGTGGCCGAGTCCTTACCCAGCAACGTCACATAAGGCGAGTAAATTTGAGGGCATTTTCGTAATAATGAAATTATAGCAATGGTAAAGTTGGAAGGAAGGAAAAATATATTTGCATTTTGGAAATGCTCAAATCCTAAAGCATCTCCATCCCTGTCTTGATTTAGAGGCCTTCAAAGGCCTTTGAAAATGCGATTGCATCTCCCTAAAGCACTTAAAAGAAAATTGTCAAACAGTACTTTGTATTTGTCCAATGGCCTTTATAGCCCAGTGGGCTTAGGAAAGTGATTTCCAATCGCGCCTGTAGTATTCATTTGACAGATATCCTCGAACCTTGTCCGTTCATTGCTGTATTTCATGCATGTCATCACCATATTTTTCTGCAGCTTTGAAGTACTTTCATTTGGTCCTTCCATGAATAATGCATTTCAAATGCGCCGCCCGGGCTAGGAGATGCTTAGTGTTGTTTATACAGAATCATAAGGACTACCGAGACGAAGTGGATGGTATATGAGTGTTCATCGTCTTAAGTTTCAGAACCGAAATAAAAACAGACGGTACTAGGAGTCTCCACATTTTCATATTAATCACTCTTCGTTCTCGAAATCAAAAACGACAAATCGTACCAAGTTTATGTATTATCATTGGTAAATCGAGTCTGCGATGTTGATGGCACGATACAGTCCAAAACCTGCTTTGTTTTTCTGATGGTTTTGAGGGGTTGTGTCCCTTCTATTGAACCTCAAGTGCCAAACCTTGTTGGGGGCAGAGCATGAACAGCCACTCGGTTCATGGGAAACCGGCATTTGGTCCTGCAGGCTTGCCTGCTTTTCGAGCATTCAATACTTTCTCCACCATTCTGCTCCCTAGTAGTACTTGTGAACCCTGCCTTGTTTGACTGGTGCCCCTCGGACGAGGCTGCGACGATGGTGCCGCGATCCCTGTGACGTTTCCAGATTTCGGTTCCAGTTTCCGACCCCGGGTCACACTCGGCGAGCATGACTGTCTCCTTTGTGCTGCAGAGGGTTCCGGTGGTTGAGGAGTTACTGATGGTTTCAAATTATTGCTTGGCCGACCACGTGAAGTAGATGTCGGACGATCTTTTCTAAGATTAGAGGGAGTTTCGTCGGAGAAGCCAGGAAACTGGGCGGGTATCGTCGACCTTGTTAGTGGCGACACGCCTCTCTTATTGTTGATACTGCTTGGCCTAATTGCATTAAGGTCTGCTCCCGTGGATTTGGCAACGCAGCTGAAACGACCGAATCTGTTGCTCGCACTGGCAGGCTTTGAAGCATTGGGAGCTGCCTCCGTCTTTTTGGCAAGTACCAGCTCTTGAGTCATCTTCTGATTCAGAATAAATAAGGATGGAGACTGATTAGTGCGATAAGCTGAAGAGAGACTGTTCTTTTGGGTTACTGATGCAGATGCCGGAGGAGTCTTTGGCTTGTTTCGCGGAGACTTCTGGGTTCCGTTGGTTGCTTCTCTCCCTCCCGCAATTCCTGCAAACTGGTTAGGATGTTTACGAGTCATCAGGCTCCTATACTCGACATTGCGAACAGTATAATCCTTTGATCACACCATAGTACAATGGGGTTTATAGTTGCGCAATCAGATAGCTAGGCGAGTTTAAGGTCATTTCCAGGTATTGAACCTGAGCGCTGCTTCTCATATGAGTAGCCCATAAGAGCGATCTTTATGCTAGAAAATTTCATCGATTTTCTTTTGGCTCGTGAAGATGAATCGCCATACTAATTAGTTTCTGGCAGAGGATCTTAGGTGTGGAATTGTTCTCCATCAGGATCAATCCGACACAAGCTGCATGCCTTCATACAATGTTGGGGTAAATAGTTCTCATTTAGCTGCTTACCGAAAAAGCGACTCTCGCGCGTGCACGTATGTTTGCAGAAGACTAGCTACTTGTTTGGTAAAGTTTCCTGGACCTTATTTACAGAGTGAACTGGCAAAAACCTTATACGGTTGAATCAAACAAAACCATCCGCGCATTTTGTGCATCATGCTTTTGCAAAAAAATCAGTTTAATGCTAAGTGTGTTGCCCCCATAGCTCATGTCAGAACGTTCGCGAGGCTACAATTTGAGCATGGTTAACAGATTATCCTACTTCTAGTTTTTAGCAGGCATGCACAGAAGAAGGAAGTAACATGTTCAAAATAGAAAGCTGAGATGGCCGTTGTCATCGACAGTACCATTACCCGCGAAAGAGGCTGCAGAATCGGTATTTCCCGCTGCATCGGGTAGTCCCCTGCGTTAGCTTCCATCTCTAGGGATGGGAATAGAGGAGTTGCTGGAGGGGTCTTCAACCTTTAAACAGAGTTCAGCAGCTTCTCATGATCCATAATACGTATGAGCAATTGAAGAGGGCACATATAGGAATGTGTTAAAACACAAAGACGGTCGAGGGAAGAAGGGCGACTAACGTACCAGTCGTAATCATTCTTGTCATTCTCGGTGAGGAATTCGTTTCTACCCGACGTGGCTTTGTAGGTCGGTAGAGGATAGTGGCCTGCATCGGGATCGAGCCAGAGCAGTGTATAATTCACAGTCTGCACACAGACGCAAGACCACCTGTCCATGGAGAGGGACGACGGCATACCTGGAATCCCATTGGGCTCGAACTCGTCGGAAACGGGCAGGAGGAGGTTCATGGCGCGGTCCTTCTCGCGGCGGTGCAATTCCCGGAAGAGGAGGAGGTCATCGTCTTTGTTATCCTTGCGGACATTCTTAGGAGGCGGTCCGGCGCCTCGGTTCGACCTTCTGGTGTCCATGTGGTGTGGTGTGTGTGATTCCTCAGCTGGGCTTCGTTGTTTGCTTTGGGAGGCCGGCAGTTATGTAACAGTACTCAGATAGAGAGAAGAGAGAGAGAGAGAGAGGGGCCAAAGGGCAAAAACAAACGGCAGTGGGAAGCAGGAGGCTCGGTCAACCACAGGTCTCTACAAGAAAGAGGGGCGACACGCCCTGATGACATTTGGACACATTGACTTGGAATCATACATGAGATTTTCCGGTCCGGCCACCCCCACCTCAGCCTTGTGCACACAACTTCATCATTTTCTTAGGTGTTCGTTTTTAGGGTCCCGCCATCGTGACCGTGCGAAGGTATCACGATCGAATGTCAAGCATAAAATCAAAAGTGGATCTCATGATAATTTTGTATTTTTTTTTTATGCCATTTCGTAAAGCACTTGTAACGAGATTCTATCGTGATATTATTACACCGTTAGCTTATCAAATCCATAATTTTTTTATTTGTTAATTTCCCTAGTTTTTATTGTATTAGTAGGATAAATGGTCGGCGTAAAGCAATTTTTTTTCCCATCAGCGGCCGTGAAATGGGTAAATGGGTCCATTTTTTTTATAACGAAAATGGGTCGATTTTTTTTTTTTATTTTCCGAAAGGGTCCCGCACGGAGGCAGGCCTCACCCCTCCATTGAAGCAATCTTATGCAGAAAATGGCATTTATTTCATTAAAAAACTGGCAAAACAGAAAAAATTTAAAAAACCTCAAAAAAATGACATTTATTTCATTTGTTTTATTGATATTTAAAATGTTAATTTGTTAATATGTAGGGGAAGAATATTTATTAAATTTTAGATGTAAAATAATTTATAGTTTTTTTATTTAGTAGAATGTTGCCTACATCTTTTGCGATTGTGCACTGAGGAAGATAGAATAGTACGAAATGAATATGGACATGATTACGAATGATATTTTCTCACTTTGTTGATGCATCCACCTCACGACATGCTGACCATCACAAGATATGCTTTCGTCATCCACACGTCTTACTCATTCGGAACCTCGTCCTCGTTTCCTGCACAATACTTAGGCACCGCCGAACAACGGAGATGTCCGATTACGAAACAAGAGGCCACTTAGGAGGACGATATCATCAAGTAAATGTAATTGAGGTTGATGGTTGTTATCTATTATTACAATTTTGATGTGTTGAATTTTTTTAGCTCATAAATTTTTATCCACGTTCTTTTAATCTGGATATGTCATATTCATATATCTTACCAATTTTATTTTTATGAATATTTTTTATTAATTATTTACATACTAAATAAATTAATTACATAAATAGTAAATTATTGATAATTATTTGCGAATTTATATAAAATATAAATGCTATAAATATAAAATAATTTACAAAAACGTAAAAAAATACGAAATTTTTTAAAAAGGGCCGGGTGCGCGAGTGTGACCCCCGCACGGGAGCCCTTTCAGTAAATATAAAAAAAATACACCCATTTTTGTAAATTTTTTTTGAATCCATTTTTGAAAAAAGCCCTCAAAGGGGACTCCACTCGCCGTTGTTGCTCGTTCCTCGATGACCGCCATCTTCGCCCGTAGCTCATGGCCCGTCGCTCGTAGTCTCGTCGCTCGGACACCGTCACCATCCCCAATCGCTCGTTGCTGTCATTGCTCGATCCTTGAGCACCGCGGCCATTGTCTGTTTTGTTTTAGATCTCTCTCCCATACTCGACTCTCGGATCTAATGCCGACAAGAGGTCTGCGACCTCGGGTTAGAGTTTCTAGACCTCCAGATCAGCGAAGACGGAGGTTCACGACCTCCGATTTGGGAGGTCGACGTCCTCCACCGGCTTCAAATATGAGGTCGAGGACCTCCACCTGCTTCGGTTGTGGCGTTGAGCTCGGTTTTCCTAGGGTCCTTTAACGCGGATTGGAAAAAAGGCGACGGCCTAAGGAGGCGGCGTGCACATGCCGGCTGGGGGAGAAGACGACGCTCTGCAGCAACCAAGCGGTGGAGTTGTCTTCTCTATTTCAAACTTTCTTTTTATTTTTCGGATCTGGCCTCGAGCAGCGCCCGCTCGAGGCTCACCGGGGAGGCAGACGCTCCGCTCGAGGGTCACCGAGGGAGGCCGGCGAGCGTCTGGGATGCGGGCTATCGGCGGTTGCCAAAGCCTTGCAACTGTCGGAGGGAGGAGGAAGGAGGAGAAAAAGAAAAAAAAAGAAAAAGAAATAAATAAAAGAGAAAAGAAAATAGAAATAAAAGATACCTTTTAAAATTCTTTTAATAAAAAAAATTCACTAAATTTGCATTGCTCATTTCTTTAATCAAATTATAAGAAATCAGTATTGTATCATTTGATTAAATAAAGCAATGCTTAAGAAAATATGGGTCGGATATGAGCGGGTCGGGTATTGAATCGTTAAATTCGCACCGCACAAAAAATATGTTAAATGGATCATATAGATCGGATCATATTCGATTCAATCCACTCATTTAATACCTCTATGGCTTTCACCATTTCTTTTTCGAGACTTACATGGGATCGATTAGATCTAACGACGGAGATGCGCACTTTACTCCTTACAAATATAGCACATTGGCTTATTGAACAGAGAGGGGGTTATCACTATATTACTCATCACCACTTCTAGTATTCTCTTACGCCCCACCTTGGGTAGCTAAACCTATTTACAACCACAGGCCCACGTATCAACGTGGGCAAAAGCTGAAGTAAAGGAAAGCCTTGGTCTCTCATTTTATAGTAGAGTAGGCAGCATGAAAAAGTGAAAACCTAGGAGGTCATTCCACAAAATGAAGTTGGAATTTTGCTTGGGCGGATTCAGTTCAGAGGGAGGAAATGACGAAGGTTGACTTGCTGGTGTTGGTGGTGGTAGGCGGCGGATCGTTCAACAAGGCTTCCAGCTCCCGCACGAACCTTCGCATGGCCGGGGCGGGCAAGCACACAGGGACGACGATGCCGTCCTGGCCCTGCCGGTTCCGGAAGGGGATGTAGAAGCTGGCCACCCCGGGGATGGCCCCAACTCCCCCTTGGCGGGGCCACCGTACGCCGGCTTCCCCCACCCGAAGTCCACGTCCCCGAACCCGGCCTTGGTCGTGTCCGACACCAGGAAGGACCGCACCACCGTGAAGTGGGGCCTCCCCCTTATCACCATCACATCCGCCAGGGACCTCATGTACTCCTCGGTCACGTCCGCCTTGGCCTTCTTCACCAGCTCCAGCGCGTACCCCAGCGGGTTCTGACACAGCTTGTCCGCGGTCGTCACCGCCACGGGGAACGCGAACGCGTTCCCGTAGTAGCCGGCCGGCAGGGAGGGTTGAACCTGGTCCGGGCATTGACGATGCACAGCACCCGCACCTCCTCCTCGGGGTCGGGCTGGAGCGCGACGGTGCGGCATCGCCAGAGGCACGCGGTGAGGACCTCGAAGGTGGAGCTCGCCCGCTGGTGGGGAGGCACTCGGCCGCGGAGGGCGGACATCTGGGCAGCCCCGAAGAAGAAGGAGCGATGGTCCATGTCGTCGAGCGGGATGAGGGTGCCCTTAGTGTCCTCCACTTGATCGTACTCCCGATGGGTGCACGTGATCCGGGGCGGGTCTCGGGCGTCTAGAAGCTCCCTCTGCCACACGGGGAGGACGGAGGGGGCGTCGGCTCCTCTGGCCATCTCCCCCACGGCGTTCAAGAACTGGACCAGCCCCGCCGCATCGCTCATGGTGTGGTTGAGACGCACCGCGAAGATGAAGCCCCCGCACTTGAGACGAGTCACCTGGAGACACACACAACATTCCACCATTAGTACTTGAGAGTTCCCATTGAATTTCCAAACCTTTCGTGGCATCGCGATGCACGAAATGTTCTGTGCATGATTAGACTTTTTAGTTTTTACGCCCCCGTTCCTTGGCTCGTGGCCAAAACGCGCCTGGGGCCCACCACTCAGAACATGGAATTTTCCTTACATAAAAATTGGTTCTTATGATTAAAAAAAGGACTTATGTCTAGACAGTGGTTCAAAATTTATGACACGTAGCCTTTTAAGCAGACTGACAAACTTGTGACTTCCATGGCTGGACCCATCGTGTCCTTTGGATCTCTGCGCCAAGCAAAAGAAAGGAGAGGACCCATCCAGAATCCTGAGACGACCCACATGGGGGGCCCTCTCCGTACGGTACCTGAATGAGCAAGAGAGAGGGAGTCGAGGACGGCGGAGGAGCCGGGGACGTCGAAGAGCAGCTCCTCCAGGCAGGGGAAGGGAGGCTGGAGGGCGTCCCCGAACTGGTCGAGGGTCACGTCCGCCTCCGCCTCCACGAACATCACCCCTTCCTCGTTGCAGTCCACCACCAGCTTCCGCCCCGGGAGCTCCCTCAGGCGGCCCGCGAAGGGGTAGTAGAACACCAGCGCTCTCGCGAGCCCCTCCCGGACCGCCCGCGCCGGGTCCCGCCCCGTGCCGTCCCCCCGGTAGAACTGGATCGCGGGGATCTGGAACCGGAGGCCGTCCTGGTCGTCCACGTCCGACAGCCTCTTGTACTCGCGGGGCGTCGGCCTCGCCGGGCGGACCAGCTCAGCCTCGCGCCTCCGCACGTCGAACACTAGTTGATCCTGGGGTGCCATCGCCGTCGCTCCTGATGGTGGCTCGTACCAGCGCTACTAGTGCAGGTACAATGGCCCAATAGAAATCTGCGTGCGACACTTGTGAGGTTCACTCGCCCGCGGCCCCTGCTTATGTATACTCGGGGGAGAGCTGGTGTGAGCGGGTGGAGAGGCGGGGCCCTAGGGACAATTTCGCTGGCAGGTTCATGGTCGACTTGACTCGAGTGGATTGGATAATTCCACGGAAGGTTGCCTCCAACTTTCTTGGTTGCTGCCACCCCCATTTCCCAGTGATTTGACCAATTTGACTCTTTGACCTTATTTCCTAGCTCGGAAGTTAGCCATCGTCCGTTAGAATCTCACGGATCGACCGCAAACTGCTCTGAATCAAGAGCACCATTTATACGGATCAAAGACCCGAGCTTAATCGATTTATGGAGCTTGTAGGATGCGTTGCGATTCTTCGATTAGCTCATAATCTTTATGTTTGTGCTCCTGAATTCCAAAAAAGAAGATATATATTAATGGTTATAGATTACGAGCATCAAGTACATATATCTAAGTAATGTCTATATAGACGACCTACCGTTGATCAATCATGTTGAGATGTGGTTCATACTATCCATCGATAAAAAACACGTGAATCTCATAAATTTAGGCATGGATCAATATTTTATTGGTAGTATGGATTTGGGCCCATGAATAATTATTGTTGCACGTAATCTATTTTCTTTTGTAATCCATAATTGTAATAGAGAGGCGAGAAGCGATATTTATAGTTGAAAGTCTCTCTTTGGATGTAGCTCTAATTTAAAAATTAATCGGGATAAACTCGTGTCTCGATTTCTCTTTGTGTTTGTGCGCTTAATCTTAATAAATCAAAGACGTGATTATCGACAGTGGGAATCCGACGGCGGCGTTCGTGCTCGTGCTTCACGGTCCTCCTCTCGTAGCTACCGACCCAATTTCCCCTACATGAAGTCCCTCTGGGTTCACATTGTCTTGTCGTGGACTGGACCGGCTTGAATTGGACATCGTATGACTTGCATACACACTTGTTTCACGTATCAGATTCGACAAAACAACTACCCACCCTATATTTTAGTATGGCTGTCCCGCTAAATATTGTTTGGTAACAATAGATCAGCCTGTCTGTCTTTCGACCGTTAAAGAAAGGCCAAGAGGTCTTGGCTCTCTCTTTCACAATTGTTTTCAGGGTTAGGAAGGAGGTCACCGTCGTCCAAGCTGTGGAATCTGATTTGTTTACTGTGCCCAAGTCTTGGTCACGGGAACAGTCGCTTTTAATATTCTACGCACACTTATGCTGACCTTCATTGACTCCCACCGGCCGAAGTCGCCGTCCGACTTCCTCCGAAAGCACGTCAACGGACTTACCACTGCATTCCCCCGATCCCGACCTGGCTTCTACTCGGCCGAAGCGTGGATCCTATATGCTGGACTTGCTCGTTTAGCAGTCGATGGGACCACTTATATTTCTCATAATTTGAAGTAAATTTATTATGAGTGCACTAATTTGGAGTTTTTCGTGATACTAACCCTTTTCTTAACGGACCGCAAATACCCAAAAAAAAAAGTTAAGAATCTTCATTCGAGAATATTTCGATTGATGATTACACATGTTGGACATAAAAATTGTATCTCATGCTGTGAAAACTCCTCACTTCTGGCATGCTAGTGGAGATTATATAGTGATTGGCTTATCAACCTCATGCCTTTGGCTCCCAAGTTGGATTATTAACTATACTTTAAACTAAATGTTCCTCGCCAGCATGAGGCACCCAAAAGAGTAAATGCATCGGTCATCCGTCTCCACCTTTTTTATACAGTAAAGAGAAAATGTATTGCTAAAATTATTACTAGGAAATGGAAGATCCAAACTTAATAGACAAATATTACATCAAATAAATTTCATTCTTGTTGTCTTGAAGTATGTAATAAAAGTATACGATACGATAAAATCAAATTATGAGATCTGATCCATCAAAAAGGAGTCAAGTGTAACAAGACTTTAATTAGATATTCATTTTCAGGTCGTAGCTAGACATATTGACATCACATTTACAAAGAAGGAACTGCAACACTGCCACTTCGTTTTTTTTTAGCGAAAAATTAATAATTAAAGCTATTTTCTTGAAATTGATCGCTTGTATTGCTTAAAAGTACAACATCTATATATTCTTTTTTTTTTGTTGAAATCTATATACTCTTCAAAAGTATGCTTTTTTTTTTTTATTATCATGAGTTTATCTCATACGCTCTTACAATTCAAGTAAGAAAACGAGCCTATATAGGTGAAAAAATGATAGCAACTTTTCATCAGGTGCCCCTATTGCTAGAGGTATGCAATCGGATTGGGTTTACTTGAAAATTGGATCGGACCACTTGAAAAATAGGTCCGGGAATTAGTTCCTATTCAAACTAGTTCGGGTACAGGTTTTAATTTTTTGAAACCGATTGGAACCGGTCCGGCTCCCGATTCCCAGTGAAGAACCACTCGGGAATCGATTTTTAGCTATTGTTAAAAAAAAAAAACCCTAGTTTCGCTTGCCTCACCTCTTTTGTTTTTGGTGCATTGTAATTTCTATTACTCATATTAGGGATTGTTGCTTTTGGTGGATATTGAATTTTATTATTCAACCTTTTACTTTGAATCGTTTCATTGCTATTTATATTATTTTACGATAAATGAAAAATAGGTTCTCGGATAGACCCTGTAATCGAACCGAAAAAATATGGTAGGTTCCAAAACAGGTTCTAAAACAAGAATAGATAGGTTCCATATTTCAAAACTCGAGAATCGATTATAACAAGGTAGGTTTTAGGTTTTAGGTCTAGAACCTATCCATTCAGACCATGCTCACCCTTATCTATTGCGTGACACTGCAATTTTTGTGGACACACTAATTTTAGAAGTTTGTTTCTATACATGGGTCCACGTGGAGATCCCTATGTGTGAAGTACCGCAACTTCCATAGACATAATTGTACGAGATAAATATCCTTTGTTCATGCTTGTGGACTCCGGTCGTGTGTAGGATGTGACAACTAGGTGGGAAATTGTTATGGAAAAATCATCCAGTCGTTCCTAAACCTATCGTGCTGTGGATGCAATTCAATCTTAATTTATTTTTGCCAATTTAAGTCCTAAATTATTGCATGAATTTCCAATGGAGCCATTTTAGCCAATCTCCACCGGAGATTGCCGACATGGCAGAGTGTCATGCAGGATGGCCTATGATGATTGGACCATTGCTTCAGCGATTCCCGGTGAAAAAATTGATGGGAATGACTATTTTGAAATTTCACCCGAAACAAATAAAATCGAAAAGTTTAGAATTGAATTGATATCCACACGAGACAATTTTTTCCAACGTAGGACGACTTCGAATGGATGGGCAAGCTCGCATGTGCTCCGGGAATAGGTACGGACGGTTGCAAGATCAGCCACAGACGCTGAAGTAGTACTCGTAGTTATCAATCACAAAGTTCATGAAGACAAGGCAACTAGTCGAGGCCAAAGTGCCTTGTCCTTCTCTTTCGTCCGCAGTTGCGGTTGCTTTCCATAAATTCTCTTCCCTCCGATCAAATTTGGGTCCGTCGCGTTTGATGGGTATTCGTGTCGATGAAGGTCCATCCACGTGCAAATCGTGACACCTAATTTGAGTACCATCAATTCTGTTAAATGATTCAAATGTGATTTATATGGTCTCCCGTCACTTATAAGATTGATACTTTACTTGGGACCCGATTCCTTTGTTTAGTTGATCACGTCCTCGGGGAAAACTTAGTACTTTACGGCACGCCTTTCACACCCGTCTTGATAGTTGGGTGCAAATTTAATTTAGTTCTTTGAATCCCCACTTCGATTTTCAGGCGGATATTAGAGAACCACTTGGTTGATGTTACATGTTCGTGAGTAATTACAACTTAAACACGGTTGGTAGTACTGATTTAGGTTGTGCATATGCAATGTTGCCTTGTGTCAGGAACACATCCAAACATGACTTGTGTGCAAATTTAAAGAACGCTAGTGGGAGTCTTGCAGCTTATAGTGGCATTGTGGTAAATAGGTTATGGTGTCCATAATGGTACCTAGCATAGGATATAAAGATTTTGTTTATTCAAGAACACAGGATGCAGGGATGATTTAGATAGACAGGATACCTATAGAAGGTAAACTTGGCAATGCACAATGCCCAGGAAAGGATATCTCATAGCGGCAAGTTTTAGTTGAACTTCCAATGAAACTCAAGCTCGAGCCTGTGCTTGATCTTGAATTTTGTATATACACTATGCTTGAAATTTGAACCATATGCTTGTTTATATTTATCAATGTATTAGGTAAGTAAAATATCAAATATCCAATTACTCGATTAGGATCTCAAGCTACTCGAGTCAAGTATTTTAACTTTGAGCTCGACTCACTTAAGCACTCGAGCTACTCGAACTCGAAAGGAATCGAGCTGAGTTCAAGTACTCTCTATGAGGTGAACTCGAGTGCCCCATGAGCAGCATGACTCACTTACGCTCCTACAATTGTGGTGAAGACAGATTATATTTCAAGAAAAATCGAAACTTTGGGGTTGTTTCGAATTCTTCAGCATGCTCATATGTGAGTTGCTTTCATCGTGACAGACCTATCTTCAGTCTCTTACTGTCCGGCTTGGAGAGATGAGAGTCAAGAGGCGTGATTCAGAACAGTGGATGCATCATCGACTGCTACCACCAGATCTCAAGGCACGAGTTAGACGCTATGAGCAGTATAAGTGGTTGGAGACAAGAGGGGTGGACGAAGAAGCTTTGTCTCATATTGCCATACAATTTTTTGCTTTGCCTACTTTCTTAGGTTCCTCCCTTTGAAAGTATGGATGAGAGGCTGCTTGATGCAAGTTGCGAGCGACTCAAGCCAGGCCTATTTACCGAAAGCATGCTCTTTATAAGTCGTGGCCGCCCTGAGAGTGTAACCACAGATGGTGGCAGGAGTGGTTTTTTCCATCGCAGCTTTGCTTAAAGAAGGGGATCTCTGCGGAGTTGCTAAACATGGGCCCTGGATCCCAAGTCTGGCTCCAACCTCCCATCCTCCACACGAACTATCGCGCGACACTGCAATTTTTGTGGACGCTCTAATTTTAGAAGTTTGTTTCTGTACATGGGTCCACGTGGAGATCCAAACGTGTGAAGTACCGCAACTTCCATAGACATAATTGTACGAGATAAACATCCTTTGTTCATGCTTGTGGACTCCTGTCGTGTGTGGGATGTGACAACTCGGTGGGAAATTGTCAGGGAAAAATCATCCAGTCATTCCTAAACCTATCGTGCGGATGCAATTCAATCTTAATTTATTTTTGCCAATTTGAGTCCTAAATTATTGCATGAATTTTCAATATAGCCATTTTAGCCGATCTTCATCGGAGATTGCTGACATGGCAGAGTGCCATGCAGGATGGCCTACGATGATTGGACTGTTGCTTCACTATCCCCGGTGAAAAAATTGATGGGAATGACTATTTCGAAATTTCGTCCAAAACAAACAAAATCGAAAAGTTTAGAATTGAATTGATATCCGCACGAAACAATTTTTTCCAGCGTAGGATGACTTCGAATGGATGGGCAAGCTCGCATGTGCTCCGGGGATAAGTATGGACGGTTGCAAGATCAGCCACAGACGCTGAAGTAGTACTCGTAGTTATCAATCACAAAGTTCACGAAGACAAGGCAACTAGTCGAGGCCAAAGTGCCTTGTCCTTCTCTTTCGTCCGTAGTTGCGGTTGCTTCCATAAATTCTCTTCCCTCCGATCAAATTTGGGTCCGTCGCGTTTGATGGGTATTCGTGTCGATGAAGGTCCATCCACGTGCAAATCGTGACACCTAATTTGAGTACCATCAATTCTGTTAAATGATTCAAATGTGATTTATATGGTCTTCCGTCACTTATAAGATTGACACTTTACTTGGGACCCGATTCCTTTGTTTAGTTGATCACGTCCTCGGGGAAAACTTAGTACTTTACGGCACGCCTTTCACACCCGTCTTGATAGTCGGGTGCAAATTTAATTTAGTTCTTTGAATCCCCACTTCGATTTTCAGGCGGATATAAGAGAACCACTCGGTTGATGTTACATGTTCGTGAGTAATTAAAACTTAAACACGGTTGGCTGTACTGATTTAGGTTGATGAAATGTTGCCTTGTGTCGAGGAACACATCCACACATGATAAACCAACGTCCCATCCTCCACCTAATTAATAATTTAATATATTGTCCCATCCTCCACCTAATGTTTGAATCTTTACTCACTTACGTGCTTGTTCGATCCGGGTTTGTCGGACTTCTCCTACTCACTTTCTTTCATGGATGGCGGACACAATGAATCGACAGTTAACACTATTGAAAAAAAATCTCAAATTGGTATGCGACAACACGTTAACTAAACTACTAATCATCTTATGGAAAATTCAAACTTGGTATCCTACTCATACTCAGTTAGCATTCCGTTCAGTGCCCTGTTCAAACGTACATATCACTAGACGGATCGAATGTGAAAAAATTAAACGGAGTGCTAACGGAAGGTAACATTTGTTTCAGGGTACTAATTTGTATTTTTCACTTGACGAAATTAGATTGTGGGTAAATGTGTCGTGAGAATACCAAGTTTGTGATTTTAGTGTGTTATCCCATGAGTTAATAACATTTTCGGGAGCTTCTTCTCCTCCCAAATTGCATCCATTGGTCTAAAGGAATGAATGAGCAAGCTATAGATCACGTGTCATGTAATGAACGCTCTAGCCTCAGCCAAGCTCGCGACGCCGGCAGCACCTCGCCACTTCTCTGTCTGTCTTTATAAATTCTCTTTCGATTCTTAATTTTTTTTTAATATCTTCAAACATTATCTATTTCGGAATTATTTTTAGTTCACTTGCCACGTGGAATGCCATGTCCGCATTTAACATGAGCTTAATGGTCACGTCAATAATCAATATCTCCGTCCACAATTTTGATGAGACTAACCGAATTGAGCAATAAAGAAAAAAGCGTGGTACTTTTAGGGACCCAATGGCATGAAAAATTAAGTGGAGGCATCTGGGTTAAACAATTTGAAAAAAGTTCAAAGGTATCCGGTGCCTTCATTGTACATTCTTTGGTTTGAGACCCCCCAAAAAAAAAGGCAAAATAACAAAAATGGTCCTTAAATTTTGCTCAAATACGTAATGTGATTCTTGAACTTTTAATTTATTCAATGCTGCTCCCTAAATTTTAGGCCAACGTGTAATATGGTCCTTGAACTTTTAATATGTTCAATATATCCCTTCAACTTTTGGTAAATATTCAATTTAGTTTCTAGACTTTACGAAAATGATCAACACCGTCCATAATATTAAATTAATGAAAGGACAACATTGAATATTTTGATATAGTTCAAGACTACGTACATTGGACATACACCAAAAGCTTATGGATCGAATTGAATAAATTAAAAGTTCGGGGATCCATTCTTTCAATAAGCCAAAGTTTGTGGACCGTTTGTATCACTGTCCTTAAAAAATGCTGTCCTTATGATACCAATATGTAACCACCTATTAAATTTACCTATATATAAATATGGCAAAACATAGCAACTGCACACTATTGGACAAGAGGAGGTACTGTCGCGTCCTTGACGAAACGAAGGGTTTCGGAGCAAATTCACATCGTACCATGTTCATGCACCGTGCTAGAAACACTCCCAATAATCGATTGAACTCGGAAGACATTTCACGGCATCATATTCATATCAATCAAGTCTCAAGAGGATCGTTTAAGCCGTGCCCGCCAACTTTCCTCGTTCTTGTCCGGGTACACTCATGGTGAGACCCTACGGGGACCGGCCTAAGACGAACTCAGCCTCGTCGTGTCTCGCTGCCTAACTCTTCTTCGTCCTGTTCGTTTGTTCTTTTCCTTCTCTTGGAACCCAATTGCTTTATTCATCCCGATTCCGTACTGACAAACAATGACTCGTCGTGTAACATGCTTAGAAAAAGAAAGGATAAGAGCAACGCTAACACCAAAACTTTCGTACGCGTTAACTTGAATACTATAATTATTTTTTTTATTCATAATCGATCATTTGAGCGTCATTTTTAGCAAATTATCTTACGTGAATTTTTTACTTGATTCTTCATTCCGACATGTAATTTTTATATATAAAAGGAAGTTCCATGTGAAAATTTGTGTCTAACATAAAACGACGCCGTTTTTCTTTGCTTTTTTTTTTTTTTTGTTTTTGTGCAGGCGATAGCTAAGGGCTACCCTTGCCTGCCGTGAAGGCCTCTCTCGGAACACGCGAGGGCCGCGAAGGCCTCGCCCGGATCTGGCGAGGGATTGCGAGCCCTCGCCCAATTTCGAAAAGGCCTTTGCGGCCGGCGAGGGTCACCGGAGCGAGTAAAAGAAAATAAAAAAAAGGAAAAGAAAAATGAAAAAAATGGACAATTCAAAACATAATAAAAATTTAAAAAATTATTCACGTCAACGTCGGCATTCAACGTGGGACGACCGGCGTTCATGTCGGATTTTTCAGCGTGACAAATTGCCGATGGTGTTTAAGTAATCGATATTTCAAATTTATGGCACCTTAGTGAGCGAAAAAAAGAAATTTTGACACTTAAGTAATCGCCGTATGAATATTATGACAATCCCTATGTTCTCATCCTGAAAAACAAAAAAAAAAAAGTTGCATGATTTCCAAAACACACCTCCCTCCGTTTGATAGTCTTGAGATCTTGCAAGTGGAATATATCGGCATGGATGTCATCCTTGTAATTGATGTTTCGATTCCACTCGCGGAGTCTTTCAATAATTTGTATTCGATCCATTGACCATCTTCTTTTCACCAGAGAGCGTCGGTTGTTAACTTCGAATCAATTGGCGCATACTTTTCGATCTGCAGACAACAGAAGCAGGTGGTCCGAAGGGAGCATCCAAAGACCGGGAATGACGAGGTAGTTGAAGCCATTTCACTAGGATTTACAAACTCATTATAGCATTGACTGTTGTTGTGGCTATTTCTATCGCACCCCCGAAATCGACTTATGTAAAATCTCACGGCTCCACCACGCCCTGAATGTATTTTACAACATCATTTCACAGCTCAAGAGTCAACCCAGCAACTCAGAACTCATCACAGTCTGAAATTATAGCTTTACCAAGGAATTCTCTTCTTTTTGTTTTATGAAGAACACAATTTCCCGAAGCTCAATCATGTCTTTGAGCTTTAATTTATTTTATTTTCTTTTGTTTTACATGCCCATTTGTTATGTTATAACCCCCCTTTTTTTTTATAATTCGAAAAAAAAAAAAACTTTTCTTTGTAAGAAAACTATATCCTCGAAAATCGAACTTACTTTAATTATTAAGCAAATGAAGGTATTTATGTCTTATCTCCTAGGAAGCACCGACACTTTCCGGGGGCCTACGTACCGTATCATGTCGTGTCTCGATACTCTCGACATGTGACAAACACGTGGTCGGTGTTTTGGACACGCTACCGACAACGAATCTAGCATCCCAACATGCCATTACGACACGCACGGGTCAATTTTAAGTATTTTTAATAAATTAGGGATCAAAACATAAATTTATTAAATATATATACTTAAGTCATATTTTCAATCTTTTCCAAATTAATATAGCTAGCCATAAAAAAATTGTGAATCCATAAAAGAAGAAAAAGAAAAAACTTACCGCTGATATTTTTATATATGTATGATATTTATCTATATATTATATATATATATATAATACATTTAACATACAACGTGTCCCAACGTGTCGGGATTCTCTATTTTTTGAGAAATGACATATCGGCGTATCGTGTAGTGTCGTATCGCTTGTCGTGTGTTAGTGTTGATGCTACTTAGCTTATCTCTTCATCAAGCTCCCAATTGGCTACTGTCTCAATGTAGTTTTGCCATTAGATCTTCACATAAGGAATAGTTTAGCGTTGCAACACATTTTGTCTATTAGTAAAACGAAGAAGTTGCTCCTCATAAATTGATATCTCTTTTACTATTGGAGATGTAAAATTTAGTACATGTTCACGGTCAAGCATATATTTATGTAATAAAAATACATGAAACACATTATGTATGCCGGATAAAGCTAGTGACAAAGGAAGTTTAAAATTAACATCGACAATCTTCTCTAAGATCAAGAATGATCCCACGTGTCTTGGACGTAAATTATCGTGTGTGCCGAATCTCATAATGTTCTTCATATGAAAATTTTTAGAAACACGTGATCCCGCAAACTAAACTCCACCCTACACTTCTTAGGTGCGCATAACTTTTTTGATGACATTGTATTGTTTTGAGAAGTTTTCAGACCATCCTGACTTTCTCTGATCGTTGGATAAACTCTAGGCCAGTTAACCTCTTTTGACCAATAGAGCCCACCAAATTATTATTATTATTATTATTTTTGCATTTTCAACTATAGATTTTTTCGAAAGGAGCCATCTTAATGCTCGAATGATAGCTATTATCATATGAAACGTCCACCAAATGTAAGTATTCATACCGAGAGTCGCCAAAGTCAAACACGTTGGATCTCAGAATGTCCTCTAAGGTGTGAATCCTTTTCTCTAACCATCCATCTATCTTGGGCGAAGGCTGTGTTATTTTAATACCCAAATTTCTTGTAAACTTGAAATATTATGGTTTGAGTATTTTTTTTCAGGGGGATTTTCCACTTTTTAAGTTTCTTTCCAAGCCAAGTTGTGTTTTGTGCAAATGCATAGTCATCGAAGAACATTATCGCCCTAGTCTTGTGTGTACACTCGTTCAACCTTATAGCAGCGTTAGTTTGTTTGTTTGTTCTGACTACTTTATTTTGACAAATCTTACTTGCTCACATTCTTGTTCGATCTAGTTTGTCGGCTTATCCTCCTCACTTTCATCGATGGGACACACTGAATCAACAATTGACATCATTTCAAATTTCAAAGTGATACGCCATAACATATTTGACAAATTAATTATCGTCTCTCAACAAACTCCAAACTGATAATCTTGATCCATATCTATCCTCTATTAGCATTTCATCCAATATTTCGTTAGTCAATATGCATGGAAGATGACTAAAACATGGATCTAACGCGGCAATGTGGAGAATGCATTGGGTTAGAATACAAATTTGAAGTTTCTTGTAAAACTAAGATAAGTTTGGGATAAATGAGCCATGAAAATGTATAAATTTGTAAGAGTGTTATTAACCCATGAGTTTAACCAAATGACCAACTTGAAAAGAAACATGCAGTTTAAGAATTCAATGGCACAAAAAAAGAAAAAAAATGTTCAGGCATCTGATTTAACAATTCGAAAAGGTTGAACAAACTCTAGAGCCTTTAACCTTACGTTCTCTGGTAAGTTTCATCCCTTCGAACACTGCATTCAACCGAAGCATTCCACGGTTAAGTTGTGGTGGTGATATGACATCGGAAAATTAGAATGCAGTAGCCGATCTGACGCAAGATGTAAATCCCTACACAACTTCAAGCTCGTCCAAAGTCAAATTGACAGAGCAATTGCGCACACCGTAACACGAGGTATCTTTGCCTTCTCAATGAAACACTGAAGGGTTTAGGAGCAAATTAGCTTCACACACATATGCGCTATATGCTAGAAGATGAAGGTGCACTTCATCAGATCATTACTGTAAGTGATAGCAGAGGACGAGGAAGAAGAACTGACAGCAGAAGAAATGGGAGAAAAAGATTCGCCTTCAAATGCAACAACTGTTGGCAAAATGTATGATACATTATGAAAAAGAGAATTGTTGGAAACTTGTTGGAAAGGATCAGAAAATAACATCACTTGTTTGAGGAGTGCGATCAATCATTTGAGGCATGCAAGCACTGTTTGTAAGGATAATTCCACCCCTCGTAGTACGAAACTCGCTGCGATAGGCTCTAGTGGCTATCCTTCCCAAAATACAACCTTTTTTCTTTATTCCGCACGGAATAATAGAAAGATCAAAACAAGTTATGTGTATGACTATTGACCCCCAAAAAACTGACAAATTTTTTGTTATTATCGGCAAGTATCAAACTTAGACAACAATAATAGAGTTTAGTAAATAATGAACAGAGTTACCGACAACTCGAAGGAAACCGGCAACTCACTAGTAAAGTCACCGGCGACGCAACGTGAAGTTACCAACGAGAGTCTTGAAGTTTCTCTTAAAGTCATTAGTAGGGATGGTGAGCAATCGACACAAAGATAACTACCGATGCCAAGATAACCATTGATGTGAAGATAACCGTTGGTCGGTTATTGCTTATCCGTTCGTGAAGTAACTTCCGATAACCATCGATGTGAAGATAATTGTTGGTCGGTTATGTCTTATCTGTGTGTGCAGTAACTCCCCGTAACCATTGAAAATGAGTTATTCTTTCTAATTTGGTAACTACCATTTGTAAGGGTTATAAATACCCCAATTGTACTCTTTGTAAGCCCCTTCAATCAATGATTTGTTATTTTCCTATCTTACTTTCCGCAATTTATCTTTTCTGCATCTTTGTATTCTCCTACTTTTCAATTCTCGCACTTTCATTGTAGTTTCATATACTTCGTCGTCGATTAAATTCCGGTGTTGTATCTCTCTATTATCTCATGTCGTCAGTCGTTAGAATTTTGGCAAAGTGTTTTGTGCTTTGTGGTTGATAAAATTCCATGAAGCATATTCATTCCTCGAGATTCATTGGGACGTCCTATCTGGATCGCTATAGACCCCGATTCATTCTAAAAGCCGAAGACCACGATATTCGGTGAAAGATCTTTCGTTATGGACATTTTCAACGAAAGAATAACCCGATTGAAGTTAATTTTATATTCAAACAAAATAAAGGCATTAAGAAACTGTTATAAAGTTGTCGTAAAATAATGGAAGATTTATGAAAAAATAAATCATATGTTACATAAGTTACATAATTGTTAGAAAATCGTTATATCACCATTACAAAGCCGTTATATAACCGCTAAAATAATGATGACTTTCATTGTGGTCGTAATTTCTATCAAAGTCATTTTATAATATTTCAAAACTACTTAAATATCCAACTCTATTGATCAAGTATTCACCTAAGAACTCAAGGGGCAAAAACAAATAGAACGTGAAAACAAGAGTGCCCAAGCATAAGATCTTCATGATCTCCAACTACACGAGAACTAATTTCTCCTAGAAGAGATCAATTCTCAGATATAAGCAAGATAATTCATAGAAACTAACCGGAAATTCTGCAACCTTCAAACACCCATTTGCCACAGAGGAAAGCTAAATCTGGGAATAGCGATTTGTCATACTTACCAGCAAGACTTGTACCAGCAGAAGAGATTGAGTCCAAACGTGAATGGTGAGGATGTGTCATGTGTTCACTGTCTCCAGGCGACGGCTCCAAGGGTCGCCTCTAGCCCAGGAGAGGGCTTCGAGTTCGTATGACCCAGATCTCGCTCGTCTGCTCCTTCGATGACAAGATCTCCGTGATCCAAATTTCCCAGATGAGCATGCCGGCGAAGGCTTCCTGGTCTGGGAGGGACAACCCTTGGCCAAAGAGGGAGTCTAGGGCTTCCAGGGAGGATGAGACGAGGGATTGGAAGTTTGATTGGATAGAGTGGAACTTCCTCGTCGAGTGAGTGGCTGGAGAGAGGGTGGCAAAGAGGCGAGTACAGGCAGAGAGAGGGCGTTCATCTAGGATTCGAGGTCGATAATAAATATCTGGACTCGTCCTTGTTGATCACCAAACTCTCTCGCCAATTATCTCTCCCTCACTCTTGCTAAGTTTCGAAGGGAGAATATGAAGAGTTGCATACGAGAGCAAAATATGAAATCGAAAATCCTAATAAGGCCAAAGTTCAAAAAAAAAAATCATTGATATGGGAATTTGCCTCAAGCTTAGCCATGCTAAAAGCTCAAGGCAAGAGACTTTCCTTGGGCTTTCAACTTTGCTAATGCTGGCATTTCCTTGAAGTAGTCTAATTTTTTTTTACCAGATCCTTTGCCTTTCGGTCAATGGGCTTTTAAGGCATGTTTGACCACGATTCCGATCCAAAAAATGATTTTGATTAGAATTATATTTTCTAATCATGTTTTATGGATGATTTTTAGAGAATCAAAACGCATTTGATAATCGCGTAAAATTTTTGTTCCCTTAAACAACCAGGTGGTGAGAATTCTTCTTTTTGTTCTATCAATTTTTCATTTTTTTAAATTTTTTTAAAATTTTTTACTTATTTTAATTTTTTAAAATTTTTTTACATTTTTTAAATTCCCCCATTTTTATTTTTATTTTTTAATTTTTTTATATTTTTAATTTCCCACCTTTTAAAAAAATTAAAATTTTTTGGTTAAATTTTAAATCTTATTTTTAATTTAAATTTTTTAAAAAATTATTTAAAAAAATTAGTTGTTAGAAAATTTTCAAATCTAATTTTATTTTTTTAAGTTAAGAAATTCACAATGAAGCCTACATAGACTTAATCTTTTTAAAATAATTGAGATTTTATTTTTTCGTGATTCTCAAAAGTGACTTTTTTTTTTTTCGGAATCAACCTTTTTTTATTCTTATTTTTGCTCTAAAACTATTTTCGGAAACATAATTAGAATTAGAATTATTTACGTTATCAAACATGTCTTTGATTCTTTTTTGTTTTAGGAAATAGAATCGGAATCAATGCCAAACGGATCCTTTTAAAGGCCCAAAATTCTTTGAGAAAGCTGAACGAAATGCATTTGTAGAGTTTCAACTTATTTAATCATTCAAATTTTTGTTTTTTGGGGACCGAGATTTAAGCAATGATTTAACTCATCCTACGGCTTTACCAATTGGATGAACAAGTGAGGCTCTTTGCATCTCTCCTCAAGTCCATATCGAGTACGTTTTACCCGTGAATTGAGGCTCTGTTTTCGACAGAGTGTCGATTTGATAGCGACTTGGTAGCCTCTTCGAGGGAGAGGGGATGGGTCGGAAGCACGAAGCAGTAGAGCCATCAAGCGAGGATGCCGAGGCCCGGAAAAGAGTGATCGATCGAGAGGGCGGGTTTACAGTGGGTTAGCATTACTAGTCAATGGGCATTTGATCAATCATTCCGAACCTCGATCCTCGCTCAATGGATCACTACTAAATTGACACTCTACCAAAAACAGAGCCTCGGTTCACGAAGAGAACGTACCAAAGGCTTTAGGAGAGATGCAAAGGGCTTCATTGTTCATTAAATGGTAAACCGTAGACCGTTATTACGATGTTGTAATATTTAACATCGAAATATTATAATTTTGTAAATTAAGTCAATGCGAGAAATGCTTCGAAAAATAATGAGAAACGATAAGATAAATTAAAGATTATGTGGTTTGGTCGGAGTATCGATATCTACATTTATGAGAAGAGCCAGTAAGAATAATCGATTATAATCGATAAATCGAAGTTACAATTACTCAATATGCTCGTATTTTTTTGCATCTAAGATTAAATATAAACCCAAAATATTTATAATAAATAACTTAATTAGATATAATACAAACTCACGAAGCACAAATAGTGTATTTGCAGCTCCTTTGTGCGGTAAAAAACATAAGAACGTCGCAATTCACCCTTCTTTTTTTTCCTCCATCGCAGCGGTACTCTGTAACGGAGGAGCCCTCAATTTTTTTATATGCGCCTCTTTTTTTTTTTTTTTGTATAATAAGTGCAAGATATCAAAATAGAAGCCAAAACCTAGACTTTTATTTTATTTCGTTTTACTAGTCCTAGGCCCCGATTTTTGTACGATTAAAGAAAGAAGTTCTTTGTCTTCTTGGATTGACTCAAATTACCGAAAAACTTGAGTCACAATTAATAATTCTTCACCTTGATTCCATGTTTGAAGCCAAGTCAATAACGCTCATCATCTATACTAACTTTCTCAATCGCCCCAACGGGCGCTCATTCTTTATAGATGTCAATAGTGCTCAAGCAGAGCTTAAGCTTCTCCAAAGTAATAGACTTAGTCATCATGTCTGCTAGGTTATCTCGTTATCGCTATATTTTTCACAATAACCTTATCCTTCGCTAAGACAACTCGGATAAAATGGTACCTGATGTTAATATGCTTTGTCCGCTCATGATAAACCGGATTATATGCTAGATAAATAGCACATTGATTGTCATAGTGCATATTAACATTTTTCTGTTATAACTCAAATCCAAGAGCAAACCTTATAACCATATCTCCTCTTTCGCTATAAAAGTCAGTGCCGTGCACTTTGCCTCAATCGATGACAAGGCAATGTGGTCCTATAAGAGTGTTTTCCCACTACTTGCACCATCGCAAGCGTAAACACATACACTCGTTAAAGATCTACAATCATCCAAGTTACTTGCGTGATCCAAATTCACATAACCTATGATCTCACCACCATTGTTGTCCCTCTAGTACACTTGCACCAATATCGTCGTCTCCTTCAAATATATGAGGATTAATGTCACTGACTTCCAAATGAGTTTTACTAGGACACTTCATATAATGACTAACTACACTAACAACTTGTGAAATATCGGGCCTAGTGCATATGAGAACATACATAATGCTACCAACTACACTAAAATAAGGAACATGAGACATATGCTTCTCCTCTTCGGTCTACGGTGATAGTTTACCCGAAAGTTTAAGGTACTTCGCTAGTGGAGTATTCACGGACTTCACCGACGATATATTAAAATGTGTTACAATTTTATCAATTTATTTCTTTTGAGATAGATGTAATACTTCATGAGTTCTATCACACAAAATCTCCATACGCAATATTTTCTTTGCAACACCAACTGCCATTTCAACGCATTAATATTAGTATTTTCTTAGTCTATTATCGGCATATCATCAACATATAACAACATATATATCAAAGACTCATCATCCAATTTTCTAAAATAAACACAGCTATCTATCTAGCTTTTCGAGTAGTCCTGGCTTGTCATGAAAGCATAAAAACATTTATACCACGGTTTAGGAGATTGTTTTAGCCCATGCAACGATTTTTTTAACAAGCAAACACATTCTTCCTCACCTAAAATTGCAAATCCCTCTAGTTGTCTCATGTAAATCTGCTCCTCCAACTCACCATGAAGAAGAACCGTTTTCACATCAAATTACTCCAACTCGAGATCCTATGTAGCAACTAAAGCAAGTAAAACACGAATAGAATTATGCCTTACCACGAAAGAGAACACTTTGTTATAGTCAATGCCTTCTCTCTATGTATACTCGTTTCCAACAAGTCTCGTCTTATGTCTCTCTGCCTTGACACCATGAATGCCCTCTTTCCATTGTAAACCCATTTACTTCGATAATCTTATGGCTCTTGGGTACTTTAATTAGCTTTTATGTCTCGATTTTGATGGAGTTATTCCATCTCTTTACTTATAGCCCTTAACTACTGCGACGACTCTCTACTAGCCATCGCCTTAGAGTAAAACGAAAGCTCATTTGCTTCCACCTTGTCACCTATAGTCAAAGCATAATCAATATATGTATAAGCATAACGTACATGGTAGATAAATTATTGTTCGGAGCAAAAATTTTGTGCAATCATCAAACGGGTTTCTATTCCAAGAACATAAATTTTGAGCGGTTACCAAATACATTTCGATTTTCTAAAACTCATCTAGGGAATAGAATCATAAAAAATTGTTTCTAATTAGAATAACTTTTTCGGATCATAATCGTTGCCCTAAACAATATCATCAAAGGGCACAAAATGATTCTCTTTGTGGAAAGGACTATAAGTAGAGCCATGGGACACCATCAAAGGATAACATCAAGAGCACGAGTAGGTTTTCCTCTTCGTGGAAGGCCCCGATCCGTTGCGCATATTCTACGGCCAATAGCTCCTCATAGCCCACTATATAGATCTCTATCTACTTCTAAGGGAAAGACTCGCCTTCCTCTCGTTGCGATGCAAAAAGAAACTTGCTAACTCGAAGAAGCTTTCACTTTGATTCAGATTAGTCTAGGCCGAGTAATGACCCCAGGAGTTTCTTGGAAGATGTATAGGGTGGTTGAGCACCTTCCAACAACTCCGAGACGGCTCTTACCTCGGCCTGGCTATGGACGGCTAATCCGATTCTATTCGGCTTCAAGCGGGTTTCTTTCGCATCAACAACAACTTGTTGTAAGATGTTCCGCCTCCAAACAATGGGTGGGTTTGGTTCGGCATTTGGAAGGAGCATTCGGCCCCGAAAGTTCGTTTAAAAAATGTTGAACCGTTTGGCAAGCATATTTGGAAGGAGCATTTGGCCAAATGCTCCTCTTAGAAAGCCTGAAAGCTCAATCTTTGGAGGCCCTAGCATTGAGCATTTCAGCATTTTCGAGATGCCGAGGATGGGATTAATGAAATATGTTGACTTGCCTTTTTTGCCCTCAAACTTTTATCAAAAGTCCAAGTTTGCCCAATTGGTAGCCCTACTCTCTTTTCTTCAACATCGCTCGACAGAGAAACTTCATTTGTGCCTCGCTCGTAGCGTCTTCTTCTTTGCGTCCGGTCGCTCTCCCTCCGTCTGCTCCCTCGCGTTTGGTCGCTCCTTCGCTTGCTTTCTCCCTCGCTCGAATGCGCTCTTTCGCTAAGATCGGGTGACTTTTCTTCGCTCTCTCCCTCGCTTGACTCGGTTGGTGGGTTTGGTTCATTCGTCTCGGCACCCGGAATCACGGAAACGGGCGACAACGCCGCGACGGACGTCGGCTTCACCGAAAACTCCTCGTATGTACGGCCGTCCCTCTATCGATCACCTTTTCGTAATCTTCTTATGCTTCGCCGCTTCACCTGCATAGGTTGTATAGTGCATTACCGTTGTTTTCGAGTTAATCAAATCAGCCTTCAAGTTCACTTTTTCCTTTTATACTCTCTCGAAGAATTTTGGACCCGTTTGTTACATCACCGTGTCCGCTGTGGTGTTCGCGCTATGCTCGTCTATGTCATTTTGAATGAGTTGAGTCGTGTGCGACACGCTAACCTGTTCGATGAAATTACTAACCCAAGTGGAGACGCCGCAATGAAAGGTCTCAAGAAGATCTTTCCTTATGTACAATGGACATTTATGTTGCATTTCATGTGGTGTTTGTATTGATTTTCAACTAACAACTTATGGTTCAAGTGCTTTATTTTATGATATGTTTTCCCATTTGCATTAGTCTTTGATTAAAGCTTTTAGAACAATTATGTTGAGGGAATGTTTGTTAAGTTCTTCTTTGAGTCCATGCTTTTATTTTAGAGACATTATGGGCTTATATGTTTGTGTGGATCTATTTTGCTGGCTGAATTAGATTTTGTTTGTGGTCTTTTCTGTTGTTTTAATAGTAGATGGCAAGCTCATCAAAGGAAAAAGCTGTTTGGAGCTCGAACGATATAGAAACCTTTTGTAAGTTGTGCGTTGAAGAAATTGAAAAAGGCAATCGTCCTTCAAACAATAAAAGGGATGGATGGACAGTCATAATTAACAAGTTTGAGGAGCAAAGGCACAAAAAGTACGATAAAAATAAAATGAAGAGTAAGTGGGACAATCTTAAGGACGAATGGAGACGATGGAGGTCATTGACTCTCAAAAGAAACGGGAGTAGGATGAGATCCAATGAAGAATATTATTGATGCAATCGAGGAATGGTGGGAGAAGAAAATTCAGGTTTTTGCTCCCTTCTTTGATTACTTTTTTTTTTTTTCAAAGTTCTTCTTTATAATATAACTCATTAACATATTTACCATAATAGGAAAATCCTAAGTTTAGAGCTTTTTTAAAACGAAAGGCATTAAGCCGAGCCTTCAAGCTTTGATGGACAAAATGTTCGATGATACAGTTGCCACTTGGAAGTGTCACATGGACACCTGGGCGCGGTTTGTGTGTTGATAAGGATGATGTGGCCACACAACTTGATATTGAGGATTGTGCAAGTTCTACCGATGAAAATATAGAGTGTAGTGTTAGTGAAAAGACTGTTGATCGGGCTCAAAGAAAAAAAGAGCATCGCAAAGTTCAATGAGGCATGCACCAAATAAGAAACAAAAGAAATTGAGTACGGGTGCCGAGCTAAGTTCACAAATGAAAAGAATTGTTTCAGCTATTGAAACTAGGAGCAATGCCCCAATTGTTGTGAGGGAGTTTGATCCTTACAAGGAAATCATGGACGCTTTGGATGGCATACCCGAGATTATGCAAGATGGAGAGCTATACTTTTTTGCACTAGAATATTTTGCGTAAAAGAAGGATTTTAGGCAAATCTTCATGAACTTACGTGACAATGAGAAAAAAGTCCAATGGATCAAGCGTCAATTCGAGAAGCATACTTTAAAGTAGGAACGCTAGTTATTTATTTTGACTCTTTCATATGCTATGTTGATGTGATAGACCGATTTGGTGTTCTCTTTGCACTATTTATTTGTATTAGTTGGACTATTTCCTTGTGAGACTGTGTTATTTTAAATTGGTGTTATCTTTATTTAGTGGAGGTTGCATATTTATGATGGTCAATTTGTGTGATGTTGATGAATGATCTACATAACTTGGTACATCTCTTATTCTAACTTCATTTTGTTATTTTATCTAGTTATGGATGAAAGTGCTCTTCACAGGGAAACCCAAGCAATAGTGCATGTAAAAGAGGAAGATGAATTTTTGTTTGCTTGCACGATCGCCCATTTTGTAGCTGTTTATCGGACAAGATACCGATCCAAACAACCGTGCATGACCTCATCATGTACAGAAAATGCTTAGTTAAGAGAGCTAATGGATATTGATGTTAATTCGGTAAAGTGTTATAGAATGTTTAGAATGGATAGAGCTGTCTTTAATAAGTTAACGCAGGAATTAGTGACACGATATGATCTTCAAGGATCTAGAAATATTGAAATTGTAGAAATGGTGGGAATGTTTCTTCATATTTTAGGACATGGTGTAAGTAACAAGTTAGCACAATAGCGCTTTCAGCACTCGGGAAACCATATGCAGATTATTTAGCTTAATGTTGGATAAAGTATGTGAAATGGGAGCATATTTGATTCAACCATCCGATCGACAATTCAAGGAAGTTCCAAAGAAGATCCGCAACAATCAAAGATTTTATCCACATTTTAAGGTTAGTTATGATTATACAATAGAAAGGAGGAACCTAAATATAAATCAAGTAATATTTGCATTCTTGTTTTAGGATTGCATTGGAGCTATAGATGGTACACATATCCCAGCGGTGGTACCTACACAAGATCAACTTCGTTTTATTGGACAAAGAGGAACATCGACACAAAACGTGATGGTGTGTGCAATTTTAACATGGAATTTACTTTTGTAATGGCCGGTTGGGAGGGAACAGCTCATGATACACGTATTTTCTATGAAGCAATCCGTGAGAACACTTATCCTCATCCTCCGAAAGGTTCGTCAATTGATGGTTTTTATATATTTCTTCATGTATGTGGTATATGTTATTTAAATTTATGTAATCGTTGTGTAGATAAATACTATTTGGTAGATGTTGAATATCCAAATCTCACGGGTTATTTGGGGCCATACAAAGAAGTTAGATATCATTTGCCCGAGTTTCAACGAGGTCCCGCACCTACAAGGTCATAAAGAAGTGTTCAACCGTGCCCACTCCTCACTGCGATCAACAATTGAGCGAGCCTTCGGTGTATTGAAAAAGAAGTGGAAGATTCTAAAGGGTATGCCTAGTTATCCATATCAAAAGCAAATGAAAATTGTGATAGCGGCAATGACTTTGCACAATTACATACGAAAAAATGCCGTGGATGATGCACATTTTGCAAGAGTAGATTTGGATCCCAATTTATATATAATGGATTCCGATGATGTAAATGGGGAGGGTGGTGCTTCAAATAATGATGCAACATCTCGACATGGCACGTTTGCGTGATCAAATAGCTAGTAGTTTAAGAAATGTTTAAGGATGTTTGCAAAAGTACCTTATGGTGTCCGTTCCTATGAATGTTCTTGTCTTGGTATAGCATTTTGATTTGTCTTGACACTAGTACGAAGCATCGGTGAAGTCAAGAAGATGGAAGAAGGCCATTTCCACAGTGTTTCCCCGCCTCCACCATGTCTCTCTCTTTGTATTTTGCATGCTTGACCGTGACTTCTATATTGGCGATGCAATGTGGGTAGCTCTCCTTTTTTTGTTATGACAGAGCACTTTGATTTTTCATTTTCTTTTTGTAAATCGATCGAGATTTGATAATGAATAGATTGATAGATCCCATGTTTCGAGAGTTATTTTTTTTTATCTTTTCATTACCATATTTTTTTGTGGCCGGGAGCTTCCTCGTTCCGGGACTACGTGCGCGACATGATCAATTAAATGGGTGATTCTCCATATTCCAATTACCAACGTGCGTGACATGATCAACTAACAAAATTGGCACCCGTCACCGAGCACATATTGTATTTTTGGAGAAGTAAGAAATCAATCAAAAAGCATTGCCAAAGATCTATCAATAGCAAATAAATGATGCAAAGAAGAGAGAAGGAAACAATTATTTTCAATAAAAATTTGCTATAACAAAATAATCAATGGGCAAAACTAAATTAATTCATATTTTTAACATTGTTGGCAATATTTTCAATTTTAAACCAATTAAAAATAAACAACGTAAATTAGTCTCCAAAGGAGCTTTCCTAATGTATTTCTACCAAACAAAGATTTAACCCAAAGCCTCTTGAAAATGCTAAGTTTACCAAACAGTCTTTGCATTTCCACAAGGAGCTTTGAGCTTTCAAGATTTGCATTTCCCCAAAGCTCTTTTCAAATCTTGAACCAAATCTGCCCAATGTCTGTTAGCATTCACGTTGGCATAATTCCCGCCACAAGCTTCCTCTCGACATCCTGATTTCACCAAAAACTACGAGTACTCTATACCCAAGTCATTAGTTTTTCCCTTTTATTTTCTTCTCTTATTCATTTTTTTTTTTTTGCAGGAACTCATACGCCCTTCCGAACGGGAACGTGAGGGATCGACACTTGAGCCGAACACGTGAGGAGTCGACGTGTGCTCCCATGGAGATGGAAAACCTAGTCGTGCGCCAAGTGTGCTCCTTCGATAATAGTGTCCTCCCAAATCCCATGGCTCTTGCTTGCGGTACTCCCACAAGCGCATCCGGAAGGCGATCGATGGGGGCACGAATGGCATGAGAACGTTTAAAATCTGAGCAAATCGTGATCAAAAGTATGTGATCACATCTGAGCAAAGACCCATTTCCACAATAGCTGAAGAACCCAAATTGGGCAAACGAAACTAGCATGCATGTTTAAGGATTTACATGTAACGCGACAGCGCCATCGTTTCCGAGCCTCTTTTAATTCTGTCGCAATTTGCTTCCTACTTATTCACTCGACCGATTTCGAATGACAAGCGCCACACATGTAGCCGTTTCGTCAGTCCCGGCAACCTACCATGTAAAAATTGGAAAACTTCCATTAGAAGTTTCGCTGAGCAACAATCGCGGTCTTCACAAGATGAGAGCCGGAAGAGAACAAGGACGATTTCTATGGCAGATTATTGTATCCCGTTGCAAATTAACAGGGAGGTGCATGTTCATTCATGTATTCTCGACTTCTCATCCTAGTAATGTTCACTTTATTATTATTTTATTTTCATTTTTGTGAGGATATGAGTGTCCTATTTCAAGGAGAAGACGATCCGAGGTGTACTTTGATTTGAATTATTTTTCATGTAGTTGGGCGGACCGCCATGGCTTAATCTTTTATCGATGTCTCAAAATTGACTGCGTAAGTTATCCTGTGAGATTGCTTCAGTAGATGCCTTTTGTCTGGGCAAGGATGGCATTGAGTGGTACTAAAGTAATGGGAAGAAAAGGAAATGCCTGTCATAAGGAGCTTTTCCATCAAAATGGTCACTGATGATTCATATGCTAGATGCGCGACTAATGGGGATGAAGCCTATACATAGGAGTGAGCAAACTGGATCGGACTTGTCCGGACCGAACCTGACGGATTGGTCCGGTCCTTGAGGCAGCGGTCCGATCCCCAGCTCCATGATGGATGGGACCAGGACCGCCTAAACTATATATATAATTATAAGTTAGGTTTAAGTATGGCAAGAATAATATTCTATGACTAGCAATTCATTAGGTATACACACACATAATTAAAAAAAAAAATTAGAGATTCTTGAAGAACTGGTTAAGCTAATTTTTCTATCTTCTCGCTCGATACTCACTCCTCTCCTCTCGCTCGACACCGGCGTCTCGCCTTTCCAACGCAGCTCTACTCGGCGTTCACTCCTCTTGCGGTCCCATCTCTCGCTCGTCGGCATCATTGCTCTTCTCGCATCTTGCGGCCATTCGTGAGACCTATCGCGGCCACTAGCATCATCATCAACTCGTCGCTTCCTCTCCTCGTCTCCATTCTCGCTCGGTCGCTTCGATATCATGTGATAGTTGTACGATGGTCATGTGTATGTATTATTAGTTTGGATTGTTAAGATTGAAAGTTGTTAGTTTAAATTCAAAGGTTAGATTTTTATAAACTGCTAGTGTTAGCTATCCCATTGGGACTGGACCAAGACCCGATCGGACCAGGACTATCGGTCCGGTCCTTGGTTCCATATCGGGATCGGACCGGTTCGGACCATGCACACCTCTAGCTATATATGAGAAAATAAAGCTGCAAGAGAACCCATTTTTATGCATTTACCACTTTCGTAATTTAAATAATTTGTTAAATCCGGTGTAATGAGCGGAAAGTTTCAGTCAAAAGATTGTGGGAAAATTACCAATGAGATCTTAAATCTATTGTAATTGTGTCAATTCAATCCTAAACATTTTGCATTTTTACCAATTCAGTCCTTCCCGCCAAGTTTGGCAGCCAGATCGACGTGGACAATTTTTAATAATATTTTTAAATTTTTTTTATTTTTCCCATGTTTCTTTTCTTTCTTTTTCTTTTTATTTTCTTCTCCCTGTCCCTCCGGCCGGTTGCCGAGGCCAGAGCCGGCAAGAGCAAGGTCGGCCTCGCCCGAGTCCGAGCCTCGCCACCATCTCCGGGCGAGGCTCGACCTCGCCCGGCTACCGAGCTCGGCTGGATCTCGAGCTGGGCGACGCTAGATTCATCCATGTCTGCCTCGTAGTGCCATCTTCTTCTAGCTTTACGATAGGGCAGATTGGAGACATTCGGCTGAAAAAGAAAGCTTTTTCAAAAGTGATGCAATTTGAGTGTTTGCTGAAGCGTTCATGTGGGGACACTGGAGGTTTGGAGGTGACGATGATTATTTCCCCAGGCGATCGATCGACGCTCATTCTACCGTGCTATTTTAGCTTTCCTCTTTGTTGAGGAACCAAGCCAGTCTTTTCGTCGGGCCATTTTAGCTTCTCATGGGTGGAGAGGTGGGCCTTATGCCCCAGTTAGGGCCACGAGAACAAACCGGAAGCCCAAGTTTAATTGATTAATAGAGCTTGTCAAAAAGAAAATATTTCTATCCGATCGGATCGAATAAAACTCCCTCCAACTATGTTATTGACGTGTGATTACAAATTAAATATCGCGCATGCAAATTTAGGCAAATTTAAGCATAAGCAGCGTCCAAACTTGTAACCTCTCGATCAGGAGCCCCGACTGGCATGATCGGAGCAAACTCCCTCCGATCTAGTTATTGGAATATGACCGTCCAACGGCCCCATTTTTCTATGTTTGTTTCACGTACCAGCCGGAGTTCAACTAGTCACATGTATCATTTCATCTATTGCCAAAGCAAAAGATGATACACAAGTAGCACAAAATAGCCCTCAAAGAAGATACAACTTGTCAAACGGAACCAATCCCCGTGATCGGCACTCAACAAGCTCTAAGTCTGTTCGTCCGTGAACTAAAGAGAGATATGAAATTGAGTTGGATCACTTGGATCTGATAAGGAGGATCACTGCTGCAGGATCAAAACTAGTGGGAAGTTGTTGGGCTTATCGGTGAAGCCCGGGCTCAGCACTGGCTTTTTTCTAAAGCTAAAATTGGCAACGTGAAGCAAACCAGGTAACGGATTGGATTGCAAAGGCTCCATGGAAAAGAGCACTTTCTCCAAACTGGACTTCGTACCCTCCTTGAGCCCTATGGGCTCTTATTTGCTCTGAGGCATCATCGATGAGTGCTCAAACTCTATCTTAATGAAATTTTCAAGAAGAAGAAGAAGAAGAATTATGGGCAAGACGCATCACTTGAGATAAATACATTGTGAGTGCCATAACTTGTATATGGCGTTCACTGGGCGCCATAACTTTCAAAACTTTTATTTAAATGCCATAACTTCAAAAATCGTTAACTCACGTCGAAAGAAAATCTTTTACTGGAAGTCTACATCAACTTTTCCAGCGTGCCACGTCGCCTTTCCCGCCGACACGTCGCCTTTTCCGGCGCCTAATTCAATATGGCACTCAAGTGAACGATTTTTGAAAGTTATGACACTTAAGTAAATGTTTTGAAATTACTCTGTAGAAAAGTTATGTTATGAGACTTCTAGTGAACTTTTCCTCAAATAACTTCCTCAACCCACTCTTTCCTTTTTTGCAAAATTTGCCTCAGCCATCTTTTAACTTTTGAGCTGTTCAATTTTATACTCTTGCAAAAACGGACTAAAAGGGTTAGCTACCCAATCAATCTTCATAATTAAAGTCCACCAATTACTTAATCATAGACATATTTTTATTAATGGTTGTATGCTGAAATCCTACTTTTATTCGAATTCGATATCGATTTATTCGACTTCAAACATTGGACTCTTGTTTCAATGATCCCCATGATCGATGCTATATACTTTATGACATAGGCCTTATCCACACTTTGGGATATGATGCTTTACCGCTGCTCAATACTTAGGGGATAGCGAGTTTCTACGCCATACATACTCCGATCTAATTCCTTCTAAACATGCAATGACAGGACGCCACGTAAATACAAAATCTACCACGAGCTTAGGGTTACTATGCCCGAAGGAAGGGCATCAGCAATCGGCTTTCACGAAACAATTGGCTGCTTCCATTCCAATCAAATGATGGCTTGAAGAGGAATTCTGGAGTATTTGTATCTAGCATTAACATATTAATTTGATGATTTGCATTGTTGGATGAGACGATATCTTTGTGCTGAGCACTCATTTGTGAACAAAACTGCATCTAGTAAGCTTTCTTTAGCTAATGGTAAATTTTTCTAAAGTCCATTATAATGGTAAAAGACAAACAAGCAGCAAGACTTATTACACAAAAGAATGTAGTCAAGAATCAAAGGAGGAAACTTGACGAGTAGTAGTTTATTTCGGAAAAAAAAATATTTTGAAAATTTTTTTTTTATAAAAATAATCGTTTGTATCACTTATAAAAAAATGAATTAGCAAAAATATATTTTATTAAAAATATTTGTGCATAATTTTTTTTTTTAAAAATGAACGGTGAAATATAGTCAAAATGATATACATGGTAATATCGAGGCGTTGAACTAAGAAAGCATTATGCAAATTAAACAAGTTTAGGAAATCCTACAAAATAATTATAAATTGGATAATCGAAATCAGAAATTCATGGTTGGAGAAAAAGGAAACGAACAAATAAGAAAGTCAACGGTGGAAGTGGAAGACCAGTTTCTTATTTAGTTGGGTTAGAGATCAAGCAAAGACGGTGACCGACCACGTAAGACGACTGTCTCAGCCCCTGATCTGCGCGCTGTCCGATCCTATTCCCTCTGCTGTCTTCCTCGATTCTCTCTTCCGCCTCGAGAGGATGAGCGACAATTACGATTTCGACCTTCTCACTGGCCCTACGACCTGCACCACCACTCCTTCCCTGTCTCAGCCCTTCTTCAGTCCCCACTTCGAGTCCTCGGAGGAGGAGGGGAGGGGGAGGGGGAGGACGACGGCTGGGGCGGCGGCGACGATGGAGCGGAAGCGCACCGCGCAATCTCGTCCACCACCAAGCGCCTCGATTACATGCTCCAGTTCTTGGATCGCAAGCTCTCCGCCTCTTCTTCGTCCGACGCTCCTCCCGCGGGCGATGCGCTGGGGGCGAGCGGAATTCGAAGGGCTCGGCGGCGCTGCCGGAGTTCGTGGGCCGGGGAGGAGGCGCGGGCGTTTTCAAGCTGCCGGTTCGGGCGGCGGTCCATCCGGGGCGACCGGCGTGCGTGGAGCTGAGGCCGCACCCCCTGAGGGAGACCCAAATCGGGTGCTCCCTGGGGACTCTTGTGGCCACCCCTTCTCAGCTGTGGGCCGGCGGCGAGAGGAGCATCAGGGTTTGGGACTTGACCGCTGACATTTACGCAGCGGCTGAGAGGGGGCGAGGGTGTCGATGCTGAAGCTGACACTGAACCCGACACTGTGCCCTACAGGGAGTCGGTGGGTGGGATGTCGCCGGCCTTGTGCTTGGTGGCCGACGAGGCGAGCCAGCTGGTGTGGAGCGGTCACCAGGACGGAAGGGTCAGGTGCTGGAGCATGTCGTTTCGTTCTTCTTCTGTTGCTGCTACGTGTAGCAGTAAGAAGACTCGCTTTAAGGAAGCACTGTCGTGGCAGGCTCATCGAGGGCCTGTTCTCTCCGTCGTCATCTCTTCTTATGGTAAGCTCTTCCCGCTCAGCAAGGATTGACATAACTCTAGATTCTGGTTGCGCATTAGAGACCAAGTTGTTTAGGCATGACCAGTCACTTCTACGTAATGGAGGTCCACTTGCAATGCATATATACTACTAACTGCAACATAACAGTATGTTAGCCTGCCAGTGCACTATCCTAGGTTTCACACTTATGAAATGATGACTATTAGATGATACAAAAAGAAGATTCAACTTTCTGTGGAGATGGATGGGTCGATGGATAAGGGAAGACTTCAGAACCCGATGTTTTGAACTTTTGTACTAAATAAAGCATAATAGCTAAAAGGAGCTGACATATCTAACTTTGCGTGGTGAATGTTGCCCGTCATTGTTCATTGTATATTTTACAAAGACCAGATCTTTGAAACCAAAGGTAGCCAGCTAATGGAAAAACTTAGACGAGAAATCATGTACAATTTCTCCCTCCCAATCTTTTGTGTCTTAGAGAAATGGAGTGAATTATTTTGGCTCAAAGGGAATTCCATAGTTGAAGAGCTTCTTTCCCCTTTGGAAATGGAAATACATCTACAAGCATCCATAAGCTGCATGTCACTCAATTGATAATGGATCCATACTTTCTGCCCTGGAGTCTGATAATTTGTTTAGTTTCCTTCTTTCATAACTTTGCAGCAGATGATCTGAAAGATCGTTGTCAAGTTGCAATTATTGATATGTGTCAGTACTATTATTTTTAATAGTTGCATCGCGTTCTTCATTGATGTGGTTGTGTATTTGGTGTCTAGAAGTCTATTGGTGCTTGTGCTACCAAATACTCTCACGGGCTCGCAAAAGGTTTGCAAGCTGCTGTATGCAAGTTACAGCTCCAGACACCACATTGAACCTGCTGATACTGCTGCAATTAATTGAATTGTTGAGTCTGTTAAGGGTTTATTGTGCATGTTTGCTCTTTGCTCGATTTCAGGATTATCGCTTGTGAATGGATTTATCTGATAGAGATGGGCTGAATTTATGTTTAATAAGGTGGTGGAGCTGCATTTGGTTGTGCTTGTGATGAACTCGGGGCTGAGTTGCGTCCAATGTGCTATTCTTTGACAGATGTGAGAATGTTTTAACTGTTCATTGGGGAGTGTCATGATGATTCGCCTAATATACTGAGTTCGTTATTTGACTGATAAATGTGATAGAGTGTGGAACCAGATAGATGCTTTAGCGGATTGTTCAGGCAATGTTCCTTTTCATATAATTGTGTGAGATTCAGGAATCTCTCTGAAATGTCAAGGTTCCATTGAAGGTTTCTTTTTTTCCTTGGGATCGTAGTCTTACTTTGAGTAGTACTAAAAGGAGGAAAGATACTGGCTAATGGGTATTTTTTGTGCAAGACTGAAGAATAGAGTGTGAATTACTTGCTTTTACATTGAAGCCGGGAACAATAAGAGTTTTTGCAGTTTTAGGAGTAAACGGGTGACCTCAGGCACGGTGCAACATGAACTTTGGGCTCAGAGAGGGACTTTCAGTTGGTGTGTTGGAAAGAAACAGATTACTAATCATTCCTCTCCGTTTTTTTTTTTTTTGGCTCATTTGGCAAGAGAGGAACAGAAGGGCATTTGAAGGAGTTGAATCCTCATGGTATTCTTTTTCAGGGATAATTGGTTGTACACTTCTTCACTTTTTGGTATAGCTGGGAAGTTCAATTTGATACATCTTGTATGTTGGAAATGTTAAAAATAGTCTTTTGAGCATAATTTTGTGATTGGGTTGCTTCTACCTGAAGCCATTTTGTATAAGGGTGGTACCCCACCTTCTTAATGCAATTTATCGTTAAAAAGAAATAATTCCGTGAGAGCAAGCAAAATCTTCTAATTGGATAAAGACTAAATGATAGAACTACTCGACAACATTAATGCATTGAAATGTGCGACATTTTCAGGCAAATTTCCAGCCCTGCTTGTGCAAACTTAATCTTTTACTGCCACCTCTGGATCTATGTTCTGTTTAGATACTTTATGCACTGTGGGGTTCTTCACTTTCTTGTTATGATATTTTTACCCCACTAAACTTATTTGTCCAGCTGTTTGTTGAGAGAAGTATTGTCTGGTAGGGATTATTGTTGCTAGGTCAACTTAGAAGTGGCTAGAATTTTTTGTAGAGACTAACATGGCTCGTTATTTTCCGTCTTTTTTGTTCATAGTCGAAATGCTGGACTTCTTCTGTCTTCTGCTTATTTTGTCTGTTCATTACTTATCATTGAATCTTCTTTTTACCTTTCTGGGTATACATCCTTGTGTTAATTTTTGGTGAATGACGTCAGAATAGATTTTCATTATCAAGAGCATTGTTTCTTAGCTTTCTTTGAACCTAAGTCAGTTTCTCTTCAATTCAGGGGATCTGTGGTCAGGTTCAGAGGGTGGTGTTATCAAAATTTGGCCATGGGAAGCTATTGAGAAATCTCTTTCTTTAACAGTGGAAGAAAGACATATGGCTACTTCCATTGTGGAGAGATCATATATTGACCCTCTGAACTATGTTAACACAAATGGTTTCTGTAACAGTTTGGCAGCTGATGTCAAGCACTTATTTTCAGATAATTATGCGGGAAAAGTGTGGAGTTTTGGAAATCAGTCGTTTGCCCTGTGGTATGTGCATTCCTTTTATATTGCTATTGGATTTATGTATAGCTTGAATACGCTCAGATTTTTTTTTTTTTTGGTCCAATCAATTCTTCGTAGTGAGTTTGATTTTTTCGTGAATTCTCCCGAATGGGTGTGTGGTTCTCCACTTTCATTTGACAGTAAGCAACCACCGTATTCGAATTCAAGCATGGAATCTTCAAGTTGCATATTACCATGGATGTTTTTGCATTGTCTCAGATCGTTTTAATATCAAAGGCAATGTCGATGAACTGTTATCAGTCCTTATCTGTGGATATGCAAGACAATTTGGGAGGATGGAGCTTGTATATCAGGAGTTGTCAAGTCATACTTGGACATACCTAAATTAATATATAAAGAGCTTTTGCAAGTGAAGCTTATGGAATCATGCAATTAAGACAGTATTACTTTTATGCATGTATTTTAATATGCTTTATTTGATGGACTCGTTTTCCTTATTACGAGAATACCTGCTTAGGAGATCGTTTGCATCCTCTCTTCAACCTAGCTATGGGTCTCTCTGTGGTCATCCTTGTAGTTTTTCTTCTTCTTCTTCTTTTTTCCCCTCTTTCGTCTGGTTGACTATTTGCAAAATGTTTACCTTAGCAGTTGTGCGTCTCCTCATGGAGCTTGCAGGTTTTCAAATTTGAAATCTGAGTTCCATTTATTGGAATAATTGCTATGTGTAGGGATGCTCGTACGAGGGAGTTATTGAATGTGTATAGTGTAGATGGACAGGTAGAGAGCCGAGGCGACGTATCAGCACTGCAGGATTTTTCAGTGGACTATTTTTCTAGTCAAAGAAAGGAAAAAACACAGAGCTCCTTTGGTTTTTTTCAGCGGTCTCGCAATGTTATATTAGGAGCTGCTGATGCTGTTCGTCGAGTGGCAACAAAAGGGGCATTTGGAGATGATTCTAGGAGAACAGAAGCACTTGTTACGACAATAGATGGGATGGTTTGGACTGGGTGGGCGAGTGGCTTACTGATAAAATGGGATGGAAACGGAAATCGTCTGCAAGATTTCCAGTACCACTCTTTTCCCGTGCAATGTCTTTGTACATTTGGACATCGCATATGGGTTGGTTATGCAAGCGGTTCTATACATGTACTCGACCTTGAGGGTAACCTCCTAGGAGCATGGGTAGCCCACAGCGGTCCTGTTCTAAAATTAGCTGTAGGGGCGGGATATGTTTTCAGCTTGGCTAAACATGGCGGTATACGTGGTTGGAGCATTGCATCCCCTGGACCTATCGACAGCATACTTCGTTCAGAATTGGCTGGCAAAGAGTTTCTATACACTAGGATAGAAAACATGAAAATTTTGGCTGGCACGTGGAATGTTGGACAGGAAAGAGCTTCTAGAGACTCTCTCATATCATGGCTGGGCTCTGCGGCATCTGATGCAAATATCGTTGTTGTTGGGCTGCAAGAAGTTGAAATGGGCGCTGGTTTCCTTGCTGTGTCTGCAGCCAAAGAAACAGTAAGTGACTTTGTGAATCATTCGCATGTGCTGTTCTCTGCTTCTTAGAGTCTGTTACTGGAAATTGGATAAGAAAACAACTTTTTTCCCCTATCATTCTGAATATGCATGTTTTTTTGCGATATCCAATGTTCCCTGTCCAAGCAATTAATCCTCGAGGACGGTGCATCTTTCTCTTTTAAACCAACGGTCTGACTTTAGTGATATTCACAATTTTTCCCTCGTATTCTACTCCTTTCAAATGTGAGTCAAAAAATCACTATGTATTTATTTTAACATGCTTTCCAATGTAATTTGTGACCCTCACAAAATTCATTGAGACTCTGGTAAGATTGTGTGCAGTATATTTGACACCCTATGCAGCAGTGGTAATGTTTCCAGAAGAAAAATAAAATCAGGAGAATTGCATCATATTTCCTGTATCAACTAATTTGGTATTTCATTTATAGGTGGGGCTTGAGGGTAGTGCAGTTGGACAATGGTGGTTGGATATGATTGGCAAAACATTGGATGAGGGGTCAACCTTTGAACGTATGGGCTCTAGGCAACTAGCTGGCTTGCTCATTGCCATGTGGTCAGTCTTTTCTTTTCTCTTTTGCTCTATATCACAAAGTGATATGGAATGTTTCTTTTTCCTTCGTATTGGCAAGCACTCTATATGAGATGAAGTAATCAAAATGTATGTTTGACTAAGTTGCTACAGTGTATTAAAAGCTGCTACATTTATTAAGCTCATTTCTATAATCCACCTCAAAATTAATCAGCAATTTGTTAGGCCCGAAATATTTTTACCAGGGGCAAGACACAATTTAAAATGTTAGGGATGACTGCATTTTCATCAAAACTTAAAGAGTATTCAAGCAAGTTGTCTAAGTAAGCTGCACACTACATATTTAAGCAATTGCATTTTCTTTCATCCTTTATCAATTAATGGGAAGTTTCTCCTCTGATGTGTAAAGCGTCTGTCAGGGTGAGAAATACTCTAAAACCTCATGCTGGAGATGTTGATGCTGCAGCAGTTCCTTGTGGATTTGGGCGTACAATTGGAAACAAGGTATACACTTGCGGCTGCTTCTTGTTGCTTATTGCTATGAGAATGTTTCATTGTAGTAATCTCATGATACAATGAACTTTCATGTAGGATCTTTGAAGTTCGCACTTGTCATTTTAAGACTTTATTTCTTGGCATGTTTCATCTCTGACTGACTGATGACTTCTCTTCTCTGTTTTTCTTAAGAAGAGTAAGTTGGATTTTTGTATTTTGATTTTGATTTAGGACATGATAGGACAATAGATTCCCTCTGTTACGTTTGGATGGGATATGGTAGGATTAGGGTGTTTATAGACTAGGATTCAGAAATCAGTGAGGGGTGAGATAAGCCCAGTAAGTAAGCATTGCATTCCATGGATAATCTGTGCCTGACGATATAAAGTATATGCTTTGCCATTACTCACTGGTAAAGCTTGTAAATGCTGAACTTCGTGCTGTTTCTCCTTTTCTTGCCTGTCTTGCTCTCTTCATGGTAGTGATTTTGTGCCAGCATCCTCGTAAAAAGGCGTCGACCATTCTAGTTAATGGTCAAGGATGGTTGAATTGTTGAAAAGGTTGAATTATTTTTTTGGTTGCTTTTTGTTGATAGATTTTTAGCTTACATATGTGTTTTGAGAAGACACATCTGTCAGTTCACGTGTTTGCTGAAATGCTCTTCTTCCTTAATTTTGGATTATTGTGTTTAATGTGGTTGAAATACAAACAGGGAGCTGTTGGTTTGAGGATGAGAGTGTGTGACCGAATCATGTGCTTTGTAAATTGTCACTTCGCTGCACATGCTGAAGCAGTTGCTCGTCGGAATGATGATTTTGATCATGTATATAGGAGTATGACCTTCACCAGAGCATCTACGTTTTCCAATGTGGTGGCTGGTATACCATCAAACCTGTTATTGTGTTGTAAACTTGCCTGCACGGTGTATGTATGTTGGCTTGCTTACTTAAATGGGTTGCCATTGATGCTTTCTGTTGCAGTTGGCGCCTCTTCTGCTGTCCAAATGCTCCGTGGAACAAATGTAGGTATAAAATCTCAACACTGGTATCATGCTTATATTATCTAGTTACATGAAACGATCTATGATGTTCTGGTTCGTACTGATTTAGTATTTGTTCTGAGCAGGGAGTTTTTTCCCAGTCAGCTGAAGTAATGCCTGAGTTGTCTGAGGCAGACCTGGTCATATTTTTGGGCGATTTCAACTACCGGCTTGATGGTATTACATATGATGAAGCGAGAGATTTTGTTTCTCAGAGATGTTTTGATTGGCTTAGGGAGAAGGATCAGCTTCGAGTAGAAATGGAAGCCGGTAATGTTTTCCAAGGAATGCGTGAAGCAGTTGTTAAATTTCCTCCTACATACAAGTTTGAACGGCACCAGGCAGGATTAGCAGGTAACTTCTCAATGTGAATTTTGTGTCAGCTGTTGATTTACCATATGGTCTGTCATTGCTGGTATATGTAGCCAATGAAAAAAACATCTTGGTGTCCCCTAGTAAACCATGATGAGCACCTCTTAGTAGGTTGGTCTTCTAAAGTGCTTATGAGTAATGATGTTGAAGCTCTTGAGCACTAAACTTTCTGTTTGCTCTAGGGTATGATTCTAGTGAGAAGAAGCGCATTCCTGCATGGTGTGACAGAATTTTGTACCGTGATAGCCGCTCAGCTCTGGAATTGGAATGCAGTTTAGAGTGTCCTGTAGTCTCTTCAGTAGTACGGTAAGTTTTAATATTATGGCGTGTAATGCTATTCTGCTAAAAAGGCCTCCCGACGTGACAACCTGTGATTTGGAGGCATATTGCATTTGCTTATCGTGGCCTTTTAGTGTGCATGAGCATCCCGTTTAACATGGTATGTGCAAGCATCGGTCTTTCATGTAAACCTCGGGTAATCTTGACAGTACCCAGCTATATTTCAATAGAATGTGGTTTCTCATAAATACATCACAGGATTTCTAGTCATCATTAACTCAAGCACCTGTTGCCATTGGATTCCATCCATCCCCCTCCCTTTGCCCTCTCTCCCTCCTCTCTCTCTCGTCCTAAGCGTACCACTGAACTCTATATTCTGTTGGATGCATGTGCTTTCAAGAAATCAGGGGAAGGTGATTCAGGCTTATATTCATAGATCTCACTATGCATAACTGCTGTGATTTTACAATGTCCAATTGCAGGTATGAGGCTTGCATGGATGTGACAGATAGTGATCACAAACCAGTTCGTTGTATGTTTAATGTGGATATAGCTCGGGTCGATGAGTCAGCCCGGAGGCAAGAATTTGGTGAAGTTGTTGCCCAAAATGAGAGAGTTAAGACTACGCTCAAAGGGTTATTTATGATTCCGGAAACCATTGTCAGCACCAACAACATAATCCTTCAAAATCAGGACACATCTATTTTGCGAATTACAAATAAATCTGGGAAGAGTGATGCTTTATTTCAAATAATTTGTGAAGGTGTCTCTATGATCAAGGACGATGGACAGGCATTGGACCATCACCCGAGAGCTTCCTTTGGCTTTCCACAATGGCTTAGGGTAAGACTGGCTTCGGATTTTGTTTGATCTTGTGGTTTTAAATGTTTCTTGAGGAATTTGACTTTTAGTTATTAATATGAAGACGTCAGTAGAAGAATACATCGGGCCAGGGAGCTCATCTTGAAACTGTTAATGGTAGTTGCTCTTCTGTGTGGTAAATTATCTATTGTTGGAACTTGTAAGGTGGGTCTGCCCTCTGATTGATTTGGCTTTGATTGACTTGACTTGTAGACTAGGTTGGAAGATTTAGCTCTTTGAAAAATCTTTTATGGTTGTTGGTTATTCTATTCAGTGGCACTTTGAGGAGAAAGACAAGAAAAATTATTATTTAGATGAATGCCATGCTCTGGGATGGTCGACTGTGACATCTTACGTTTAGAAGCTGTAAACTAATGGGATGTCATGCAGATATTTTTTCCCTGAGTTTTATCAATTTCTGTTGAGTGGTTGCAGCCTTTTTGTCAAATCGTTTAAGTTAATGGGAGGATCTAAAGCGGAGCTGGCTAATTTAATGTTTGGCATTTTCATTAAACCAGGTTTCCCCAGTTTCGGGCATAATTAAACCGGAACATACCACTGAAGTGTCGGTTCATCATGAAAAGTTCCAGACTGTGGAGGAGTTTGTCGATGGTGTCCCTCAGAACTGGTGGTGTGAGGACAACAGAGACAAGGAAGTTGTATTAGAGGTGAGGGTGAGTAGCAGCTATATGACAGAGACAAGGAATCACCGTATTCGCGTTCGGCACTGCTTTTCATCCAAAGGGAAACAAGCTGACCTTATATCTTTGAATTCCAAGCAAGCACAAGTTAATCTCCTTCACCGATCCAATCTCCAGCGACTTAGTGATTCCTATGACTTAGTCGACCACTTTCGGAATTTGCATAGTCCATGAAATGATGGGTGGTAGAGTTGGTGCATAAGCTCATGCATGGTGGACGGTGAGTAGATCGCTACAAGATGACTACTTTTGTCTTATTGCACTCTGGTTCACAAGCATTGCCGCCTTCCGTCAAGGCTTGGTTTGTTTTCTTTCTCAATATGTACAAAACTTGTATTGTATTTGGAGGCCAGCATAAGCTATTACTGGAGGCAGGTACAGGGTTGGACGTTGGATCTTGACCATAGGGTGGTGTCAAGCACAAGCAAGAGTTACAAGACCGGTGCTTTTGCGAGATAAGCCAGTTTCTTCGGGGTAAATCAAAGAGGAACAGAAGCCAGCGTCCGATACTTAATAGTACCTGAATAAGTAGCTGCATTTTGCTACATACGTGCATCTCCTCCTCCGAGTTATTTTAAGCTTTAAGCGATTTCGAGTTTTTCAGCAACGTGGAAACAGAGGGTTCTTTGTGCATGTGAAAATCTACCTTTTCACAGGAAGTATGTATACCAACTACATTTTGAAGGGAGTCACCAGCAATTATAAACAAATGCGTTTCGTATTCGCAACTGATACAACTTCAGTAAACTCATTTTACAAGTCACTACGCCCCGAATTGTCCTCTGAATTGCTATTAGTTGTTTTGCTGAACCAAAGTGTGGAAAGGAAATATTGCGACTAAAACGAGACGAAATACTACAATGCCCTCTCAAATCTTCTCATTTTACCTGGGCTAAACATTTGCATGTCCCATCGTGTGTCTAAGCCACAGGAAGAAAACTGCCGATAGTCTAAGTAGCACTGATATTGATACGCGACACGACACGACACGATATAATATGTCGACACGTCATTTCTTAAAAATAGAGAATTTCGATACGTTAGGGACATCGTTTTATGTTAAAAATATATTTTTATGTATATATTTTATAAATGATCATTTTTAAGATTTTTTTTTTTTTTTTACAATTTTCCCATTCTTGATAGACTCAGAAAAACAGAAGGTTCAGCCAAACATCCTATTTATTTGTTGTTGATAAACACGGAAGAACGTCCAAGGTAATGCTGGGCTTTGACGAGGCAGCCAGTACCCAGTAGTTTAAGCTCCAGCGGTTAGTTCTCTGGCTCCCGCCCCTTCACTTTCGAATTCTCTGATGGCTTTTATGATCCCCCGCGTGATTTCATTAAAGATGCGGTCCTCTCTCTTCCATTTCTTCCAACACTTTCTCTGGCTTCTCCCAATCCGATACCTTCAAGCAAAGCGGCTGAATCAGTGCATTGTATCCATCTTCACTTGGCTGGAATCCACAATCCTTCGTCTCGCTAAATAATTGGAGGGCCTGATCGAATTCTTCGATTTCGCAGTAGCCACGGATAGGCGAAGAGCAAGTCGCCGGTGTCGGCTTAGAGTGTGCGTCCTTTTGGCCTCCAACAGGACTTCCCTGGCCTGATCCATCTCACCGCCGTTTGCGCAACCACCGACGAGGACAGTATGGGTACACACATCCGGTTCTTATCGCTCAGCCTCCATCACTTTCATCAAGTCCCTAAAGCTAATCTCGTCTCCTTGGCCTCGGCCTCTGAACAACTACTACTGATCACGGAGTAAAGAGCTGCATTTCCCAGAGTTTGCTCCTTCAGCAGTCATCCTATTGAGCAATTCCCTTGCCCCATGGAAGTCTCCAATCCAACAAAGACCGCGAACGACGGCCGAAAGTGGCTCGATAGCGAATTTTGTGCCTCCCTTTGAGTCACCCAGCAACTCCCAACCCTAATTTCACTGTCTGATCCTCCTCCTCCTCTCGACACCTCGAGGCGACCAAAAGTTTATACAGGATTGAGGGGGGGGTTTCCGTCTTCCTTCGCGGCTAAGTAAACCAGGTGGCGCATTTGGCTTTCTTCCCATCGCAAAACCAAGATATGATCTTCCCGACTTTGTGGCCGTAGCAGGCGTGCTGCATTAAGCATCCTCTCGCGCACGGACCAAGCGAGGTCATACATCGAGGGCCTACAAAGCGCATGCATAGCAACATCATAATAAGACATGTCGTCAGGAACGCGTCTTCCGGCTTCATCGACCATGTCGAGCACCTCGAGCACAGCCTTCCATTCACCCATCGGCGGAAGCACAATTATCAAAGGAAGGAGAACAGGCACGTGCAACACGCCATCCCACCTCCTCTCCCAAACCTCCTTGATCAAATCCCACAACGCACACACCTCTGTCCTGCTACCTAATACCGAAACGCAATGGAAATTGCATAAACAGGACAAGGAACAATTCGATTGATGCCGACACGTAACAGAAATTGGTTAAACAGGAGAATCAAAATCGATACGAGGAATAATCTGTTCTCTCATATACGAATATCAAATTCGAATAATGTCAAGTTTGTCAAAATCGAAATCTGTAAAAGTTCTCTTCAAAAGAAATCTTAAACACTTTTTTATATGGTGTTAACCCTAAATAACCTAGAAAGCATAAAATTACAAAAACGTAACTAGAATTAAAAACGCATAAAAAGCCACCTAAATGACCAGCCCATTTCGAGTTCGCTAATTTTTACTGCATCATTATCCCCTGCTAGGAAAAAAGATTTTCCCTCAAATCTAGTTCGTCTTCATTGTCATCAATCTCTCTTTCGATAGGATCGGGCAACTTCTTGCGCCTTTTATCATAAGGAAAATTAGTGCCCATGGATTTAATGTAGAGGTCAACATCATCTTCTGAGTTAACCCCATAAAATCCATCATCTAATTCAATCACGCTTGTTTCCGCACTGCCCTTGTCTTGCCTATGCAGCTCTTCAATATGTTCCTTATGAACCTCCCAAACTACGCTTGATTTCGGCATCAATTGATATCATAGCATAGGTTGCCTTGAACCGATGGCTGACTAGAATCGCGGTGGTCATGGACAGAGAAATCGTGTTGGCCCGGGACGTGGAGTCATTCCTAAAGCGGACGAAGAAGCGCCCTTGCGTCTAAGAGACTGCGAGACGTAGAAATTGAAGAACAAAAAAGGCAAATTCAAGATTTGGAGTGACAACTTGCGGAGGCGAGGTTGGACGTTCAATCCGAAGCAACAGCAGAATTTGAGGATCCATCCTATGACGAAGAGGAGGACGTCAATCCTTTGGAGGTTTTGAACTAGGGACGGAATCGAGGAGTACGACTTGGAAATCAGTGCACTTTTCCTAATATCGGGATGAAGATCGAGATTCCCGAGTTTTAATATCCAATCTTTGACGAAGATTCAATCTTTGACGAAGATCCAATTTTTGATGAAAATCCAATCTTTGATGAAGATCCTATCTATGATGAATCGATGGAGAGCAAGAGGATGCAGATCTAGGCACGACGGTGAAAGCCATCTTATAGGCGAAGAGCGGCGAGGTCGCCCTTGGTGACATTCCCCGGATGGCGGGGCGGATGTTGATGCCGAAACGCGATAGAAATTGGCCAAACATAAGAATTGAAAATGATAACGAGAAAAAATATGTTCTCTCGGATACGAATATCAAATTCGAATAATGTCAAAGTCTGTCAAAATCTAAAATCTGTAAAAGTCTGCTCCAAAAGAAATCGTAAATACCCATTTATATGGTGTTAACCATAAATAACCTAGAAAGCACAAAATTACAAAAATGCTATTGGAGTTAAAAATGCCTAAAATAAAAAAGATTCGCCCTAAGTGCATCATCCTCCCGTGCTAGGAAAAAGATTCGCCCTCGAATCTACTTCGTCTTCATCGACATCAATCTCCTCCAGTACTTCCGGTGCCTCGACATCTGGCCTTTTTTTTTCTCTGTATTTTCTAGGATTGCTAAAGCTTGGCTAAGATATTCATTTGCACTAAGACTAAGTTTAGAATGAGGTCCTCGCATTATGTGCTGGCCCAAGATCTTTCATGATGTCAAATAATTCTGTAGCAAAGTCCTCTCTAGCAGACGCATTTTCAAGATCAAGTATTTGCAAACCTGAAAGGAACATTTCAGCTTCCTCAGTCTCAAGTCGTGCAACACGTCTTTTCTTTTGTGACCTATATGGTACACAAACTAACTGTTGAATAGCATTGTACAGTGCACCCACTATTGCTAATCCCCTAAGTGATAAACCCTCTACGGCTATCTTATCACTGTGTTTCATTATTATATCAGAACATGTGACCTTCTCACAATCATCAAAGCCAAGCACGCTTTTCAGACGCTTCACAGAGCATCCACCCTCCATTTGTAAAGCAACGTGTTGCCCAACAAGGTAAAAATCCTCACTCCCTAAGCCCTTCAAAACCTCGAAAATTCTACTGAACCTCTTTGGACCTACGTTGAATTCCCTAGAAACTTGGAGGGTACTCATAATGCCAGCAGAGGAAACCCCAAGAAAGCCAAACTCGTGAATCAGCCGTTTCAATCGATCCTCCACACTTAATCCCAAAATGCCAGGAGAAACGCAAAATATACGATCCATCGCAGCTTTCAGTATGCCGATTCCCTCTAAGAACGCCACTTTGCCCGAAATTTCACTCTCCCCCAGTGCAATAACTCTAGGAAACTCCTCCAATATCCAACAATAAGTGCGATCCTCAATTTCTCCTCTCCCTTGTTCCATTAGAAAATCATGCACGGTTGGCCAGCTTTGCTAAGTATTAGGCAAAACAAAACTCTCGCGTGAAAAAATTAAATACTATTGATCTTGCCATGTTTGAACCGCATCCTCTTGTTCTCCATCATATTCATCATAGACTGGATTTTCATCAAAGATTAGATTTTCATCAAAGATTAGATCTTTGTCAAAGATTGGATCTTCATAAAGATTGGATCTTGAAACTCGGGAATCACAATCTTCATCCCCATATTAGGAAAAGTGGACTGATTTCCAGGCCGTATTCCTCGATTCCGTTCTTGGTTCAAAACCTCAAAAGGATTGATGTGGAGCCTCGATGATTTCGCTGTTCTTCGGATTGAATGCCCAACCTCATCTCCGCAAGTCGTCGCCCCAAATCCCTGGATTCACCTTCTCTGTTTTTCAATTTCTACATCTTGTAGGTCTCTTAGACGCGGTTGTTCGTTTGCTTCAGGAACAACTCCACGTCCCCGGCCACCACGAGCCCGCCGTCCATGACCACCGCATGTTCAACCGTTGATTCAGCTTGTGCTCGATACCAATTGATGCCGAAACGCGATAGAAATTAGCTAAACATAAGAATTGAAATTGATAACGATGAACAATATGTTCTCTCATATACGAATATCAAATTCGAATAATATCAAATCGTCAAAATCAAAAATCGTAAAGTCTGCTCCAAAAGAAATTTTAAACATCCTTTTTATATGGTGTTAACCCTAAATAACCTAGAAAGCACAAAATTATAAAAACACCATTGAAGTTAAAAATGCCTAAAACAAAAAAGATTCGCCCCAAGCGCATCACTACCACCCCCAACAGATGGAACAAACAAGTTCTTCGAGAACAAGGGAGTTCACCTCGAGATCGGAGTTCTTGGAAGAAGCCCACTTGAAGAAACGAAGGACGTTGCCGCCGTCAAGGAGCGGGGCGTCAAGCACTCTAATGACAAACTTCGGATGCATGGCCAAGCGCATCCCATCGAGGGTCGACTCCAAGGAGCCATCGACAGGGCTCAGCTAGAGAGACAACACGCTCTCCCACTACTCATGGTCGATGGTCTCATCGACCTCCTCCTCCACGCCTCCATCGCCGTCATTGCCGCCCACACCTTCTTCTCCTTGAGCTGCGAAATTGCTCGTCATCCGGCCGCCGTCGGCCTCCGCGTCGAAAATCAGCTCATCATCGATCCTGCTCGCCTCGCTGGAATCAAGGGACTGGTGGGAGATGGATATGGTATTCCAACTCAATGGAGCTTTGGGTGGGAAGATGAGGGAGCGCAGATGAGTGGGCGTCGAAGCAGGGGCTTCAGGCGGAATCACCGGAGAGATTCCGGACGAATGCAAGCTCCGCTGCAACCGGCAGAGAGAGAACCTCAGCCCTGATCTCCACATTCTCTTGCCTTTGATCGTCCGGCTTTGAATCGGGACAAGAGAGCAGAGGCGGGATTAGAAATCGTCCGAATATCTGAAAAATCCAATCATATGTTTGGCGTTATAAAAAAAAAAAAAACCTCCCGGTTGAGAAGGAAAGTTACTTCTTCCTCAAGCAAAAAGATTGTTCTCTTCTCATCAATCTCGCACGCAACTGTCAAATATGGACAAATCTAAAAGCCAGGTAGCTACCACAAAACCCTAAAACTCAATCCCCACCTTCCTGAAATCCACCGCCACTCACACCTCCCTCCACAACTCCAGACGAAATTCAGCACCCTGGAAGAATCACCGGAACACACTCGGTGACATTGTCTCCGCCGCCTAAACTTGTCGAAATGGGTCCAAAACTCTTTTAATAACTCACATGCATTTAAATGAATTATAACAAACTTAGCAAACCAACGTACAAAACAATCCATTTAAGAAGCCGAAATAAGTTAATCGCAAATAGATCCGTTGTGAATTCATTTACAGCACATTTAGGACAGGATATTACAGAACATGATATTATATACGAATTTCATTAATGTTCTGTCCATTCCAAAAAACAAATTGAATAATAAAAAAATGATTACAAGAAAATAAGAAAAATAAATTAAAAAATGATTAAACGAAAATAATAAAATTGAAAAAAAAATATTGCTCGGCATTTTGAATGCCGAGCGACGCCCAAAACGGTAAATATGTTCATTTTTAACCTATTTTGGTAAAAAAAAATTATACTAAATTGGAAGAAAGCCCTTTTCTGTTCTATTTTCCCTTTCTTTTTTCTTTTTTCTTTTTCATTTTCATCTCCCCTCCCCGTCTATCACTAGATCCGACGTCAGGCCTCGCCTTCGCCTCCGTCACGGCCTCCGTACCTGATCGCAATGACTCCAACCCAGACCTCGGCAGCCACCCGGTTTCCAAGTCAAAGGCCATATCTGGCTGATGCTTGGGGAGGCCGCCGGCGAGTCGATCGACCCGATCTCGCCGTCTCCATTTCTAATCTCCCCAACGAGCGCCCGACCTGCGTCTTCCAATTACTAGATAAAAGTGACTATAGAATTACCCGTTATCATGACGAAATGAGAACGAAAAGGTTGGAATATGTTTGTTGGGTCACACAGGGAGGATTCTAAAGCCCAACTCTGTTGGAAAGACTGGGAAGGTCGTTCATCTTCATCCTTCAATTCCAGTTCTTCATATTGTACCCAGTCCTCGACTCCTTGGTCGATGCCGCTCCAAAGAGATCGTCCGGTTTGCTTACGAATTGCTGGACTTCTCACGGGCGCCCGGGCCAGCATCAAGGGAGGGCGAGGGTGGCCCTCGTCGGCGTCGGCGCCTGGGCTGCTTTCGTGACCCTTGTCCTCCTCGTCATTGCGATTACGACAGCAACCCCTGCCCCATCCTTTGAACGAGATGGAATCGTATTAGTCTACCTACTCAACACACAAGCGGAACTTTGGGAAATTTTGGAGCAGAAGCTGAGCTGCGGCTCTTGCTCTGCAGATTCGATTACGGTATCAGACCCATCAGGCTTGCCATCGAGACGTCGAAGGATAACCCTCGCTGATGTTGTTAGACATATGCCCTAAAGCAACTATGTAATAGTTACATGTTAGGGATTTCAGTTGTACTTTCGATTTATTATTTAATTAATGGCAAAGACGTATTTATTCATTTGTCCAATTATTTAAATATATGAATAAATTCCATAAGATCGGTTGTGATTTGGACCTATTCTTGAGACGTTAAGAATATGTGTGACGGGTTCACGGTTAGACCGAATCTTTAAAGCGTTTCGGTCGATGGATCATTGAATGGATATCAATAATCCCGTTGAGACCGGTGTGTTCTTAATTTCACCAGCAAGTATTTGATACTTAAGGGAATAACGAGTCACAAGTCATTGGGTATTGCGATGCCCGAGTTAGAACACAAGTGCTTGTGCCGGACAAGTTCACTCGAACGTGACACAAATTGAATGATTAGCGACATGGAAAGCTTTTAGCACGGTCAATGTCTAATTGTTCATGCTTTGGTCTTGTGTAAATAATCCTTAGACCCGAGGCGCAGTGTTGACTTGTGTGTTGGATGACTATGGTTCACGAGGACGCATATTGACGGTTTGTCGATCCGTCTCGTACTTGATGGTCATAGTTTATGCACATATGAAGTCACACGTGTGCGCAAAATGGAATCTGTCACCTTGTTACGTGCAAGGTATGATATCCTATGCGATTTAATTATGACAATGCATTGAAATCCTCGGCCGGGGTTGTAACAGAGAATAAAATGTTTATGTCTCGTATAAATGCATGTCGAATTAAATTTGTGCATATGATCGAATTGGCGACTTGACAAATATTCCATGGTCTTTGTTCGATCGGGATATAGTAAGACAGAGGGATTGAATTACACTGTAGCCAAAGCGACGGGTTCATTATGTTCTTAAAGCATTCACACTTGCGGGTAGCCATGACATATTGCTAGATGTCACTCATGGTTTGTAGGACCTAGAGATTAATCGGGACAATTAATTCTCTTGGATGCTCTAATATGTTAGTGCATGTCTTACTACTAGATCGGTGATGAACCTAGGAATGTCACACACCTTAACCAATGCATGACGACGATGAACGAGAATGATGATATTGCAAATATGTTTGCAATCGCGGCTATTGAATTAGTTGGATAAAAATTAGATTAAATATGATTTAATTTAATTTTTATTTTTGGTACGTAGATGCACGTGCATACGATGCACACGTACGCTCAATGTGGACATATGTTATACGTCCAATATGCACATATAATGTTGATCTACTTTTTGTTTTTTGTTTTTATCATAATAATAATAATAATGGTTATTATTATTTATAAAATCTAAAAAAAAAAAAATTTAAAGTGCACGTGTGACTTGGTCAGCAAGCAGTTGCTAACCATATCACACATGGTCAGCAACTGCTTTGCTGACCGTGTGGTTTGTGCACAAAGTGCACAACGTGCATGACGTCGTGCACAAAGCACACACGATCTGATCGTGGTGTGCAATAAAAAACGATCAGTTTTTTCTTCGTTTTTTTTTGGTTCTTCAAGTGTGTGCATAGAGAGAACCGTGTGATAGAGAGATACAAGAAAACAAAATTCTCTCCATACTTGTGTTCTTGCGGTCACCAAAAATTTTGAGAACGCGGAGAATTGATTCCACACTATTGCTAGCACAATTCGAGTGGTGATTCTCGCGAGTTCGTTTTCTCGTTCGTCGTATGATTGGTGGTGTGTCCGAACTAGAGGCTCGACACTTGTGGGGCTCGGATCGAAGAACGTCCGAACATTTTTGTTTCAAGCACGCTTCAAGAGGTAATCCGTTAACTCCATTCGTTAATTAAGTTTTTTGATTGAAACGCACGAACTACGCCTCCGGAAATACGTGTATAGGTATTTATTTATTTCCGCTGCGTATTTTATATGTTTTATTTACCTATGCATGTTATGCGTATCCCAACAGTATGTGAGGGGCAACCCTCCCTTGGGCGGGCGAGGGCGACCCCGCGGTGTCGGCCCGGGCAAGGGTAGCCCAACGCCGCTCGGGGGAGGCCGGCGATGGCCTGGGGAAGGGTGAGGATGGGAGGGGGAGGAGAAAAAAAGAAAAGGAATGGAAAAAGAAAAATAGAAAAAGAAAAAATTCAAAAAAAGTAAAGGATAAAAATACCCTCCAGTCATGCCCTTTTATGAAACGATTTAAACACTCCGTGCCGTTATTTGAAAAAATAATGACACTTCAGGCCTTTTTTGAAATTTTTCGTAAAACATTTTCACATGGAGATAACAATGGCCCTATTTGGTTCAAGATTGAGAATGAGCATTGGGCTCTAAAATCCTTTGGTCAATGGTGTTTAGTTCATTTTTTGGCTTACTTTAGAGAGATGCAATTACTTTGGGGAGGTACTTTGTGCTAAAGGACTTTTACGAAATACAACTATTTTTTTTATTTTAAATTTGTCACCTTAACTTGCCGCCACTCGTCGCCGCCGCCGCCCCAGCCCCCCACTAGCTACCCGCCATAGCCCACCAACCGTCGCTGCCGCCGCCGCCCGTCGTTGCCAACAAGTTAATGACCGCCGACCGCTGCCGATCGTTGCCTCCCGCAGTCGCCCCCACCACCGCCCGCCCACCGCCGCCTCCACCACCGACTGCCGCCGCCGCCCACCACCAATCGCCACCGCTCACCGACCGTCGCCGCCGCCCATCGCCCACCACCGATCGCCGTCGACCATTGCCGGTCGCCATTGTCGTCGCTAACCGCCACTTTTTGTTTTCAAAAAGTAGAAATACTTTACAAAATTCATTTTTACCAAACATCATTTACGTCAAAGTTATTTTTCAAAGTGTTTTTAAAATACACTTTACCAAACACTACTTGCATTTTGAAAAAGGTCTTTAACCCAAAGGTATTTACATTTTCTCTAAGTTCCTTGGCCAAATGCTAAACCAAACAAGCCCAATTAGGGAAAATTTCAATTAATGGCCCAAGGTGCCATCATTTTCTCAAATAAGGATTTGAAGTGATTTTTATTTCAAATAGAGGCATGAAATGCCTTCTTTATTATAAATAAGGGCCCGAGTGATTATGCATGTTTCAAATAAAGGCATCTTGTGACGCCCTAGAAATTAGGCCCTCGGTGTTAAGACCGAATTCAATAAGATGGATTATTATTGAATTTCCGTTGGTATAAAATTTTGGATCGTAAGGACAAAAGTGACGAAGTTTGGACGATTTCGAAATATCGTTCGATTTCGATTAAGTCTCGAAATCTCAATGGTTGCGATTTAGGATTTTTAATCATCGCGCCTAGACCTATTTCGACCGAGCCTAACCTATGAAAATCCAAATTTTATTCTCGATCGATTGAGCCAAATATCTAATCAGTCCCGATTTATGAATTTACCATTTCGCCCTTGGATATTATGCATATGGGACGAAATAGTTTAATTTTGGATGAGACCCGTGGGCCCCACTTCGGTCAAACCAGCCCCACCGGTCAAACTCTCTCTCTCTCTCTCCTCCCTCTCTCCTCTCTCTCTCGGTAGACCTCTCTCCCTCCCCCGTTCACCGCACGACCCCCTCCCCGCACACCGAATCATCCTCCTCCTTCCTTGGTCTTCATTTTGTGCGACCACCTCTCGCCCGCCACTCGGCCTTCCGTCCGGCCGCCGTTCGTCACAGCCTGGACCCGCCGGACGCCGCCCGAAGCCCCACCCGCGCCTACTCGTTTTGGAACCGGTGGGCTGTTCGGGCTCCGACCGCCCTTGCGGCCACCTCCAACCACCACCGGCCGTCTCGTCTTCATCCGGCCACCACTCCGCCTCCTCCGACAGCCGCCGCCCGCGCCCGCGAGGCCGCGGACAGCCTGCGAAGCCCGGGCGCCGGATCGCTTTGTTCTAGCGCCCAAGGGCCGCTAGAGCTGCTCAACCGCCTCGGGGCCACTTCCAACCACGATCGGTCACCACTTCATCTTCCCCTCGACCCCCGGACGCCGCCTCACCGCGCGTGCACCACCTTGGAGCCACCGAACAGCCTCGAGTCGCCCCGACGCCAACCTCGCCTGTTTATGCGTCGCCCGTGTACCGCGGCCATTATAGCTTGCTCCGGCCCAGCTCCGCCGGTGGCCGCCCACCCCGGCGACCACCAACGACCCTTCACCGTTTCCCAAGACCATCGGAAGCCGGCCGCCGCCTGTGGAGCTCGGAACAAGCCCGGCCGGACCTCTCCGTTTCGAGCCCGCGCCCTGTTTTGGGCGCCGATTCTGTTCCGCCGCCGCTTGACCGCCTTCGGCCGTCCGTCGCCGCCACCACCACCTCGCAGCAACCCCGGACACCACCCAACCTTGGCCGAACCATCCCCCAACCTTGGATAGCCCGAGCCACCACAAAACGGCACCGACGCCCTCTCGCTTTGCCCCTGTTTTGCCTCGGCTTCGAGCATTGTTCACCGCCGGCCGCCACCCCCGAGCCTCGTGCCCTGTCTCGAGGTGTCGCAAGTCTTCGGGCCATCTTTGTTCGAGTTGGAAGCCCGGAGCTTAAGTTGGATCGTGGGTCGCCAATAATCGTCGCAGCCGGGCCGAGTTCGTGTCGCCGTCGCTCGAGTTGAGACCGCCCGAGCTAGTTAAAATTGTGAGTTAGCCCCTAACTCCTGGCTAGGACGCTAATTGCGTTCGGAATTAGATTTATTTAGCTAATTAGGGTGTTTAGGTAGATTAATTACGGTCGGGCTAAATAGAAACGTGGTTTAGGCTAAATGACCGTAATTAGTTAAGTTAGTCAATTAGCTAGGTTGTTTGTGGCTAATTGATTGAATTGATTGATTATGGTAATTGATCGCGCGCGAGCGATAGGTCGAGACGAGCGTGTGATTGGATCGTCAATTGGAATTGAATTTGGGATTAAAAATCGATTGGAATCAATTGATTAATCGATTCGTGAATTATTGAGTGTGAATGTCGAATTGACTGCTGATTGTCATGGGGGTCCGATTAGAAGTTAATCGCCCCAAATTGTCTCGATTGAATGGATTGACCACTCATTGATTGATTGGATGCTCAATTGGGGGTTAATCACCCCGTATGGTTTTCAAAGCCTAGTTGACAATATTATGCATTCATATGACCACGTGTAAACTCAACCGCACACTTTAGCATGAAAATGGTCGAGGGTCGAGTCTTTGGGCACGATTGCGTGAGTATCCCGCGGTACATAAAGATAAAATTTGATTGATTGCCGAATGAGTTGAGTGGTCATATGATGGAATGGTGATGGAATTCCCGACAAGTTCGTACCAAGTACGTACCGTGCCGATTGCACGAAACCACATAACTTGTCGATGCACGACAATCATGCCCCGTGCCGGTCGCACGGATTTAAGGGATTGTTGGATGCCGGTCGCGACTTGTGACGGACCGACGCTCCTTATTGGAATGCCCTTTTTACTATGCCGCGTCGGGCCGCGCTGGATACATAGCTTTCGGTCACCGTCGTTGAGAGGATATGGGACGATGCCTGGTCCCGCCAAATGACACTTGCCGCCGTAGTGTGGGACCACACCGATCGTGTGAGTTAGTGTCACGCCCGGCCGCGTGGGTCACCGGTTAATAAATGGACTACGTGTGGTGTCCTGTGCATGCAAGTGCGGTGATGCTTTTGCCAATGAATTGAATTGATTTGATTGTTGAGGCATCGCATTATGCTTGGTCAAGAACGGTAAGCTTGCATGTGGTTGAATTATCTCGCTCTGTGATATTATGGTCGTCTGTTAGGACGTTTGAGAGAATCAACGCCCTAGCCGGACTTAGGCGTTGACTCACCGAGATTTATTTCTCACCCGTCGTTTAACCATTTCGGGTTCCAAGTGATGAAGCCCGTGGATATTAGGGCTTGGGTGTTAGAGCAGATTTTTGGGAGTAGATGATGGCTTAACCTTACCCAACCGTGTATGTTTTTGAGGTCTTAGTGAGCCGCCCGAAGAATTGGGTTAATTATGTTTTACGTAGCTTGGTAGGGTTAAGATTCATCTCGTTTTGATTGTATGAATCAAATTGCATTTTATGAAATGATTGTTGTGGTGTTCTACCTTGTACTATCCCTGCCGATCTTGCATGTTTGGGAGTGTTGCACGTTCCGCATGCGCCGTAGGTTCGTAGGTCGATAGTATACCCAGGACGCTATCCTTCATGACTGTGGCGATTTGGTAGGGATGTCGCGGGCCCGGGGATCGAAGCGTGACACATCTCCTTGTTGGCGGCCCGGCCGGTCAGAGGCATTTTCGTCAAAATACAATTTTAATACAATTTTTAGTTAAATTAAATTAAAAAAATAAAAAATAAAATACAAGAAAAGGAGAAAAAAAAAGAGGAAACATAAGGGGGAGGTAGCCCCTCCCACCAACGTACTTTTTTTTTAGTTTTTTTTAAATTTTAGAAAAAAAAAGAGGAATAAACAAAGAAAAAATTCAAAAAAATAATTGACGAAAATGCCCCTAATTAATTGTTTTTAGACTAATAGGTCACTTTATGCCCTTATTTGAAACAATATCAACTTTAGACCCTTATTTGAAACAATGAGGATACTCCAATCCCTTAATTGATAAAATGAGAGCACTTCGAGCCCTTAATTGAATTTTTCCCTAACAATCATGTGGCGATAAACCATAGGAGCAAAGCTCTAAATCGGGTTCAAAGTCATAAAAAATAAAAAATAAAAATAAAAAAATTATATTTTTAAAAGAAATAGAAAATTCATAATTTTTGCAAATTTTTATGAAAATATAAAAAAATTATCCACAATGATTTAGTAATATAATTTTTTCAAAAAATTTATAAGAAGTAATTTTTCTTAGATTGGATTAAATATAAAAGTATTTTAGTAATATGGGTCGAGTCGGTTATGGGTCAAGAAATTTACACTACGCATAAATTGGTCATAAATAGATTAATGGGTCATGCGGATCGGACAATTTATGACCTGATCCAAACCCACCTATTTGACAAGTCTACAACACCCCAATTCGATCCGCCCTCGTGCAAAACCCTCGGTCGAATGTCAGCAAGTAACTCCAATTACTATGAACGAACCAAATTTTTTTTTATTGTCAGACAATGATACGATGGATTGATTGAAATTTCTAGTGGTTATGCAAAAGATTGGAGGGTCGGAATGGATTCTATCGATCAGTGGCGAGTTGGAATTGAAGCGACGAGAGGCTGGGAGTAACCTTGCGATTGCAAGTTCGGAATCTTCAAACTGTGACGAATTGGAACTGAGCGTTGAGAGCAAAGATGCGATTTCTGAATCTATTCAATATTTTTCTTTCCCCTCTTTTTGGTTGCACTTCTCCCCGTTTTTGACTGGCATAGTATGTAGAGAAGGTGTCGTGCCTATTTTTCGTCTTGTGAATTTTTATTTTTATTTTTTAATCAAATTCGGATTTATCCCACAGCCTGCGCCGAATTTCTTATCCAGCATTTTATCCAGATGCATCCGGTCGGGAAGATGTCGCCAAACACCGAATAAGATAATATCCGGGCTCAAATCCGGACCGTAAAAACGGAGCCTAAAGACTCCCAGCAAGTAAACAGCATCAGATACGGCGAGTGTCCCTGAATGCCCTCGTCTTTATTATCATTTTTACTCTTTCCTTGTCCTTTTTATTCATCCATCAACAACTCCATTTTTCTTGTTAAGATTTTCTATTATACCCCTGAAATGGTGGATAATTTCTCGAAGCCCCTAAAAAAGTGATATATGTTTCAAAATAACCCCCGGACCACGGCAACTTTTACTTCAATTGACTCCCCGAGCTCATCGCGGTGGCCGACTAATACGTGCTCATCACCTTTTCTTTCACGCCTTTTTCCCCGAGGTAGTTTGGTGAAAACAAATCAAAAGTTTCGCATATCCCTGATGAACGTGAGTACATGTATAAATTAGTGAAAAAAGATATAAAAAAAGTCGTACCATATTAGAAAGAAGGAATACGTATATTAAAAAGTCCTATTTGATAATATAAAAATTTAAAATAAGAAGCTAAAAGTCTTAAAAACTTGTCACGAAAGTAGAATTAAGCCTTAAAATTTTTAAAAAATGAAATCAAGTCCTAAAACTTGTTAAATTGATAAGATCTACGTATTAATCAATAATATGATGGGTTTTTTTCTAATTTAATTTTTTTAAAAAAATATTTACAAAATTATTTTAAAAAAATATTTACAATTTGGGTCTCCTCGGCACTAGATTTGCCGAGCGAGACCCGCTGCAATGCCGAGCAAGGAGTAGGGCTCGGCCCAATTTGCTAGCCCTTTTTTTTTTTTTTTTTTCAATTTCATTTTTTTAAAGTATTAGTACTTATAATACTTATTTTGTTTATAATTTTTTCTTGTGAAACTTATCTTTATAATATAATTAGCAATAATTAATGTAAAAATTTATTAAGATATATAATTAATAAATAATGTTGTAATTATAAAATTAATTAAAAATATTCATAAAATAAAAAAATATTTTCATAATACATAATCATCGTCAACTTACCAATTATTAAAAAATATTTTTCGTATTTTTTGAGAGGGTGGGCCTTTTTTCGTATTTTTTTTAAATTTCATATTTTTTAATTATTTATACTTATAATATTTATTTCATTTATTTATAATTGGTAAGTTGATGATTGTTATATATTATGAAAATCTCTTTTTTCATATATCTTACCAATTTTATTTTATGAATATTTTAATTAATTACATAATTACAATATTATTTATTAATTATAAATATTTTTTTATAAAGATAAGCTTCACAAGAAAAAATTATAAATAAAAGAAATAATTATAAGTACTAATAATTTAAAAAATGAAATTAAAAAAAAAAAAAAAATGCCATTTAGACTAATAATTCAATTTCATTTTTTAAAATTTCATTTTTTTAAATTATTAGTACTTATAATATTTCTTTTATTTATAATTTTTTCTTGTGAAGCTTATCTTTATAACATAATTAGCAATAATTAATATAAAATTTATTAAGATCTATAATTAATAAATAATATTGTAATTATGTAATTAATTAAAAATATTCATAAAATAAAATTGGTAAGATATATGAAAAAAGAGATTTTCATAATATATAACAATCATCAACTTACCAATTATAAATAAATAAAATAAATATTATAAGTACAAATAATTAAAAAATATGAAATTTAAAAAAATACGAAAAAAGGCCCACCCTCTCAAAAAAAAATACGAAAATATTTTTTAAATAATTGGTAAGTTGACGATGATTATATATTATGAAAATCTCTTTTTATTTTATGAATATTTTTAATTAATTTTATAATTACAACATTATTTATTAATTATATATCTTAATAAATTTTACATTAATTATTGCTAATTATATTATAAAGATAAGTTTCACAAGAAAACAATTATAAACAAAATAAGTATCATAAGTACTAATAATTTTAAAAAAATGAAAATTGAAAAAAAAAAAACGGCACCTAGGCGACCTAAATGGTAAATATATTTTTTAAAAATAATTTTGTAAATATTTTTAAAAAATTAAATTGAAAAACCCTAATATGATAGTGGGTATATGTGAGACTTGTATTAGCATGGCACAAAGTACTTTCACGCGTGTAATTTAACAAATTTATCTTAAATATCATAAATGTATCGGTTTAGATTTTTTTTTTTATGGTCAAAAAATTAATTTAGAGTAAATTTGTGACAAGTGTATCAATTTGAAGTTTTTTCGTAGTATTAATCCCATGATTTTTAAGGTCTTAACATTTTTTAACTTCCTGCAAAAGTATTACACGTTTTCTATTTAATGTTGATTTTGGTACACAACAATCAATATTTGCTGTCCCTCTCTGTATGAGTATTTTCATGTACCAGGACCAGATGTCACTGTAGTCTCCCAAACAGAGGGAATGGGATTGGATTGGTTATCCCTACAAACATTCCCATGTCGATTTCCTGATTCCATGTGACCAAACATGGTCTAAACATTCCATTTTCATCAATCATTTCATAATTTGTAAACTGATTTCCGGGTAAATAGGCTTCTGATAATTTCGATTTATTCTAATTAAAGGCAGCTTGATTTCACTGGGACAAAAGCTTTATTTTCAGTTGCATAAATTCCGAAAACACGCAATAAAGCTACATAAATTGATAAAATGGATCGTATTGAATAAGATACAGTGGTCGATTGGAATAAAAACACTACTGGTGTCATAACTTCCCTATGACGCTCGCTTGAGAGCCTTTTTTAACTTTTTTTGCCGACAACTTGGGTGTCGCATAATTTTTAAAAATCATTCGCTTGAGTATTAGGAGCAATTCACTCTGTCGAAAAGTCCGGCATGGCGTTTATTTACTACTAATCGAGCTGCATGGCTTGCCAGAGAAATCCAATTAGCTAAAGAGTAACACACTTGACACCCTATGCAGTAGAGGTAATGTCTCCAGAGATAACCCAATATTGCCCATCCACAAAAAAGATTACAAGAACTTCAATATGCTGCTTAACTTTCACCCAAACTCTTGCCCAACGGCCGTGTCACCGCGAGGAGCCGGAATGCCTCCCGCTCTATTCCAGTCCACCGTGAATAACCTGAAGCAGTTGCAGTTTTTTCAGAAGGATAAAATTTAATCACTGCTCGAATGTCCTCTTATGTTGTGTATGGTCGTGTATTAATCACAGCTTATAGAGATAGGCCTTTCAAAATAACCTAATAGACATACCTGAGTCACCAGCAACACAACAAAGGAAATGGACATATATATATGTAGCAAATACAAATGAACAAACTGAAAAAGATTCAAATGGTGGCGCCAGTATTTTCCTTTGAGCACAGATGGGTATGGTTATGGAAGAGAAAAAGTTACCTTCCCTCATCTCCAAACGATCAAAAACATGCAGCATCAATACAAAGTGTTAAACCATTATATGTATAAGCCTACATTTTCACAGTATCTATGCTAGGAGTCATCAATTATAATCCAGCTCCTCATCACTAAATTACGAGTGAAACTTAATGCTGCAGTAAAATCCAATGCGTTTCGTTTTAGCAACTGATACAACTTCGGCAAAACTCATTTTACTTTTAAGTAAACAGAGAGTAACGCGTACAAATCACTCCCCCCCAAATTGTCCTCTGAATTGCTATTAGTTGTTTTGCTGGACCAAGGTGTGGAAAGGAAGTATTGTGACTAAAACCAGATGCAATACACGATGCTCTCTCAAATCTTCTTATTTTTCCTGGGCTAATCGAAGGCGACAAATGCACGTTATATGTCTCTCTTAAGTAGAGTTGATCTGAGTTAAACTTGTTACCATCTCCTGGCCAGTAACATCATGTCTCTAAGCCACAGAAAGAAAACTGCCGATACAATCTTGGATGATGGTTTCAGCCAAAAGTCCCAGCGATTGTTGATATACTCAGAAAAACAGAGTAGTTGAAAAAGGATTCGGCAAAAACATCCTGTTTGTAGTCGATAAACTGGGAAGGATGTCCAAGGTATGCCGGGCTTGACCAGCCAGCTAGTACCAGTAGGTTAAGCTACAGCTGTTAGTTCTCTATTGTCTGCCGCTTCACTTTCCAATTCTTTGGTAGCTTTTATGAGCCCCCGCGTGATTTCATTAAGATATAGTCCTCTCTCTTTCATTTCTTCCAACAATTTTTCTGCCTTCTCCCAATCCAAGGCCTTCAAGCAAAGCGACTGAATTAGTTTATTGTACTCATCAGCATTAGGCTGCACTCCACAATCCTTCATCTCACTAAGTAACTCCAAGGCCTTATCGAACTCTTCAAGTTTGCAATAGCCACGGATGAGCGTATGGTAAGTCACTGCTGTCAGCTTAGAGTGCTTCCTTTTGGCCTCCAATAGGACTTCCTTGGCCTGATCCATCTCACCACTGTTTGCATAACCACTAATGATGACAGTATAAGTATACACATCCGGTTTCAATCCCCGAGCTTCCATCAATTTCACCAACTCCCTAGCTAATCCCATCTCCTTGGCCTTTGAACAACCATTGATCACATAATTAAAAACTGCATTTCCCGGAGCTGGTCCTTCCGCAATCATCTTATTGAGCAATTCGTGTGCCCCATTAAGATCTCCACTCCTGCAAAGACCGCAAACAACAGCAGAAAATGGCTTAATAGCATATTTACGTGCCTCCCCTTTGAGGTCACCCAGCAACTCCCAACCTAATTTCACTGTCTGATCCTCTCGACACAACGAGGCAATCAAAAAGTTTATAGAGGATTGAGGGGGGAGTTGCTGTCCTTTGCGGTTGAATAAACTGAGTAGGCAGATTTGGCTTTCTTCCCCTTGCAAAGCCAAGATATGATCTTCCCGACTTTATGGCCATCGGGCAGGCATCGTGCATTAAGCATCCTCTCGCACACAGACGAAGCGAGGTCATACATCGAGCGCCTACAAAGAGCTTCTATAGCAAAATAATAAGACATGTCGTCAGGAACACATCCAAATTCATCAAACCTGTCGAGCACCTCGAGGGCAGCCTTCCCTTTACCCAACCTCGAGAGCGAAGCTATCAAAGGATTGAGAACGGCCACGTCCAACACGCCGTTCCCCTTTTCCCCAAACTCCTTGATCAAATCCCACAACGCGTACACATCTCTCCTCCTAAACTCACCACCACCACAAATGCAACGAACAAGAGCTTGGAGAACAGGGCTGGTCACCTCGAGATCGGAATGCTTGGAAGAAGCCCATCTGAAGAAACGAAGCACATTGTCGCCCACGAGGAGCGGGGTCTCGAGCACCCTAATGACAAACTGTGGATGCAGGGTCAAACGCATCCCGTCTAGGGTCGACTCCAAGGAGCCGTCGGCAGTGCTCTGCAAGAGAGACAACAAGCTCTCCAACTGCTCACGGTCTATGATCTCATCGACCTCCTCCGCGCCTCCATCGCCGCCCACACCTTCTTCTCCTTCAGCTGCGAAATCGCCCATCAACGGGCCGTCGGCATCCGCGTCGAAAATAGGCGCCTCGTCATCGAACCCGCTCGGCTCGCCGGAATCGAGGGACTGGTGGGAGATGGACCTGGTATTCCAACTCAATGGAGCTTTGGGGAAGATGAGGGAGCACAGACGAGTGGCTGTCGAAGCAGGGGTTTCGGACGGAATCGCCGGAGAGATTCCGGGCGACTGCAAGCTCCGCCGCAACCGGCGGAGAGAGAACCTCAGCGCTGATCTCCACATTCTCTCCCTCTGTAAAACCCTAAAAGAGACGCTGCAGGTCTCCTGAGTCCCCTCGTCGTTTTATCATTTTTACTTTTTCCTTTTTTTAAACCAAAACATGAATTTTTCTTGTTAAAAATTTGCAGATATACCCCCTGAAATAGTGGTAATTTCTCGAAGCCCCTGAAAAGTGAGCTTTTGTTTCAAAGCACCCCCGACCGTAGTAACTCTTTTTCGATGAATCCCCAGCTCATTGCGGTTGAAGATCAATGTCGGCCGACGAAGATGTCCTCATCACGTGTGCTTTTCGTGCCTTTTTATCGAGGTGCTTCAGTGAAAAAGAAGAAGAAAAATTGGAAGCTTAGCGCCTCACTCTGAGTATAGAGATAAGAAAAAAGTGTAATCGAATTTTAAAACTTATATAAAAAAAAAAAACAATCATGTCTTAACGATCAAAATCTTGTACATAATCTCTCTCTCTTATTCTCCATACCCAATCCGGAGAGCATGCCATCTATTATAAGATGATATCTTAAGGGAACACGCTTTTTCGAGCGGTCGTATGATTGAAGCCCTCTCCTCATTCGCCTAGTCTTTGAACTCTTGTCTTTACCTATTGATGACTCTGCTCCTCTGCGCCACACGATGGGAAACTTCAACATGGGGTTTGTTATTTATTGATGGATTTTTGGGATTTATCTCAACCGTCTACTCAAAGAAGTCCGTGCTTTGTGCTACTATAAGGAGTTTCATCCTTTGAACACCCTTTAAGTGTTATGTGGATTTTTCATCACCTATTATGTTTTGACTGCACATGGAGACCATCGCATCATTCCATTTATGCTGATGTAATAGTTTTACGGTTGTATCCGATCATTTCTCGCTTCAACCAATTCCGCACACCTCTGTGCCGCCTTCTTTCCATTACGGCGAATGGGGAAGAGCTATATGCTTAACCCATGCAAGTTGGACTATGTTTTCTAGATGAATCGGTTAAGACTTCCTTAATCGGTTTTGGTAAGGTCTTTCTAATCTAAAAGAGGAAAACGCAAGGAATACCATCTTTTAGAAAGAAAGCGAAGCAAATCCTCTCTTGAAGCAATTGGTTTCAGTCACTCATTTCCATTTCCTTTCGAGTTAATGCATGGGATCTCCTCTTTTATTCCTTTCGATTCTATTATTGCTAGCAATCAATCATAATAGAGTAGTGACTCTTAGCTCAAAGAAGACTCGGGCGAAGAGATCTCAAGACGGTCTTTGAGCGTGAGAACACGGCTTGGAGATGAATCCGTAAAAATGTGCATTTGGCGTAATAGCGGGAAACTTCGGAAGTTCTTAGTGCACAACGGAGGGGTTGAAATTGACAAGAAGAAATCCAGAGCAATCAACGACGATATACGAGAGGAACGGAGAAAAACTCGTGATTGGTGTGGAGGGAAGATCTGTTTATGATATAGTTCAAGAAAGAGTTGTCTCATTTCCTTACTTCTTCATTCTTCACTACTTTTGCCAATCAATGGGTGGAACATTAGGTTCCCTTTCTCGTTTTCTTGTTAGGAAAGAGCTTTCTTATTCTTCTTGTGCTTTCTAGTGGCCTCTGCTTTTCTTATGGGGGAGAGATTAACTAAGGCCTCGCATGAGAGAGGTTCATCTTTGGCCGAATTCAAATGAGTGGTCGACAAAAGAACTTTCTTAGTGGAATTTGTGGAAACCGTCCCATTTCCATTGAAAATTGAATGGAGTTTTCCCGTATTTCGACCGAGAATCTAATAGAGACATTATGTCGAAAGAATATAACGGTTTACCTTCTCCTTGGTGAGTCGAAGTGGGCTTCGAGACAAGGATTGGGTTAGCTCATTCGCTCGGCACTCGGTCTTCTAAGACGGATACTAGACTTCCTTACTTTACGAGGACACCTAGCTAGATTCAAGTTCCCTTCATTTGCTTGCCTCCTTCTAGCTCGGAATGCTAACCCTCTGCGCCAAGTCGATCTTTTGGATGATATCGACATTTTGATAGCTCTGATGGGTCATAAGAATTTTATCTTTCATATGCTTACGTAGGCATTCGGTGCCATTGAATTATCTCGGGAGTGATAGGCCTTTTCGCCAAGTGGAAGCATAATGATTTTATTTTATCAAATAACTAGATAGAAGATTTGATAAGCCCACCCGGTGAAAAGAGTGGCTCTCCGACAAACGGGGAAAGGGACAGCGAGAATGGGGCGACACCCATTAAAGTAAGTCGACCGGTCACTCATGGGTTGTTGTAAACAAGGAAAAAGCGGCCTTAGCGCTCTTGCCTCTGTTGATGGCGGTGTGCATGAATGTCTTGATTGCGCATCGCCCTTTTTGCCTTTGTTGGTAGTGCATTCTAAGTATACGATCCTTTTTGCCTTTCCTTTGACTCTAACAAGAGGAAAGTGACCGTTTAAGGATCGAAAAAAGCCGTTCGTGCTTAAGTTGGACAAGACTACTCGAAGCTCAATAACGAAATCAAGATATAAGCTAAAAGACCGGGTGTAGGCGGCGGACGGGGCATAGGTAGCGCACATAAAGAAGATGAAAGCGGGCGAGCTATATGTAACAATTTCGTGAGCATAAATTGAGTCGAACGTTCCAAGTGCATCCAAGAAGAATCAAACCTACGAATTTGCCTCTTTATTAGGTTGGTATAGGTGGCGCTTTAACCATTCAGCCATAAATGCAAAAGAATCGTGAGTGAACTAGGTTTTGGTATTCCTTCTCGAGCTTCTATTTCTTCCATCAAAGAAGATTCGGGAAAAGATAGAATAGAGGAACAAGATAGGGGTTGAGAGGGGGGAGTTAGCAAAGTTAGACAAGATCGGAATGGGCAAAGGAACATGTATGGATGTACCGGATCGGTAATTTTAGGTTGGTGCGATGTATTCCACCATTTGGTGAAGACTTGATTATTGGTATATCCATCGGTCCAGACGGATTGAAATAGAAGCCAATTCGACGAAGCTTTTGAAAACACAATGCACCCGGGTAGATAAGGAAAAAGATGAATACAAAGGTTAAACGGCGCCCACACCCAAAGGTGCCCCATAGGTCTTCCCCGAAGGTGTCGTTCCTGCGTTCTCTCTGTCCAACTCGTATAAATGTTGACCATTTACGCTGCAAGTGTCTTTTTGAGAGGTTTGCTTTGCTTATGGATAAGTCGTAATTGTAGTTGTCCCTCAAAATGTGGAAACCTATACGGTTTGAGTTGAGCTGTGCTTTGCTGTCCATTTTCCTCGAAAATGTGCGTGCCGTTGGGGTTCCAAATCTTCCTTGTTGTATTGATCGGAGAGCTTACCCACTTGCCCATTTGCTTGTACTTGAGTGTTGGCTTGCCTTTTTTGAAGTTGAATAAGTTTAACGTTTGCCGGAAAGGAAACTATTCTACCTCCGCTAGATCGATATCGGTACCTACCTCAAGGGAGGAGGAGGATCCTTGGGCTCGAAGTTTAGCATCACTCGAGTATAAAGATAAGAAAAGTGTAATCAAATCTTAAAACTTATTAAAAATACAATTATGTCTTAAAACTTATATAAAAAAAATACAATTATGTCTTAAAACTTATCATATTGATGCAATTGAGTCCTTCCGTTAACTCCGATCAATTTGGTGACCAAAAAAATACTAACATGACTTTTTTATTATTTTTTAGGATAAGTGCACTAAAAGTCCTAAAACTTGTCACAAAAATATAATTGAATCATAAAATTTATAAAAATACAATCAAATCGTAAAACTTATTATATTGGTGCAATCGAGTCCTTTAGTTAACCCCGTCCAATTTGGCTTACAAAAAATCTTGGATGTGGCTTTTTATTTATTTATTTTATCTTGTGTAGTGCTAACGTGGCTAGAGCACGATATCGTTTTTGTTCAAATTTGATTTTTAATTTAGATTTGACTTAAATTATATCAAATATAAGCCAAGTTTTTTTTTTTTTGATCTTCCTCCTTCTTTCTTCTTTTTTTTCTAAAACACTTTGCTTATATTTAATATAATTTAAATCAATTCTGAATTAAAAAAATCATATTTGAGCCAAAATGACGTCGTTTTAGCCACATCGGTGTCACATAACACAAAGAAAAAAAAAAAGGCTGCGTTAGCATTTTCTGTTTGATAATTTTAGACGAAATTAATGGAAGGACTTGGTTGTACCAATTTGATAAATTTTAAGATTTAATTGTACTTTTTTTTTAATTTTGAAAATTTTAAAACCCAACCGCACTTCATAATGATTTTTAAGACTTAAAGTACACTTATCTCCCAATTTTTGTATAAAATAATAATAAATATATAAAAAAGATGCTTACATAATCTAAAAACAGGCGTCACAATGTTTTGTTCAGTGATAAGAAGAAACATAAATAGGAAAAATCGTTTCTTATAATCTTTTAGTGTAGGTAATATTTGACCAAAAAAGTAAAGTATGGAACAAAATAGAATTTTGCTTGTGAATTTTTTTTTTGTTTTCTTTGCACCTTTTCTTTTTATTTTTTTATTTACATTATTCCGATTTCGATTGTTGTTAAATTTTTTTTTTTTTTTATGGATTTTGCTTAATCGCATAATTTTTTTAATCTAATCTTTTTGCGATTTTTCACTTTATTTTATAACCCTCCTAGAGATAATATAGGTTATTATTTGAAAATATGCCTCAATAAATAGACTTCATGAAATTCTCAACTCATAATTTTATAAGAAAGATGACCAGATGTCATTACAGCCTACCAAACAGAGGGATTGGGATTGGTTATTTCTCTTCCTACACTCCCATTTCGACTGCCTGATTCCATGTGAACAAACAAGGTCTAAACGTTCCATTTTTATGGATTATCTCGTAATTTTTTAATTAAGTTTGAATTAAATAGGCTTCTGATAATTTCCTTTTATTCTAATTAAAGGCTGTTTGATTTCATTGAAATAAGCTATATTTTCAGTTGCATAAATTCCAAAAACATGAAATAAAGCTACGTATTTCAACTCCCAAACACCCCCCCCAAAAAAAAAAAAAAAAAAAAGAAAAGAAAAGAGATTATAAATTTAAAAAGGTTTATCCTACGTGAGCTATATTATTTAGGTATAATAAAATCATCACAAATATCGTAACTTTCGTACGGAACTCATTTGAGTGTCTTAAGCGTTTCTTTTTTTTAGGGTTAATACCATCAAAAATCCCAAACTAGTACACTTGTGACAAATTTATCCAAAACTATTCTTTTAACAAAAAAAATCCCAAACTAATGACTTGTGACAAATTTACCATTCATTGGTTTCCGTTAAATTTTACGGTCAAATTGCTGAGTTGGATGAAACGTAGCAATTGTCAAGTGTATATGTTATCCTCTCGTTTATTATAGGTGCAACAATTTGGGATTTTTTGTGATATTAACTTAATTTAACAAGAATCGACAAAGGACAAATTTGTTACATACGTAACAATTTGGGATTTTTTGTGGTAAAAATATTAATTTGGGATAAATTTATCATAATTATACCAGTTTAGGGTTTATGGTGGATCGCAAAAATATTTTAGGGTAAATTTATCACAAGTATATCAATTTAGGGTTTTTGATGATCAAAAAAAATTTGAGATAAATTTATCACATATGTATCAATTTGAGATTTTTCGTGGTATTATCCATTTTTTTTTACGATGACTTAAGCACCATAATTTTTTAAAAATTGTGCACTTGAGTATCATTGGCAATTTACTTTGTCGGAAATTCCCGGCGTGGCTTTAATTTATTACCAATCGAGCTGCGAGAGATCCAATTAGCTAAAGAGTGCAAGAACAGCGTGGTTGGCCATCTGTTCTTGTCCCAAATTGACGAATTGGGGCTAAATGGCTGCCATTGAAACCCTAACCCCCAATTTATTGTTAAAAGTTTCAATTGGAACCTTGAATTGATGTTTTTGGCTATTTGTTCTTTTGCCCCAACTCGCAGTTGGGGCTTCAATTCCGAAGGCAAAGATTGCTCGGACTCGTGCAATGGGTTGGATTCTTCGGCCGGACCACTCGCATTTGATTTGTGCAGGCTTCCGATTCCTTCGCCGCTGCGAGCAACTTGTGACCGCCGTCTAAAGCTGAAGTTGTCTGATCGAGGGCATCAATAAATGCCATGGAAAGCGCAGCAATGGATGCGAACACACTCCCATGGTCAAAGATTGAAGAAGTTGCGTGCGAGATAGAGTGTTATGCCAGAGAAATAATTTTTTCCTATTGAACTTCAATTTTGTTTTAAAGAGTCACTTCAAGATGCTCAAGCGAACACCGTATGACAAAAGTTATGACGCTTGTATTATATTTATCCCATGTTTAGTTATTCAACCTTTTCTCGAGAGAATTTTGGGAGTTATATACTTTAATGAAATCAACGCTACTCCAATTAATGTCATCATTGAATATGAACTTCACTAAGTAAAATGTCTTCATAGCAACTGCAATTGACTAATGTGATGTTTACTCATGACTATGTATGTAATGAAATTGATGAAAAACAAGTATAAACAACATTCGGTGGGTTAAGCAGCTAGTGTTATCACACCAGATTTTGGTCTAAAGTAAACCCAAAATTAGTTCAGCTTCATCTGCATAACTCCCAGATTTGGAAGAGAGCATCAGGAATGGAACCAGATGAATGCAGAAATGCAGGACAGCTCAAATAGTTGAAATAAAAAGACTGGTCCCCAAAATCACTTCGGTTCCTTGCATCCTCTAGACACGCTCTATTCTGTACAAGTGAAGAACTCGCCGGTGACTCGAGATTCCATGCAGTGGGGAACCGACATCAGAAGGTATGCGATAGCGTACTTGGAAGTGCGCATTCGACAGAGCTCACTCAGCTTCCAGTTCAGCCCCAAACTGCTCCAACCTCGCTGCATCCTCGTCTAAATCCCGGACTACAGCATGGTTGACAGAACCGTCATCCTCGCTGGCCTGTATCTGTCTACCCCCAAACCTAAAACGTGAACCAACAAATCAGGGTTACGAAAGTGAGTGAACAGAACGGAGAAAACGTTAGACCAACATCAGAGGAGAAAGGCAATCGTTCAGCAAAATACAGAAAAGGAGAAATGCAAGCAGATTTCTTCAAACATCAGTCTACCAAGCTTTCTTTGACAATTTAATAAATGTGAGACAAACAACAATATAAAAACATATTTGACGAAGATGTAGTTTTACAAGAACTACGGTACGCATCTACAACACTATCAGAAAAACGTCAGATGATTGATTGCCTTGATCAGCCTTTTACATGTAGCGGCAAAATTTTAAAGTCAATGCCACCAAATGTCCGAGATCAAATAATTACCATCTTCCATTCATCAATTCAATGCACTTTTCAGCATCTTTCCTATCTTTAAATTTCACCAAAACAACACCCTGGGGATGATTCTCACATACCTGCACGAAAAGCCAAACAGGCCAGCGCAAGATTTGATGTTATTATCAAAAGAACACCATATCAAATGAATAGAGGAGCAGATGCAACAAGACTGAATCGTCCATTGCTTGACTTTCTGAGCCTCAGAAAATAAATTTGCCAGAAAAATGACATCAGCTACAGGGAAGACATTTGTAGAAAAGGTTCTTCCTGGAAGTATATCAGTAAGGGAGTTGCCGCGGCCACCCTTGTGGCCTTTGTGGTCAGGTATGAGTTCATCTGAACTGGAGGTCAAAGGTTCATGGCATGGTATGCCCAAGAGAGAGAGAGAGAGAGAGAGAGAGACAGACAGACAGGGGTATGAAAAAGTAAGGAGACAGTTTGCTAAGTAAATATAAAGCATTAGTGAAGAGAAAAACCAGCATGTCTGAGCATCAATCAAACTTGCAGCATACTAAGAGGAAAGGAGGCCGACAACCAATATTACTAGCATGAGACACTAAACCAGAACTAAACGCAAGTAGCAATCAGAACTCACCATGAGAACATCAATAATAATTGATACTCATTAATTACTCTAAACTCATTTTGCTAGGCAAGACACTAGAAGTTACAATATTTGTGTACGGCGCTCACCTTAATGCCGATAATTTTTTTTTTTTGGATCACTTAATTGTCAATTTTTTTGAAAAATAATTATTTGAGTGCCAACTCAGATGAGCTTTCCCAGGAAATATGACTTGGCAATCGCCAGAGGATCCCAGTCAGCAATAAAAAAGCTAAAAATTAATAATAAAAAAATTTCACATATTGTTAAAAAAAAACTAAAAACCCAAAAAATGAGGTAAAAGTAAAAAATAATAATTATAAAAATACAAGTTGCAGTGGGAAGGGCTTATTGTGCCCACGCCGCCACCGGCTGGTTGGCGAATGTAGGGGATGGGCCAGCAAAGGTTGCCGAGCCCCAACCAATGGCCGGCAACCCCCACCGTTGGCTGGTGAGGGCTTGACCTCGCAGATCTGGCGAGGTCGAGCCTCGCCGCCGCTGGGCTAACCGCGTCCACCTGCACCGCTTCCCCATGTCCTCCATCGCTTTGTTCCATCCCCAAAAAGATCAAAGCTTTCATTTGAAACCCACTTCTTAGCGACAACTCCTCACTACCCTCGTCTTACCCGTCGCTCCTCTCTTCATTTCGTGCGACCCCACATCTCCATTCTCGCCCATCGCTAATGCCCGCAGCCTCTTCCAAATGCCCCTCCTCGGCTCACCAATAGGTGAGAGTGACCCTCATCCGTGATTTTGCTTATTACCCACATCTCCACGACCTCACAGATCAATTATCATCAGCACAGACAAACATAGAGGCGAGGCCTGGCCGTCGCTGGGCGATGCTCGACCTCGCTAGCTCTGCAAGATCGAGCCCTCGCCAGCCAAAGGCGGAGGTTGTCGGCCACTAGCTGGGGCTCGGCGACCCCCGCCGGCCATTGTCAGCGATGGTGGGGCGGCGGCGACCCCGTGCCCTCGCCGCTATGCGGCGTTCTTCTTTTCTTTTCTTTTCTTTTCTTTTTCCTTTTTTAGTTTTTAAGCTTATTTTTTAAATTTAATTTGACTTTTTAAAAAAATAAATTTAATTTGTAAAAATTCAATCCACTAAAAAAATTGCCATGTGGACTTATTTTTTTTTAAATTGCCACGTGGAATGACTTTTTTTTTAAATCCACGTAATATTAAAAAATTAATAAAAAATACGTGGACTAATTGCCGAAATCTTACGTCATTGGCACCGAAGTGTAATCCTATTTTCTCCGATTTGTTATTTAAGTGAGCTGATGAGAAATATTGACACCAAAGTGAGCGCCATACACAAATATTGTCACTTGAGGTGTTCTTTTGCCCATTTTTCTACTAACAAAACCCCAAGTGGTAAACCAAAGTGATCCATGGATGAAAAAATAAATAAATTTAGACCACTGATCAACCAATACTTTAATCGAAAAGCCTCAACGTGAGCTCTCAGATCAAGATCTCCGGTCAGATGAATGGCAATGCATGAAATGGACAGTGAAGACAAAAACTACCTTCACAGATTCTACGGGACCAACTTTCACACATTCCTCTCGGATGTCTTCCTCCAGTTCGGGGCACAAATTTTCATCAGCCTGCAAAAATTATGAGAAAAGATAGCACAAGTATCCAAAAAGTCGTCCAAAATTCTATGTTGAACTGTTCAAAGTGAATAAGCTGTTTCCCTTCTTGGCTGGTTCTCACTTTTGGGCCAATTGAGTCAAAATCAACTGAAAAGGGAGATCAGAATCTCTAAAAGACTAGAAAACCTGCCAGAATCTCCTGTCCAATAACAAAGCAATTCTCGCCAAAGGAGAACATGATTAATTTGAAATTTGTTTTGGCATATCAGTTCAAGTGGATGTTCCAATTTTCCCATATATACTTCTGGGGCAAATGCAAATAAGCAATTCTCACTAATATATATATATTAGTATATTATCTCAAATGTGTGTTCCAACTCTCCTCTTATATGCTTCTTGAAGATGCAAATATTAAAAGTTCATAAGAGAATGAAGAATGAAACTCTAGTATGGTAAATGTTATGTACGTACTCTAGGAGGCAAATTTCAGAATCCCAACATAAGAAAATCATTTCTGATATGTGAGACAAATGAGAGAAGGAATCATACATCCTCATCTGATAATGAGTAAACACTTGCTAGTGCCAACTTTCAAGCAGATTTTAGAAACTGTGCCCACCATTAATTTCCTTAATACTAATTAACCATGTTTAGATAAGTGTAGCAAACTTACCCTCATTTCAGCAGGCGTAAACATATATCGAAGGACAACAGTAGCGGGAACTAAAACCTTTGCATCATCCCTCCCACCTGTAGAGGTTATGTAACTTGTAATGTCCACAAGTATCATCAAATATGACAGCAAAACCTTCAAAAAGTATCCCAATTAAGGGCACCCCCAGGAAAAATATCAAACACATAATGTAATTGTCATTTGATAACTCACAGGCACAACAACTCGCTAGGACCTTGTTTTGAAATAACACCATGGAAGACATCCTAAAAACCAATATTTAAAGGACAAATGTGCATAGGGTAACAGTGAAAGGATGACTTCCACAATCTCTATATTTCCAATCTAAATGACTCGATCTGCATTACTAAAACTCATATATATATATATATATATATACCCTTCTCTTGAAACAGAGTAGCTGGAATGCTAATCTATTCCATGATATTCAGCAACTCCAGTTGCCAATTATAGTGAATCACTTCATTCCTATCACAGAATTCTTACTCAAAGCATGTCAGCAAAGAAGATATGTCGACTACATGGCATTGGAAACTTTGAAATGAGAATAACTCAATCTATCATGACATTAATAGGGTTGCAGTTATGGACTCCTCTGCTACTTAAGAAGCAAACAACCAAAGAAAAGAAATTGCCCAAGGAAATTATCTCAAGAGTGTAAGTTGAAGGCCCGAGGCAACATTTAAAAACTTCATGCACCCAAACGCTCAGAATTTTACTGGACTCAAGACAAATATAGACCCTGAAGAGGACTATACCCCAGCCAAGCATCTTCTCTTCCGCCTTCTTCAGTTTCTTTTTCTTCTTGCTGTCCACTTGTTTAGAAAAGAATTTATCGCCTGCATGAAATATACAACACGGCATCTTGTCATGAAGAGTGGGGAACAAAGAAGGGGAGGGGTGGGGAGCCCCAGAGAAGTAAACAAATATCTCTTATATCAACTGAATACACTGGTTACCTTTCTGCTCAAACTTAGCTAGGCTAACTGACATTGGTACCTTGCCGCCAGGACGAAAAGGTGCTCCATCCAATATTTGGATGGCTAGGGCAACCGAGGGCTCCTACATGGACATATTAACAATTCATTGAAAATAATGATAATTGATAGAGAAGCCATGCGGGATGAAGAAACCACGCATTCAACTTCCAGAAATTACAAGCATGTACATTTGCTCATGTCCACATCCACACATAAATTAAACATCTGCATAATCACCTTCAAATAAGTGACAAGTGCATCTCCCTTTTTCTTCCAGTTTCTTTGTCAACATAGATCTTAACACGAGGCTTTTTTGTTTCCGGATCCTGGAAGAGAAAGTATTAGCACTCATGAAATAGGAAGCATGACATGAAATCATTCTGACAAATCAATATGTAGCCTCTCTCCTCTATAACACAAAAAAAAGCAAGGCACAATCCAATAACCCTAAGTGGCACAACTAGCTTCAGTCACAAAACGGAAAATTGCAAAGCATCTGAAACAAAAGGAAACGAAGTGGGGTCGAGAGGGCCGCAGTTTCAGCTAACAAGGAACATTAAAAAACAAATCAGCTAAAAAAGAATAAGACAATTTATCTGCGCCATTGGAAATTAATAAAGAAGTAGGAAAACTAAACCACCTCCTTTAATATTCCACACTTGGAAAAAACCTCCACCACCTGCGCATACATGCCGACATCAATTTGTTGCTGTATAAAAGCTCATAAGCAAAACAAAAAAGAGTAGCATTCACTTACTTCCTCCATAGTGACATCATCAGGCAACCCAGTTACGTAGACATGCGTGTTAACCTTCAATTCAAACCAACTATCGGGTGGCTTGTTTGGTTCCTGAAAACAATATCCGGAAAAGGAAAAAGGTCACTTTTATGATTTAACACTTTCATGCATGAAATTTCAGATACGATAAAAGACATTTCAGGCAGCACCATGACAGGTTCCAAATACAATCCCTTTCATCAATATGGCATGCCTCTCTAGTCTGTTCGCGTTCAGCTCAAACCCAGAGAAAGTAAGAGAATCAAGAGACGTACGCATGTACGACCATTCTCAATATCTTTACATTTTGTCACTTTTCCATCTCATTTAATTATAGCCCACTGACCCAAAGATGCGAGAACACAGTCAGCACAACATCCAGGGGATCAATATGATCGAAATGTAAGTAGCACATCACATGGCAATAGTAATATGAATCTCCATGAATCACAAAATACACAAAATAAATAAGAAAGTACAACTAGCATCTCCATTGAGAAAATCTCTCTATATAACAAAGCGAACTAAAAGCAGTTTCAATCTCAAAATTTTACCAACAAAGTCAAGGAAAACCCTGGGAATACTAAAATGAATCACAACCACAGACCATTAAACTAGGGACAAGTTTGTAATTCAGAAGTCGTCAAAGTAATGATTCTTTAAATCTCGAACACTTCGAAAATTTAAACTCAAACCTTTCTTGTCTTACAATAAATCCTAAACACATGAAAATCTTCAAAATTTTATTCATAAATATTTATTTTCTACTTTCTTTTAGCATGCAACACATGCAATTTTGCTAGTACAAAATAGGACGCAAACAAAGTACAAAACAACCAAGGCAAACCTTTTTGGAGGCTTCCTTCTCAGGCAGTTTTCTCTTAGCATTAGATTTTCCTTCCTGCGAATCACTGACGGTCTTTGCTGCAGCTATATCAGCCGGTTCATGAACTTCTTCCTTCGTAGGTTCATCCAAATTTCCAGTAGGGAAGACTTCCTCTTCTTCCAGGAAAGTCATTTCTTCTAATGCATACCCATCCATACTCGCTGAGATGTTATCCTAACATATTAGCAGGCATTCAACGTTAAACAGCTAACATCAGCAGGCAGCAAGGAGATCGATCAACTGATCAGAAGTAACAACTTCCAATCCAAACACATAAAAACATTACAACAGATACATAAAGACAGATGTATCACATTCAAACTTAAGGACTAATCAGATTTTTGGGATCAGCAAGTACTAATCAGAAGTTAAAAGCATGTTCTGCCTAAAATAAAGTTCAATCCGCAAATATGTAAGCTGGGAAAAATACTAGCACCTACTCTCCTCAGACTCTTTAGTAGGGAGAAATTTCCATCGATTTTCTGCCACGATGACAGTCATGCTTCTCCTCCTATTCTTAATCCACTTCAGCAACGTAATGACATCAACCTAAAACTACCATAAGCTCCAAAGAGTAATGTCTTTATAAATCTGTGTTTGAACCACATTTTCAGACAAATGCTTTAAGTCAACAATAAATCAACATAATGAGAGGAGGAGACAGTGTTATAGCCATGGAGTCAAAAAACACCGCAACATCACATCCCATGAGAGCCCCAAACATCAGAATCATGGCTATGATTTGACAGAGATAAGCTAATTCTCGAAAGAGAAGTTCGCAAGTTGTTTATCGTTCGCCCTGTACTCCAATAGAATATCAAAACTTTGACAAATGGAGACGAGAAGAGACCTGAGGAACCCATGCTCGGAGACCACGGTCCCACTTGTACCTAGTTCCGTCATCATCGACAAACTCTTCCTCACCCTCTGGTGGTGTCGAAGGCCGGTTACGGTCGTCTTCCTCAAAGTCAGTACCAACACTGACGGAAAGAGATCCATTATTCGACACCACCGCCTCGGACTCTCTAACTTCCCTTTGCCATTTCTCAAACTCGTCTTCGCTGTTCAATACGGCTGCACAGTCCATCGCAATGTGCTGATATGTACTCGGCAGCCACAGCCTAATGAAAAGCACAGGAAACCAATTCACCTAGAAAAGCACACACCTGGGGGTTTTGGGAATCATCCCCATTATCTGAACAGGGGAGCATCAGCTCAGGGATAGAAGAGAGAGGCTGCCAATCAGCTCTTCCTTCAGCCCACACGAGTGTACTCTCAGACAGATACCCGTTTTTCAAATGGTCTGCCCAAAACATCCAATCGCACTCCTTATGAGGGAAGCTACGCAAGACTAAAATTTCTCCTCGTGAAGCTTGAAACTGAATGAAAAAATCGACACCAAATTGAGATTAAGAACCAAAGAAGTTGAACGTACCGAGCAACTCGGAGGAGGCATAAGGGCCAACGTTCTGCTGATTGTCGCCGAGAATGTACCACCCAGCTTCGGAAGCCATCTAAGCTTAGGTAATAGCTGCACCAAATCCAAGAGAGAGAAAGAGAGAGAGAGAGAGAGTTAGGGAGGGAGAAGGGGGAAGGCGGCCACGGGGCTTGGGTGCTGTCGTGGAGCTTGGATAGAGACGGAGCACAACGGCAGGCGGCGACGGCGGAGGCGCTGTGGCGTCGTTCGGAGGAGGAGAGTCTCGAAAGAGCCGAGAAGCGTCGCGCTCAAGCCTTCTCTGTTCGGGCCGAAACGAAGAAGCCCGACTTATGGCGATTCCGCCAATACGCCGACGTTTGTGCCCGGAAGTTGCAATTGAACTGCTCTTTCCTCCCGAATTTCCTAGTGTCCCTGCTCGGGCCGCTCCCTATGAGTTGTCGCACTTCTTCCGCGACGTCACGAGTTCGATTCCCTCGGGTGAATCTCTAGACGGTAACGCACGACGACGATCGCTAGCGTTGGTAGCCATTTCCATCATTTTAGTGAAATCCGTTCACTAATATAATAAGTTTAGCAGGTTATTAAATTAGATTAAAGAAAATGGCACGAATGGTTTATGCAATGTGATCTCACGTGCAATGTCATCCCTTGACATTTAATTTGTTTTGCAAATCTTAAATTTTAGTTCGTTGTGCAACGTCATCCCTAAATTTTTAAATATTTTCGTATATTGTATTAAATATTTATTAGTAGTTTACATAATATATTCAATAAATTAAAATTTTAGGGGCCACATTGCATATTGAGCTAAAATTCAAACATCACGTTGCACAAATTAAAATTCTATTTATTTGATAAATAATTATTTTCAAAAACCATTTTTCGACTTTCCTATATTTAGATGAAGGAAACTATTCGATTTTCGGCAAACATTTTTAATGAACTAAAAACAACAAACTTATATTGAGAGAAAATAACGTTTTTTTTTACAAAAAAAAATTATAATTTACCATTTATCTTTAAAATAATTTTTATGAAAAATAATCTTTTTATCATGAAGTTTGCAATGAAATAAATGCACTCTAAATATAAAAGTGGGTGATAATTTTTTTCAAGTTTCTTCTCCCAATCCTCCAAGTCCAATCTTTACAAACTTTTTCTCCGAAGTGGAGCCCTTTCAATCTTATTTAACCTATTGACTACTGAGAGCACTTTGTGCCACGTAAGAACTTATGCAGTCTTTCTTAAAATTTCTTACATGTACGCACCAACGGCTCTACCGCGGAGCTATTAGGTGCGACTTGCGGATCAACCCAATCATGATATTGAAGGATGGGACCCTTCCTCGAAAAATAGAAAGCCTTTTTTCTCAAGATGGTCTTTCTAAGTCTCATCAATTAGGTGGAGGCCTCTTGTATCGTTTGTGTCTTGTCTTGAATCCTCATCGTCGGTTTCTGATGATCTCTTATTTGCCGAGTATGAGTAAGCACTCGCGGAGGCTCATGCTTTTTTTTTTTTCCCTTATACTAGCGGCGGTAGGTCCATTAATAAACAGGAGCTGCTATCTCTAGGTATGGTAATGTCTCGCCTAGTCTTTAGTGAATTCACCGTAGTAGATTTTCTCAGTAAAAAACATAAGAGGACTCCTCGTTGGGAATGAAGCAGCTGCATTGGGATATTTAGAAAGAAGTAAAGTGCATTTCGATACCCGCCTGAGGACCTATGTGAATGTTCTGGACTCATGAGGATCGCCAGTGATATATTGGAGGAAGGTAGGGATGATGTCAAGTCCGTTGTAATCTTCCTAGTAATGATACAGCTTTTACGGGAAGGTTACCATTTTTGCAAGTGAAGCTTCTTAGGAGTAATTTGAATTGGTGAAAATCTTAGTAATTTAAGTTTCCTCAATAGTTCAACATTGGCATAACTAGTATGAGCTAGTCTATGGTGCCATAATTCCGCATACACACATACTAGTACTACGTGACTAATTTGGCGCCAGCCCAAGGGCGCCGCTCCGCCCGCCGGGTCCGTTGCTCATTCCGATAGTTTAGAGGGCGATCACGGAGGTTTCCTATTTCTAATTTTCTTTCTACCTTGACCTCAAAAAACTTAGCTGCTTCTACTTCACTTCGAAAAGTAAAAGCTAAGAAAAATGTCGATATCATGATGTCCAATAGCTTTGATAGAAAACAACTGGATCTCCATTCCTACGACGATTTGAGATCGCTAATCATAGAGAGCTTTTTGGATGAGAGCGGAGCTCATCTCTTGAACTCATTCTCGCGACTAGTTGAATGGAATGTGTTGGTTATGTTGATGAAATTTAAAATAATTGAATCTAAAAAAGAAGATGAAAACTTAAAAAAAGAGTATATTTTAGCCTAATTTGAATTTATGCAGGATAAAGTAAAGCTTTCTTATTAACATAACTATGAGTAATCTAATTTAGAAGTGTATTATGGCACATTCCCAAAGAATTTATGATATAACTTTTGCGGTTGTCCCACATTAGTTGTGGAATAAATTTGGTAGTCGATTTATAAATGTAAGGGAAAGTCTCATCTTTGAGGTAGCTTTTGGGATGAGAGAGATTAAAGACCACTCAACACTAGTATTATAGCTCAAGTTACCCAACATTCACACGAGAGAGATACGGGTTGTCGTTGCGCTTCGACCCATGGTTCGAAACATGAGGGAGAGATTGTTGGGGTTGTCCTACAACTTTTTGAGCCTAACTTTTGGGATGAGAGACGTTCAAAATCACCCAACAATAACAACGTAATAGCTAAATCTATTAATGATTATTTGATCCAATTCCAATAATTTAATTGTCCTAGAATTTCGGGAAGTGTTTTCATCTCTTCAGTTCGAGGAATTCACTTTTTTTAATTTATACATAAGGATTTTCGTTGACCAAAAAGTCTTTTCGATTGACTCGTCATTTTAGACGAACCAAACAGGTGAAAGTCCATAAAACCAATTCCCGAAAATAACTTTCCCTAAAACACACACACCCTAAATAAAATTGGAAAATGAAGGAAGAAAATATCCATTCTATTGTCCACGTATTCCAGTTATATCAGTATGTAAGTATTGTCAGATCAATCATAAGAATTATATTAACGTTAGCACATATTCTTTGTTATATCTATACTCGTATGAAATTACGAATATCATTGGTTATCTAATTAATTATTGTTTGTGATCAATACAAACATATACCTTACAAGTCACAATATTACAACATTATTTTGTGATATGGCAATTAGGGGAGAGCAAAACGGACGCCCGAACCGGACCGGTGGTCCGGTTCTCGGTTCCAAAGGGTGACGGTTCGATTTCTAGCCCTTAAAATTAGAATTGATGGCTAGGCGGGTCCGGTTCCCGGTTCTAAGGGTACAAGACCGAATCGAACAGCTCGATTTTAAATGTTTTTTATTCTTTTTTAATTTCGTAGCTTTTAACTAAAATTCAAGCGAAAATCATCACTGTTTTTTTTCAAGTCCCGCAAACAAGTAGTAATCGTTGATCATTCCAATACTCTGTATTCAAAAACTCCATCTTGACAATGAAATCACCGAACCCAGGAAAAAACAAGAGACAGAACTCTGAGCTATTCATATCTTTGTGTCGACAAAATCGACACCAAATGCTTCCAATTAAAGAAAATGCGATCACATGCCAGCCAACTGACTCTCGGAGACTGAAGCACCGATAAAGTGAGTCGGACAGGCATCGCCAGCTTGAGCACAGCAAGCATCAAGAGTGAACAAAGGCATGGCTGACGAATGACAACAGCCTTCAGAGCATTAGGCGGTAGCAACCATTGAACTAGAGAAAGCAAAAACACGTCGGGGCTTCGACACAGAATTTGCCAAGCTTCCCTCTAAGCCGTACGCAATTTTTGTTGTTGTTGTTGTTACTGCTGTTGTTGTTGCTGTATTTCGTTCAGATATTAGAAAGTTACAAATAAAATACTTCAAATATGGCACTTTTCAAAAAAAAAAATATAAACGTACACAACTTACGTCCAGGGATACAGGACCGAACGTGTCGATTTTAATTTTGTCATTTTATCTTTTATCGTTTGTATTGTTGGAACTGGAACTTACATCTCGCCTTTCAATGCTCCTTGCATGAAACAGTGCAATTCTTGAGTGTTGCAAATTTACCGGTTCTATTGGACCGCCCGAGAACCGGACCGGACGACGGTCCGATCCGGTTCCCGGATCTTGCACTTTTTGGTTTTTTCGTGCTAGTGACCGGTTTGTGGATGAGTGAATACGCAATCTCTGAAATTGTCTTAACAGTAAATTTTTTCTCAACGGTGAAATGGGCCCCGATAAATAAGTTAAAATCGGATATCCTCTTATTTTTACACATTCCTCTTAGTCTGGAGTCCAAGGATAATTATTTTTTTTTTTTACCATATTGATGGGTGGTGACTGGCGAGGTCCATAGTGACTGTGGCTCTTTATCCAAATGGAAATTGTTTCGCTGGAATCCAGTCAACGATGAAACACCTTTCACACAAATTTGTTCTTTAAAAAGGGGGTTGTCACAAAGTGGTTTCCTTTAAGCTATTGACACATCTAAAATTCAAAATATAAGAAAACCCATATTTTTTTCATCTAACCTATTTTAATCCGGTATTTGGATGATTGATATACGCAATCTCTAAAATTGTCTTAACAGATCCATTTTGACCCATTTTATTTTTCTGAACGCGAGAAATGGGCCGCGATAAATCTGCCCGGCCGCCACCGCCAGCCGCGCGGCGGCCGCCATCGCCACTGTTTGCCCACCACCACCACCGCCCGCCCACTGCCACCGCCGCCCGCCGCCAGCCGACCACCGCCCATTGCTCGCCCACCACTGCTGCTGCCGCCGCCCGCCCACCACCGCAAGGCGAAGAGTGGAGACTACCTTGTCCAGCGTCTCCTGCTCCTCGGAAGCTTCATCTAGAGCAGCAGTCCTCAACTTCGATGAAAAGTTGCATATATCTACTTAGCTTATTTTATTACAGTGTTTAGGGCTTCTTTTACGTTTTCCTTCTCTCTCCGGCTTGTCTTTCAAGCGCCTCTGTTTGTTTGCATAGCTCATGGCCGGTAGTCTCTGCGTCCCTTTTAGCTGGATCTGGTTAAGTTTCTCTCTTGATGGTGATGCATGAATGTACTCGAATCCAGAAACCCGTGGCCGAGATTGGATGTTTTTATTTTTCACCCTTCTTCAGTTGCCAAACGAGCTTTGACTTGTAGCTAGCTCTCGAGCGATTGAAGACTCAAAGGCATGAAAGCAGTCTTCTTTCGCCCGTGAAGTCGACTCTGTTTCATCACGTAGGATATTAAATCCATTCTAAAACGGATCTAATTGAGACTTAAAATCGGAAACATGCCCAATAGATCACTAGATTCACCGATCGACGAAGATACATCACGAGGACATACCTTATTGATCATCGGTTAAAAGCCTTTTGCGATCTCGGAGTTTTCCTCATCAACGACAATCGACGATTGGGAGGAGTGTTCTTCGTTCTCTTGTTCATGGGTGTGACAGAAAGTACAACCGTAGAGAGAGAACGTGGGAAGAACGTCGTTATTGACGTGAGAACGAACCAACGTGATCTTTCACGTTTGTGTAGATAACCGCTCAAGGGGGTGTGGTTGCCCGCATGGGCGCACACCGTAACCCCCTGTGGACCCCACTTTAATTTAATCTAATATCTCCCACTCGCCCATGCAGGGCAAACAACTCCTATTTGTCCACGGAGGACTAACAATTAAACCTTTTTATCTTCGCAAAGTTCATATTGGCAAATAACCCGTGCGACAAAGATACATTGAGAGCTCGTTGCCATATATCCGTTAGGAGTATATAATGTACTCAAAAATGGGCATGACCATTGATAGGTTTTAGTATGTTGTACCCTAGATCGAACAAATACATACATACTCTCTCTAGATCTCATTTTAAAGTATAACACGTTATATTCACAGTTATGATCATACTAAATAATCACAATCGACCGGTCCGTGAATATAATCCATGATGTGACATAAATCTCTAAATCGATCTTCCTCATCCATTATACCTCTTAATCTCGTTTCATTTCGCTTTTCTAGAAATGTCCCTTTAGATCGAATCAATTTCTTGACCATAGGTAACACTCTAAGATAGCAAACACTAAATAAAGATCTCGAGAATAACGAAAAGTCATGAGGGTACAAAAATGAGAAATTTTATCCTCAAGAGTCTCACACGACATATAAAAAGTTGAGATCTAAACTTTTTGCCAACTCTCATTGGTCGACTATGCATACGTAATATGAAATACGTATTACGGTATTTTTCTCCTTCCCCATGGAGCGTATGTCTTTTTATTTTAATACCGAATACCGTAAAAAAGATTATTTTGATTATTTCAAAGCCTTACTTGAGTTCACGTAACAACTTCAGCCAAAAAGTTTTTCATCGAACTCTCATCCGGTATTTAAGACAGATAAAGCGAAATATGTGGGCTATTTCACTTCCGGACATTATAATTAATAAGTCCTCATCTTAACATCATGTTAAGGCGGTATTAGTATTTTAAGCTTGAGCTCTCAATTATCACCTAGATAATAAGCTTAAAATTGCCCCATCTCTATTTATTACATAATAAATAGAGGCGGTTACCCGTGTGAGTGGGCTAACCTCTCATCCGTCCGACATACCTTTTCAACATATAGTGCACCAAGCATTAATATGCATGAATATCAAATAAACTTATAGACTTCAATATTGATAAACAACATCATCAATTATTAACGTTCGGGGAAAAAATTACAAATATTCAATACATTAACCTCTACGCAGTCCTAGAGTCTTTATATGACCAAGGAACGCATTTCTAGGAATTGGTTTTGTCATGGGATCTCGCTAGCATTCTATGCGTAGATATATACCGTAGGTTCACTTCCTTTCGTGCTTCCATGTCCTTGACATAGTTATACTTAATGTCCATGTGTTTGGTCTTACTATGAAACTTAGGATCCTTAGTATAAGCTATTCTTTGCTTGACTATCACAATAAACCTTCACAGGTTTTGCAGCATCTCTTGTAACACCCAAATGATCCATAAATCTTCTAAGCCAAATACCTTCTTGTCGCCGCCGATAATGCCACGAATTCGGCTTCCATGGTGGATAAGGCTATACACTTTGTTGTTTCTTACTCGCTCCACGATATGGCGCCATTATTCAGTAAGAATACATTTTCGAAGTGGATTTTCTCTCATCCAAATCTCCTCCCCACAAGATCGGCATCGGTGTAGCCCTCAAGGTGCAGATCACTTCCTTAATAAGTTAGCGAGTAATCGGCGGTTCCTTTCGGATACCTCAAGATTCTCTTAACGGCAATCCAATGTGCTTGACCTGGATTTGATTGGTATCTACTAACCAATCCAACCGCATAACAAATATCGGGTCTTGTACACATCATAGCGTACATTAGACTTCCAATAGCATCGGCATATGGAACGTTTTTCATACGTTCTTGCTCTTGTGGAGTCTTAGGACACATTCTTCGGCTCAACCCAATACCTTTTGCAATATGAGTATCAATGGGTTTGCAATCTTGCATACAAAATCGTTCGAGAATTTTATTGACGTACGTCTCTTGCGAAAGAGATAATGACTTTTTCGAACGATCTCTCGAAATCTTAACTCCGAGGATGTATGTAGCTTCACCCATATCTTTCATTTCAAAATTAGAAGATAGCCAACTTTTGACTGTCTTCACAAACTCCATATTATTTCCAAGAATCAATATATCATCAACATATAATGATAAAATTACAAAGTGACCTTTGGACCTTTTGATATAGACGCAGCTTATCTTCATTAATAATATCAAAATCATATGCCACTATGGCATTATTGAAGCGTATATACCATTGTCTTGAAGATCGCTTAAGGCCATATATTGATCTCAAAAGTCGACATACTTTTTGTTCTTGGCCCTTTTTAACAAACCCAACGGGTTGTTCCATGTAAATTTCTTCATCTAATTCTCCATTGAGAAAAGCAGTATTTACATCAATCGATGTAATTCAAGATCCAAACTAGCCACTATTGCTAGAATGAGGCGAATCGAGATAAATCTTACCACAGGAGAAAAAGTATCTTCATAGTCGATTCCTTCCCCGTTGGTTATATCCTTTCGCCACAAGGCGTGCCTTAAGTTTCTCAATTGAGCCATCATCCTTGCGCTTTATTTTGAGAACCCATTTGTTCCCAATGGCTTTGCGTCTTTTCGGAAGATCAACCGGTTCCCAAACTTGGTTTGATTTCATTGACTCCATCTCTTCTTTCATTGCTTTCATCCATTTTTCCTTATCGGGCAAGATAGAGCCTCATTTACATTTCTTGGCTCATCTTCATCCAATGGAGCAATCATGAAAGCTTCCCCTTCAATTTCAAAGCGTCGTCGAGGAATGCTTTTGCGACCAGTTCGTCGTGGAGAAGATTGTACCAAGGGTACTTCATCCTCCAATACGCTCCCACTCGGACAAGATAATGGCATTGATTCATCAAGTGGTTGCAATGGAGATCGGTTTGTATTCAACTCCCTACCTCTCACATTGCTTCCACTTGGATCATTATGTCCAACAGTCTCATTATCTTGATCCAATGTTTCAAATAGGGAACAATCTTCACCTATTTCGCCCTTTTTGGAAATTCATTCTCTAAGAATGTGACATCTCGTGATTCGAATTCAGCCACATTTCCACTTTCTTGCTCACCTATGAACACATATCCTTTTGAGTGTTCGAGTATCTTATAAAGATACTCTTTTTGCCTCTTGGTCCTAATTTTTCATATTTATGTGAGGACACATGAGTATAGGCAGCACAACCCCAAGGTTTGAGAAAGCTTAAATCGGGTTTTCGACTGTCCACAATTCATATGGGGTAGAAGTGATCGATTTGGAAGGCACTCGGTTAAGTACATAGGCGTGATTAATAAAGCATCGCCCCAAAAGGCAATCGGTAAATTAGCTTGTGCCATCATAGACCTAACCATTTCAAGTAGGGTTCTGTTTCCTCTTTCGGCAACACCATTTTGTTGCGGAATGTATGGAATAGATAACTGTCTATCTATTCCCTTTTCATCACATAGATTTCGAACACATCGATAAATATTCTCGACCTCGATCGGATCTCAAAGCTTTTATTTTCTTATCTAACCGATTTTCCACTAAGGTCATAAATTTCTTGAAGCAACTTAATGCTTCGATTTATGAGATATTAGATAGACATATCCATATCGAGTATAATCATCAATAAATGTGATGAAATAAACAGCACCATGCCTTGCCCTAACATTCATTGGGCCATGGATGTCAAGTATGAATTAATTGCAATGGGAATTCAGCTCTTGTCCCTTTTCCAAATGGCTTTCGTGTTGTTTTTCCCATTAGGCAATGCTCACAAGTAGGCAATTCAATTTTCTCAATATTGCATAATAAGCCATCTTTGGCTAATCTATTCATTCTTTGTTGGCCAATATGACCAAGTCTAGCATGCCATATATTCACATCATTCTCATTAGAACTAGAAGATGCAAACGAGGGAATAACATACATTCACACTAGTATGTTCAATATCTAATACAATAAAGCCATCTCGTGAAATATCCGGAACCATAAAAAGTTGTTCCTAACAACAAATCCACACCATTGTTGTGAAAATTCATACTAAAACCAAGTTTGACTAATACTAATACAGAGACAAGATTTCGACGAATCTTCGGAGCGTACTGTAACATCATGTAGAAATAAACTGCGTCCACCACGCATGATAAGTTGGCAAGTGCCAATTCCTTTCACTTCTACTCCGGAATTATTTCCCACATAAATCCATCTTGCTCCACTTGGAATTCGTCGAAATTCCACGATCGTATTTCTATCTCTCGGCTACATGGTCCGTGGCTCCCGAGTCTACATCCACAAAAGATGAGATTCGATTAAAAATACGGAACTTGATACATAACAAACACTTTTAAGTGTGTTAAGGATTTCTACCTTCTTCGGCCGCCATAGTCATGAGCGAAGTGACCTCTTCTTGCTACGCTTATAACATTTCATCCTAGAAATGTTTTTCTTCACGGACGTTTCCCTTTTCCATGCTTCTCAAACTTTGGTTTCTTGCCGGATGGTTCAACTCTTTTGCCTGTCCACTTCATGAACTTTCCGAGACGCTTGCGCTGAAGCCCGAAGCTCCATGTGAGCTAGATCCAAGAACATATACATCGGATTGTGTCTTAGCCGCCGAAGGCGGTCCTCCTCTAGCTCCAAATGGCGCACAACATCCTCAAAAGTTGTGACGCTCACATTGTGGGTCGGGTTCACCTTCATGTGTTCCCAATTGTGAGGCAAAGAGCGAATCACAGCCTGCACTTGTTGTTCATCGGACAATACATGACCAAGATCCTTTAGCTCACTAATCATGTTCGACATCTTCCTCAAATGTTGCTTTATATTTTTCCCATGTGGCATCTTATAAGTGTCGAACCCGATTGTAAGTCACTTAGTGATGAAAGTCTGTCCAAATCTAGCCTTCAATGCATCCCACATGTCTTAGCATTTTCATGCTGCCTGAACTCTCTCATAATGTCATTATCCATACTACTCAGCAACGTAATGCGAGCAAGTTGAGTTCTTTTTCTTCCAAGCAAAGAAGGCTTCTTTGTCTCTTCTCAGGTCTTGTGCGGTATTACCATCCTCCGTCTCGTCATGGTCAAGTTAAGAGCTTCCAGTGCCTCTAGTTCTTCAAGCACATACTTGGATTTTCATACTCCGGATTTCATAATTTTCTCCATTTAATTTCTCACCCTTGTTGAGCTCAAGAACAATATTCTTAGATGCCGTTGCCATAGTATCTCGAGTATAACATTTAGCACGTGTTTAAAGTCTATTTGTATGCAACAAATGCAATCATATTCATGCATCTTGATTATACTTGGTATATAGTTTCAAAAAGAATTCTAAAATCAACAGTTCACTAAGTTCCCCATCATCATCCAGATTTTCTTATCTAAAACCAATACCAATACAATCATTACTTTGTGCTCATCATACGATTCTACGAAAACTTGTGAACACTCCCACTCAAAATATATACACATAAGATAATGTATATACATAAAACATCAATTCAACAATCACAAGTCCCTAAAAAGTCTCCTAAGACATACAAGAAAGGAACTAGCCAAAAATAAAAGTCTAAATGTAATAACGTGTAATCCTCCTAGCTCCGGTTAGAACATTAGCATAAGTAATTTCCTTGGTACAAGGAAAAGAATCATTAAGGTCTTGAGGAGGATTATGAACCAAATCGGGGCCCAAAACAGCTCATTTGGAGAAAACCTTTGAGGACCCTTGCCTTTACGCCGGGCGCATTCGTCTGCGCCAAGACACATTCATGGCAAGCGATGACGTCTTCATCGCTCCGGTCCTTATGATCTCGTGTAAGAAATGTAGCACAAATTTCTTATATGTGGTATCATCAATCCACCATGCGCTATTCATCAAACCATGCCATTCTTCGGGTATAGTGTTCTCGTAGTGCATAAAATGCATCTACTGGAGTCATTTCTTGTCCAGCCCATATGATTTCTTGGATCATATCGTTGACCTTAATAACATGGGTTATAATGTCATAAGCATCATCCCATTTATAAAGGCCCAATTTTGCAATCTTCTCCCTAAGAGCTTGCTTAGCTTCACTCTCCTTGGCCTTTGGGGTGTTCTAGCATTTCGTCTTACCCATGTCATTGTTCCGCAACGAATCCGAACATTAATGAATTACGAAAATCCAATGATTTTTGTAATTATTATGAACATATCATAATAAATAAATAATAGGTAAAAAAAAAAAACAAGTCCCCTTAGTATTGACCAACAATACCCCTTTTTTTTTTGTCAACTTTGGTCAACGGTCAAAGTCAACGGGTCAAGGTCAACGGTCAACAGTCAACGGGTCAAAAGGTCGGACCGGGTCGGGTCCGCGAACGGGGCTCGGGTTGGGGCCGGATCCGCGGAAACGAGTGGGCTGGCCCAAATCCTTTTTTTTTTTTTTATAAAAGTGGCCGGTGTGCATTTGGGCCGGATCCGGCCCAACAGGCCGCGGGCCGCAGCCACGTGCGCGGCACGGGTCCCCACGTGCGCCGCACGTGCGGCGCATGGCCGGCCGCACGCAGCGGCTCCGCCGGGCGCGTGCCAACGCGTGGCCGGCCGTCCGGCCTCCTCCGGAGACCAAATTTCCATCAAAAAGTTCGTCTCTTCGAGACGAACACAATGGTATAGTTATTCTTCAAATTTGACGAACAAAAATGGATAAAAAAAGGACGAAACGCCACGGCCCTGCGGGACTCCGCCCGTCGGCTGCGCGTGGCGCGAGTGCGGCGGTTTCCGGCAGACCCTCGGGCGGCGACCACTCAAAATGATCGTCTCGACGAGCCCGTTCTAATCGTATGTTCAAAATACTATTTTGATAAACGAATCATAGTAAAAAAACTATGAACAAGAATCGACGCGATTAGGGTAAATATCCTTAAAACACAAAGCAAATCAACACAAAAACGATCGGGAATCAAGTAACACATGCTCGATACCAATGTAGGATACTAAATCCATTCTAAAACGGATCTAATTGAGACTTAAAAGCGGAAACATGCCCAATAGATCACTAGATTCACCGATCAACGAAGATACATCACGAGGACATACCTTATTGATCACCGGTTAAAAACCCTTTGCGATCTCGGAGTTTTCCTCTCGACAACGACAATCGACGATCGGGAGGAGTGTTCTTCGTTCTCTTGTTCGTGGGTGTGACGAGAAAGTACAACCGTAGAGAGAACGTGGGAAGAATGTCGATTATTGACGTGAGAACGAACCAATGTGATCTTTCACGTTTGTGTAGATAACCGCTCAAAGGGGTGTGGTTGCCCGCATGGGCGCACACCGTAACCCCTGTGGACCCCACTTTAATTTAATCTAATAATCAGCAATGGAATAATGGCAAATAAATTAGCAAAGTCGACTCTATTTCAGCCAATGTCGTGGGCCTTCACAAGCAGTATTAAGAATGCTTGATGGAAGAAAATTGAAATAGCATTGCAATATTTCCAAACGGAGCTTCCTGTTAAGACCCATGATTGAGACATTCTCGTGTGAAGGTCGTCTCCCCAAGATCTACGGGAACGTGTCCAGCGCTTTGCGCAGTACAAGTGGCTGGCGATTCACAACGTCGATGCGGAATTGATTCTGCACGGCTTGCCTGCGGACCTACGTAGAGATGTCCAGTGGTGGTGGGCGGGTGGCGACGGGCAAGTGGTGGGCGGTGGTCGATGGACAGGGTCCATAGTGACGGTGGTGGGCGCAATGAGTGGTGGTCGCGGGCGGCGGCGGTGGGTGGACGGCAGTCAGCGGGCGAACAGCAGCGGTGGTGGGCGGGGGGTGGTCGACGGCCGGCAATCGGTGGGCGTGAGGCTTGGAAGGCCATAACCTATGGGTAAAATGAGTTGAAAATAGTTGAGCTAAAACACATTAAAATCTATATTTGAATAGGCTTTGTAAGTTTGGACCCGTATTTGATCCATTTTTTAAATTTAATGCACCCATATATTACCAAAGTATATAAAAGTAAGTTAAAAAAATGGATCAATGATCCATATTGATACCTCTAGTCACAATGTATGAAGACACTTTTGTCATGTAACATGCCTATATCCACACACACACAAAAAAGGCAACGTCATCCTACAACAACATTTTCTAACTTAGTGTACCACCTGCCAGCGTAAACAAGTACACCTATCGATTTGGTTCATCTAAGTCACCGGTGAGAGTAGAATCCACATAGCCCATTGGCCCACCACAAGAGCCGCCCCTTCATATATCCGAGGGTCTACCTCACAACCTTCTGGCGAGCCTTACCTGATGCTTCACGCACCGGCTAAAAACAGCTCGATCCCTTGTTCTAGCGCACCTCGAACTCACGTCGGACCTATCTCAATATCGAGGAATCGATCCAAACTCCGATTTGGAAAGTGATCGACCACAAAGCAAGAGAAATGTATTTACTAGGAGCGAGCAACACGGACCACCCGAATTGAGAACTGTTCGAATCGAACCGAACAGGCTGGTTCTGGGCGGTTCCCGATTTCATAAAAGTAGACCCGCTGTTTTTTGGTCCGGTTCGAAGGGTTGGGGGGTGGGCCGGGACTGAAGCCTTTTGTTGCCTTACTCTTGATTGAGTTTTGAACACTATGTTTGTAGTTTCACATAATGTCTTTTGGGTGTTGTCAGCTGACGTGCTCGTGGATCAAAAGCCACTACTGTGGGTTTTGCTAACTGGTGTGTTAGATTTTGGAATGTGATATGTTTTGGCTCTCTCATGTCTCTTGGCAACAACTGCTTGTTTTATCATTGTCAAATGGCAGAAGTATATTAGAATTGTCAAAATTTATCTACGGCATTCACTTTAATGTCAATTTTTTTAGATTACTTAAGTGCTAATTTTTTTAACAACCATTATTTGAGTACCAAGTCGGATGAGCTTTGCCGGAAATCTCACGACACATCTACATAGCTCGCCGGAGGATCTCAGTAAGCAATAAAAAAAGAAGAAGCTAAAAACTAAAAAAAAAGTTAAAAACAAAAAAAGGGCAAAAAAATAAATAAATAGAAGGATTGCAGCCATTAAGTGGAATGACCAGTGGCCCATCATCTTCATCGTTCTCTTCATCTTCATCTTGTCCAATGGGCAATGAATAGTGCTCTGCAAGTGGGACATCGACCCTTGGCAAGCACTCAAGAGATGCAAATCTTGCAAAATTTGAAAGATTAGATAAGTGCGTCATGGTTCCAAAGACACTGAGGATCGATAACCCAAGCAAAGCCCCGCCGCCCCACCATCGCCGGCGAGGGTCACCGAGGGGTTGGGCGAGGGCTAGCACAACCCTAGCCGGCGCCACCCCACCGTTGCTGGCAATGGCAGACTCTCACCCACCGAAGCTTCACGTGTGAGCTGAATCGCCCATAGTTAATTTGAAATCGAACCTCTTTTAAGTCTGAAACCGAATTCCCAATTGCAGAACTGCCCACATTTGATCTTCTTCCTCTTCTTCTCCTCTTCCTCTTCTGCGAAAACCCTAAAAAGATGAAGGCTTTTTTCAAGCTCCGCGAGGACCAGAAGCCGCTGATCCGGGCCGCATTCCCACTCAACATCTTCGGCCTCCCTTCCAATCCGGCGTCGTCGCTGGCGAGTCCAAGGATCTCACCCTCAACCTCGACACCTTCTTCGGCCGCTGCAAACAACGCCCTTTTTTTTTTTTTATTTAGCTTTTTTTATTTTTAAGATTAAGATTGAATTTTTTTAATAAAATTGCCACGTGGACTTTTTTTAATACAATTGCCACATGGAGTCCACGTGGGCTTATTTCTTAATTACAAATGATGTGGCACTAAAATTTTTTAAAGATAAATGCAATGTATATTTTTGGCCGGAATATCTGGCCGTTAGCACTTATGTCCGGAAAAAAATTTTGATATTAAAATAAGCGCCAGACACAAATTTTGACATATAAGATGTCCTTTTGCCCATAAGAAATGATATCCCTATATTTGAAGCTCAAGTATGTCTTCTTGAGATTATGACGTGGGTCTTTGTTGACAAAGGTCTAGGGTCTTGATTGAACAAGAATTATTGTGAATCCACCGGTTCTATTGGACCATCCAGTCCGATGCCAAGACCATCCGATCCAGTTCTGGGTCCCAAAAACTGGAAGATGGTCCTTCTGTTCCATTTTTCGATTCTTAGTTGAGGACTGGGTCGACCCGTGAAACCGGTCACCCCCTAATATCTACTTTCGCGTCGTCCAAGTATAGTTATCAGGACATTAAGCGGGATTTCCCAAATGTTTAATCTTACAATGAAGATCGACCATAAACAAAACCCAAGTATCCAGGAGTTGGGACAAATGAACATATAATCAAATAAGGCAACACACTTCTAGTTCTCACCTCCATTGATGAGTGAGAGATGCGAAGATTTGCTGCGCTGGACGTTCATATACGATACTTGCATGTATACATCCACAGATAAAATCCACACACTCATCTCTATCTGTATATGTTTATATACGTACCAAACCCGACGTGCACATATGTATATATAGAAAGAGATTTGAACAAGGCAAATTAAAATTAAGGTCATGTATGGTCTCAGGCCAAGAACTTATGGAACAGAGACTGGAACTTGGCCATCTCCGGGCCGGGCAGGGCGACCAAAACATTGACGCCGTCCCCCCGTTTCGGCTAGCTGTTGTGATCATGTCCGGGAAGAGCAAGATGATGTCCTTGCGGTGGTACACCAGTGGGCAGCTGTACCTCGGCCTCCCCCACGGGTACTCCACGTCGGCGAACCCGAGCCTCCACCACGACGACACCAGCACCTCCCCGTGCGGGAACCCCACGTTCACCTCCCCCCAGTCGATGGCTGACCTCACGTAGTCGTCCGTCATCCTCCCCGCCCCCTCCGTCACCATCTCCACCAGCCTCCCCAGAGGCCATTCCTCCAGCTCCCCGGGCGTCGCCGTCGCGTACGCAGTCAGCACCGCGTTCCCTGCGTAGCCCCGTGGCAGCGGGGGCTCCAGCCTCGGCCTTATGTCCACAGCGTACAGCAGGGTTGACGCTCGGCTCTTGCTACTGCCGTCGTCGGCGCACGAAGACAGGGCCTTGCACCGCCATATGTGGGCGGTCACGACGTTAAAGCCGGTGACACGTGCCTTGGGAAAGGATGATCCCGGGCCGCCGGCGTCCTTGGCGGCCCTCTCCTTGAGACAGGCAATGTCCTTGGGAGAGAGCTTGAAAATCTTGAAGTCGAGGTCCTCGGGGGCGTCGTTGAACACGATGGGGCACGACGAGTCCTGGCCCTTGGGAACGTCGAGCTTGAGCAGCTCCGGGTGCGGGAACGAGACTCGCGGGGGCGACCGGGCGGCCAGGAGCCGCCTGTCGTTGCAGGGATCCACCACCAGGGGCTTGTCGGCGGCAAGTGCGGCCAGGTTCTGCAAGAACATCTTGAAGCTCAGCCCGTCGAAGGTCGCGTGGTTGGTCGATGTCCCCATTGCGAAACCCCCGCACGCGAACGACGTCACCTGTCCAACCAAATCGTCATCAACAAGACAAACACGTGGATCGCTACCTCCTCTCATCAAAAGGAGAGTTACCCAAAAATCTACATCTATCAACAAATCGTGGGACTTCTAGCGATTGATGAACTCCTTGCATGTGATGTCTCCTCGTACATTAACCAAGTACAAGCTGAAGACGACGAGTGAGGACAGATTGAGCCCAGTGAAAAACATGAGACAGCTTTCGTTCACCTCGTGATCTATGGGAGAGGTAAATGCCATTGAATGAAGCTTTAGAACCCGTGGCCCAGAGTGATTAAAATCACAGAGACACCGATCTGATCGGCCGCAGATTCCGGGGCGTACGACACAGCCCTGTTCCTTCTTCTTCTTCTGACCGAGACTGATCATAAAGAATTGGGTCACGTCACGGAGATAAAAAGTCGTGGTGGAGGTGGAGGAGATTCAAAAGTGTCACGATCGGCAAGTTTCTCAAGAGATGGAAGGGAGATCAAGGGCTCGTGCGGCATTTATTGACGAACTGCCTCGGCGGAGGTGGGCGTAACAGTGCAGAGGAAAATCTAAATCTAACCTAGCCATGTGGGACCGACGATGACCATTGTCGGCGACAGATCCAGATCAGGAACTTCGTCACAGAAGAGCGGCGAAGCGAATCGGGTCTTGTTCATGGAGATTTGGAGGGTTTTATGCCCCACATGTTCACAAAACTCTCCGACGTAACAACGTTAATTCTACACAAACACACTGCTATTGCATCTCTAGAATTTCATTTCAGAAGATGTTTGTTTTTTTGCATTTTAGTGGTAATATCTTCTCTCTTTAGCTTTGGATAATGTGTATTTTCCAGCTCACTAATCGACTATTAGGGTTTTGCGAACGTTTATCTCCGTTTATCACTTCAGTTGGCCCACGCATTACATACCTGGAAAATGCCCAGGGGCTGATTGTCGGGTGGCAGCGTGTCCATAGACTTGGTGACCAGCCGCTCGAAGGCCGGGTTCGGAAAGACCAAGTCCCCGATGTCGTCCAGGCGGCACTCGCTCGACGCCACCGTGAACCCGACGCCCTCTGAGTTGCACTCGATCTCCAGGCGCCCGGTCGCGGCGTCGAGCTTGAGCCGCCCGCTCAGGAACTCGTAATGCACCAGGATCTTGGCGAGCGCGGCCCTCAGCCCCTCGGCCACCCTGTCGGGGGGGAACTCGGCGTGGGCGGGGAAGAAGTGGATGGTCTGGACGTCGAAGTTGAGGACCTTGTCGATGTTGGATAGGAAGAAGGGTTTGCGGGGGATGTGGCCGGACGGGAACACCAGGGATGTGTCGTGGACGGTGACCTTCAGGTCCTGGATGAGAGGCGGAGGTTCTTGGCATGCAGTCCCCATCATCGTTTTTCTGTCTTCTCTCTTTACCGATCTTTCTCGTGTGCATCACTAGCTCGTGAGCAACCGTGGATATATATAATACGTCAGTCAAAGGTGCTTAACCAATCCCATTAAAAGTGCCTAGGGAAAAGGAAAATGCGTACATGACTATATCATGGTGGTCCCCTAAGGAAGAAGCAGTATAAGAAAATTGTATAATCGGCCATGATAGATACCCCTCGACGGGCAATGCGCAAGACGTAGATGCCAAAGTCTCCATTTTACCATTATTGGCTTTATACAACACAAGTTTCTTTCTCTAGGAACATTATCGAAAAAGCCTTAAACCCATTGCATTTGTGTTAATTCGAGTTCTAAACTTTTTTAATTTTGCCAAACAATCCCAAACCTATTCGCTTTTTGGCAAATGAGTCTATTCGATCAATTTTGACGGAAAATCGGCGATATGGAGATTGATTGTTACTGGCGCTGCCCCGACACGGGCGTGAACATTTTTTGTATATATTTTTTTGAAATTTATAATTTTGTTTCTTTTTTCTTCTTTGCTATTTACTTTTTCATGGAATGAGGCTAGCAAGGGTCGCTAAAAAACCCTCGCCGGCCACAGGTAATGGGCGGAGACGTCCTCAACGGATCCGGGCGATGCGAGCTTGCCCGGCCCACATCCGGCGAGGGTGTTGTGGCCCTTCCCAAATTTTGGCAAAGGGCTGCACGCCCTCGCTTTGGCCGGCAATGGCATCCCCGCCCCACCTAGGCCCTCATCGCCCAAAGCGAGAGCATCGGGTGAGGGTCTACGAGCCCTTGCCTAGTGAACAACAAGGGCATTGTGACCCTCACCCAAAGCATGTGAGAGCCACGACGCCCTTGCCTGGTTCCAACGAGGGTCACCGGCCCTTGCCTTGCCATTCTTCGCGAGATGATTGATGTCCACGTAAACAATTCCCGATCAAAATTGACTGGATAGGCCCGGTTAAAAAATACAAAAAATTTAATGACTGAATCCTGTAATTGAAATGCTATATGACCGAACCGACATAAATACAATAAGTTTATGACTTTTCTAGTAATCGTCCCATCGCTGTTCAATCCATGTTAACTCATGACATCTCGTTATAAAGGTTGAAACCAGAACTTTGAGTGGTAGGCCAAGGCCAAAACCTCCATATGGAAAGTGACCGAAACCGCAATGGGGACCAAAGTTCGTGGAGAGAGGGTTGGCAATACACACAGTTTAGGCTTCTCTCCTCTGGTGCTTGTGAGATTGCCAAGATGGTGTAACATGACTGTTGATCTCACTGCACACAATAAATATCGATCCAAGAGCCAGCTGGTTTAGATGGAGGGATGATGTGGGTGGCGGTGGTGGTTATTTAAGAGAGGTGGTTGAGTAGGTTAAGGAGATAAGAGATGGGTTGGGCAGGGTGGTTTTTTTTTTTTTTTGGGTGTATTTATGGGATTGAATTGCAAGTTGTGTATAAAGCCTTCTTCTTTTTGACACAAAACCCTAAGGTCATTTATTTTTGGAGAAGGGTTTGGCAGGTTTTTTTTTTGGCCCCATGTCGCTCAATCATCATCATAATCATCGAAGCCACGTGGGTTTCATAATGCCACTTTGGCACAAGAGTTTAAACTTGTCTCTCGAGTCCCATGCTAATCGACCTCATCTATTTTAAGTATTGAGCACCAGAAGCTTGTCGCGTTTGGAACAACGTCGGATCCTTTGTCGATCTACGTGGCCTACCTCCTAGAAGAAGGTGTGCACCTCGCTATCAATGGAGGTCCAAGATCCTCTAAATTTATGGAGGTAAACCTGCGTGCTACGTGTACGGTTTACCTCCTTACATAATTGAGATCGACACTTAAACAAGCCAATTGTCTCGCCTTTGCCAGCCTAGGCCGGAGCGTCCCTCGATGAGGGCGGTTTGCCTGAGGCTGGCGAGGGAAAAAATAAAAAAGAGGAAAAAAAGAGAAGAGAAGAGAAAAGGAAAGGAAAAAAATACAAAAATAAAAAATATTCAAAAAATAAAAATATTATGAAAATTATTCAGATCGATCGTGCCACATAAGACGTCGTCCACGTCCACGATTTTCAGCCACAATTAGCCGGATGGACTCAATTGACAAAACGTGAAAATGTTTAAAATTCAATTGACATAATTAAAAGATTTTTGAATGAATTAGCAAAAATGCAATGGATCTAAATCTTTTTGGGCAATTTTTCCGTGAAGGCATAGGCATTGATGATAGGGATGGATGACAAGGGAAGTGTCACATTGACGCGGGCTCGTAACACGCTGTAGCGATGCCGCTAGAAAGGACGGGGAAAGAGAGAGAAAGGCATAAGCAATACGAAAAAAAGAGGAGGAAAATACATCCCGGCCGATGAATGCCTCGTATGTTTGACATGTACGTTTTCCTCTATAAAGGCTAAGTTTACCTTGTAAATTCCGATTTATATGTGAGATGGCATAATAAGGTCGTCAAAAGATTGATGGGTTAATTTAATGTTGAAGTTGGACGATTGACTATTTTTCTAGATCAACAAATTATTCAATGTAACGTTGCTAGGCTGATGACATTAGTTCCTTGGACCCATTACAGATCTGGCAATACGTACATTTACATAGACTACGACATATACGTATATGTATACGTGTATATATCGTGTGGTACATAGCTAAAAGGTTAGGTTTTACTAAATTCTTGGAGTAACTTTGAAATTATTAAAACCCATATGTTTTTAAAAATTTAGGGTTTTCGATGTTAGGTAAAAAATGCAATGGTAAGGGACAAAAACGAAAATATAAAAATCAGATAAGCCATTACACTTGATAATTTTTCAACAATTTGTCTTCCTAAGCTAATTTGCAAAATGTTTATACATGGAAATGTAGGGAGGTGCTGATTTTAATATAGCTTGAAATTAATGAATCGGTCAATGTTTATTGGCCAACATGAACTTTCGGTGCGAAGGAGATTTGGCAATGGTTGTGGCTTAAGGTGAAGCTACGTGCATGGGGAGGAGTGAGGACGTGTAAGCTTTAGAGCCTAAAAAAGTTGTCAAAGTGAAAAGAGGATAGACCGCCATCACCGGTGTTAATGCCACACAGATAATGGTCGCCGGAGTTGGAGAAAGAATTGGACATTCGAACTTATATCCTAAATAGCACTGGCACCATATGCGGCAAGGACGATATGACACGACACGCCGACACTACGTTATTTCTCAAAAACAGAAAATTTCGATACGTTGAGATACGTTGTATATTAAATGCATATTTTTATATATACATAAAAAAATTATTATGTACATACAAAATATTAGTAGTGAATTTCTTCTTCTTCTTTTTTTTTTCTTATGTTAGGGATTCACGATTAGATTTTTTAAAAAAAAATTAGGGGTAAATGTGTATATGACTTAAGTATTATACATATACACATTTTTTTTGGTAAGGATACATATAGACATTTTGATCCCAAATTTAGTGAAAATATTTAAAATTGACCCCGTGCTTGTCGGGGTGCTAGATTCGCGTGTCGCTGGCGTGTCTAGAGCGTTGACCGGGTGTTTTGACATCTGTTGATCAAGTGTTGGTGTCCGACACGAGTCCAACACGACATGGAAGCCCCCAAAATGTATCCATGCTTCCTAGCTTATATCTTGGATTAAAATAAATGGGGTTTTTTTTTTTCTAGTTAGCACATCACGTAATGCTGACTTTGGACAAAACATAAATTTTATTATTGTCAGATGATACGTGGCGTGTTGTATATTCGATTCGTTATGTTACTATTGAGACTTGATATTTTCCGCGATTCATGGGCAGAGTTGGGGTTGGGGCCATGACGTGAACAAGGCGAGGCTGTCGGCGGGGGTCGGGACGGGTCCGAGCGTGTGATGGTTGGAACGGGGTCTAATGTGTTTTGAACAAAGCAATGGCGATCGCTTATAGAGACTCCTAATTAATGTGGAATGATGTATACCAGATACATGCAACAATCTGCATATCTGTGAGACTCAGCAAGTCGCGAAAAACATCGAACCGAATGAACGATATATCAAACCAGACATATAGCACGTCGCCTCCGGCGTTACCTAACCATTTCGGCGAGTTGCCGCGTGCTCTATCCTTCGCTTTTCTACCGCAATTAAGTGAGACGCAACGCTGGAATTGCAATACGTCCAAAAGCGAAAAAGGGTCAGATTGAATGGCGACATGTCGAATCGACTACACATCACGTCGCATCCGGCGCCATCTAATCATTCCGGCAAGTTACCTCTTCGGACCGTTTTTGGCAATTAAAGTGAGACGAAACACCGGAATCGTGACATGTCCCAAAGTATAGGTCACATATAATGTCGACGGGTTAGGAATACGTATAATTTTATGTGATCATGAGCTACCGGATTGATCGATGGATCGGACCGTCATAACTGCTGCACAAATTGACTCAATCGCTTCCCTTTCTCTTGGTTAATTATTATCACTGGTTAATGGCAAAGTTGATGTGGATCTAACTTGGGGGTCGCGGTCTCTATTTGAGGGTTTCGTGCATGTGCTATATTTAATGGTCACCTAAATGTCGCGCTCTCTTTGTAGGGCATCCTCAATAGCTAGCTGCGGTCCCCGAGGGGTACTAAAAGTCTATCGCTATATTATCATCGTCATTATTATGATTTTGATGTTATCTATGTATATGAATACGGTCGGTTCCTCTTGCAACAGTTACATTTATTACGTACATCATGTGTCGCATTATTCTGTTCATTTCTTGTCCAATTTTGGGAGGAGAGGCAATCATTCGTCTTAGCCAATCCAGGAAAAAGAGCATACCATGAATAAGTTGACTGGCTTGCCGCTGAAAAATGAACGAACAAAGCGGAAGAGAGGGTTGTGTAATTTCTGAATTTAGTCAACACTGACGAGTACGTAAGCTTATTTATAAATTTTGTAGGATGGCTATATGAGATAACAAAATATGGCAATGTCTATTGAGATCGATCATGATCAATCTGGGGGATGCGTAATTAAAGGAAGATAATGCACAATTCTGAAAGGCCTGCGAAATCAATGGAGATATACAGATACTCGTAAACATATTTTTAACATGCCCTCAAACTCAGGGTCAAGGTGGCGTGGGATAAGTCAAGTAGAGTTTGGAGAAAAAAATCTTGAAAACGTTCAAGGGGAGGTGCCTCAATGACGACATCAGTAGTCTCATCAACCAATGAAGTGGAGATAAAGACAGAAAAGTGTGATGGAGCATGTGATATCATGTGAAATGATGGTCCATTTCAATATGCTTGGTGAACTCATGGAAAACATCATTATATGCTATTTGAACAACACTTCGAAATAAATTACTATTCTGTCATTATGACGGACGAAGTCCTTCTATTAACCATCGCAACCATAGTAATCTTGATGTCGTATCAATAAGAGCACGATACTTTACTTCCGTACTAAATCAAGCACAAAAATTTGTTTCTTGCTATGGTATGAAATAAGTGAGTTACCTATAAAGAAGTAACATCATGTAATTTAAGGGTGAGCATAGTCCGGATGAGCGGCTTTCACCCTAAAATCGGGAACCACCCACTAAGAGCCGGTTCCAAAAAATTAAAATCGGGAATCGCCCATTAGCTCCATGGGTCCACTTGCGAACGGACCGCCTGTCCGTTTTGGTTTCCGGATGGGTCCATGGAACTAGTCCCACCAAGCAAATGGAGAAGACCAAGAGTGAGAGAGGGAGGCAAAGAACTACTAGAGGCACGGCCTTGAGTTGATAGGAGTGTAGAGTTGAGGCCGCGAGCCGATGGGAATTGAGGGCATGAGTCGATGGGAGTCCAAGCTATGAATCAAGAGACGAAGATGGAGAGGCCGAGGTGAGAGTGAGACATTGAGAGTCAAAGAGAGAGAGAGAGAGAGAGAGAGAGAGAGAGAGAGAGTTATATATATATTTTTTGTAGAGACCAAGATGAGAGTTTGAGACGAGATGTGCGAGTTTCAAATTAGGCATTTTAGATTTTTTTAATTTTTTAAATTATAAACTAATAATGTATTGCATACTATTAGTCTAGTCTAGGTAGGGGGTTAACATTTCCACACGAGGAACCGGACCGGCTCCCTTAGGAAACACTAGTTTCAATCCGGTATGATTCGGTTTCAAGCGATTCGGGTGTTGGCGTGTGAAGCCAAAATATTTCATTAAGGGATTTTTTTTTTTTTTTCCGTTTTTGCTTCGGGTTAAAAGCTATACCTCTTATATTAGGGATATATAGGTAGTAGCCGTCATAAAAGAAAAAAAAAAAAAAGAGATAGAGAAGGGCAAAGTAGTGAATAGAGAGAAAAAAAAAGAAAAAGATACGCCGTGACGGCGTTTTTGAGTGTTCTTGATTTTTTTTTGCTTTGATCTTGTGAGAAGATCATCGGTTCTATTCCTACTTTTCTCGAAGACTAGTGGATTCGCAGAGTGCCTCCGCGCGGAGACGTAACCCAAGTTTGGGTGAACTTCGATAACAAATTCTCGGTGTGTTCTTCGATTCTATTCTTTTACTATTATATTTTGCCATTATGGATAGTTTACTTGGATTATTTTTCTAAATTTGGGGTACTATTCCTATCTAACTTGTATCGGAGCCTAGGATGGTCAATCGAGAGCATTAAGGGTTTTTCGATGACATTCAATTGAAAGCAAACAATATGGAAGATAAAATCGGAATCGATAAGTTCGATGGGCGGGATTTTAGATGGTGGAAACTCCAAATAGAGGACTATCTTTATCAAAAAGATCTATATGCACCACTAGAAGATTGGAAACCCGAACTCGCGGAAGTAGATCCGACAGCGAAATCGGGATTGAAAATTCTTGATCGAATGGTGTTAGGTGCAATTCGTCTAGGCTTGACGAAAAAGGCGAGGATATCACATCGCAAAAGCAAAAAGCGCAAAAGAATCCATGGATATTCTAACGAATATCTATGAGAAACCGTCCACGTCAAATCAGATTTTTTGCTAAAGAACTTAGTTAATATGAAATTATCTAACGGGAGGTCTTGTTGCAAAGCATATTAACGGTTTCACGCGGGTTACAGGTCGGTTAGAATCCGTCAGGCATAAATCTGGATATGAAGCTTCAAGCTTTATTATTTTTATATTCCCTTCCGAAAAGCTATAACACCGCGGTGTAGGGAATTTCTAGCACCATGAAGAATGATTTGACTCCGGATGATGCTGTGAGCGGGATCATGGATGAAGAGATGCGAAGAATAGTCTCAAGTGGAGATAAATTTTCGGCATCTACATCTTCAACGGCACTAGCAGTGAACCGTGGAAGAAGTAAAAACAAACGAAAATTCAGCGGGTGGGGTAAGTCACAATCCAGGGGGAAGAGAGAGGTTGCAAAAGATGAGTCTTGGTTTTGTCACCGGACGGGACATCGTGGATTTCAATGTGAAGCCTACAAAATGAAGCATCGAGAAGAGGAATCAAGGAGCTAATGTGGTAAGCGATGAACCTTTGCTAGAAAACTTGTGTTTGTTTATAGGGTTTAATTTGACGACGAGATAAGTGGTTTCTTGACTCTGGTGCTTCTTTTCATTGTACCTCGCAAAGAGACATATTTGTTGATTATGTCGGTGGAGATTTTGGGCAAGTAGTTGTGGAAAACGGCCACATGTATCCAATTGTAGGAAAAGGAATTGTGATTGTGAATATCTCGGGCGAATGACATCTAATTTTGCATGAAACCAGGTATATTCTTGAGTTAAAGAAAAATTTGATTTCAACTAGCAAATTTGATCAATAAGGCATGGTAACAACTTTTGGATGCGGAGAGTGGAAGATAACCTTAAGGGCAAGAGTAGTAGCAAAGGGAAAGCGTACATGTATACTTTACCTTCTCTAAGGAGACATTAGTGATATGGTTGTAACTACGGTGGCAACGGTAATTTATCTACTCTTTGGCATTATCGTTTTGACATCTTGGTGAAAAAGGTATAAAGCAATTACACTCAAGAAAATTGCGTCCGGTTTATAGAAAGTTGAGTTAGATTTGTGAGAGTTGCATTTATGGAAAACAAAAAGTAGTTAGTTTTCAATTAAATGGGTGAGAATAAAAGGAAAAGCTAGACTTGGTTCATACGATATGTGGGACCATTCAAGAACTCTCTTATGGTGGTAAGAGATTCACATTTATTGATTACGCAACAAGAAAGACTTGGTCTATGCTCTCGAGGAAAATCAAGTATTCGAGGTTTTCAAAATATGGAAGACCATGGTAGAAAAGAGACAAGTTATCAAATTAAAGCTTTAAGTCGATAATAGTGGTGAATACACGAGCAATGAATTTCGATATTTGGAGAAGGCATATACGGGTTGAAGGTTGTTCCTAGAACTCCTCAAGAGAACAGTAGTAGGCCGAGAGGACGAATATGACTATTTTGGAGCGTGCAAGATGCATGAAACTACATGTGGGTCTCCCGTTATACTTATGGGCTGCTACGGTTGATGTAGCCGTATATTTGATTAAGCGGAGTCCATCTAGTGCTCGGATGGAGGAATACCACAAGAGCAATGGCTAGGTAAAAAGGTCAATTATTCATATCTAAAAGTTTTTGGTTGTATTGCATATTCTTTGATTGACAAATAATACATGAAAAAGCTTAATGCTAAGTTTCAAAAGTGCGTCTTTATTGGATATGGCGGCGATGAATATGGATATAGGCTTTGGGATTATGAGAATAACAAAGTCATTCGCAATCGGAATGTGGTGTTTCATGAAGAAAAGATGTACAAAGAACGTCGGGCGGATCATGAGATAGAAGTAAAACCAGGAGTATGTTGATTTGGACCAATCCCCATGAAGATGATTCCAAAGATATTAGAATACACCTAAAGGGGAGGTTCAAGATGAACATGTTATTAATGATCATGCGGTTCATGAGGAACATGGTGATTCGGAATGCATACTAACAATCATGAAGTATTTGCTTTGAGAAGATCTACATGTATGAGAAAGCCAAAGGTAATTTTTTATCCATCAACTACTACTTGTTCTAAGCCATGTCTTATATACGGATTCGGGAGAGACGGAGACTTATGATGAGGCAAAGAAAAACACATCTCACATGCAGTGGGAGCATGCTTCGTGAAAGACGAGATGAGCTTGTTACTTTAGAATAAAACTTGGGAGTTAATCGAGTGGCCCACTAGTAAAAAGGCTTTGTTAAACAAGTGGGTGTACGGGATCAAAAATGAAGTCTCAAGTAGTATCGGATACAAGGCGAGATTTGTAGTAAAGGGCTTTTCTAAAAAGAAGGGATCGACTACTCCGAGATATTTTCACCAAGTAGTGAAGATGACATCAATCGAGTGTTCTTTGAGTATAGTTGCGATGGAAGATCTTCATCTCAAGCAATTAGATGTAAAAATGGCATTTTTACATGGTGATTTAGATGAAGAGTTATACATGGCGCAAGCTAGAGGTTTTGAATTCAAAGGTAAAGAACACATGGTATGTCGCTTGAAGAAAAACTTGTATGGCTTGAAACAAGCTCCGCGACAATGGTACTTAAAGTTTGATGGTTTTATGAAAGAAAAAGGATTTACACACTTGTAAGGCTGATCATTGTGTTTATTTTCGAAAGTATAGCGATGGTGATATTATGTATCTCTCTTTATATGTTGATGACATACTAGTGGCTAGTTAGAATATGAATAGAATCGCAGAAGTAAAGAAGATGTTAGCCTCGCAATTTGCTAAGAAAGACTTGGGAGAGGCCAAGAAGATTTTAGGCATGAAAATCATTAGGGACAGGAAAAATAAAAAATTGTGGTTATCCCGGAAAAACTATGTGAACAAGGTGTTAAAGAGATTTAACATAGATAAGGAAAAACCGGTTGCAACTCCTCTAGCGAGTCACTTCAAACTTTCTAAGGATATGTGTCCAAGTACTCAAGCTTTGAAAGATGAGATGGCGGCAATGTCGTATGCGTCAAGAGTGGGAAGTTTGATGCACGCCATGGTGAGCACGAGACTAGACATTGCACATGCAGTGGGAGTTGTGAGTCGATATTTGCAAAACCTTAGCAAATGGCATTGGAATGCAAGTAAAATGGATATTGAGATATCTAGCGGGTATATCAAATTACTCTCTTTGTTATGGATGTACATCTCTAGAATTGTAGGGTTATGTGGATACAGATCACTCGGGTGATCGAGATAGTGATAAGAGTACCCTTTGGATATATCTTTACGATTGCATGTACAACAATGAGTTGGGTCTATCAACTACGAGAAAATAGTGGCTCTATCAACGACATAAGCAGAAGTACGTGGCGATCACGGAAGCCTCTAAAGAAATCATGTGGTTACAAGATTACCTAGAAGAGCTACATCGAAAACAACCAATGAGCATACTTGTGGAGTGATAATCAAAGTGCAATGCACTTAGGAATGCAGCTTATCACTCAAGGACTAGACATATCAAGAAGCGTTATCATTTTATCGAGTCAGCATTGAAAGATAACGAGTTAAAGCTACAAAAGATTGATGGTTCAAAGAATCCAATTGACATGTTTACCAAGGTAGTAGACAGAGAGAAGCATACTTTCCGTACTACTACTATTGGTATTACTCCATGTTAATTGATGAGGACTATCGCAGAGGCACAAGTTCCAGTTACTAATTTTTTGAAGATGATGAATGCAAAATTGCTTGGTGCATCGGATATATTTATCTTCAAGTGGGAGATTGTTGGCGTGTGAAGCCAAAATATTTCATTAAGGGCTTTTTTTTTGTCTTTTGTCCTTTTTTGCTTCTAGGTTAAAAGCTATACCTCATATATTAGGGGGCCCAATACCCAAAAAACATTCAACTTTAGCATTTGTACAATTCTACTCAAAACTTTTTTTGTCTCATAAAAAATCTTCAACTTTTATATTTGTCCCAATTCTACCCTAAACTTTTCTTTTATTCCAATTCTACCGACCTAGTACTAAAAAAACCCTTATCTTTAGCATATGTCCCAATTATATCCAAAACTCTTTTTTCTCGTAAAAACCTCCAACTATTACTTTTATCCTAATTCTACCGTCATTAGCCCTCCGTCCATAATCACCATTAGTTAATCTTATGTGGCATTTCACGTTATTAATGAATTACATCTCAAGAAAATCGACATGAAAAACTCATAAACTTTTCTTCTATAGTTTGCTACTCCTACATATTCTTGAAAGATATATAATCACTCAAGATGACATGTTTCATATTCTCTTTGGCACTCGACCCAAAAATAATGTATGGAGATATTTGGACTAACGATCTAAAATATTGTTGTCTTTGAAACCTACTATTTCTAAATTTCGAAAATTCATTAATAAGTTCAATGAGAAAACTCGAGTCATATAGGGTTAACTAAAAGTGATTATGGACTAAGACCAACATGGTAGAATTGGGATAAATTAAAAGTTGAGGGTTTTTATGAGACAAAAATATTTTGGATATAATTGGGATAAATACTAAAGTTGAGGGTTTTTTAAGGTATTAAACCAGTATAATTGGGACAAAAGTAAAGTTGAGGATTTTTTATGAGACAAAAAGTTTTGGATATAATTGTCATAAATGATAAAGTTGAGGTTTTTTGGTTAGTAGGCCTAAATTGGGATATATAGGTAGTAGCCATCATAAGAGCAAAGAGAGAGAGAGAGAAAGAGAGAAGCGCAAAATAGTGAATAAAGAAAAAAAAGAAAAGAGAAGCCGTAACGGCATTCTTGATTTCTTTTTGTTCCGTTTTTGTGAGAAGATCATCAGTTGTTTTCCTATTTTTCTTGAAAACTAGTGGATTCAGAGAGTACCTTTGCACGGAAATGTAGCCCAAGTTTGGATGAACTTCGATAACAAATTCTCTTGTGTGTTCTTCCGATTATGTTCTTTTACTATTATATTTTGTCGGTGTGGATAGTTTTCTTGGATTAATTTTTCTAGAATTGGGATACGATTCCTATCATCAAGGTGGTTCCTGGTTTCTTGCACACCCCTAGCATATATTGGAGTGACGATTGAACTAGCCCAATTAGCATCGAACAAAACAATAAGCTATACGGATAATGAGTAGAAAAGTGAAGACCATGAAATACGATACATAATGAAGATTCAAAAAGTTGTAATAAAGTGTGTCGAATGTGATGCAATCATGAACCGATTGATAATGTGACAACATAAGCAATGTTAGGACAAATAACAATGAAATATATAAGACGGATAATTAGTTGCTCATAGAGTGTAGAATTTTGAAGAAGAGTCTCATCTTTCTCATCAAATTTGGCTCTAGTCCCAATAAGAGTTGCTACATGTTGTTATCGATGAGTCCTGGTCGAGAAAGATCGCTTGAGAAAGAGAATCGATCACATATTTCACTTGAGAGAGTTGATAGCCCAAGGAATTTGAAGCAACATCCAAGCCTAGAAAATAGTTTAAGTCGTTCTTGATTTTTCCTTTCAAATTTTTTTGATTGATATATTATCGGAGTTTTGTAATACCAATACAAACTCACCAATAATAAACATGTTGTCCACATACAAAATTATCCATATATACCCTAAAAATATTGTTTGAACAAAGAGAGTAGGGCATAGGGGTTGGAGGTAAAGACAATACGTTCCATGGTGGAGCTAAATTTGGATACCATGCACAAGGAACTTATTTCAATCCATAAAAGTTCAACGTGATTGACACACTTTGTTAGAAGGATGAGTGTATCTAGGAGGAGGTTCTATATGAACTTCTTTAGTAACGTTTCCATTGAGGAATGTATTTTTAACATCCATTTGAAATCTGTCCATCGATAACAACAAGACTTTGAAAGAAGTAAAATATGCGACCAGGACAAATTTCCCATCATAGTCAATTCCGCACTCCAAAGTAAAGCCTTTTAATACTAATTGAGCTTGAAGAGCTCAAGAGTATCATATGTTTTTGTTTTGATCTTATACACTAATTTACAACATATAACATACTTTCCATTAGGGAAATTAATCAAATTCCAATAATGAGATTTGAGTACCAGTTTCTTTATATAAAATGAGGCACATGAAAAGAAACAAAAATAATGGAAATCATGAAGCTAAACATAAGGTTGACTTACATAGGTGGAACAACAAATGGGAGAAGAAGGAATGACCAAGGGTAGAGAACCCGTGGATAGGGCAAACACGTGAAGAGTTGCCAAAGTGGTATCACTAGAAGTACCTACATCAAAATTAGGAGAAGACAACTCCAAAGATGAAGGTTTAGAATCAAAGCCAAAGTGTGTCTTCTTCAAGGAATAAATCCTTTGAAGCATCAGTAAAGAAGAGTAGGAGAAGGTTCAAAAGGACGTAGAGATAAGAATATCTAGTGTTTCCAAAAGGTAATACGATGAGACGTGCAAAAACGATAACCTAGAGAGGGTGAATAGATTATTTAATAAACTTGACAACTTTTAGGGGAAATTAGTAGAAGCAAGTTTGTACGTGTAGAACTAGACTGAATAAAAGTAGAAACTTCGTATGTGTTGCTCCTGTCAAATAAATAAACCAGCAAAAAACAAGAAATAGAAATAGATGCATGCAAATTTATAGTGGTTTGGTTTGGGATAAGCCTACGACTACTCTTCCAAACTAATAGCCCTCAACAAGGCTGAAGTTCACTAGTAGCTCTTGAGATATTCCGAAGATTGATAGATCACCATTTGACACATCAATGCAACCACTATAGATTCCAATAAAATCATTGGAGATTTGCTTGCCCATATAATCGATCTTCGAAATCTTTCCATTTTCGTGCATAAAAACTCCAAGTTAGGAAATAACCCTTATCCAATCGCATGATGAATAATAGATTTAATTCTCTTCAAAGCATATAAATCAACAATTCCGGACTTATGATTGGCTGTTAGATTCATTCGAATGTATAACCAAAAACAAAACAAGAAATGTCCGAATCTTCATTATGTCACGTGGGTAGGAGCGTTCTCCTAAGTTCGGTATAAGTTGTAGCTTCTCTCAGCTTTTTCTTGGTTCCGCTCACTACTTAGTGGTCCTCTTGACAATTTTTGTGTTTATCGAACTCCACTAATTTTCCCCACGCACGCATGTGAATTAGACTTCCATAGTTCTATTCACCCAATGATTGTTTCAAGTACTAACACCTTTCTAGTTCTCTTTGACTTGTTCATCTTAAGGTCCTTCCGGTCTTTCAAGTTCTTTCACATATCATCGAAATAAATTCAATGATGTTAAGTCATCAATGGATATCTAGATAGAAATAATACTTACATCTATCAAACAACACTACGCACAAGATAGTTTTGTCATAGTTAAAATCCTTGGGGAACCTCAACAAGAGATGGGGTCCCAACATATGTGCCTTTGTGCTCAATGCCATTCCTAAGGAAGCAACATCAACGAGCTTGAAGTTATATCTTCGTGCATTCATTTGAGAGACGATGGGCAAAAACAAGTATTGGGCAAAGACTTAAAGAAGATTGTCATTAGGAACACTGCCGTTAGGAGGCCTCTATTACGTGGGAGAGTGGGTTCCAAATCTGAAATTCCAAATCTAAAACCTACCTTTTGAGTTTTTTGAACCTAGAGCCTCTCTTGTACACACTAAACCCGACCCTGGAACCTATCTTGTTTTTCCAAGTCTCGATTCCAAGGTCTACCTAGGAAGTTGGGCTAAAGTATATTACAAGTGCCAAAATTTGTGTACGACACTCGCTTTAGTGCTAAAACTTTCAAAACGATCACTTAAGTGTCAATTTTTTTTAAAAACGATCACTTAAGTGTTAACCTTTTTAAAGACGATCATTTTAGTGCCAACTCCAATTTTAGCTAATGTGGCTCTCGAGAAATCCGACGTTGCCTATTTTTTTATAAATATTTGAGCTAACATGGCTCGTCGGAGTTGACACTAAAGTGATTGTTTTTAAAAAAATTGGCACTTAAGTGATCGTTTTAAAAAAAATTGACACTCAGTGATCGTTTTGAAAGTTTTGTCACCGAAATGATTGTTTTTCAAAAAAATTGATACTTAAGTAAATGTTTTGAAATTTTTGGCACTAAAGTGAGCGTCGTAAATAAGTTTTGACATTTGTGATGTACTTAAGCCTAGGAAGTTGTTTTTTTTTTGTTTCATTTTTGTCAGCAAAATAATATGACAACAAAAATTTTCAAAGTAAAAGATGAAAAACAAAAATCTATATTCACCAAAAGCAACAATCATTAAGATGAACATGTATTCACATACAATTATAAATGATAAATTGTTCAAAACATGTCACATAAAATGTGAATTAAATAAAAATCCATTCATCATTCATCCATAAAAAAAACTGCTCCAAATTACACCCATTTAAAACAAAACAAACAACATAGTTAACCATTTAATGTAGTTAAATTAAAATTAATAGATCTGAAAAAAAAAATCAATATAAAAAGAAATATACATGACTTACCCAACTAAAACTTTTCCATACTCTGGATGCGCTTTTCAAAATTGATCGGCACGGGAACGACTCTCAACCAATCTTGAGTGCAAATCAAAGCATCCACCAATCTAGGAATCAAAGAAATTCAAAAGCTGTCAATCACGCGACTCGATGTACTAAAAGTCGATTCTAAAGTAATGGTGGTCGATTCTAAAGGGTATGGCCTTCATAGGTTTCACTACTAACACCCGATATTACCACATAAACCACACATCCATCAACAACATTAGGCTTTATCTATATAATTAGTCGGTTTATATACAACGACTAGCCATGACAAAAAGTACACTAGGAGGATCAAAAGAAAGAACTACTCCACAATACTATCCACAATCACTATTGACGTGCTTTAAAGCCACCACTATCATCCGAAGCCACGGGAACGTAGGTATCCGAAAAGAGGGTAACAACTAAAGAGTAAGTCAAAACTCAGCAAGTCAATATCTAGCCAAACAACTAGACTATTCATTCACCATTCATTCGAGCAGATCATGACATGCATTCAGCTACTAGAACACTAAGAGGAAGCCACCACGAACATATACATAGAAAGGCTCCAAGATGGTTTCTTTTTTTTAAAAGCCGAATCGGTATGCCATAAAACTCCATTAAACCTTCCTCTAAACTCCATAGTGGATACCCATATGAACTCAACTTTAACCCATGCCAAATAGCAACTTGCGGGGCAATCCAACTTTAGTTTCCATCTACCCAAGACGATAGCAACACTTTAACTAGTAGAGTTCATAAGTCACACAAATTTATCCCCCAATGTATACGGCCGAACCACCTTATATGGTTCAACTCCGATTCATCACAAACCGATAACAATCAAGATGATCAACTCATATATTCAGCTTATCCAGGACCCAAAGATGTCAACTCACGGATCGGACATTCATCGCCATCTTCCCCACCATGCAAGCCCGACTACTCATTAGCGTCCCCATTCCCAAAAATCGAGGGTTCGCACTAAAACAAACAATAAATGAGCAATCTAATGGTAGGGATAGATATTTACTTGCCTTATAATCATGTACAGAGAAAACGGAATCAAAATCACCGATAAAATAAGCTCAAACCGCCCCTTCCTTCCTTGGTGCATGCACGAGAGGGAAGAGAGAGAGATGAATCGGTCCGCCACTAATCCGTCACCGCTAATTCCGGCTCATCCTTCCTCCATCACGTGGCAAGAATGAGAGAGGGGCTTGAGAACGAGCGGTGGCGTCGGGGAGGGGAACCCATAAGAGAGAGGAGAGGAAGAGGGGAGAGTTGTCCACAGCGAGGGAGAGAAAATAAATGAGAGAGGGGAGAGAGAGTATGCCCTTAAATAGAGAGCTTGAGGCGGTAGGAGTGGACTAATTAAAAGTTTAACAGTTTAATCGCGAACTAAATTCACACCATAACCGCTTACATAAAACTATCACAAATAAAGTCACAAACGGTCCCTCAAATATTACCGTGCCCGACATCCCATTAACCTCCAAATTCTACCGCGCCAACTATTTTAATCCTCGAATTCACAATTACTAAATCCCAAGCCCGATAAGAAATATTCCTCTTATAATTTCATTTGGCGAAAAATCGCGTCGTCACATTGTGCATCTCATTAATTTTTGCTTCACCATCATAAATTTTTCTATAATAGAATTTCACATAATTCAACTTTTTGTAAGACCCAACGCAACCACAATCAACATCATCATATTTATTTTGTCCAAACTCTAATTATATTTGTCAAACTTCTATCTCATTTCCATATCCATAGCTTCAAGCTTAGGATACGAAACATTCACAAAGCATCCAAATTTTTATACAAAAGAGATATCCCTTCAAATAAATTATTCGAAGTGACATATGAAATCCTCGACATTCAATTGGTGGCATCATAAAATGTTTCAGATATTTGGTAAGAATGCTACCATTTTCCCAATCTTCATTTCTAAGAAAAATCAATGTAAGATCATTTAGGAAAGGTAAATTATCTTTTTTCATTCTTTCAAAATCTTTTAGAAATTTATGATGGTGTATAATATGATGTAAGTGGTATTCCATCTAGTGGTAACATCAAGATAAACCAAACCCTTACAAATGATCCTTTCACTCTCGATACAAGATTGAAATGATTTAGCTTTCATAGGATAACTATTTACGTACCTAACTACATTTGGGATATATCCGGTTGAATCACGTGCCGTAGTTAATCCCTCTCTTGCAATCAAGTTTACTATATGAACGGTGCACATAATGTGTGAAGCATCATAGTTTTAGAATGTTATGGCTACATATGCAACCTAGAGGGGGTCAATAGGTTGTTTCACAAAACTAGACAATTTTTACGTCGAAAGAACATAAGTAAATTGATATGTGCAAAAAAAAATTGCTAATATCAAATGTGTGATATTTAAATTTTCATTCTCATTATTATATATATAATGCTAAAAATAAATAAGATTCATATTTCTTCATATGGGCATTGGTAATTGTCACATAATTCTCTCCATCTCTAATAACCGTAATTTATTAGCTATTGGTCCCTAATTTAGCTACAACATTCTTTAGTTTATCACCTAGTTTCTTACTTGCAAATCACATCATTCTTTACGTTACTTCTTTTAACTTTAGGTCATAAATGTTCTTTAAGCTTGCAAGCCAAGAATGCTCATTCATTACGCCACATATTAAGACGCTTAGCTTTTATCTAATATTAGAGATATATATGAGAGAAACACGATGGAAAAATCATCCCTAACCATACGGAACAACCAAGAACAAGCGCGCATGTCACATGGGTACGGCCATATAGGTTTTGCTACACACCCGCAATACAATAACATTAATCCACACACATCGAGACACTTGATTTAACATACTTATATATATATATATATATATATATATGTGTGTGTGTGCATCGAATTCTCATAAATTAACTGGGACAAACACCAAAAGATAACCATTATCACCACAACATTCTCCCTCGCCATTTCCCCATCCGAGTGAGCACCACACCATGGCTCTAACCAAAAAGTGTTTGCCGTGTCATCCCCATCAAAAACATGCTTGTACAACTAGCTGTCCATCAACTACAAACACCACTACTACTCTACAACATGGTCATCGTCTTTGTCATCGTCGAAGGCATGAAAGTCATTAGACCTATTAGACGACCCGACGTATCTCTCATCAACAAAGACACAAAACGAAAGGGAATCAACATTTCCAACAATCCCACGTCTACCCACAAACATCGAAACCCATACGCGAAATCGCTCCGCAGAAACTTAAGGTCAAAGTAGTCTTCCCACAAATGGATGAAATCAATCAAGCACCATAAAGAAGGGTGGGAATGGCGAGAGGAATCGACATACTTAGTTAGTCCGCAAAATAGTTTAAGCACAAGAGTGAGCTAAAAGCTCGGTAGAGAAATGACTAACTCAATAGCTAACTACCAATTAATCACTCAATCAAACAGGACTCAACATTAAGACATGCAAGTATGAGACCAATCGACAACTTCATAACAATGCAGTGTAACTTCACGCACAATGGACACACACATGAGACCCCGCGCTTGCTTTTTTTTATTGTAACTTCTTTACCAGTTTTTCATGAGACATGGACCATCATTTTGAGGGACACAAGCCTCAATTTCATCTCCAAGGGACACAGGCCTTGATTCTAAGGGATAAACACCTTAGCTTTTTGTCCATGAGACATCGATCATATTAATCTCCCTAAACCGTAGGGCTTCCGAGGGACATGGGCCATAGGTATTCTAATGGGACATAGGCCTAGACTTTTCGATTTCCCTCCCGGCTCCCATGGGGTATCATCCGAGCACAAGTGGATTTCAAACGTAATCGTCGAGACATATGCTAATGGGAACCTTGATTTGTTACATTTTCTCAATCTTAGATGCAAACACCCCATCAAGCACATGACTCCCAAGAACACCACCCATCCATACGCATCGGACAAGATGACTCATGTTAGGATACTTACATGTAATGCAAACCGACATCATAGTAGAATCTTTAAGATCACGAGACACAACAAGCTTTTTCAATTTTAGCACACAAAGCTAAAGCACACCTCAATTTTCACTCCCACTCATGATTGATCACCCACAATTATACTACTCAAAATCCACACCGTTTCAACAACAGTCAATATGAACCATCCACACAAATGACTTACCTAAGATCCACATACTCTAGTTTAAGCAATGGATCGTTCAAGAAATCAAGTTTTCCCACACATGCAAGGCGATCCATAATTCTAAATACCCATTTCCAAAACATCGTGTCGCACCCAATCAAGCTATGAATCATAGTCAAGCAAGAGAGTTAAAGGCTTCATTTGCCTTAGTGTCGATGTACAAGGAAAACAAAAGTCAAATCGCATAAATAACAAGCTCGAATCCCTCTCCTCCTTCCCCGCATCACGCGGATCACCGAGGCCGAAGTAGAACGCGACGAGCTTCAAGCGATGGAATGGGAGCTAGACAAAAGTGAGGCCAAGGTTGAGGAACGGTAGTCATCGCCATCGCCGTCAAGACGAGCTCGAACGAGAGAGAGAGAGAGAGAGAGAGAGAGAGAGAGAGAGAGAGAGAGAGAGTGACGTCGTGGGCATGGGGGGAGGGGTTTTCTTGGGCGGGGCAAATGACGTGTAAGGGGGTTTTCCATGAAAAGAGAGGGGGAAATGAGAGAAGAGAGAGAAGGGGGCATATATAGGGAAGGGGGGTCGATCAAGTGATAGTGGGTTCCCTTCGTGCTCCAAAATCGGGGCTAACTCAACCGGATCAAAACTTCATACCGTCGTCGAACATTCAAACCATTACATTGAACTTGAAAGTATAGTTCATTTAGCTTCTTATAATCTCATATTCACAACATAAACTTCATTACATAATCCGTCTTATTCATAAACAAATCGAGAAGAATGCAAGCTATCACAACATCTTCCTCATTTTCAACCATAAGTTTCACCTATAGAATTATATCATGCATGACATCACCCTTTTGCTTCAATGATAATAAATTAAATAACGATTCTTTTTCTTGCACATACTTCGGTGATCTTATGCTCTCTCCAATCATTACATTCATTTAGCTACTCAAATTATGCCACTTGTCACCTTTTAATTTGTGCACACCTCTCTCATTCTACAACAACAGTTTTTAACCCCAATGACAAAGATAAAAAAAAAAAGTATGAGTGCCATAACTTTTATACATTGCTCACTTGATTGCCATGACTTTTTAACACTCACTCAAGTTCTTAAATTTTAAAAATTGATCCACGGAGGCTATTTGTTAGCCATAAAATTTGACGTAGAATTAATTTATAATAAACCATTGTGTGGCTGCCCGTTTCAGCAATTGAGAAGCTAAATGATGTCGCTTACTCATATAATTAAAGGACATGAAAAAAAAGAAGAAATCAAATTTCAAGACGTTATTGTTCTTGACTCGTATCAACACATTGTGCATTGGGAACCAAAAGGTGCTATAACATTGATTGAAAAACAACTAAAATGGTTTCAAATCACACCTTGACTACCCAAACGACATCTGTCTTTCTTTCCGCTTCTTTGCGCTTAGCTCTCGGCTTTTCTAGGTGGAATCAACGTTTGTGCATAGTCATAGGAGAAGGACACACCTTGACTACCTAGTACACCACAAGCTTGCCATCCGTGGACAACCTCTTTTCATCACCGAGGTTCCATCAACTCAAGTGAAGACACATATTCAAGTTGAGCGGAACTCTGACGCCCGTCTTCGCCGACTTTGGTTGGGTCTAGCCCTATTTTTAGAGAGAGAGAGAGAGAGAGAGAGAGAGAGAGAGAGGGTCAATTTTGAATTTTTTAGAGAGGAAATATTGAGGTAGAGTACACTAGAGAAGGCCTAATTTGCAATTTGGGAGTGCAAGTTTCGTAGACAAACCGTTGAGGAAGAGAGAGCGACTAAAAACGTCATCGTTTGAGGAAGAGAGATGAATTGAAAACATCACCATTTATGTTAAAGAGAAAAAGAGAAAAGACTTCCATGTTACACAAAAATTTGCACGTTGGACTTCCATTTATTTTTATATATTTCACTTCGAAATGAAAATTTCATGTGAGATGATTTCCTAAAAATGGCACTTAGATAAATGATTTTACATCGATATGACACTTAAGTGAGCGCAAAAAGAGTTACGGCCTCAAGTGAGCGTCATACGAAAGTCATAATACTCATGATATTCTTATCCCCAATGTCATCATGCTTTTTACCATTAGTTAACATAGATGCATTGTTTGTAACTCATGACAAACACAAGTTAAGGTCTTCCCTATCTCTCTCATTAATAATTGAATACAACTCAAATAATGATTTCCTCATCCACGCATTTTACTTGGCCGATGATACTTTCTCTATTTCCAATCAAATATCTTCATCTTTTCTATGCAAATCATGACAGTCATCATCCAAACAATAACTCACATATTTTTAATTGTGACATTGAACTTAGCCTATCAAATTAGATCATGCATGACATCATGAATGTCATAGTGTTCGACTCTAGTTGCTTTATACCATAATTTTGACCTTGGTTAAATAACATGAGAAGTTACTCTTCCAAATAAACAAAATCAAGAGTTGAAAAGTTCAAAGTTCAAAAAGAGCATCAATTCTTACACACTTGTCTTAGTGAGCTTCAAAGTTGTAATCCTTGAGAGGCATTGAAAAGAGTGATTGTATGAGATAGCGTGATCTATCAATTTGAGAAACGTAGGATGTCATCGTGGAAGAGTGGATGTAGATTTGTAATAAGCCAAACCACTATAAACTTTATGTGCAAATTCTTCTATGTCACAACTCGATAGTATTTTGGATACAAGTGAATATGATTATGGTGACACCTCAAAACGTCACACGCTATACGTACTAAGTTCTCTCTCTCTTCCCTCTCTTTTAGAAAATCTACAAGGAAATAATAACCTCTACATCTGATCTTGTTATTATATATCATCCTAGTCGATTTGGTTTTTGGGAGGGGTGCAGTTATCTTAGCCTCATACTACATTTACATTTTAACAAAAAGACTACCTCCACAAAAGTCAAATTATGAGTTAACTACTTACTATTCACGCTAGTCGCACCATTGTTGAAGCCCGGTCTAATCCTCTAAGTGGTTCGATTAACGTCACGTCAACATTAGTCTGATATAATGGTGTTGGGGGACCATTTTCCCTAAACCGACCTCGATCCATATGATGACTTTGCTTCTAGTGAACACAACTTTAGTTTTTACATCGATTTCATTATTCTTAAAGAAATCGAAGTGCATGGGGAAACCAAAGCACAGGGGAGAGGAGTATCCCTTTTATGGTTCCGAAAAATCAAAGGAATGAGCCAAAGCTCAATAAATAAAATCTCTAGTTCTAAATTTGGGAATCATCCAACTACTCAACCTTGTACAAGATAATGTGAGTCGAACAAAGACAAACCTCCGTATATGTTGATGGCAAATCAATAGCGAAGATACTTGAAGTTAATAGTTGCATGCAGATAGCATAACAAGTTATTATGCATTGCTTTCACCCTTTCGGTTCATGCGCCAACATCATACACTAGTACCACGTAATGACTTATTCTCATGATCAATGATAAGATCAATGTGCATGATTAGGTTTTTCCCTTCCCCCAATTCCCCTAAAAAAACCCCCCCCAAAAAAAAAAAAAAAAAAAAATAAAAAAAAACCCCCCAAAAAACACAACTTTTTAAAATAAAAAAATAAAAAAAAAAAAAAAAAAAAAAAAAAAAAAAAAAAAAAAAAAAAAAAAAAAAAAAAAAAAAAAAAAAAAAAAAAAAAAAAAAAAAAAAAAAAAAAAAAAAAAAAAAAAAAATAAAAAAAAAAAAAAAAAAAAAAAAAAAAAAAAAAAAAAAAAAAAAAAAAAAAAAAAAAAAAAAAAAAAAAAAAAAAAAAAAAAATTTTATTCTTAACTTGATATAAAATGCCTTCATCATGTGGGGATAAGGTTTAATTAAATAATTCCATTTTTAAGTTTGTGGGTTTTTAGGTTATATATTCCTAATGTAATTTACGGGACATTAGTTTTAAAATTTTACTTGGTAGGTGGTTTTCTAGCCAGTATTAATGAATCATTGCCATTAATTGACTATGGTTAAGCGATGATGTAAGTCCGACATCATGGGTGGCTTGTCTCGGACAAGCTTAATTCAAGAAAAATAACGTAGGCAAAATTTCTCATTTTAAAGTACCTTATATAGGAAAGATTTGGATGTCACAATTATAACATTATTTTTGTTCGGACTACGATTTCATGTAATATTAGTCTTGTCTTAACTATTTTGAGTCCGCTTTAATTTGTCAAGTTTGGTCAAAATCACCTAATCACTCTTCTAGGAGATATTGCTGGTTACAACAATTGGTATCGTGGCCTCATGCTCATATTTTTGAAGTGTATTACTTCGAGATAATAATATGATCAGGTTAACAATCTTGCACTAGGTATCATCAAAGAACAGAGTAACCTCGAGACCTCCCTACTTTGATGGGAAAGATTACTAAGCATCTAAAAAAAAATGAAAACCTTCATCAAATCCAAAGAGCCTTTGGAATGGGATGTCGTTTAGAAAGGAGTTAATCCTACAATAGGATTGCTTCATCAACCACCAAAGAAACAAATGAAAACAAAACTCCAATGGCAACACTCCCTCCCCTTGAATTAGCCAAAAGAGTGGCTTTAGATGTAAAAGCTATTTATTCTCTCGTACTATTCTTTATCTCCCGCTGAATATAATAGCATGCCATTCTATAAAACATCAAAAGAAATATGGGGCAGACTTCATGTTACTTTTGAAGGAAAAGGCCAAGTCAAGGAGACCAAGATCTATATACTTCTTGGTCCATATGAATCCCTCAAGATAAAGCAAGATGATTTTTGATATTTTTAATAGATTCATAGACATCATTAATGGACTCTCCTATCAAGGGAATCCAGTTTCAGGACCAATTAAAGTAAACAAGTTATGGGAGGACTTTCAAAGGTTTGGAATCATGTCAAAACATCCATCCAAGAAGCTCAAAGAATCATGTAGTTAGCTGTTGATGAACTCATTGGAAATTTTCAATCATATGAAGCTGAAGGACTCAATAAAGAAGATCCCCAAGGTAAAAAATCAATTGCCTTAAAATCTAACATCGATTCCGATGAGACAGACTACGAAGATGAAGAACAAGGCTTGAAGATGTTGTTCAAATGGTAAAGAAGTTCATAAACATGGTCGGAAAAGGAAGAAATGTTAGGGGAAGAAAACATAGCAAACAAGAAGAAAGAAGATTCTTCAGGAACAAAGAAGAAGGTAAGGGCGTGATTTTTTTTGAATGTAGGAAAAAGGGACACATCGAGACCAAAATGTCCGCTCTTGAAGAAAGGAAACTCGGGAAAGATGAAGAAAGCTTTGAAGGCGGGGACGTGAAGCGACACCGAGTGTGAATCCATCGATGATGAAATCAATGAGCAACCAAATCTATGTTTAATGGTGCACATTCAATCTAAGGAAGATGAAGTGATTTGCTCAAATTATGTTCTTGATGATCTTTTTGAAGAGTTATGTTTGGAACATGAAAAATGCTTTAAAGAAGATCTCCGAGTAGAAAAAGGAAGTCTTGAAATTAAGATAGTAAAATGCTACGAATGAGAAAAGGATCATTGAGCTAGAAAAGGAGAACTTCTCTATCAAGGAAGAGCAAAAAAATTTTGGAAAAGAAAAATGATTCCTATAAAGAAGAAATTTCAAAGATTTGTAAGAAATTTTCTCGCCGCTCGAAGACATTAGAGCATGTCCTCTCCATAAAATATTGTGTTACGACAAAACCGGTCTTGGCTTTGAAAAGGCAAGTAGATCGAGAATGATTTTCCGTCAAAGAGCAATTAAGACGCAGACCTTCAATTCAACATTGTCAAAATTATTTCAGTAAGCAATTTGTCAAGCCTATTGGGTTTCAATATTATAATTGCTCAAACTGTGATCCTAATCACTACAAGCAACAATATTCGCTTCAGTGGAAGAAATCCAAGACAATCAATTGGATATTTGATGATTCCTCTAATAGAAATGAACCCAAATTCATTTGGGTACCCAAAAAAGATGAGATTGTTCATCTTGCAGGGAACAAAGGAGAAGAGAAAGAAAATTTAGTAAGTAAAGGTATGTTTTTTCTAATTTCTCAATTTGCTCTGGGAACATGCTTAAAATTATTACAACTATCACCACACTTGTTTTTCTTAACTTCGCATGATATTAATCTTAACTATTTTAATTCCGCTTTGATTTGTCAAAATCATCTATTCACCCCTCTAACTGATATTGCTAGTTACAACAACGTGGTGGATTGCTGCCTCGACATTGTAATAAATAATCAGGTCAGCAATGCATGTACAAATGGTTATGGCGCATGAGGGTGCGTGAATCGCACTTGCAGTGGCACAAAAGGGCGCATGCGATGGCGGATCGGGGGGAAGTTTCAGGATCTAGTTTGTCCAAGAACGGTGAGAATGATGGTAGTTTTGATTTTTCAGAACAAGCAACGGAAAGTGTGTAGGAACAATACCGAAGAGCTTTGGGCTCGTTGGAAAAGTGACATGGGCGCGATTGACGTAACGTTCCTGCGGCCACCTTGGAAAAGACTCAGTGGGCGCTTCCTCATACAACAGGAGTTCTAATACCAAGATAAGAATAAACCAAAAGAGACAACTATGTAATTCCCATATATTTTAAAAAATAAAGAGTATATCAGCCTATTTACAGGCTTTACGAGAATACTATCTAAAATAACAGAACACTCCTTAAAATATCGATTAAAATATATTAGGATCAATCAAGGATATACACAATCCTAAGAAATATGTAGAATTATCAGAAATATACAGAATCTCTCATATATATATATTGAGAGTGGTACACATCTGCAATGACTCATCAACATAAGGTGTAATGGTTCTATTAAGATTAAAGATTACGTCTTAAAGATGGTGGAATTACATATTAAGCGGTTCCGAAATCATACTCATAAAGGATCACATTAATCCATCGGTCATTTTGATGATTTGGATCCATTAAAAGCATCCTTTAAAAAAGGATGGTAATTGGTATATATATATATATATATATATATATAATATACATTAAAATTGACTTGCGAAATAAATACATTAAGGGACATGAGAGGCTGCATATGGGCAATAAAGGTCATGCAGTCTGCCTTATCACTTAATGCGCCAATGTTGTAGATCAGAGTTGGTATACTCAACATCTCTTCATAAATATATGACAAAATGTTGGAAATGTTTAACCTAATAATTGCACTTGTGTGGCTGTATCCCAATGGGCATGGTCCATACATTTTCCTAAGGTGGGATGGAAGTCCCTACATAATTTTTTTTTTTTGGCCATATTGGAAAGTGAGAAAATTATATATGAAGTTTTATGTGATTAAAGGAGAACTAAAATTATATATGAAGTTTTGGGCTGAAGACGAACTCCATGACCCACAAGAAACGGCTTGGACGAATAGATCGATGTTGAGAGAAACATTGAAATCCACAAGCACTCTTAGATTAACAAGCAACCAACATAAGTACGTGGACTAATCATCATCGATTGCAATCCAACTCTGTTTAGTCTCCCTCTTTGCATTCACCAAATCATCACGTATATGCTTTCTGTCGCGAAGGATCGAGACGTTACCAACTTGCCACAATACGTCACGAAGGGATTCGGCCTCGAAATCAATCCCTTTATGAACATTGCTTTCATCCATCAGAGAATGGGGGATTGAGAAAGCGAAACGGGGACCGAATTTAGTAGATGGATATTGAATGCCATGTTGCTTGATCCCCTGTCTTCTACCTTCAAAATGCAAATCCTAAGGCCAAGGATGAACGTCAAGCTCACCACCCATAATGTGTGTTTCGGCGTTGATGCCAACGGCTTGTCCGTCAAGTCAGGCCCTTTAAACAGGAGAACAAGGAAAGCTTGTCCCATCGGTATCGGACTAAGGCCGTGTCGTTTGGGGGGCCCCGGCCTGAGGATCCGAGGAATGCTCAGATCTCGTCTCTATTACCATTATTGTGCACGTTCATAACGAACCCTCTATTATCAAGTATATGTTCGATTTGAGCATTGGAGAGTGTCTCTAGGAGCGTCCTAGGGACAATCATCTCCCTGTGCTTTCAGGTGATCGATTCGTGGTGGTTCAGGGCGCCGTATCTTCAACCGGAGCATGTGGTGTGCCATTTTGTGCGCTGACGGGTGCGTTGTCGTTGTGTCTTTGTGATCTGACTGAAGTATGTAGCTTGATCGTTCGCACAATCCAACGGGGCCCTACATTGCAACGGATCATGAAGCCATGTTCCACCAGAGTATTATCGAGGATAGGGAAAATGCGGGCAACTTAAAATGCCATCATCTCTGAGTTCTTATCATCAGCAATACGAGACTTAAGCTAAAATCTTGTCTAACGCCATTGCCACCCGTTCCATTGCTCACACCATTGCCACCAAGCTCTAACGCCACGGGCCCCGCTCCGCATGGGGTATAGACTATAGAGAGGGAAAGGAGAGAGAAAAGCGATAACATATTAGGGTTTTCTGGTTGAGATTTGCAATTACTTATATCAATTAGAGCTATCAAATGGGTGAGTCGAGTCGATTGAAAATGATCCGACTCAAATTGACTCATTTAATCGGTTTCAATTCATTTCCATATAATATAAATATGATGACCCATACCCGAACTCGGCCCATTGTTAATGCACTTCCATATTCAATCAAATATGAAAAAATTTGCTTCTTATACATTTTTTTAATAAAATACATTCCTAAAACATTGTGGATAATTTTTATTTTAAAAAAAATTGAACATTTATTGGGCTCCATGGCAATACCGAGGCCGGGACGCCAATGCCCATTCCCATGACGCCAAGCTCGGTAATATCTAGGCCGAGCACCGAGTCCTTAGCACCCATTCTTAGATTCATCGAGGTTAAAATTTTTAATTTTTTTCTTTTTGTTTTTGTTTTCTTATCTCTTCCTTCTACCTCCTTCCTCCGCCGGTCGCCAAGTCTCGGTGACAACCAAGATGTAGAGCCACAAACATGGCCGATCCCCACTAGCACGAGCTCTCTTGATGCCGGCAAGCTCTTGCTAGTGAGGATCTTGGCCTCGGGAGAGCTCGAGGCTCAGCCAATCTAGGCGAGCACAAGCTTGCTCGAGGCTTGGTCGATCTAGGCGAGCACAAGCTCGTCGGTGGCCATTGCCGGCTAGTGGCAACGAAGGTAGGAGGAAAAACAAAAAGGAAGAAAAAAAGGGAAAAAAAAAGAAAATAATAAAATAATAAATCATTAAAAATTTTAAAATTTTTTAAAATATTCGGAGACCTGTTTGTGACTAATTTAAGATAGTTATATTAGCTAACACATGTAAAATATATTTAGGACCCATAAATTTCTAAGTAACCAATTTATGATTCATTTAAGCTTGTTTTTAAAATTTAAGGCAATCCATTTATGACCCACCACTAGTAAATATGGGTTAAACGTGGGTTTTAGACCCATTTTTGCCACCTCTAAATAAACATGGTTATATCCAAATTGCGAAAAAAAAAAAAGCCCCATTTTTTTGTGTGATTAACCTTAAAGGGGCGTTTGGCTAAACAGTTAAGTGTTTGGCCAACAAAGACAATAGATCTCATGTTTAAGTGACAATGTCTCTCGCATCCATTACGTAGCGAATAGAGCCTTACCCGATGCACGTAAACAAAACCGCACGTATGTATCCATTAGGTTAGCAAAGCCAAAAGTACGAATACGCCGTATCATAAAAGAATGGTTTTGTTTGTACCCATTAATCGAAGACCAAGTTGGATAGAATTTCTACTAGTACCAACTATAAGATCGAATGGAAAACAATGGCACAATCCATCATCACATTGCTCACATAAAAAAGTCTTGTAATGAATTCCTTCTGTCTTCTCTGTTTGGTGAAACCATTCCCTAAAACTTGAGCACGTTCTAAATTGAATCTAGACCGTCGAACTTGGTAAGTGCCATGCGACGCCCATCGATTTCAATGGTCCATATTTAATTCAGTACATATACTACGTTCGTATAACAAATCCTCGGTTGCCTTTCTAGAAATTGCCTTATCGATGCTGTACAAACCATTCGAAAGATACAGATAAATGCTCAGTCCATGCAGTCTGATTTCACCCGGCTGCATTGGCTTTTGGACTAAAACCGACAAGCCATTGCAATAGGCCCGCCATGAGCTTCGCATCTTCGCCTCCTTCAGCATTCACGAGTCAAGCAAGCATACGGAGGAGTCCATCACCACCTGCTGGGGGAGAAGATCTCTAAGCTAAGGCGAGAATCCAACTTACGTGCTACTGGGAACGCGAAGCGCGAACACCCGCTGCTCTAGCCCGGGCTTGACAAGTAGTGTTACAGCCTCGAAACGGTGCTAAACTTGTGGTAAAGACGTGTTTTTTGAGTTGAAGACAGTGCTAGCTCCTGCTTGCAACGGCTTGAAAATGCGTTTGAAAGGAAATTGAAGTTCTCTGGAACTTCAAAGACGTGACAATACCCAAAAGTAGGACCCGAGAAAGCGGGCGATCCAAACAAAAACATAATAATGTTGGGGTAGTGGTTCATACTCCCCATCGACAGAAAAGTTACTGAGTCTCACTCCAACGGGTTTTACATAACTTGACCTTATATTTCATTGGTAGTTTGAGGTTTGGCTCATAAATAGCTACTGTTATATATAATATTTTTTTGTTCGTAATTAAGTGGTATAACGGAGAAGTGAGAGATGCTAAACATTGTGCGCTGAACCCTAATGGATAATACCAAAAATGAGATCCAAACTATAGATGTCAAGGCAAAAAGTCAACTAAACGGCACCGGAAGCTAAACCTACGGACATCAAAACTATGATGTCATGGAAGTTCGGCGGAGTTTTGGCATAGGTCGAGCATGTCTTCTTCTCCACTGTTCTCTTCTCTGTATCATTGCTCTGCTGCATCTTCTTCCAACTTTGGCCGCCAGCTTGCTTCCACATCTTGGCTCAGCTGTCGCCGTGATCTCTTCATGTTCTCGTAGGGTTAGAGCATCGCGTGCTGCTGCTCCTCGGCGTACCAAGCACGTCTCCAGGAACAGCCATGTCTAAGTTTCCATTGCTGCACCTTCCGTCGAGTTTCAGTGCAGGTCGAGGATTCCGCCAGTCACGAGGATTCAAGCTCCCTTGTTCCATTCCATGTGATCGTGGGCTGGGCCTTTTATATTAATTAGTGTGGGCCGTGGTTTCGACCCCAAGCAGTAGCATTTAAAATTGATAATGGTCATGAAATAGTCTCAATCTGCTGATTAATAAATCGGACACATGATTTACATAGCTCAATCGATATACTTTCTATTCAGGAAGAACACAAATTGTACTCAAATGCTCCCATATACTTTGTAACCTCTAATTTTACTCAAGTTTAGTCACGGGATTTCAAAAAAAACTTTCTTTTTAAGTTCATGAAGAAGTTTCATAATCCCCTTGATGGTTTAAAAAAATATATGGTGTAAGTTCTTGTCTAACATGTAACATCAAACTTAAGACACTCAAATACAAGCTGAAAGTCAGGTGAACCCTATCTCAAGTATAGGGGGGTAACTCGTACTTTCGAGGCATGTTTATGAAAATAATTATCAAAAAAGTCTTAAATCAATTGGGATTGTGACCATTCAATCTTAAACTTTTTTTTTTTTTGCCAATTGAGCTTCTAAATCTTTTACTTTTCTATCAATTGATCCATTTGGATGGCTAAGTACTTAAAGTGAATAAATTTTATTGTATTTTATTATTTTTTATTATTTTTAAATTTTTTATATTTCTATCAATTCAATCCATTTGGACGGCCCAGGTGAGGCGTCCCCCACCCGGACCGGTGTCACCCTCGCCTAGAGGGACGCTGTTGAAGCCAAGAGGGTGGGAGATCGGCGGCGGTGATGATGGAGGAGGAGGTGCACGAGCGAAGAGTAGCACATGACCTCCTCCTCCGCCAGGGACAGTGCTCGTGGGAGATGGTTTGACCGTGAAGCTTTGGTTGGCTGTGGTGGTGGTTTCTCTTTGGCATCGCCTTGATTTGCTTGCATGGGAAGATCGGCTGATGATCCAGTGCGTACGATGCAGCAACTGCTTCCATGGTGGGTCCTTCACAAACTCACAGAAGAGATCCGGGGAAACAAGAAAGCGACGCGATCGAAGCGTTTCAAACTGGTCCCCCGAAAGAGGCAGTTTGATATTTGTTCAGCCTGAGCCCTTGGGGGAAAATTCGTACGGATTATTTTCTCGGGAAAATTTGCAGGTAGAGACTTTACAAAAACCTACGCCGAGGCAACCCTTGCCCGACACCGGCCTAAGCAAGAGCGTCCCCCGCCCGATGGCAGCGTGGGCAGCCCTCCCTCGTGGGAAAAGGAAAGAAAAAGGAAAAAAAAAAGAAATGAAAACAGAAAAAGAAAAATATAAGAAAAAAAATTTTCAAACATTAAAAAACGAAAATATCTTTCGATCAAATCCTTATTTAAAATAAAAAGCCCTTTCTTTTAAATAAAATTTACTTTAAGCCCTTCTTTAAAATAAAATTCATTTCACGTCCTCATTTAAAGAATATAATAACATTTACTTTTATTTGAAATTTCCTCGAATTTTTATGGCGCAGGTAGAAATTCTTGGTGGAAAAGTGAAATGGGGAGGTGGATAAAGAAGGCGATATCCTCCATCCGAACCGCCACGTCGGCACGGAAGCCCAAGCCTCTTGGTCGGGAAGCTAACGGCCACAAAAATTATAAGCCACATGCTATAAATCTTCCCTTTTATGAAAATACAAAAAAAAAAAAAAAGGGGGGAAAGAAAAGAAAATAAGGCTCGTGTGGGGGAGAGAGAGAGAGAGAGAGAGAGAGAGAGAGCGGCAAGAAAAGCAGAGGGAGGGGAGATGTTAAGCAGAGGAGTGGTGGTCAGTTGCAGCAGCCAATCACAGAGGTTGTTCTCCGCCGTCCCCGGATTCTCCGCCGCTCGCGTCCTTCCTCATCCGTCGTCTTCTCCTTCGTCTAGATTCGCGAGCGTCGCATGGAGGAGCAGCTTCTGCTCTAGCGGCGATCCCAATCCCCGGTCGAGGATGGAGGCTCTCAAGGCCACCCGCGCCTCGGCCCAGCCCCTACAGGACGCCGACGACCTCATCGACTCCGTCGAGACCTTCATCTTCGACTGCGACGGTGAGTATCTCCCGCGCTTCTCGCTCTCGGTTTCTGTGCTTCCGGCGCCAGTTGCTCTCCTCGGTTGCGGATCGCGCGGGAGTCATTGCGATCGCGCCGCAGAGTGGCGAGTCCACTTTCTCTCTTTTCTTTTTGGTGACGACACCACGCGAAACGGCGATCATGACGCTGCCCAAAGTTCCACGCGATTTTCTGGGTTCTTGTTAAGACGATGATTGGAGCTTTTTCGTGAGTTCCAAGCAAGGACGAGGATGCTTGCTGCTATAACCAGCAACCGCTCTTACTAGTGAATTGTCCACCGAATACGATCACATTTACTCGTATTCTTCTTCTTCTTTCAGGAGTTATATGGAAAGGGGATAGCCTGATCGACGGAGTCCCTGAAACACTGGATATGCTCCGCTCAAAGGTTAGTCTAACATGTTTTGGCATGTTTAGACAGTAGGCCATAAATACCTTTTTGACTAGCACCGTTCTCGCCCAAAAAAAAAAAAAAAAAAAAAGGGCCAGGGGTCCTGTTTTTCTCTTCTTGATTAGTTGTGTAGCAGAAGGGGTTTCCCCATTTCAATCTCCATTTTTGCGAATAACCAGCTGAAACATGGATTCATTGAGATATTGTGCTATCTTATTGAGTGCTATAGTAGCTTCCTGTTCAGCTGTTGAAACCATTAGGACATCGGGTAGGAGGTTGTCTCTCCTTGTCTATGAACTAATTGTTCATCATCGTTAACTTCAGGGCAAGAGATTGGTTTTTGTTACCAACAACTCAACCAAGTCCAGGAAGCAATATGGGAAGAAGTTTGAGACCCTTGGACTCAATGTGAATGAGGTTAGCCGGCGACTTCTCTCCATCCTATCCAGTGGTGATTCTCCCGCTTGCTTCTATCCGAAATTTACTCGTTTCAGGAAGAGATATTCGCATCATCTTTTGCCGCTGCTGCATACCTAGAATCTATCGATTTCCCCAAGGATAAAAAGGTATGTTTTGCATAATGGTTCATCCTTTGGCACATATGCTCATTTGACCGTGAATGCTAGATATAGATACTATACTCAGGATTTGAATCAAATCAGCAAGGAAACTAGTTGCACCTCTTCGGTAATTGTAATTTTCTAAATCACACTGTAAGGGATTGACTTTGGTTTTGAAGTATGCTACAGCTTCCAATTACAGGACCAGGCTTCTAAAAAGTGTTCTACTTTGATGCATAGCTTCTTTAGCCAATGCTATTGAAGTGCTAATGACTAATTATGTCGTAGGTTTATGTGATCGGTGAGGATGGCATCTTGAAGGAGCTTGAGCTAGCTGGATTTCAATACCTTGGCGGTCCTGTACGAACAACTTCTAAAACCTTCTATCTCCTAATACAGTACAAGCAGACATCATATTGAAATGTCAGATGCTATGTGAATCGTTTTCATTTTCCCTTTCCTTTCTATTGTTTCCTTGGAATTCGTTTACACTGGCAGGCAGGTTTGCTAGTTGATTTGTGAATGGATCTAATGACCAAGATATCAGAATCGTCTACTTATATCATTACCCAATTGTGGGGTTTCCTACTTTTGTGTGTGGACTGGTCCTGCGTGTTGCTCATAACATCTGAAGGATGTTGCCATCTCCTGGATGTATTAAGCGCTTGCTTCATCGGTCTGTCTTTTACAGTCCAAATCAGCCATTTGCCTTCCTCTGTACCCCAACCAGCAACCACGCCAAGCATCTGTTGTGCAAATTACACTCATTCCAGTGCAATTTGTGCAACCACTCAGAAGATGTTGTAGTGCTAACTCAATCATTTACCCCCTTAACAGGAAGATGGTGGGAAAAAGATAGAGCTCAAGCCTGGGTTCTACATGGAGCATGACGAGGATGTAAGCTTATTCTCTTTCTCTCTAATATATTTTTATTTTGTTCATTCATTTATCCTATGAGCTTATTTGTGCTTTTTCTGCTATGTGAAAACAAAGGTCGGTGCTGTCGTGGTTGGATTTGATCGATACTTCAATTACTACAAAATCCAGTAAGTTCAACATTATGGAGAGCGCTCCTGCATCGCCACATGATATGTATAGCCATAGAATGCAAATCATTTGGAAAATAAGATGCTCTCTTCTCAAATTACTTTTCTGTTCAGTGATATGTATATATAACTGCTTCACTTCTTTGCTACCCTAGCAAAACACAGCTCATTTCTACAGAGCTGAAAGGAAGTTGCTGCATGGGCAAATCTGTGATCTGAACCTACGATTTTTTGCTTCATGCAAGAACCTGTATGTTTAATGGTGTTTCACTCATGAGTTTATATCGGCTTTTGAAGGTATGGAACACTTTGTATACGCGAAAATCCTGGATGTCTATTCATTGCCACTAATCGTGATGCCGTAACCCATCTCACTGATGCACAGGAATGGGCAGGTTTGCTATTACCCACACTTTTGTGTCCTCACACGAAGTATATACATCTTGCCTCCCAATGAGTCTGTTATCTCTCTGCATCTGTTATGTGAGCTTCCGTAGTTTCAAATTTTGTGAACTAAGCTGATGATCGATCATCAAGGTGAGAAAAACTACCGCATCAATGTTTCTCAGCGAGGTTTAGGACCTCTAAAGCAATGTATAACCTCGGTAGAGTGTTTCTCTACCTCTTGGTTCAAAGTATGTACTAAATTGTCTTAGATATCCAGGCAGAAGTTTTAAAGGACATGTGAACAAAGTGAAGTGGTACAGTTTTTTAATATGATCTTGAAGCTGATCCATCTAATTAATCAACTTTTCCAGGTCTCAAAATACTGCATAGAGAGAACCCACTTAAGTTGCTTGCTTTGACCCCTTGAGATTGCTGGATTTGCTAACGTTCCTCATTTTCACCAGTTACCATTGTGCATCCTTGTTACAGGTGGCGGTTCTATGGTTGGTGCCATCAGGGGATCGACTCAGCGTGAGCCATTGGTTGTAGGGAAGCCATCAACTTTTATGATGGACTACCTATCAAAGAAGTAAGGCTCTGAATTGTATCCTTTATCTCCTGTCTCCTGGGAGTCCTAATGCAGGTTATATGAGCATACACATCACATTGCAGTGGTGGTGCACTCAATTTTTACCTTTCCTAGGGAGTGGATAGGATCAATGAGAGCAAGGTCAACTTAATAGATTTTTAAGCCACAACTGAGATGCTCAGTTCACGATCCTTGAGAAATGCACTGGAAGTCTGGAAATACCAAATAGAAATATAGTACATCTCTTTATGCCGAACATTCGGAGTAAAGACTTTATCTAGTATTCTATTCGTATTGTTCTACTACAATTTTTCCATACAGCTTGTTAGCTAATGAGAAAACAGTGCAGCAGCCACAAGAAGCTAAACAAGGACTAAATCCATTGTCACTGTGACGAGCGATGTAGGTTTTATGCTTCATAAAATTGAATTCTCAGTCTTACGTAGTTCATTATCTATTCGGGGCAACTACTGTATAATGGTGGTAGGATTTTACTGGTTAATTCGGATAGATATCGGACCATACAGTCACAAGAAATGTCATCAATTAGACATCTCTTCCCAAATTAGCATTTCTTAGTCATATATTTGGTTGCCAAACTTCTGTTCTTGTCTTGCAGATTTGGCATTCAAAAGTCTCAAATTTGCATGGTCGGGGACAGACTGGATACTGATATTCTGTTTGGCCAAAATGGAGGCTGTAAAACTCTTCTAGTTCTCTCAGGTGCTTAGTTAGGTCTTCCATTCTTTTCCAACTTCTGTTGTATATTTCTGGGTCTGATCGTTCAATGTTCTTTTTTGATAGGTGTGACCTCTTTGTCAATGCTTCAAAGTCCAGACAACAAAATACAGCCAGATTTCTACACCAACAAAATATCTGATTTTCTCTCTCTTAAAGCAGCAACCGTCTGACAATTTTTCGCACATTTATCTGGCTATGTCACCATCTTGTGATTATCTAATTGTGCTAAATAACTAAAATCATTGCTCACAATGTTTGGGCGCCTTTTATGCCCCCACAATCATTAGAAACCCTTCTTCCTGAGTAGCAAAAACGAATTAGAGAGTGATGGAACTTGGTTATAAAGCATCGACACCTCTCTCTCTCCCCCTCTCTCTCCCTCTCTCAGTTGTTTTTTTTTTTTTTTTGTAACTTTATTTGTTGTTTTGCCTACTTGACTTTGAATTAGTGCTGCATTGACACTTCATAAAATTCGACACGCTAGGGATGCCACATAAGCACTCATGAAGATCCTACAGAAGATCAGAGTGGTCGAATTAGTGCTGCATTGACACTTCATAAAATTTGACACGCTAGGGATGCCACATAAGCACTCATGAAGATCCTACAGAAGATCAGAGTGGTCAAGAGTTAATACCAGATTGTTGCCCAAACCTTAGTGTATTACACTAGTCCCTGCCCATCTCCTTTGATGAAAAGCATAAGTGCACAAATCAGTTCAAAAACAAGTTGAAATCACCACCCTGCTTCTAGTCCAACTAGAATTCTAACCTATTAGGTTCACGACACCTCATGCTCACAACATATCACAAAATCGACATATGAAACAAAAAGGGAGACTAAAGGGAAAAATAGACATGAGGCTTTCAGATGGAAGCATGACAAAAAATGAAAATTGAGAGGCCTACAGAATAGATTAATTCAATTCAAGGAAAAGTGAACCAGAACCTATTGATTTTTTCCAACACCGAGGATCCACTGTGCAAGGTGAGTCAGATACGGCTCCGCTTGCGAATGACTGCTCAAAATTTTGCCCAGGCTCTGGATCTCAGCATTGAACTCCTCCTCGAATTTGCTGCAACATTGAATTGAATGAGAATGGCAGAGAGGACCTTGTATTGGATATCAACAACGTTGCATCTTTTGTCATTGTTTCATACTTACAGGACAGAATTGGTCACTGTTGCATTTTTTGTCATTGATCTTGAAGCCTGAGATTTGGATACTGATTTCCGTGACTTAGGATCTTCTGACCTTAGGGACCGTGACTTAGGATCTTCTGACCTTAGGGACTTATCTGGTTTTTCATGGAACTGCGGGATGTCTATGGAGGATGTTATCAACCACTGAGTGGCTGCAGCATATTGTACACACAACAGCTTCAACTTCTCCACTTTCTGCATTCATAAAGTTCAGTTGTACAAGTGAACCACTGAAAACAAAGAATGATTGCCACAGTTATCAAACTGATCCAGTGCTTCGGTTTATATCGTATCATAGAACTAGATGCATTATATACGGAGCGTGCACAACGAATGTAGAAGTGCATTACAAGTATCGCAACAGATGCTGATAGTGATGCAACAAGAGGACTCTGGGCATTCTTCTAGGAACAAATTCCCTGCCGCCAATACCTATTGCAGTATTCACGTGAAACCAAAATATATCCAATGTATCACCACTATCCTAAACAAATATGCAATGCCTCAAAAGCTTGCTTTTTCATTTGAATATGGCAATCAGGACAAACCTTGAGCAGTCCAGGCAAAAGAAGTAGACATTCTCTCAAACACTTCTCGAGGAAATAATCATGGTGTTGAATGACCTGTCCACAGAAACAGATATGTAAGAAGCAAAACTACATAACGCTAAAAGGAAACTTTTGAAAGCCACATGTCAAGGCATTTGAATAAGGAACAAACTCCACCCCCCCCTTCCTTTTTTTCCCCTTCGGAGAGGGGAAAGGCCAACCAACCTCGTCTATGCTCTTTGCAGTCTGAAGTCTGTTATGCATCACATGCCAATTAGGTTCAAGAACCTGAGAAATAATATAAATCTGAATAAGATGATTGAACAAGTGGGTGCCTAGCTCAGATTTAAGGAAAGAATACAGTCAAATGTTTAAATAGATTCCCACCACTCATACATAAGGACACCACTTGCATTGCTGCAATGCCAATAATACTGCTCCTAGTCAAGCAAACACGTTGAGTGACAAGTCCTGTTGTGCAATCTTGTTTCCCTTATTTCATTTTGTGGTCAAAGTATTGCATATTTTTCTAGATACTTAAGAATTGAAAGTTCTTAAACAATGGAACAAGAGGATAATGTTATATTTCCCTAAATGGATCCCTTTCATTTCAGGTTACAGTTCCATCTCTCTCTGTAGCATGCATATGCTCATGTTGCCTGAGCTAATTCATGTACTTAACAGGAAAGATCAATAACCGAAGAGCTAAAACAAAGAAGAAAGCTGCTTTTTCCTGTCATCTTTCACTTGTTCACTTGATGAAGATTTAACAGAAGAATTGTGTCCCAGTAAAAGCATCCAGGATGAAAAATTAAAATAGAAAACCTGCCTCAAAAGTAAGGTAGTGCAGAAGGCTGTTAATAAATTTAAGCATACTGCGGCACAGCAGAGATGATCTTGATATAGCCGTACCACCTGGGTTAAGAGCTCGGACTCCCTGCATAAAGAATATGAGGAGGACTTACACATGGAAGAGTAAGGTAATCTTTCAGATGATACTTGAAAGCAGACACATACTTGATGCACTTGCCATGCTCCACAAAGCTGGCGCTCTACATGTTTGCAGTGAAAAAGAAAGCGAAAAATCAACTGATATTTCATCAAGGCTTTTCTTGATATAACAATGGATAATGGCCACCGAACCTGAAAATGCAAGCAACAGCACATCAATGACAATGTTAACTGTTATGACAATATTGCCAAAGTGATACAAGTATAACTGAAAGATGTAGTCGTCTGACACCTTGTAATTCCAGGCACTAACATTCGTCATCTGACATCTTGTAATTTCCAGGCACTAACATTCCTATTCAATACAGCCATAACAAGGGACGAGATAAAAAAAAATGGTAGACATAGGCTACTCATCACCCAATGTCAAGGAATACCAAAGTACATGGTAATCCAAAAGGCAATAGGACTTTTGAAAATTAGCTTCAATTACTATAGCAACCCTCCAGTTCTGTCTTTAAAAAAATTCACTCGGACAGCTCTCCCATTTTGCTCGAATCACTTGGACTCCCCCGTATTTCCATTGAAACCTAGGAGACCCCTCTCTATGTTCAAAACTTCTTTGAGGCCCTTCATTAATAAGGTATTTGAGATAAAGAGTACTTACAATGCTAATGAATCAAGTTTTACATTTTTTCAAAGATTTTTCAACTAATTTTTAATACTTCTTCAAGTACTCTAAGCTAATGCAATTTTTTCAAAAGCCAATTTAAAAAAATAAATAGCTTAAATTTATTAGGAAAATATCAAGATCTAGTTTACAATTAAGATTAGCTTCCAAATCTTCAAAGACAAGCAAAACTTGTCTCGTTGGCATTGCAATTATTATTTTTCTATGAACATCTAATTAAAGAAGGATTTCAAAGTAGTTTTTAACCATATATAGGGGATTTCCTTTTTGTATGAAAATACAGGGGTTGTCTAAGCAATTCAAGCAAAACAGGAGGGCTGTCAAGTAATTTTCAGAATATATTGCCCTGGAAAGTTAACCACAATTGCAAGGTTGTCCAAGTAAATTTTCCCTATAAAAGTTGAGGCTCCAAGAGTTTTAGCTTTTGAATGTCACTTGGCCATAATCATGATTCATTGAGTCATATTCCAGCACGTGGGCGTGCATGTTTTCACACACAAAGGAGGATAGGGGCAGGGGAACATACCTTGTAACTAAGAGAAAACGTCTCTAGACCAGTTATGCTCAAAGGCTCCTCAAATTCACTATCATCAGGAATAGTGCGGTTAAGCTCCATGTCTTCAAGTCTCTTAAGCAAAGAAGATCTTTCCTGAATATCCATGTAATTTTTCAGTTAGAGCAGATTGAGACTATTCTCACGATTATAGTGTCAGCTGAGTAATCTAGCAAGCGGCTTCTTACCACACAACATGTTAAATCCTCATGGCAAGGGTCTGCTGCAGCTGCTGTGGTACGCAAGGCGAGGTCTAGCAGAGACTTAAAATGGCAAAGGCTACTTAGCAAACCAAAAAAAAACACACACACACAATCATAAGTTCGTCTCAATAGCAAAGTTTTCTGTCCAGAAATTGTTCTATAGTAGACATTTGATATTCAAATTCGCATGCTCCACTAACAGTTTTCTGTCCAGAAATTGTTCTACAGTACACATTTGATATATAAATTCACATGCTCTGCTAAAATAGGGCAGTGAGATAGAACCTGCAGCTTCTCCACAGATATCTCATCAAGCTTCTTTGAGAGTTCATCTCGAGCTATATCCATGAAGTGAACCAGGAAATCGCCCTAAAAGAGCATAAGATACACGGATGATGAAATGCAACAAACAAAAAACCTACGAAAAGAAACTTCAGCTTCAATCAAGAAATAAGAAAAAGGAAAGCTATTATATGTGTCGTCTCTCAACCTGCAAAAGGGAATTGCCAAGATTCGATGAGGGGAGGAAAAGAGAATTTAGTCTTCACCAACATGCTTATATCCATTACATGTGTCAATGGAGATACTTCAAGGGAGAATAACATGCCCAAGCCATCTCCTTATCAATGAAAATTCAAGGCTAATGTGCAGGAAGACTTACATTTTAAAAGAATGCATCAAAAATGGAGACATTACTTCCTATGTCTCCAAAAAACATAAATGGAGTGTTGGCTGTTGTTAGAGCTCAAGGAACATGTCAGATGGGTACAGAACCAGCTGTTGGCAGCTCTAGAGGATAGTGGTTTTCTTTGCGAGGATGTTTGCAACTTACTAGACTTTGCCGCCCGGCAATATTCTATTGTACGTGTTTTTTCTAACAAATGGGATAATGTTGACAGGCTTTCTTCGGACAGAATTAGGTGGAGGCAGCCTTGGATTATTGGGGGGCAATTTAATATGGTTTGTGTCTTTCTGAAAGGCCAGGAGGACTTGTTGAAAAAATCAGCATAAGACAGTTTCGAGATTTTGTTGCTTCATTTTATTTAACTTATCTCCCACTTCTGGGTGGATGCATTACCTGGTCTAACAGAAGATGGGGTACTCTTGGTTCCTAAGGTTGTTCAAGTTTACTTCCTACCAAATTCCAATCATTTTCCTATTTTACTGGATTTTGGTTGTGTGAAATGCAATCCTATTCCTATTTTTGAGAATATGTGTAATCGTTAGATGGCTTTTGAGAGATGGTCAAAGAGTGGGGGGTGAATATATGATATCCAACAGAGTTTTAGTTTCATTATCTGAAGAAATTTTTATTTGTTTTAGAATTATTGATTGAATACCTTCCAGAAAAGGATATAGTCTCACTTGATTTCGCTGCACGCTCCAATTTTTTTATAGTTGAAATTCTTTTTTGGGCAAGACAAAGGATATCTCTATCAGGGAAAGAAAGGGAAAAATTGGAACAACTACAAAATTCTAGCGAAGATGTTGACTAAAGGCTAATGCATTCAATGAAGGCGTTAATTAGGCCCTTCCAGTTTGCTACAGAGGAAGGGAGACATTCAGGATGACACCATGATTGCTAATGGCAGCGATGGTGCTTTAAAAAGATTCCATGTCTACAGAATCAGGGAACATACCTGATCAAGGAGAAGATAGTGCTTCATAGACCGCAACTTTCCCATTAGATCATACTGAAAGGAGAAATTTCTCATTAAGAAGATTCCATGTAAACATATTATTGGAGTTCAATGCAATTCAACCAACTAAAATAAAATAAAAAAATTAATGGCCATTGCTAGAGATATTAAAGAAAGATGACTGATAAAAATTTAGTGAGTGAAAAAAAATATCTCACCTTTTCTCTAACAAGATTTAAGAGCTCACCACTGGCAAAATCATAAGAAGCTCTTATACATTCAAGATAATGATGGTTCGAGCCAGAGCTCATTAACTTTGCATTGTCTGATTCTGGGACCTATAAACATCACCTATTAATTCAGGCACAAGAAGCTCACAGCATAATCATTTATGTTTAACAAAATCGCTAAAAAACCTGAACATGGTGTCCACATTCTCTCATCACATTAAGATATTTTCCGGTAGTCAAAATTGTCTCAGCAATATTTGCAAGAAAGCTAGGAATCCCATCCTTGAGGCTGTAACGCTCACTCCAGAATTTAGCATCATCATCCTGTGTAAGGCTTTCCTGTATAAAGTTAAAAAATGGAAGCACTTAAATGAAAAAAATTGAACCAACTGCAAAAGAAAAGGAGCTACAGACAAATTTAAAAGATGACTCTTGTTGGTACACAAGGAAAATCAAGGACATAGGACTCCAATTCTACACTTCGCTGGTACATGACTATACTTCGAAGACTATATCATAATTCTTGGAGACATTCAGGCACATAATGTGGGGTCCCAATCAACTTTAAATTACGTAAGCATGTCAATCAATAGGACCCCCAAAGCAACTGCATCGGAATAAAAGGTTTTATTTAAGCTTGAAACAATAATTAATGTAGGTCCTCTTGCTGCAGCCAATTAACAAAAAGAGTAAACCACGAAAGTATTTTCTTAAGCTAAAATAGACTGACAGGCTAGTTCAGCCGTATAATCAAAGAGGAAAATGTGACAAGATTAGATAGTGAACGTAGATCACACACTATAACAGTACCTTCTTCAAAGATTTGTTCTCAACAATGAAAAATTCACCATAAGGGTCATCAATAACTCCTTCATAGACCCACCTAAGATATCATTACAATCCACGTGAGAAAGAAGTTATTAAATCACAAAGGAAAGATTAGGCCAAAAAAAAAAAAGAAAATCACCAAGTAAAAAGGCCAAGCAGTTTTACTGATAGATGCAATGAAGCAATATGTTCATCTTGTTTATCTTTGTCAAGTAAAACCAGCAGAAGCACCACCAAATAAGGAGGCAAACCACTAAATTTAATCAAGAAGAGGACAGTCGCTTGTAATAATTTTCAAATATTCAAGTTACAATATTGAATAATCAGAAGACTTGACCAAAAAAATATACTTTGAATGCTGAATCCCAGTGTACGATGGAATGAGTTACCAACCCCAATCACACCCAGACAATTTAAAAAAAAAAAAACTCAATCATAACCAAAATAAAGTCCAATTCTGAATTTTTAATCGGTTTTATAAAGGGATGAGATACATAACGAGGATTAATACTTGAAAACAGGTTATATGGTTTCCAACTTGTAGTCACCTTTCTAAAATACTCAGATATGCGTTGCTTGCCTGCTGGATCATCTTTTCCAGTAAGGACCTCACAACATTATCGCCAGCCATGGCCTTAGCCTGGGTAAAGGGGAAGCTACATTAGCAACCTAGTAAAAATATCACATGTGAGTGAGTGATGACGAAAAATACACTGCCAGAGGCAGATATCTTTTAAAGAGGAGAAATTTGAGGCTGATGAAAAATATACATGCATAGCTTAGTTTAAGTCTGACCTGACTCTGTAAGAGGTTAAGTACTGCAGAACCCACAAAATTATTGGATGAAACCTTCTGAATCACCACAGACAAAGCTTGCATGGACCCCATCATAGGCTGGAGCAAACATGGAACAACTTTCAAGCAAAATCCCTAGCAGGTGTTCATAGTTCAGAGATATACATACCTGACAATAAAACCACAGCCCTTGAATGGAAAGTCTTCCAAGTCGAAATTGGTGTTCGAGCTGTGCCACCTTCGCTTCATAGCCCTGATAAGAGTAATGAAGAGGCAATATTAGTTGGTAAGAGATCTTCTCGAATGGCAACACTTTGCAAGCATAACTCTCTGGTTATTTAGGAACTCTTCATTAATTCACCAACTTTTAGTTGCATCATGACCACATAATTTTGACCCTTCTAGCATATAAAAAATTGCACAGCAGTACATACACTAACAAGCAAGCTTAATAGATTGCTCTTAACTTTCAACAATCTGACCTCTTCTTTTCTTCAATAATCCCTAAGATTTGACCCGTTTGTCACTGTTCATTCTGAGCATCACTCTTCAGGAATTCAAAGTCAATGGATCCGTTAATTTTTCCTAAGTGAATGTGTATTGCGAAGGCATCACTCATACATGGAAGTTATAGTAAGATACGTTCACTGACTTGCAAGTATCAATGTGATATTTTCATACTTTTGGTAAAGAAAAACAACATCTCAATTAGAAAATAGTACATCCAAGCAATTGCCCCAAGTATCAATGTCGCTCTTCTTCCCTCCCTCCCTCCTCCTGGTCTCCCTGTGACAAAGATCACACGAGCTGCACACATCACTTCACTTGTGCATCCAGCTAAGGAAAAAATTTTACTACTGCACACAGCCTACTAGCTACTAATACATGCAATAATAAAGATATGAGCAGATCTTTCTACATTTCCATCATAAATGACAGGATTAGCATATATAAAAGCTAAATGCAATTGAACATGCAAAAATTACCAGAAGCAGCTCTCTGAGGGCTGCAGCAAAGGCATGATTGACAAGGCCATTCTTAAACTGGGACCTTGACTCCACAAAATGGCTAATGAGAAGAAAACTTTGACACAAGGGAAAAATCCTTTTAGCCATTTCCTGACAGTGAAATGCCTGGTTAGCTCATCTGACAACTATGTCAAGTATAAGGCCGGCATCAAGTATCTTAAATGCAATTTGCTTGGATACATTCCTAATAGTCGAATGACTTTGTGAAATTTGAGCAGTTCAGTTTTTGTGAGAAGTCGGACAAAATTTAAGCACGTGTGAGATGTGTTCTTAACTTTAAATTGTCAATAAATTTTTACGAGTGAGCCTGGAAAAGCCTTAATGGCAAACCCCAACACCGATTGATCTGTTGACACTTGCTTAAATCCTGAACCAGGTTAAGTGTGCCAATGAATTAATGATGATCCGAGTACTTCTTGACTTCAAATTGTTGGCAGTCAACCTATCCTCCAGCTGCACATGCATACACTCTTTGCAGCCAATGACTTGGCACCCAGAAATTTGACTCAGCAGAGAGCATAATGATATTAGATCTACCACTTTTCCAAGTACTATCCACTTGCTTGGAGCGAAACATTTTTTTTCCATCAACATAGTCAGCACTAGTAAACATACATTTGAACACATGAGGAAAGAACAACATACAGAAGGCTGCATCACAGAAGTTTGGAGGTCAGCCATAGAAAGAAAGGAAAATTCCATAGCATGTTACCTGAAGTGCTAAATCCATTGATGCATCTACATGGAAGGAAATAGCATCTTCCTTTCCGCGCACTCTCATAACAGATATATATCGTCCTTCCACACCAACCAAAGCAGAGAGAAGATCATCGATAACAATAAGTTCCTATCATGAAATGAACAAGAAGTTCCGACAGTCAGGGATGTAAGACACATGCTTTTCCAGTCAGTAAAGAGAAAATAACATTTACTACCCATCTAATTAATACTCCTTCCAAATGAAGTTGAAACTCATGGAGTCAAAACTAGGATGCTAAGACTACCAACGAAGGAGCATGCAATGCATGTAGCTAAGTTGTTCATATCTCAATTCCCATAAGGAGGTTACGATTTATCTACAAGTCACGTCATTATCAAAATAAACACTGAAGAAGTCCGAAGTCAATGAAAAAGCATGGACCCAAAAATGAAGGCGTACGACCACTATAGGAAGGTGTTCATGTTGACGGGCACAATGCCATACCTGAACTGCAGCCTCGTAACAGCCAATTGCCCTGTCCGATCCGCCACTGGTTTGCGTTCCATCAAAATTTGCAAAAACGAATCAATGGACACAACAGGCGCATCAAGCGGAAAAATCTCGAAAACTTGCATCGGCACCGGGAATGAACGTACCTGAGAGAATCAAGGGCGAGGCGGGACGTCCCTTTCACTTCCTGAACAGACATCACAAAATCGAACGAAGTTGAGTGCACCGAACATCTCCTCAGAGTTCATCCGCACAAAGCTACTGAGTGAAACATCTCCACAAAGTCGAAGGACCAATGCACATATAGAGAGAGACACACAGAGAGAGAGGGGGGGTCGGGGGGAGGAGGAGGGACCTGGTGGAAGCGGCCGGTGAGGAAAGGCCTCTCGACGTTCCAGCGAGGAGTGGAGGGCGCCGTCGCCGCCGCGGAATCCGCCATTTCCAGCTCAATTCATCCAAGAGAGAGGTCGATCCAGAAGTAGAATCGAGAAATCGTAAAGATCGCCGACGAAATCAAGCGCTGAAAACAGCAGAGAGAGATCTATAGAGAGAGGGATGTGAAAAAATTGAAATGGAATCACAACACGAGTCGCCCGCGCGCAGCCGAGCCTCCTTACTTCCATCAGACGAGGACCGAAACGAAAAAGGCTCTGCTTTTATAAAATGTGGAATCACTATTATGCCCCTGACTACTCTTCAAACGGGACACTAGCACTTATGAAGCACCGACTCTCCGGGATCTACTCGTGTTCGACACTCTCCCGCCTCTTTTCGACTCTCTTTGATATATAATCGACCCGTAATCAGCCCTCCAAACACGCTCGTGACACGCGAATCCAAAGATCCCAACACGTTATTTTGATACGCACTAATCAATTTTAATCATTTTCAATAAATTAGAAATCAAAATATTAATTTATCAAATATATATATATTCAAGTCATATACCGAGCCATCCAAAAAATGAATATACTCAATCAGGAAAAAAAAGACTGATTGTGATATAATAGACGAAAAAAGAAGAAACTTGTCTCGATATAATTTATATATATATATATATATATATATATATAACGTATCTCAACGTGTCGAATTATTTATTCTATGAAAATGACATGTCGGCATGTTGTGTCGTGTTGCAAGCAACGTGTCAATGTAGGTGTTACTTAAACTAGCACAAATAGTTTTTAAACTTGGATCCAAACGTTTAATAAAATCCTTGAATTTTTAATTTTTTTAATATGACCCTTGAGTTTCAACCCAATACCTAGTATCACCCTTAAACTTCTAATTTATTTAATGTGATCATTGAACTATTGGTAAATTTTAATGTAGTATCGAGACTATATGAAAAAATTCAAAGATCACATTGAATAAATTATACATTTTAGGGAGAGTATTGGATATTTATAATAAAAAAATGAATTATTTGTATATTTTTTTCTACTCTCACTCTATGTGATGTGAAAATTTAAAAGAAAGTATTATAAAAATAAACTCTTAATTATTTTTTCAAATTTTTTGAAATTACATGAAAATCAACTTTTTGACTGCCAAAAAGATCTTTTTATTGTCATTCCAAATGTTCATTCATGTTCCCACTTGGGAACAATTTTGTGTTTGATATGGCCCAGTGAAATGAATTGGAGAGGGGAATTAGGATTTCAATGTTTTTATTTGGTGAACAAGTTGATGCCATTAAAAAATTCCAAACTAACATTTTATGACACATTTGAGTGAAATATTTTTTTGTAAATCATTTTTCTGGACTTTTCATATGTTTGGTTTGCTGAAAATGATCAGTTAATGAAAAATCATTTATGATAAAAAAAAAAGTATATATGCTTAAATTTAGGAAAATGAATTTCCTAAATTAAAAATGGGTAAACAATTTTTAAAGTTGTTCTCGAAACAAACATAGAATTAGGGTTTGTTTGTTTAAAGAAAAACTATTTTTCAGAAATTTATTCTTCATTTTTCAATGTTTAGATGATGAAAAATTAATTGATCTACAAAAAATACTATTCATAAATAAAAAACAACAAACTTAAATTTGAGAAAAGAACTTCCCGTTCTAGCAAAAAGGAATTCAATTTTCCTAAACCACCGATATCATAAAAAAAATTTATTTACCATAAAAAAAAATTTAGTGAAATGGCGCCTTTGTTTTGGGAACAATTTCATAATAAAGTAAAATGCTTTATCAGAAATCAGTTCTTAATGGTTAATAGAGTGAAATTAAAAATTAGAAAGGGCATGGCCAACCGAGGGTAGTATTGACAATTCACCGTTCCTGCTGATAAGAATCCCAAGTTATCATCAGCCGTCCGTCTCTGTTTCTCCCTCTCAAGCCTCATAGTTGAGGAACAGAGAGGGATAGCGAGGCCGTCCGGCCATGGAAGGTGGGAGCAACCACTGATTGCCGCCATCTTCTCTCTCGACCTTCAACCTCGGACCTTTCAATGTCCGAGGTAAAGTGGGCATTACGGGCAATTTTGCAAACGTCAGATGATATAGTGGCTGTCGATTTTCTCGTCGTCGCTGCTCCAGACAGACCAGAAGAGCGGCTCTCGGATTCTTGACATCGGGCACGAGCTCTGCTTCAAAAGTAAGCACCGAGTACCTTCGTCTTCCCATCGTTTTAGAATTGTTCCTCTGATCTGGTTATGTGCCTGCTCTTCTTGTTGGGTTCACGGTCCTCTAAAAAGTGCTTCCTCTCATTCCTTTGGACATTGCAATGAAGGTTCTTTAGTGTGTATGTAAGTTCCCAGGCTTCTCTTTTCTAAGAGGGTTAGATTATCGCAAACTCTTGATCAATCATCTGACCAGCTTGAAAAGCTGCTGATACTGAACCTACCAAAGTTCAATTAGACTTGCTTGCGATGTGTTTGATTTATGGTGGCTATCATCCCAAAGACATGGATGCTATGTAGGCTTTTCGGGGTAAGTCGGTGTCTGACATGGTGTCTGTGGATCTTTTCTCTGGCAAAGTCCTGCATTTGCTGCTCATGGCGTGCCTATCTGGAGCAATGGCAATGCAATTGAGTCTGCCACTGCGGGAAAACGAAGCCCTCGAGAGTTCCTGCATGGTCCTCGCCCCTTGTGTGATTTCAAACTCAAAAATGGAATCCTGCACCAGCAATCGAGTTTTCTTTCAGCTAAAGTCTGCATCATTTTATTGGAACAGGTATTTTTAGACCGTATTTCATGCTTTTTATTTTATTTCGAAAAAACCTGTGATATATCATGTTTGGGTTGGGATACGATGGCAGTTGTGACCGTCGGTGGTAACCGATTGTAACCTCTCATCCAGTTCTATTTTAGTTGCATTTCTAGCATTTTGGAGATCTGCTGCTCATATTCTTATAGCCCCGCTTAAGTGCGATCTAATGGTGGTCCGGTTTTCTTCCAAACTTCTTGTGCCAAATTCACTGCCCTCATGAGCTCCCATCAATTGTGCTGGATAATTTTCTGTTTTCTTAACACAGACTTTGAGCTGTACCACATGATTTTGATGTACAATGGCAACTCTTTCTTACCTATTTTGTTTAATTGTATATAGCTGCATCAGTCAATCGTATTAACCTAATTGTCGATGCCTGTTGGACAAATTTCTAAAGTAAGTGCAAACTTTTTGGAGTTTGATAGGGGTAATCTAGTGTTGGTTACAAGGACGTTATGTGGCTGTGCTTGTAGTTAAAAGAACTTTTTGGGTTTAGATCAAGTCCTTTCGTTTTGTATGCTTAATATGGGATCTTAATATGTGATCTGTCTACGTAGTTCACTTTTATGAGTCTCTTCCTACCATTTTGAACGAGCCAGTCATTTTCTTTACATCTGTTAGATCTCAGATGAGAAGACATGGCTGGAAAATAGCCTTTGCCCTGAATACAGGTGGTATTCCCGGTAATGGCGAGCAAGAGGGCCTCAATGGTGATGATGCAGATCTCAGTCGTACTCGATTGGGCAGGATAGTGAGCGCTGGGGGCAGACAACTTCTGCAAAAGCTGAACTCGGCTAGAAGGAATTTCCCCATGAAGATATTTCTTCTTCTATTGGGTTTCTATACAGCAAATGCATTGGCGACAATTCTTGGTCAGACAGGTGACTGGGATGTGCTTGTTGCTGGTGTCGTGGTCGCAGCCATTGAGGGGATTGGTATGCTTATGTATCGAAAACCCCCTTCTCTTTCTAGCAGAAGACTTCAGTCCTTTGTCACAATGATGAACTACTGGAAATCCGGCATTTGTTTAGGCCTCTTTGTGGACGCTTTCAAATTAGGTAGCTAGATACCCTTTAGCTATGTAATAACCTCATCCTGTATCCATGATTCAACCGAACAAGAAACCGTGAAAAGTGGAATGAAGGATTTTTGTGCTCTGACTCTTTTAAATCCGAATTGGTTGCTGTCTCTTAAACCGGGTGCATATGTATAATAAACCATTCAAATTATCCACAATGCCGTTGATATATATATATGATCCTAAGTCGGTTCAAGCATTTTTCCTTCCATGACTTCGTGACTGTTGAATGTGCATCTGAATACATGTGTTTCTATGTACATTTGATGGGGCTCGTTTGTGTTTTCACAGGAATACTCTAATTCATCTGCTTTTGTTTCAATGACAATGTGGCTTGTTAGGCCGAAAAAGTGAGGTGTTAAAGCTAAACACAAATGATCGGTCAAAAATGTTCATGATGATGCAAAAGTAGACAGCAAGCAGAAGTTTAAGCATTTGCTAATTTCATTCTAAACCTTGCTTGTGGATTCTTGCCTCCACTCCCTCTTGCACCCTCATCGATATTGTTGTATTGTCCTAAAAAGGGGCATGCCGATCAGACATGCTCACTTTGACATATAGAAACAGTAAATATGCTGAGTTATTATAACTCTTATCATCGGTCACTCAGCGTATGGATTTTGCTCCACTGCCTCGCTATGCAAGGTCATTTGGATATTGCACATTTTCACTTTGCCTTTCCTTCTCTTTTCCGTTGCCTTTTTGGCTAAATCCTTTGATCGCGTGCAACAAGAACAATACACAAGTCGTATTTTTTGCTTCTTTGGATGCTGCGTTTCTGCTAAGTCAACCCACTTTTGCTTCTTCAATGCTTAGGAGTCATGGAATGCAGCTTTAAAATGTACATACTCTCTTTGTTGACTCCCATCTTTTGCATTCAAATGGTGGATCTAACATTCTTGACAAAATACACGACACAGTTTCCAATTTCCAGAAAACAAAAATAGACTTGGGAGAACAAAATCTCCGGCAAGTCAACTCCCTATGCTATCTCGATACTCTTCAAGAAGAATCCATTACTCTCAAAGTCCTACCGCGCTTGCCGCAGCTGACCTGTTCCACTCCCAACCATTTTTGGATGAGTTGAAAGACGGTAGGCTCGCATAGTAATTGTCGGTGACCAGCAGCAACCCTCACTCGCTCCACTGCCTCGAGTCCATCAGCCTGTTGATTAAGAATTCACTTGAGATAACATGGCAACTTTTGTGCCGCACGCTCTTGCAGCATATTACAGATCGAACGTGAACGAACAGGATAATGACAAGGACAAGGAGTATGATCCGGATTTAAAAAGTATGACATAACTCCAAAATAAAATGTAAGTGCTAAAGATGAATATCTATTGCATCTTCCCATGCATGGCAACAAATCAAACTGCAGCGCGTCATCTCAAAGCATGGTAAAAGGAGAAAAAGCTTTGCCAAATGGTTACCCGAGCTGATTCTGCGGGGACTGTCCCATCTCCATCCACATAAGAGTACTGGGGCTGCAAGATGAACCACAGCAAGTTTGAGCCAAGAACAAGAAAAGAAAAGTGAACGGAAAAGTGCATTTGGAGTTCAGATGCATGTGAGAAGCATGAGGATAAAATTAGCCTAAAGGGAAATTTGAGCAGCCGTGAAATGGCAGCATCAGAATGGAGGACACTATCTCCTCCTTCCCAAGCACATCAATTTATGAAACGCCAAATACCCATAAAGAAAATTTGAAAATCCAATGTTATCCGGTCATGACTCAACTTTAAGGCCCACATCTAAGTTCTAAATCTCCTGAATATTGCAAAGTCACATATCAGCTTCTCAATGTGACGAATAAAATGTCAACTTCAGCGAGAACTCGCTCCATTGTCAGCGTAAGATGCAGCTGAGGTCATTCTAGTTTAATTTGGTGGAGAATACCAACAATTCCAAGAAAGTGCTATTAAACAACTCATTTAATCATGACTAAACAAAAGAAGTAGTTCAAACAAATGGAATGTCATCCAATCAGAAGAGGCGGTTATAATTATATAAGACTATCTCACCAAAGTGTGGCACATCTCAGACAAGTCCTCAATGGGGGATGCCTCTGAACCATAACTGTCGCAGGAGCATGTCGTCATGTCTTCCACCAAAACATAATATTAACACGCAAAACACAGAGTAGAAGCTGCATACCGAACATCAAAAGGTGTGTCCAAAGATGTTCCATAGATGTTATAGAACTCGACCTCACTAGGAAGTTTAATGTCGTCGATAATTCTGCGAGTTTCAGCCGCCCATTTGAGAATAGAGAGGTTAAAGGGCAAGGGTATTGTCCGTCCTTGGTAATTTAGCTGTAACCACAAAGAATGCAATTCAGACTTTGTGGCAGAAGCAATGAGAAGACCTTGGCATTTACAAGAAAAGGGTGAAGGGGAGAGAAGCTTACAGTTCCAACTGTGGAATGAGTATTACCAAAATTTGAATAAACAAAATCCCTCTACATGCTTAAGTGAAGATACATCTATAAACAGCTTATCATGCGTTTTCGGGAAACATTTCAGAAGAGATCTGAGAGAAGCTCATTAATAAGGGTACAGCTGGTAGAAAAGGAGGACAGACCTGGCGAGGCAGCTTTTATCTAGTTAACAGGAAACTATAAGTTTATAACCAAGGGATATGTGCACCGGAACTCCTAAAATTTTTCACAAAAGTGTAATTGAATCCTAAAACTTGCTAAAACTCGCAAAAGGTGCAATCAAGTCCTAAAACTTGTCAAATTGATGTAATCGAGACCTTCCGTTAACATCGTCGTTTAGATTAACGGAAAATGTTGACGTGCTTTTTTTAAATATTTTCTCTCTCCTACGAGGCAAAGATGTGGCTAAAACACGAAATTTAAGGCTAAAACGACATCGTTTTAATCCAAATATGATTTATAATACAGTTTTTACTTGAAATAAATTAAAAAATGCTAAAGTCAAAACAAAAAAGGGCTGGCAATGGTGGGAAATGGTCAGCGGGGGTCACTAGGCCCCGACCACCCTCGGGTGAGAGACTGGCGACCCTTGCCCAATTTGGGAGAGGGCTGCGACCCTCACCGGCCCCTGGCCGGAGACCATCAACCCCTTCCGACCATTCCCCCACCATCGCGGACCCACGCCACCTGATTCTAACCTTTTTTCCTCTTTTTTTACTTTAACTTACTTTTTAATAATAAAAATTAAAAATCAAATTTCGACTAAAACGATGACGTTTTAGCCACTCATCACTACGTAGGAGAGAGAAAATATTTTTAAAAAAAAACCATGTCAGCATTTTCTATTAACCAAATTGGATGGAATTAATAGAATGACTCAATTGCACCAATTTAACAAGTTTTAAATTGCACTTTTTGCAATTTTTAGGATGCAAGTTTTACTTCTTCTCCCTATAATCAATAAGTTCTCCTTAGTGGTCAAAGATCCCTAAAATGCCCGACATTTGTACAACCGAAGAAACACTTAGATAAAATGTTTTTTGTTCACCTCCAGTTGCTTGAACGCCACTTCAAAGAGGCCCTTAGTGGGTATTCAAGATTTTTGAG